>OZ004705.1:177090370-177697870 GCA_963924515.1 Vespertilio murinus | reverse complement strand
CCTCTCTGTAAAATATCAATAAAATATATTTTAAAAAAATAAAAGCTTGGCAAATCCATAGTGTAGCTTGGACTCCTCTCAACTCATCTCTTTAAATTTTCAATTCCCATCATACAGAATCCTGTCCAGATGTTTCCATAACATCTGAACTTTTAATAACTTGTTTGGTTTTTCCAGAGGAAACTGAATGAAAGGAAACAACTAAACCACAATGGGTCCAGGTAACCATCTGCTCGAAAAAGTAGTAAGGTGCAATTGTAATCATAATGAGGGCCTATTTTGGAGTCAGCAGACCCAGGTCTGAGACCTAGCACTAGTTAGAGCTGTGGGCACATTTTAAACCTGTGTGTGCAACATGAGGACAATGACGGCAACCTTGTTGGGTTGCTTGTTTTTTTTTTGTGTTTTTTTTTTTTTTTTTAAATTAAGTGACTTTACATTTGAAAAGTATTTGGAATGGAGCTGGAGCTCAGTAAATATTAACCCCATTTGTCATAATTTGACATTGCCAAGAAACAGACCCAGGCAGGCATTCTGACAGGTAGGACCCCTGGGTCACACACTGCAGAGTTGTGTACAGGCTTCTAAAGGAGCTGCTTAAGGTGTCTGGTCAGATTGCCTGAGCCCAGAGCCACTCAGTAGTGGTATGACCCAGGAGGAGTCACCTATCCTCCCTGTGCCTTGCATTTCTTATCTATCAATGAAGACAGGAGCACCCACCTTACAGGGCTGTTTTGAGTGCTCAATGAAATAATTCCAATCAGGTACCTGTAATGTTCCGAGAAAGGAAGAACTGAGGTGCAGTCTATGGTGACAGAGTTCTCAGAATATCAAGATCTGATGTAGCAGTCTCTGGAATTGCCTAGTTAGGCCTTGGTCAAAGGCGGCCCAGGAGGTTAGTATGGCCCTTACTAGTCCCTGTGGATGATTTTTTGTTTGTTTGTTTTCATCCGCTTTCTTTATTTATTTTAAGTTCACAGAGCAGTCTGTTTGCTTTTATTTATTTATTTATTTATTTAGTTATTGTTTAAAGTATTACAAATAGTGGACTGTGTATGATTTTTTAACAGGCCCTAGTTAACATGATTGCCCCCATGTTGCACGATGCCCTCCAGAGAGACATTGTGGCATAGGTACAATGTCTGAATATTTATATACAGAACCTGGGGATGGTTCTCTTCTGCTCAAATATAATGCCATCTAATCTGGGAGAGTCACTCTCTGTGAAACTCCAATTCCCCAGGGCCAACTTAGGTGGATATCTTTCTTTTAAAAAAATATATTTTATTGATTTTATTAAAATATATATTTTATTGATTTTTTTACAGAGAGGAAGAGAGAGGGATAGAGAGTTAGAAACATCGATGAGAGAGAATCATTGATCAGCTGCCTCTTGCACACCCCCTTTTGGGGATATGCCCACAACCAAGGTACATGCCCTTTGACCAGAATCGAACCCAGGACCTTTCAGTCCGCAGACCGATGCTCTATCCACTCAGCCAAACTGGTTTTGGCATTTTATTGATTTTTTACAGAGAGGAAGGGAGAGTGATAGAGTTAGAAACATTGATGAGAGAGAAACATCCATCAGCTGCCTCCTGCACACCCCCCACTGGGGATGTGCCCACAACCAAGGTACATGCTCTTGATGGGAATTGAACCGGGGACCTTTCAGTCCGCAGACCGACGCTCTATCCACTGAGCCAAACCAGTCAGGGCAAGGTGGATATCTTTGACTTAAAATTGTACTGTGTTAATTTTCTTACTTGCTTACTTTCTTTTCTCCCCACTAAAATGTAAGTCCCTGAGAACAGGGACATTGAATTACGTACTTCTGTGTATCCAGTGCCTAGAATAGAACCTGGCACAAAGTAGGTGAGTAGATAGATGCCATATAATACCTGCTAAATGAATGTACAGAAATTCCTCTGCAATTCTGATACTTGTAACTGAGGTGTTATCATTTCTCTTTTGGTGAAAGTGATGGGAAACTAAAACTAAATAGCTTAAGTAACAAAATGAAATTTATTGGTTCTTATAACCAAGAGTTCCATGGCTTCAAACAAGGTAATATGGATCCTAAAATACTGCTTCCCTCTGTTTTGGTTTCATAGGTTTGAGATAAAGATTGGTTTGCAGGAAGTGTGTTAGGAGTGTTCTTGATATCAACATGTGTGAAGAGTGTGAGGAAAGCAGGACTAGGCAGAGGGACACAGCTGATTCTGGGAGAAGTTCTGGAGTTGGCAATCCCTTTAAGGTTGTATTGCTTGGAGAAAATGGGTCTGGGCATTTATAAGACCTCACCTCCACATTATTCAGTAACCAAGCCAAGTGGTTATTTTTGGCTGAGAGTCATCAGCAACCAGTATTCCAAGTAACTGGGAATGTAAATGCTCCGGTTCTGAAGGAATGTGCCACACATAGAGTTGGTTGACTTTATGCTCAGGCACTGCCTTTTCACATGCCACTAAAGATAGGCTTACATGATCCTTAGCATCTGTAATCTTTCTTGGTAGTTACAGTAAAAGCCCAAATGAGGACTTCGATTGGCTTGATTTGAGTCATGTGCTCATTCTAAACCAATCATAATGTCAGGGAAGTGTGTATTTTTTTTATTGTTGAAGTCTGGATAATATGCCTACCTCTGGAAGTAGTGGTGATTCATAAAAATAAAATAAAATAAAATAAAATAAAATAAAATAAAATAAAATAAAATAAAATATTACTGACAAGAGAATTTCAGTTAAAGAAGAAAGTGTAATGGATGCTGACCAGGCACAATTAGCAGTTGTTTACACAGCCTTGGTATGGGCTGAATTGTGTCCCTCCAGATTCAGATGTTGTAGTTCTAACTCTCAGTCCCTCAGAATGTGACCTTACTTTGAGATAAGGTTTTTACAGAGATAATCAAGTTCAAATGAGGTCACTGGAATGAGACCTTATTTAACCTTATTTAACACGGCCAGTGTCCTTACAAAGAGGTGAAATTTTTGGTGAAATTTTGGACACTGACAGTCATACGAACATGCCAGGTAAACATGAAGATGGCCATCAACAAGCCAACCAAAAACAGCTCTCTCCCTCACACCCCTGAGGAGGAAACGACCCTGATTTCCAGACTTTTAAGCCTCCACAATTGTGAGACAACACATTTCTGTTGTTTTTGCCTCTCAGTTTGTGGCACTTGGCTATGGAAACTTTACCAAACGGATACAAACCTAGGCCACTAAAATTATTTTAGGTTATAAGATTTCCCGAGGTCATAACCCAAATGATAAAATATATTGTCTTATAAGTTTTGCTATTCAGTACTTTGCATATTAAACATTAAATTGCTCAAAGAAAGTGGCCCATTTTGCTTGGTATAAATTTAGCTATTCTCCTCAAGCCCTTCTCAACTAAAACTTCATAAGAGAAGGAGCTTTAAAGCATTCAATATATATATATATATATATATATATATATATATATATATATGTAGGCTTTGTGTTTGTAATGGCACTAGTAATGTATCATCGAGGGATAGTTGAGAAAAATAGTCATCCCAATCATTTTCTGCAGGGTTTCATTTTGTCAAAGGACTCCAATTGAGAAAGACCACTGGACCATAGTAGTCCAGGTGTTCTCTTTTGGGCTATAGAACTCATCTAAGTCATACATCTGCACTGTGATTGACACCTGTTCTCATATATGCACATGGAAGTTATCTTGGTTTCATAATCCAATGTCATTAAGAAGTGGCACTGGGAAGGGTTGCTACTCCCTCTGTCTTCTTAAGGCGACTATGACACTCATCTCATGTTGGACCCTCAATTCTGATAGTATAGAGCTGCATCCAGCCAGAAAAATCAAGGACCCAGACCAGACAAAAGTAAACAAAACATTCAAAGCCTTGATATCCTTCTGTTCCTTGAATAGGTCATTCTGGCAAAGCTAAACCAAGTGTAGAAAATGCACAAGTTAAAATTATGACAATCTTGGATGGAGGTATTATCAGATTTATTATTGGTGCTTAGGAACTTGAATTTTAATATCTATATACCAGTAAGGCCAATAATATTCTTGGCTATCTGTTTTGTACCTGGATCTGTCACTTTGTAAGGGATAATTTCTCACCCATTTCTTCCTCTAGATTAAAAAAAACTACCCCCCCCAATAATTGTTGAAATGCTTTATTATCCCAAGGGTCTCTTCACCTAGAATTTTGGTGCACTTTCTGGCATCATGAAATATTTTTTTACATCTTTGAGTTTATACAATTTCATGTCTAGTTTTTCTTAGCCTAAGAATTTTCTTTCATTATTAACAACTCTGTGTAAACATAATTTTTAATGGCTTAATAGCATAGTTTCTAGGAATATGTCAAGTTCTTTAAAATAATTTCTCTATAATTGGATATCTAAGTTATTTTCAATATTTTATGCTTATAAATAAATGATGCTTTATTAATGGTTTTTGCATAAGTCTGTTCACATTTCAAATTATTTCTTGGGATAGATTCCAGCAAAAATAACTGGGTCTTAGAATATGGACATTTTAAACCTCATTATTTATAGCAAATGCAAATGTAATAATTGCTTATTATAAAGTATTTATGAAACACAGGATATTTAGCTTATACTTTTCTATTAAGAAGTAATTAATATACATAACTCCCACCCAAACAATAATTACTGCAATCATCTGGATTTTTATTTCCCAAGGATCATTCTTTTGCTTTTTTATATTAGAAATTTTTTCTTTGTAATTACATCATCGTCATTCATTCCAACTTAACTCTAAGTTTCACAAATTTCTTTGTACTCAGTTTTACTTCTTTTTGTTTCTCTGGAGATGTGTATTCACTTCTTGCCCAATCTTCTAAGTCACAGAGGGAATAGCCATGTTCTATACATGACTTTGCCATTCAAGTTACAGTTGATTATATCAGGGGTGAATCTCTGACCCAAATTAGGGTATGAGCTCCTTTCCATGAGAAAGGAAGATTTTACCTCAGTTTGGCTTCTCTCTTGAGCTAATAGCTTATAAATTAACTTCTCCGCTGAATGGATGCAGATAAGCAAAATTTTTAATGCTTCCTTGGGTTCATAAGGAAGAATTTGAAATTCCTGAATTCCAGAGACTGAGAGTAGTAAAAGCACAAGGTAAAACTATGACAGCCCCAGATGGAGGTATTATCAGATTCACTATCAGCTTAACAACTTGAATTTTAATGTCTGTGTAATGACCAGAGACATCTTATCTATCTCTTTTGTACATTGATCTCTCATGATCTTATTCTTATGCCAAACCAAGTATAATTAGATATATTTTAATAGCTAGAAATTATAGTTTCTTCATATTACCATTTATTTTCATTTTTAAAAGTTAATATTCATTTATTTCCCCAGCTAATTTTAAAATCCTACTCTAAATTGCATTATAATGGAGACTGGGATTATAATAAATCTATAAATTGATTTGAAATCACTGACTCCCGTCTATTTATAAGATATGTTCCTTCTATTTATTTATGTATTTATTTTGTGTGTGTTTTTTTAAACTTAGGTTCAGAGAGTAGAGTGAAACATGCTCCTCCTCATGTTGGGTTTGTTCGAGGCTATTCTCTGAGGTATTTTTAATTTCCCTTCATTTCTGAGAAAGTCCATCTGAAGCTTTAGAGAATAAAGCTGACTTACAGAGAAAAGCAAAAAAGAGAAATGAAAATAAGGGCAGCTGTGCTCTTCCTGCGTCCCGATCACTGTGTTTAGTTTATTCCAGAGATGCAACCACACCCCTTTTCCTGGCCTCTATCAGCAAATCTCTGAAAGTGCATCTCAGATATTTTCAACCCCTCTTATCTCCAGAGTCTCTGGCCAATTGTTGTTCTGATCAGAGAAATCCACTCCGTTCTGTAGCTTTAGGTAGGTTCTAACATCGTTGGAATTGCTGCAAGCCAACATTGCTTAACCCTCATCTCCCTCTTCTCACCCGACTTCCTGGTGCTTCCCTTTTGACACTAAAGCATAAGAAATTTCAGAATCTCTGATGCTCATTTATGAGGGTGCAACCGAGTACTTTGTGAGGCAAACCCTTGTCTTCCAATGGAGTCAGCAGCTGTTGGTCAGACAAACTGTCCTGACAGTCAACCATTCATACAGCTTCCTGGAAAATATACTCGAGTTAGATCACTCTTGGGATGCCAGGTGATGACCAGCTTGCTAACATACTCTTCTTGTATTAGTTTTCCTTCCTTCTCTTTGGCTTTCTTTCCCCCTTCACTCTTTGTTAGGCTTGTGTGCTCCAGTATAACAGTAGCACATAAGCTATCACTTCAGGCTTTGTTTTCTAGGGGACTGAATCTAAGACAGATTTTGTAAAATAGCTTTGCATCCTTATAATTTGCCCCTTTGCCCAAGCTAGTTCACATAGATTCCTGTTACTTGCAAGTAAATGTAAGTAATTGCTTTTTTTCCTATTATTTATTTTAAATTATTTTTCTGGAGGAAAATCTTTAAGACTATTTTTCAAAACATGTATGTAAGCAGGCAAGCCTTTTAATGTATATGTATCATTTTGTTTCCTTTGCACTATGTAGTTTGGTTATAGAACTATTGTTTCTGTTATCCTTAAATGTTTGTGAAAATTTGCTCATAATTTCAACACTCTGTTTAGCAGCTAAGTCTGATACCAATATGATTCTCATTATTTTGTTTTATATGTTTTTAGAATTAAAAAATTTTCATGGTTATATGTATAGCTGTGCCAGTTATGTCCTCTGGGAGAAGCAGACCTGAGAAGGTGTTTGAATATGAGATTTATTTGGGGTAATTCTTGTGAAAAGTAAAGTGAAAAGAAAGAAGGATTGGCCAGGGAGAACATTTGGATCATGATATAGAGCTGATATGTATGAAACTAAAGCGGTGAGGTTGTTATCTGACAGATCTAACCAAATCTTGGCCAACCCAACAAGGAGTTCTGAAACAAAGTTGCCTTTTAGAGGAATCCCACCTTGCACAGAAATGGCCAACACTAGTACCTACCATTGGCTGGACAATCTCTATAAAAAGAGCAAGGTCTCTACTTAAAGTTGAGGTAGATCCTGAAAGCACCACTAGCTGGAGGCTGTCAGCTAACTGTTCTCTACACAGCTGGACAGACAATTTCTTCTATAAGTAAGACTGGAGCAGCTGATACCTCCTGTGTCTTCTTTCATTCATCCTGCTTGAACTTAGCCAGCCCTTTTGAAATGATGACTGAATATTTCAGTTCTGGGAAATCACTCTATATTACTTATTTTATTGTTCATGTCTTCCTATTCTTGATGTTTATTACTTCTGAAATACCTCTTCTCTGCTAAACATATGTTGCTTAACTTTTCTACATTATCATTAATTTTTTAAATCTATATTTTTAAAAAATGTCCTCAATCTTATCTTCTTTTCCCTATGTTATCTCTGGTTATTCTGGGATAAGCCTTTCTGTTCATTTTGACCTCTCCTTTGTGTGCCTCAAATGTCTGGTTATATTTGAAAAACTGTTTATTAAAGAGGGACATGGCTCATCGCTTGGAGTGTCTGCTTGGGTTTGCCCAGCAATTGTAAATGCCTGTTTCTATAACAGACTGCCCCCTGAATGGATGGACCAATTGCAGGGCTCTATGCAGGTTACAGCAACACGAGGCTTCTCTTCTTGAATCATGAAAGGCCTTTGGTGGGACAGAAGGGAGCAGACAGTTGGACTTAGCACATCAACTGTCAAATGAAGCAGGTTTAATTTAGAGGCCAAGTTAGGGTGGGAAGTGCTCAGTGAATTTCTCTCTGGAGTGTGAAAATTTTCCATGTGAGTTGTATGGGTTAAAAACAGGCTTGTTCTATGTTTCTCTTTGGTTAGCAAGACAAAATCCTACTTAACTTAGAGAGTTGTAATTCAAGGGGAAAATATCCTAGGGAAGAAGATTATGAAAGGAAGAGAGATACATACAGAGGAGCCTGGCCTAGATATTTCAAGCCTTTAATTACCATGATGGTTGTCTCATGATTTATTTGGACTCACTACCTTTTCTTACTCCAAGATTGGAGACAATTAGTTTCCATTAGGTTCTTAAGTAGCATACATGATTGCATTCTTTCCGGATCCAGAACTACTTAAAAAATAATTATTTTCCTCACATTGAATTAGTAAGACTTACCTTATCCTATGTTAAAGTCTTATGTCTACTATTATCTGCGTCTTTGCTCACTCTCTGTATGATATACACCTCCTAATGTAGAAATTAACATAAAGTTCTGTCTCAAGTCAGAGCAGAGAAAAACACAAAACTTCCTCAGAGGAACGGAATTCACACAGGATAAAACCTGTTAAAACAAGTTCAAGATATATACAAAGTCACAAAATAAATAGGGAAAAATGTACCATGGGCAAGAGTCAGCAGATACTACAAACAAGAAGATTCATGCCCACAGGAATTAGAAATGCAAGATGAAAAGTAGATAAAGTGATAAAATAAGTCTGAAAAACAAATAAAACAAATAATAATGTCTATTTTTTTTTGTGGAGTTGAAAACATGGTAAAACTAAATACCAAAATATGGTTACATGTGAGATGAAATAATTTTTTTAGAGTATTAGTATTCCAAGTCCTTGAACTGTCAAGTATGAAGTCCAAGTTATTAATTTAGATTTTGTTAAGTATCCAGGCAAAGTAGTTCTATAGAAGGTTGATTCTAGGTCTTGATGAAAATGAGCACTTTGGCAAATAAATTGTGTACCAGTTACATTTTTCTGTGAGGAGCTATGAGCCTAACCGAGAACATCAAGCAGATATTCAATGAGCATGGTTTCTTGAGTCTTCCCAAAGGGTCATGGACATGCCTGAATTGGGCATGTTCTGTCTGTTTACGGTAAAGCTGTGCTTACCAAGCCTCTCGTACTCCAATTCTCAAATTTCAACATAATGTAGCTTTCATGTTTTCAAAAGCTGCCTTTATATAGATAGGTCATTGAACATCTGGTTCTGGGTATAGAAGTTGTGTAATAATATCTAGGCAATCAAATGTCTCCCGGGTTTCAAAGTTAAAGAGCGTTTAGATATAGCAAGCTTGACCAGAACCTACGACAGCATGTTAAATATTAAGAAAAAGTAAAATGCAAATATTGAGTAAGACTTCCAAACTAGTTGAAGAATAAAAGGAAATGTAAAAAGCTAAATTCATTCCAAAGAAGGCAGGAAGTGAGCGAGACACACACACACACACACACACACACACACACACACACAGAGAGAGAGAGAGAGAGAGAGAGAGAGAGAGAGAGAGAGAGAGAGAACCAGTAGTTTTAAATAAAACTCCCTGTAAACAAAACTGAACATATTAAGGCCAAAGTGGATTTATAAGCAATTTTTACTGAATCTTCAAGCAACAAAACAGGTAATTTCCATCTTTTACATAATAATCCAGATAACAGTTAAGTAAGGACAGTCCCCAATTCATGTTATGAGAATAATATAACCTTGATTCTAAGGACTGAACAAGATAGGCTAATTTTACATGGAGACACAGGTGTAAATGCAGCTAGAGTGGTTTAAATACATCATTGACTCTTCCAGCAGGGGGAGCCCACTGACAATATCCATCCTATGGAAGCTTCCTTTCAGTGGTTGAGTCATTGGGCCTGTTGGATCAGGTCCTCCTCTTAGAACTTTACTGATGCACTTTAGTCTCTCATGCTATGGAAAGTCATGTATCCAGGCAAAGTAGTTCTATAGAAGGTTGATTCTAGGTCTTGATGAAAATGGTATCAACTGTGTATAGAATTGTGTTCCCCCACCCCCCACAAATATGTTGAAGTCCTAACTCTCCATATTTGTAAATATGACCTTATTTGGAGATAGCGGCTAGCCTGTCCTGTTCAGCATCTGGCACATAGTGTAGCCTTAGTGTTTGCTGATGAATGAATGGGTGAATGAATAAATTTGATTGAGGTATAGTGGCATCAAAGACACATTCTGACTGTTCCAATATTTTAAGTTCAGATATTACACTATTCCTATAGATCCTACTAATGAATTCCGCATATCTGATGCGGTATTACCACCTAAAGATGATAAGAATCTTTGTTTAATTCTGTCATGTCTTTCTACTGTGGATTATGGCTACTGGTAAAATTGTATTTGATGCTGGGGCTACAGTTGCTAATCTTTAAAAAAAAACATTTTTATTGATTTCAGAGAGGAAGAAAGAGGGAGAGATAGAAACATCAATGATGAGAGAGAATCATTGATTGGCTGCCTCCTGCATGCCCCCAACTGGGGACCAAGCCCACAACCTGGGCATGTGCCCTGACTGGGAATTGAACCAGTGACCTCTGGATTCCTGGGTCAATGCTCAACCACTGAACCACACCAGCTGGGCCAGTTGCTAATCTTTAAGTGATGATTGCACAGTCCTTAAGAAAAACATTATAGGGATGTCATATTTGATTTTCAAGCAAATCAAATTAAAATTTCACTCTCAATTAATTAGCCAGTGAATAGTTTCTTTTTATATCTCACAAACTATGCATATTTGACTCAACTCTCTCTAGGAAACAAAAGTGACATTTTAAAAAGGAGAAGTATTTTACAAAATTTAAAAAGGAACTAGGTATAAGGTATTATTAGATTGTATAATTCAGTGGAAACACTTTATTAACATATATCTTTTCCCCCATGGTAATGGGACCATCATCATCATTCACTATATTTCTGGATATTGGAAAATTTTACAAGATCTCAAAATTGTCTTTCATTGATGGGGTCAAGGTAACATTCGGCCTGTGAAAATAAGGGTGGAAGTTACTAATAAAAGTATTTTAATAACTTCCATTCATTGTGCTGCAGGAAAGATTAATATGTGCTGGAAAGGGAGAATGAAGAGAATGACTCGGGTCATAATATTTCTAAATCTTGGAGAGCAGAGTCAGGATAAAATGGACACAATGGTAAATAAAAAAACTTAATCTGAGTATTTCAGAGTTTTCCATTAAGATTATTTTAATTCAATTACTATGAAATGTAATTACTATGTATTGTGTGCCTAGAGGAAACAAAGTTTTATTCATGGGTTTTTGGTATTCTTTAATTGTTCTCAGTTAAAAGCTCTGTTCCAGCTCTGAACATAATTTACTCTTACTCTTTCCAAGTCCTTGACCTAATCTTGGCCCCTCTATTCTTACAATAATGTTATACTCTGTTCTCTTTCAAAAAAGCTTCATCTCCTTTAAAAGTCTTCCCAGACCCAAACTGGTGGATGACAGTTATGGTATTTATCCCCACAATCTCCTTAACACAAGCAGAAATATGGATTCTCAGGAACGGAAAGTTATTGAACGGTCTTCTGCCCACTTTCCATTCTCCCAGCTCTCCATAGACACCCCAGATACACCTCAAATCAGTGGCTCTCAGTCCTGACTGCACCTAGAATCACCTGGGGAACTTAAAAAAGTAAAGTTTAAGAAAAACTTTTAATTTGGGAGCTCTCTGCCTGGCTAGTTAAATCGTACTCTCTGAGGGTGAGTTGCTCACCGTGTTTTTTTTTTTTTAAATTTCCAGGTGATTTTAATATTTGTTCAAGGGTGCAGTTCTCTGTCTTGCACATGTCTATATTAAAGTGTACGGTTTTATTCCCTGTAACTTTTTATGTGTAACTTCACAGAATTATAAGTTTTAAACATGTCTTAGAGATCATCTTGTCCAACTTATTTTTGGAAACTCCTGCCCATAGATAGAGAACCATTTGAAAAATTTCAAGATTTATTAGGTTGAAGATGTTTGTTTTATTTGAAATAGTAAGAAACTTCTTTTACTGACCTCAGAAAATAAAGAGAAATAACTATTTTGCATTTGAATTGGTGTTTCTTACTTCGAATTAACTTTTACTGATTTAAAAATATCTCAAAGATTCCCTGCATAATCTGGCTTAATTTCACCATTTGGATTTAAAAATAAAATGTATCTGTCCGAAACCGGTTTGGCTCAGTGGATAGAGTGTCGGCCTGCGGATTGAAAGGTCCCGGGTTCGATTCCGGTCAAGGGCATGTACCTTAGTTGCGGGCACATCCCCAGTAGGGGGTGTGCAAGAGGCAGCTGATCAATGATTCTCTCTCATTGATGTTTCTAACTCTCTATCCCTCTCTCTTCCTCTCTGTAAAAAAATCAATAAAATATATATTTTAAAAAATGTATCTGGCATGCTCCCTGGAGTTCATTCTCTTCTATTCTTTGAATCATGTGAAGGAAATATAAGCACCATTGCTGTTCAAAAGGAACTTGGCATACTGGAAACCTTTGAGAGAACTAACCTATAATGTTTAAAAGATATTCTTTTCCAAATTTGTTTACAGTAAGAAAAAAAAAGAATTACTTGAAGTGAACAAATCTCTTTCATGAATTTATGGCTACAAAACCCCAAAGCAAATAGAGGTATTCATTACAGATGAGGCAGAAGAGTTAAAAATGCTACAGCCTCAGGCCCTGGGAAGACTAATGGAGTAATGCAGTGATGGTGCGGGCGCGTGCATGTGTGTGTGTGTGTGTGTGTGTGTGTGTGTGTGTGTGTGTGTGTGTCTAATAGTCTTCTTTCAGTTTGAGCCTGGAGGAAAGCAAATATCAAAGCACTCTTCTATTCTGCCCAGGAGGAGAAGTACCAGATCAGCCTATCAGAGAAAGAAAAACAAGAGACGATAAGATCTTAACTAGGGTAAGGAGGGCAAGCATTTGCTTTTAACCTCAGAATCAGGGGGAAGTGGCAGAGTTTCAGAATGTTGTTTGCAAAGTCTGAAGTTCTGTGGGAGGCTGGAGCAATGCAAAAAGGTTTCCCAAGGCCTCCGATTATAAATGACAAATTCAACATCAAGTTTATTGGGTTAAAAATACCATCTTTTAATGTTTTCAGGGAAAAATCCCACTCCAAAAGCCTATAACATGTTCTATTTTAGGCTGGGAAGATTACAAAAATTATAACACGAGAAAGTGAATGGTGACAGTTGAGTCTAGTTAGAAAAAGCATCACATTGTACTTAGGGTTTCATACCTTTGAGTCTTGACTGTATATAATAACTGTTTAATTGTATCTTGAATATGAGTTAGAAAAATGAGTTATATTACTTACTGGATCCAAAAAGCATTGTTGGATATAAAAGTATCTTGTGTACTTGTGCTATATCTTATTTCACCTTCTCTTAATTTCCCTACCTTTTTGACCTAGGATATGTTATTTTAAATCTCTTTTTGTTCGTTTCAGTAAAGTTCAGTTGACATAATATTACATAAATTGCAAGTGTACAACATAGTGACTCTACATTTATATATTTTACAGTGTGATCACCACGACAAGTCTAGTAACCACCTGTTCTCATATAAAATTATTATGATATTATATTCCATATGTGGTTTATTATATTTCTGTCTTATTTATTTTATAATTGGAAGTTTGTGTCTCTTAATCCCCTTCATCATTTTTGCCCATCCTGCCAACTCCCCTCTCCTCTGGCAACCATTGTTTGTTCTTTGAGTCTGTATCTGTTTTGTTGTTTGTTTTCAATTCCACACATACAGTATTTATCTTTCTCTGACTTACCGTATTTTTCGGACCATAAGACACACTTTTTCTTCACCAAATAGTGGGAGGAAAAGTGCCTGCGTCTTATGGTCCGAATAGAAGAAGTGCCTGCGTCTTCATGAATTCTGACTCTAGTGAAGAAGAGTTCTTGGGGTTTTCAGAAGACTAGAGTACTCAAACCTTTGTCTTTATGTGTTAATGACAGTGATAATGGTTCTCAATGCCACTGTTGACTGCTGTTCAGTTTATATGGTTCAAATATTATTCTGTGATACTTTATTAAATATTTTATTACACTATTTGGTTCAGAATATTTTTTTTCCTATTTTTCTCCTCTAAAAACCAGGTGCGTCTTATGGTCGGGTGCGTCTTATGGTGCGAAAAATACGGTATTTCACTTAACATAATTCCCTAGGTCTATCCATGCTGCTGCAAGTGGCAAGATTTTATTCTTTTTTAATGGCTAATAATCCTATATAATAAAAGGCTAATATGCAAATCAACCAAATGGTGGAATGACAGGTCGCTATGATGTGCACTGACCACGAGAGGGCAGATGCTCAATGTAGGAGTCGCCCCCTGGTGGTCAATGCACTCCCACAGGGGGAGTGCCACTCAGCCAGAAGCCTCTCCCACCTCCATGGCAGCACTAAGGACATTCCCCAAGGGCTCCTGGACTGCAAGAGAGTGCAGGCTGGGCTGAGGGTCCCCTCACCTCGACTGCACGAATTTCATGCACTGGGCTTCTAGTCCATTATATAGATCTACCACATTTCCCTTATTCATTCATCTATAAAAGGACACCTCGTTGTTTTTATATCTTGGCTATTGTAAATAATGCTGCAGTGAACATAGGGGTGTATATATCTTTTCAAATTAGTGTTTTTGTTTTCTTTGAATAAAGGCCCAGAAGTGAAATTGCTGGGTCATAAGTTAGTTCTATTTTTCATTTTCTGAGAGACCTCCATGCTGTTTCCATAGTGACCACACAAATTTACAATCTCACCAACAGTGCATGTGGGTTCCCTTTTCTCTATATCCTTGCCAACATGTTTTATTTGTTGTCTTTTTGATAACAGCTATTCTGACAGGTGGGAGTTGATATCCTTTTGTGCTTTTGAGTTGCATTCCCCTGGTGATTAGTGATGTTGAACATCATTTCACATTTCTGTTGGCTACCTGTATGACTGCTTTAGAAAAATGTCTAGTCAGAGCCTCTTCCCATTTTTAAATTTAAATTATGTGCTTTTTTTGATGTTAAGCTTATGAGCTCTTCATATATTTTGCAATATTAACTCTTTATTGAATATATCACTTCAACACATGACCCTATCAGTTACTATATGCCCATTCAGTAAGTTGCCTTTTTGTTTTGTTGATGGTTTTCTTTGCTGTGCAATAGCTTTTTTTTTTTTAATTTGATGTAGTCCACTCATTATTTTTGCTTTTGCTGCCCTTGCTTAAGGATATACATTAAAGTAATACTGCTAAGACTTATGCCAAAGCCTAATTTTCTTCTAGGAATTTCATGGTTTCAGGTCTTACAGTTAAGTCTAATCCATTTTGAGACTTTATTTATTTATATTTTGGTGTATGGTGTAATCAACTGGTCTATCTTCATTTTTTTGTATGTATCTGTCCAGTTTTCCCAACATCATTTATTGAATAGATTGTCATTTCCCATTGTATACTCATGCCTCCTTTGTTATAAATTAATTGATATTGTAAGTGTAGTTTATTTCTGGGCTCTTTATTCTGTTCCATTCATCTGCATGTTTTTGTGCCAGTACCATCCTGTTTTGACTATTATAGCCTTGTAATCTAGTTTGAATTCAGGGAGCATACCTCCAACTTCGTTCTTTCTCAAGGTTGCTTTGATTATTTGTGGCCTTTTGTGGCTCCATATAAATCTTTGGTTTATTTGTTCCAATTATGTGAAAAATGCCAATCATATTTTATAGGAATTCCATTGGATATGTTGATCACTTTGGGTAGTATAGACATTTCAACAATATTAATTTTTCCAATCCATGAGCATGGTATATTCTTCCATTTATTTGTGTCATCTTCAATCTCTTTCTTCAAGGTCTTATAGTTTTCAGAGTACAAGTCTTTCACCTCGGTTAAATTTATTCCTAGGTATTTATTCTTTCTGATGCAACTAGAAATGGAATTGTTTTCTTAATTTCTCTTTCTGATAGTTTGTTATTAGTGTACAGAAATACAACAGATTCTGCATATTAATTTGGTATCCTGCAACTTTACTGAATTCATTGATCAGTGGTGTCCACTTCTCCCATAACACTTGATGCATATTTCTATTACTGTGTTTACCACAGTTCAATGAAATTTTCTGCTTAAGTGAATCTCTGTAAAATTGCTTCCACTGAACTTGACTTTGATGATAAGCCATCAGCCTACACTGAGATGTGTTGTAAGAAACAGCCCCATTCCATTTGCTGTAAGGATATTACTGAGAATGTTCTTCAGCATATCACATGGGTATTGCATTTTCAGGATCCTTGTGGGTTTGTTTGTTTGTTTGTTTGGCCTTATATCCAGACTAGTTATATCCCGAGCAACTGGTCTGATTTTGTCTGCTTTCATCTGTAGGCTTAGAGTCAAATTCCTGGTGGGTCCTTAGGAAATACATGTAGGCCTCCCATTGTGTTTATTTTGTGCATTAGCCTACCTCTATTATATGATCCACTCATTGGTTTCCCTTTACCTTATCTTTCTCACACGCTTCTAATAAACTTTATTATTATTATTTTAAAATATACTTTTATTGATTTCAGAGAGGAAGGGAGAGGGAGAGAGAGATAGAAACATCAATGATGAGAGAGAATCATTGATTGGCTGCCTCCTGCACACTCCCTGCTGGGGATCAAGCCCTGCAAACCAGGCATGTGCCCTTGACCAGAATCAAACCCGGAACCCTTCAGTCCACAGGCCGACACTCTATCCACTGAGCAAAACCAGCTAGGGCTATCATATCATTTTTTAAATGTCTAGTAACTTGCAATGATTTCTTATATCCACACAAATCAACTTAGTACTGTTGGGCAAAGCATTGCTTCTCATTATCTCCTCCCATCCTGGCTTCCCGCTATGTACACTAGAGTGCGCTCTGTTGCAATCTTAGCATCCTGTGTGGGGGCCTGGTTTTGACTGTCTCTTTAAGGTACCTGTATTTGCATGCAACAGGAAGTAGGGTGCGGTTTGTTCCTGGGGGAGAAGAAAGTTGTGTGCAAAACACAGTTTATCCTGATCAAGAACTATCATTACTTTTAGAAGAAAAAAAAAGTCTTGTTTACAGTTAAAAGGAGGAAAGTTAAAAAGCAAAAGTGAATATAAACTTTAAATGCTTCTAATAATGATAATAGCTACTATTTATTGACAGCTAACTATGCAGGAAGCACTACACGAACATTACCTACTTAATTCTGAAGTAGGTACAATTCCTATCCTTATTTCACAAACATGTTGCCCCAGGTCACACGGCTAGCAAGCCAAGACCGAAACCCAGGATGTTTGGCTTCAGGCAGACTCCTAACCACAAAACTGTCATAACCAAACCTAAATCCAGTGTCCACCCTGACACCGGAGAAACGGCTGATCTGGGAAGTAAGAATGTTTTGGGCTTATGTGCTAGAAGAAATTCCCTCTATCTTCAAGGAAAACATTTTTTTTTTCTTTTTCTGAAACACGCTCTATCACGAGCCCCAACCTGGCACAGGTAGACTGTCCCCTCACCACCCCTGCTTTCACTCTGGCTTAGCTCCTTCAGCTATTGTCCCGATGTTTCATTTCACAAACAAAACCCACAGTTTAGTGAGGGCAATGTTCTATCCCCGATCGGAATGTTTGCCTCAGGACTAACATGTGAGAGTGTTGTGGGTGTTGTGGGATTACTTAAGGGTGGAGTCCATGCTGTGATCCACTGTGGGAGCCTTGTAACTAGACCCAATTTGACAATTTTAATGGTGAAAAAAAAAAACACAAGACATAAAGACTGCAGAATTAGCATCTTGCCATTTAAAAAGAGAAGCTTGCAATAGCAATGTGACCACAGTACACAAGTAGAGAACCCTATTAGGTGGTCAACTGAACATAGGGAACGCCCATGCCCAGGATTCAGATATAAAAATAGGGTGTACAAGGGATATTGCCGCAGTTGCCTATTGCAGTGGAACCAAGTCCTGTAGGCTCACAGAGCCAATTGTGCACGCCTCTTCCCAGCCTTGAGTTCAGTGGCTTATGTTGGTAGCCTGACATTGACTATGGCAGGAGTAGTTGCACCATGGGCAAATGTAAACACTGCAAATCCGGGCTCCCTCCCTTGCCCTGTGGCTTAACAATAACATGCCATTGAAACTACCCCAGCAGATGCTTAAGACAGCAGCTATGTATTATTTCTCACAATTCTGGGCTCATTTGCACAATCTGCTCCATAGGGTGAAATTGTGGTAACTTCATCTGGCTGCATTCACCTAGGATAGGATTTTTCAACCTTGATACTACATTTGCTGCTGGATAATATACAGGATATCCCAAAAAATGTATACACACACTTTGAATAATTATAAAGGCAGTGTTTATTAAAATACATTTCATTTTCAAAATTGAGCTATTATCTGTTTAAGTGTCTATACATTTTTTGGGGACACCCTGCATTGTTGGGGAGGCTGTCCTGTGCATTGTATGATTTTAGCAACATCCCTGACCTCAACTTACTAGATGCTAGTAGTGGCAACCAAAATGTCCCCAGGGGGCAAAATTGCCCAGGCTGAGAAGCACTGAGCTAGGTACTTGGTTGAGACTAGAATATCAGAGATGGCTTCTCATCTTTCAGATGTTTGTAGTCCTTTGTTAAAATTATTTTATTCCGTAAAAAACCTGAATATGCTTATGATGTACAAATGTTTTGATACATGTATACATTGTGAAATGACACTTGTTAATGACAGTAAGACAGATTTTGTTTAGGAAACTACTACAATGAGGTTCGTAATAGGGGAGAAAGATCAGGATCAACTCTAAATACAACAAGGAAAAGTGGGAATTTATAGCCAGGGAGCAGGGTAGGGGTCAGTGGATGGAAAATTGCTTAGAGGAAACATCAAGAGTAGAGAGATTTTGGTTAAACTGACTTGACAGGATTCTAGCTGAAGGCAGACCAGGGTGGGAAGGTATCAAGAACAATCTGATGCGAAGAGTGTGTATTTTTGATAAACTGACTTAGAATTCTTGCTAAAATTGGAGTATGCAGGCCAAAGTGAGGACCACACCAAAAAGAGGAATCAGCCTGGTTAGCATGGCTTGTGGCAAAGCCATATACACTTGTGAACCAGGAGGTCACGGTTCGATTCCCTGTCAGAGCACATGCCTGGATTGCAGGCTCCATCCCCAGTGTGGGGCATGCAGAAGGCAGCCAATCAATGATTCTCATCATTAATGTTTTTTTTCTCTCTCTCCCTCTCCTTTCCTCACTGAAATCAATAAAATATATATTTTTAAAAAGAGGACTCAGAAGAGCCTCATTCATGTTTGATCAAGGAGAGAGTTTCTGTCACCTTCTCCACATGGCCTCTCATTGTTCCATAGCCTACCTAATTCATAGTCCTTCACATCATGGTGCCTGGATTTAAGGGAGTAAAAGCAAAAGCTAGGATGGCAACTGGAGCAATGTCCCTTTTGCTGCACTTCTGATTGGTCAAAGCAAATCACAAAGCTAGGTCAGATTCAAGGGGAGGGGAAAACCACTTGTCTTAAAGAGAGCAGTAAGTTTGTGGCCATCTTTGATCTATGCAGTACCATATTTGCATACAATAACTCAAGACCAATATTTTGCAGAAGGAAAGAAAATCTCCAGAGAATTCTATTCACAATCAATCAAAATTACCTCCAGAAACCGACATAACAGTCCTTGTCACTAGACTTACAAGTGAAACTGATTATTTATGTGATGTAAAGGAAAGAACCACAACATATTGAAAGGGGACAA
Source organism: Vespertilio murinus (assembly GCA_963924515.1). Taxonomy (NCBI): domain Eukaryota; kingdom Metazoa; phylum Chordata; class Mammalia; order Chiroptera; family Vespertilionidae; genus Vespertilio; species Vespertilio murinus. The sequence continues at coordinate 177,678,286 of OZ004705.1, read as the reverse complement.
GGCAATATATTTCTAGACTCTATAGTATTTATTATAACAAAGGTTCTAAAGAAGAGATGAAAATGTTTCTAGTTATAATATTGGTAAAGATGTCTTCACATTTAAAAAAGTAGTACTCACTCGGTTGTTGACACTAATTTTTGTTCTTCAACGGAACAATGATAGCATAATTGATGTTTCTGCAATTGGAAGCAGTGTTGTGACTGTTCTACTGTTTTACATTATTTAGAATTAGTATTTATATCATAACAATGGGAGTTTATAGAGTTTTAAAGATATTTCTCAATATATTTTCTTTCGTATGTATTGATTTCAGAGAGGAAGGGAGGAAGAAACATCAGTGATTAGAGATAATTATTGATCAGCTGCCTCCTCCATGCACTCACTGGGATTGAGCCTGCAACCAGGGATGTGCCCTGACAGGGAATCTAACCATGATCTCCAGGTTCATAGGTTGATAGTCAACCACTGAACCACACTGGCTAGGCCCCAAGGCATTTTCTTAAAAAACTGGTTGTTTACAAGAGGAATCCACTGTTTGCCTTTTCACTTGAGTTTTCACCATTGCATCAACTCACTTGAATGTTAATACTAAAAGTAGGTATTTTTTTTTGTATTAGGCACTATCTCCACCCCCTCCCCAATATTTAGCAGAACTCTAATTTCACAGATGTTAATTGATTTACATGTAAAGGAATCCACAGGTTGTATATACTTGGGAAATTCTAAGTTGGGAGTAAGCAGGTTTCTTGGGATCTTTACTATATTAATGTAAATTATGACTCATAAAAAACATAGTGTTTTCTAGACTCACTGAACCACAGAAATAGAGCCATGTCTTATATAACAAGTGTTCCTCAGGATACTCTTGGTAGAAATTGTTCCAAGATGGAAATAAAGGCAGAGGAGGAATTTTGAGAGAGAATTCTATTCAAGATCAATCAAAATTAACTCCAGAAATGTGGAGAGCAGCTGCAACAGCTGGACAGGTTCAAGCCTCGGACTGATGAGAGGGCACGGTCCTCTTGTGGCAAAGGCACATACAGCTTGGAGGGCGAAGCCCATCCGGCACAATTATAGCCAAAGGCTATGGTTGTAAGCTTGACCTTATAGTCTGAGCCTGTAGTTCTAGGTGGCTGAGGGATGTGGACTGCAGGAGGTGTAGCAAGTGCCACCAAAACAAAGCTGGATAGAGTTCTCAGGTGCATCTAATTAAGTAGATTTGAAACATGCAAGAACATTATAAACATCTTGACCACGCCCTTGTTTTGCGTTGTGTAAGCTGACTATAAAATGAAGACTCCACTTACAGGCTGTGTCACTGTTTCTTCATCCAAGTGCAGTGATCCACCTGGCCCCAACTGTATTCTCTTGCCAGTTTTCTTTAATCCTTCACCGCCCCTCCTCCAGTTCACCACTGGCTGTGCTGGATGCGGTTCATAGAAACAGGCACAGCAGTACCCTTAGCACTTAAGAAAAAAGGTGTCCTTGAAGCAGGTCATTGGATCCAATCATGTTTTATACTGTTGTGTTGATTCTAAATGCCAATAGTTGTTTTTGTTTTTATTTTTTTAACATTGAGAAGTGAAACAATTTAAATAAAAATAATTTTGCTAAAGGTATTTTAAATTCATGTAATTTTTAATCACCCAACATCACCAAAAGTTTAGTTAAAACCACCACTTAGAAAACCTTGCGGTAGCCAGGTGCTGAGCATGTGCAAGTGTGAAGTAAAAGTGAAAGTTCTGAGTGGAATGAGTGCAGGGAAGTCTTTCTTAAAAAAGATTATACTTGATCTGTTTCTTAAGAGAAACATCCTGTTAGGTTATTGGGGTCTAGAACAGTATTGTTGGGGAATGAGACAGCAGTCTGAGCGAAGAAGACACCGAGATTGGAGGAAGCAGCAAGGTCAGGAGTCACTGAGGACAAGATTGTTTACATGACTGCTTTTGTAGATTATGGAAATAATGTAAAAGTCAAACCAAAGGCATGAATAAAAATGTTCCTAAGGGTACACATTTGAGAAAAGTATTAATATTGATTATTGGGAATAGTGAAATGGCAGAGCAGATCTGTGGCATTTAATAAAACCTATTCTATTTGCATAAGTATTCCACTTTTGTCAAAGTTACTTATAATCACAATTATCACTATTTTTCAAAGTAAACCTGTGGGCACAGGAGAGGCTATTTCCAGAAAAAAAACCAAAAAACCTGTACATAGAGATAATATACATTCCTCAAGCTGTATTTACCTGAAGTGACTTTAGCAGATCATCTAACTGTGGCCCAAATGACCAGCTGACCCTCCAACAGTTTAGAAGACAGGCACACATGTCAAGCAAAAAAATGAACAGAACAAGAATACTGGAACAATGGCCACCCATCCCCGAGGATTAGCTTATCCCTTTTCTCAAGGGTATAAATCATTTAACTTTGATGGCCTATTTGTAGATGTGTTTTATTTAATTTTGCAAAGACCTCTGTGATGGAGTGGGTGACGGATTCTGGGGGAAGGAAACCTTGGGTAGAGGTACAATTGTTTTGAAGTTCATTTCAGAACACACCAGTTGACCAGGGAAATGACAGAAAGAGAAGCCAAGTGTGGATACATAGACTACACTGGTATCCTTGGGTTCCTGAAGCTCATCACATTTTCCTTCTGGAAGCATGTGAGGGGAAGGCTTTCTGTCATTTTCCATCTCTCTCTCTCTCTCTCTCTCTCTCTCTCTCTCTCTCTCTCTCTTTATATATTTATTGATTTTTTTACAGAGAGGAAGGGAGAAAGAGATAGAGAGTTAGAAACATTGATGAGAGATAAACATTGATCAGCTGCCTCCTGCACACCTCCCACTGGGGATGTGCCCGCAACCAAGGTACATGCCCTTGACTGAAATCGAACCTGGGACCCTTCAGTCCACAGGCCAACGCTCTATCCACTGAGCCAAACCGGTTTCGGCTCCATCTTTCTCTTTAGGTAGTTCTCTCTCTCTCTCTCTCCCCTCCCCCGCCTTTAGAAATGGGGGAGGGACAGGGGCAGCAAGGAGGAAGATAAAGGGATGAAATTTCACGTGGTGTACAAAAGTAGGAAGGTGAATCCTTTAGTCCCACCTAAATCTTGTTTTTAACATCCTGATTTTAGGATTTTTTTTATAACAATAAATTGGAACTTTTGACCAGGCTAAAAATAGGACACATAGTTGAGCATGAACAAGGGACACAGCTTCTCCTTCTCCTTTTTATTTTGCTCCAGTGTGAATGAGAAGGGGATAGCTCACACAATGGACTAGAACAGCAACTGTCTGGGTGCCTGTGAGCTTTGAGCCAATTATGGTATTTTTGTGGGAAAGTTTCCAGTTCGTAAGTCTCAGTTATGTAGAGGTGGGAGGCAGCTGGTGTGAATGTCTGTCTGCAAGGTACATGCACAATTACTCTGACCCAATATGGCATGACAGCAATGTGCTTATTCAAGGAAATAACTATCTCAGTTTTCTTAACCTAAGCCTTTTCATCTTCACCACGTTATAAAAAGACAAGTAAAACAATAAAAAGGCCAAAGCCAAAGTCATCAAAATATTTTAAGATCGCTCAGCTACCTCTGGTGAGGGATAGCAGTAATGAAATTAAGCTAAGTCTCAATTCATTATCTTTGCCCACAGTTCCTGCTCATACTGCCCCCTCCCACCGAGTCCCCATTTAATTAACAACCATCATTTCCTCCAGTTTTCAAAATTTCTTGGCTTCACTCTCTCCTTCATCTTTCACATTCAAGTGGCCACCAAATTCTGCTGCATCTACCTTCAAAGCATTGTCCATTTATTTATTGATGTGTTTGTCATACATTTATTAAATACCTACTGTGTACCATGTGTGCTGTGCTAGGTACCAACGATACAATGGCAACTGAGACAGACAGTTTCTGCCATCACCAAACTTATAGTCTAGTGGGAAACCAGAGATAAGTAAATAGGCAATTTTAATACCATGTATGCAAGCTGGTGGGGAAGGTACAGGGTGCACATAGGGACAAATCTAGCTTTGGGATTTCAGAGAAGATTCCTAGGAAATCAATGATTTAGCTGAGAGTTTAAAGAAGTTTAAAAAAATGTAGCCAGAATAATAATGCTTCAAGCATTCTCCATTGAACAAAATTCATTGGACATTTACTGTGGGTCAGGCTTTACTCTAGGCTCCACAGTTGGTTAGAACAGCGGTCGGGAAACTCATTAGTCAACAGAGCCATATGTCAACAGTACAACGATTGAAATTTCTTTTGAGAGCCAAATTTTTTAAAGTTAAACTTCTTCTAACGCCACTTCTTCAAAATAGACTCGCCCAGGCCGTGGTATTTTGTGGAAGAGCCACACTCAAGGGGCCAAAGAGCTGCGTGTGGCTCGTGAGCCAGTTTGCCGACCACTGGTTAGAAGGATAGATACCATCCTGGCTCTCCTACCATAGTGCTAAGAGCAGGGGTGGGCAAACTTTTTGACTCGAGGGTCTCAATGGGTTCTTAAACTGGGCCGGAGGGCCAGAACAAAAGCAACCTGACCATGCTGGCACTCTCATCTTGGGCTGCTGGTGAAGGAGCGGAGGGGAGAGCAAGAGAACTCTCCGCTCTTTCGGCTCTGCGGGCCGGATAGAACTGCCTAATGGGCCGGATCCGGCCCGAGGGCAGTAGTTTGCCCACAGCAGTCTTAGAGGATATGGGGGGTGGGAGGGAGATAGACTTGAAAATATAGGCACAAAATATCCAACCAGCAATTGCTCCTGAGTATCCAGCATGCCTCCCTGCAGCTCCAGGCTCTGCAATGGATGCCTAGAGTTCCCTATTAGAGTCCCTGCTTAGGTGAGCACGGTCCTCTTCCCTGCCCGTCTCTGTGTGCTTTGGAACACAGTCAGAGAGCCTTTACCGAAGAGCAGGTTAATTAAAGATCCCTGTATAGGTGGGGAAAACTGTAAACTGTCAGCTAACATAGTTTTTCCTCCACAGTTCATGGGGGGAAAACCTAATGTATATACTCAACAAATATATGCTAGCTGTTTCATGAGGTGCTCGAGACAGAAAAAAACCTCCTACACTATAGAGCTTTCATTTGAGCGAGGAGATAGAAAATAAGTAAACATATAAAGTGACAGAATGATTAGAGATGGGCGAGGGATATCACTCTGAAGGAAGTGTCATGTTGGAGTTGGGACCCTGGGGATGGGAAGGAGCTGATATGCAAAAAGCTAGAAAAGAGGTGCAGGAAAAGACCCTGTGCAAGTCTTCCCAAGGGTCTCCTGCCCTTAGGTCACTGCCTCTCATCACAGGTGTCACCTTCCGATCTCTGCCTGCACACAACGTCCTGTCTCTCAGGACAGCTCAGTCCTACCCGCAGGCTTACTGGGCATCCATCCCCCAAGCAGGGCCGGCGTCTGGGTCACAGGCAGCATTTAGTTCCATCCTCGGATGTGAGTCCTGTGGGAATGACTTATCACCTCGAGTCTGTGATGGCTTCAGGGACCCTGCACCCCATGGTCTAGAAATTCAACCCCATTTCTGCAAGCATGGAATCTAAGGCTGCTCCCGAATGGCAACGCTTTTTAATGGATCCTTAATCCAAAAATCTGAAATCCTTTGTGTTCCCTTCCTGTTCTACCCACCCGCCTATTTTTCCCAACCATGGTGTGTGCTCAGCTTCCGTCACATGGAAGTCAGGAGGCCAACCCAGTACCTCCTCCAGATGCCATCAGACTGGCAGGGCGGCTCCCGGGCTCCCCGGGAGCTGCGGGGCGCCAGCGCCGAGAGCGCCGGGATGACGTCACTCGAAGGGGGCCGGCCCAGCGCGGGGCGTGATGTCACGCGGGCGGGGCGGGCCGGGCCGCCGTGAGGTCACCTGCTGGGCGCGGCCGGGCCCAGTCCCCGGTGACGTCACGGGCGGGGGCGGGGCCAGAGCGTGTCAGCGAAAGCCGAATCAAAACAAGCCGGAGACCCGCCTTTTCCCTCCGGCCCCGGCGCGAGTCCCGCTCGCGCCCCGAACCCGCGGCGCCCGCGCGGCTGCGAGCCTCGGTGCCGCGCGCCGGCCCCGGGGAGCCGGGCAGGGCGCGGCGGCGGCGGCGGCGGCGGCGGCGGGATGGCGCGGCGGCGCGGGCCGCGCGGTTAGACGGGCGCGGGAGGCGCCGCCGGCCCGCGCCCTCCCCTCTCCCCGCCCCGGAGCCGTCCGCGCTCCGGGTCCCCGAGCCGCCGCCTTCGCCGGCACCCCGCGCCCCCCCCCCCGGACGCCCCCGACATGCCCAACCCCAAAAGCAGTAAAGGCGGGCGCAAAAACAAACGCGCCAACAGCAGCGGCGACGAGCAGGAAAATGGAGCCGGAGCGCTGGCGGCGGCGGCGGGCGCGGCGGGCGCGGCGGCCGGGGCAGCGGCGGCGCTGGCGGCGGCGTTGTTGGCGGCGGCGGCGGGCTCCCCGGGCGCCGGGGGCGCGGCGGGCACCGCGGGCGCTGGGACTGGAGCCGCCAACAACGCCGCCAGCGCCGCCGCCAACAACGCCGCCGCCGCCAGCGCCGCCGCGGGAGCCGCAGCCGCGGGCGACGGCAGGCACGGTAAGAAGACGGGGCGGCGGGGCGGCGGGGCGGGCGCCCACTTCCTCCCCGACGGGCGCGGCGCGGCGGCGCGGGGACAATGCGAGAGCCGGGGAGGGCGCACCCCGCCCCTGCGCCCGCCGCGCGGCCCCGCCCGGACCCCGAGCCCCGGGATCTGCGGCCCCGGCTCGCCGTCCGCGCCGCGCCCCGGACACCGCGGGGCGCCCCGGGCGGGCGGGGTGCCCGCCTGCGGCCGCGCTGCCCTCGGGCCCTGCCCCGCGGTGCCCGCGCTGGCAAAGCCTGGGGTGCGTGCGCCCCGGGCCGGAGCGGGAGAGGGAGGCGGGGGAAGAGCCGCCCAAGTTGAGAAGAATGATCCGATTGAAAACTTGGGCACCGGTTCATCCTTCCCCGCGCCCCCCTCACCCCCTGCCCGAGCGGAGAGCCCTCAATCCCCGCAAGTCCCCGGCCGGCTGTGCCGACGGCCACAGGTGGAGCGGCCACGGGGACCTTTGCAATGTGCAGGGCGTGTGTGTGTGTGTGTGTCTGTGCTCTTTAATCCCGTGGCTCGCTGGAGGAAGGAAGAGAATCTGAACTTGACTTCCGTTCTCAGCCCGGAGTTTTTTGTTTAAAAAAAATAATAAAAATCCACTATGCATTTCATCCTGCTTCACGTTTGTAGAAGGAAGCCTGCTGCTCTCAGGGCGTGCCCGAGCGCACCCTTTGGAGGGGCGCCTGCAGGAGGGTGCGAGCGAGACAGCGCGCACTTGGAGCACCTCGCCTACCTGGACAGTTCCTTTGAGTGCCCGTGGTCAGCCGGATTTTCGGGGAAGGGAATGTAGGTAGCCTGGAATGGGAGAAGATTGAGATCTTTATTGCTGGCTTCTGACTCGCAGCTTTCAGTTTTTTTTGAACCCATTCGTGATGTACATCAGTCACTCTTTTAAAAACGGGGCACCTGCGCTTAGGAGAAGCGCACAGCGGCGTGTTGCGGGTCAGAGACAGAACGGTAGGCCCCATGGGCTGTGCCTCTGCTCTATGGACATAGGAAGTTTCCCACATGTAACGGCCTGCGTGAGTGTTTATAGATACAGCAGCAGCCTTTGGCCCGGCTGTCTTCTCCGCGTCCTGTTGTTTTCCTGGCTCCAAACTTCATTTTGGTTTTGATGTGACGGAGGGGGAGGGAGACAGACTCCTGGCTCAGCCATTTAGAACTTTGTCATCTTAGGAAGGTCAGGTCTTTCTCAACCTCAATTTCCTTGCTGTAAAATGATAAAAAAAAGAAGTATACTGATTATGTTGCCCCCTTCAGTGGCTTATTGTGAGGCTCAAAGTGTCCTTTCTCCACCCCACCCTAGTTCTTGTTTTAAAGGCTCGTTACTTTGGTAAGAGCTTCAGTAAAGTTCCTCAAGAAAAGTAAGTGATAAACAATGATCGCAGCCATTCATTCATTCAGAAAATACTAAGCCCTTGCAGTTACAAGTACAGTTTAAGTGTTAAAGGAGGTAGTGGTAATCAAAGGATTACCTTGCTTACCTCCTGGTCCTCATGGAGCTTGCATTCCTATTCTGGGGGTGGTTGTGGCTTGTCTTTTTGCCGTTTTTTGTCTTTTTTTGGGAAGCTTCAAATTAGTTATTTCCTTTTCTTCTTTGTCCAAAAGGTTTTTAGACCACTTTGTGGTGGTGTGAGGCACTTTTGTTCTTAGGCTGGTGGCATCGCCTCATTTGAAAACCGTCTGGTTGTGATGTCCCCCCTATTCCCTCTCTGAAATGGCAGAAGCAGGTATATTTAGCACTTCTGTATAGATCTCTGCAAAGTTACGAATTTCTGATTTGGAACTTGTTTTATTAATTGAGTAGGGGGAAAACATTGCCACAACTCAGGGTCAGAGAAGCTACAAACTTAACTTGTATTAGAACTGTTAAGCTGAATTTTGTGACCCCAGATTCTTGGTGCTGACACGGTGTGAGATCTCAGTGAGTGATCCACTTTCATTCGAAGAACTCTGACTGCAAATGATGATAACTGAACTTGGATGCTGAGACCTGGGTGCAAAATGGATAAATAAGGAAATTGCAGATGCTTTTCATTTTGCCATTTAGAGCTGTGCATGACAACTGGGTAGGAGAAGTAGCATTGGTGAATTTTTAAAGGAAGGGGCAAAAAGATATGCCAACTCTCAAAATCAATTGATAAGGCCCAATTATTTTGATTTTCAAAATGATATTAATGGGACTATTTTTAAAAATATATATATATTTTGATTGATTTCAGAGAGGAAAGAAGAGAGCAAGAATCCTTCATTGATCAGCAGCTCCCTCCCCCCCCCCCTGGGCATGGAGGTGGCAACCTGAGCCCGTGCCCTGACAGGGAACTGGAGCATGGCCTCCTGGTTCATAGGTTGACGCTCACCCACTGAGCCATACCAGCCGGGCCAATGGGACTGTTATGGGATTTCTAAGTATCAATTTTTTTTTTTTTACTTAACTGTGGTTTGTATTAGATTTTGTGATTATGAATATTACAAATCAAACATTTTTTTTCCAAGGATGTAGTAAATCTACATTCTGTTAAACTTTAGAAGGCTTATTCTCGCTGTTTGACTCAGTTGTGATCTGCACTGCAAGCATCAAACTTAATGACTTCATTAGAGGTTACTAATATTTATTTGTAGTGGTTTAGCGCTTATAGAATGGTTTCATGTCTTCCTGGGCAGTGCGGCCACCAGGGCAGGGTACTGTCAGTTGCTCACTGTTTGTCAGCAGGTATAAGTAACTACTTATCCTAGAAAAGCAGATTATTAGCTAGGGGAAGCTTAGGGGAGTTTGGTTTAGTTGAAGAAGTTGAACTGCTGCAATGTTCCATCTGGGGTAAGTTGAATATTAATCATAAGGATTTTGTATCCCAATAAGAAATTCATTAATACATTTGTATATTGACTTACTTTCATCCTCACGGGATGATATGTTTTCATTGATCTCAGAGGGATAAAAAGGGAGAGAGAAAACGTCGATGTGAGAGAGAAACATCAGTTGCCTTCCATATATACCCCAACTGGAGATAGAGCCCACAACCTGGGTATGTGCCCTAACAGGGAATTGAACCCTCAACCCTTTGGTGTACTGGGCAACACTTCAACCGACTGAGCCATATAGGGCAGGGCTATTAGAACATGTTTAGATACTGTTCATTTATGTTTATGAAGCTTTTTATAGTAATTGTAGTAAAAGCTGTGGAAGCACTATCCTTCTTCCTAGTAAACATCTGCCTGCACATACTTTGATTGCAGGTGGACAAGATTTGCCAATCATCATTTTTAGGTTGTCGTAATCACACAGTTGATTATGACTATGCAGTTTCTTCCTCGAATTCTATTTCCATTAGATATTCTTTTTTTTTTTTTTTTGCTTCAGGCCTAAAATTGTATGAACCCTTGATCATAATATCCCATTTTCAGTGGGCCTGGATCCCAAGTCCTTTTAGAAGTTTCTGTTTTCTGAATGGCCATGGTTTATTTACCACTCACTCCTGACTGCCACCATAACCTGGGCCTGCTGAGTCTGCCTTAACTCATTTAACCTCTCTTTCTAGGAAATGGAATTGTTTATATAGTGGTTGGCTTTGCATTGGGTAGACCTAAATGCACATCCTGGCTCTGCGAATTACTTACCACGTGGTCTGAAATAAGTCATTTGACTTCTGTGAGCCTCAGTTTCTGCATATGTAAACTGGGATGATAGTACCTATCCATTCTTATACAGTAAGATACCTATCTCTAATTACCTATTATATACATAATACAAATTACATACATGTACGTATGTATGTTTATAAACAGTGTCTGAATTATAAAACGAGCTTACTAAATGTTAGCTGTTGGTCGTAGGTCCTGGAAATAGTCTCTGCGATGGAGATGGACGTGCAGGTGGTTTCCTGTGGCTGCTCTTGGCATCGTGACTAATGGCAGAGCGAGGGGAGCAGGGCGGGGGGAGGAGTTGCACTGTGATGCAGTGATGGTGGAGCTCTGGAGGTGGATGGCGCTGCGGAGTTAGTTATCTAACCTGGGGGTGAGGGGGCAGGGCCTTCAACCCCCCCTCCCCTGCTCACTGGCTCTTTGGACCTGGCCATCCCCCCCCCCCCCCCCGGCAAGAGAGTCTGACCTGCAGAGGTCTCTTGGCTGGAGGGCCTCCGTGGAGAGGGCTGAAGGGAGAGCCTTTGGCTCCAGGTGAAGGAGCCCCTCTCACTCCCCTGGCATTATGGGTTCCTCACTTAGCCGTTCACCTGGAACACAGTGTGGGGTGGTGCCCTCGTGGGCCAGGTTGGGAGTTCCCAGCCCTCATAACATTGTTCTGATGGGAATGTGTGCTCTGAATTCCGTATATCTTTACAAATAGGTTTTTAGAGCACCACCTGTTCCCGATAGACAGCATTTGTGTTTTTGGCTTACGTAGGCCTCTATCTATTGCAAGGAAAACGAAGAGTGTTTGCCTTCTGTTTACTTTCTAATCAAGGAGTATTTACTGAGGGTGTGAAGTATGTAGCCACCATGGTGGGCTTGGAAGACTTTTTCTTGCCTTGTCTGGAATTTACTTTTGTTGGGTCTTGAAAATATCCGCTAATTTTAGATCTTGTCTTTGACAAATCCACCTTTGTAATGGGCATTGGTAGAAAATACTGCCTAATTCATCAAAGATTCACCTTGTGCGCTTTGTTGACTGTAGTAAGAACTATTCTGTGCTTTGCTAATGGTGTTTTATGCACAGCCCTTACTCTCTCTCTCTTTACTTGTTGCAGGACCTGAGCTTAAATTCTAGATACCAAATCTTTGATGTTAGCTTTCCTTCAAGTCCAAGAATATATACTATCTGTAAAAATCTGAAAACAGGAGATAAAACTGGGAACTCTCTGCAGCTTAATCCTCCTCTGAGCAATTTAAAGGACTTGCAGGCACCAAAAGGAACATTTTAGGGGACTAAAACTCTCCTGATTGATTTTGATCAACAGCTCTTTAATATTTTTAAGGGATTGATTCAATTAAAGATATTTTGTCATTTCAACATTTTGTCATAAAATGGGCATTATGGAAGAAAATTAAAAAATAAAGAGGATAGGCAAAGTTCTTTTTTTACTTTCTAGTCAAACACATAATCCCACCAGTTAGATCACCATTGTTAACGTTTTGATATATATTCTTGTAGCCTTAAAATTTTTGTTCCTAACAGTTTTTGAAAGAAGAGGATCATATATTTTACTGGAGTCCTGGGGCACAGGACTCGTGCACGGTAGAGGTGTGTGGCCTGCGGGGATCAGCCCAGCTGCTCATCCTGGTTAGCTGAGCAGTGCTCCCACTGTGGGAGCACACTGACCATCAGGGGTGGCTCCTGTGTTGAGCATCTGCCCCCTGGTGGTCAGTGTGTGTCATGGTGACTGGTTGACTGGTTGTTCTGGTCATTCTGCTGTTCGGTCACTGGGCTTTTATTATACAGGATTATCTACTTTTTACACATACAATATTTTGTGGGCATTTCAGCAGAGCCAGAAATTTACTGGTGTTTCACCACTTTTTTCTTTCTTGTTAATTCTCACCCGAGGATTTTTTCCCCCCATTGATTTTTAGAGCGAGTGGAAGGGAGGGGGAGAGACACAGAGAGAGAAGCATCGATGTGAGAGAAGCACATCGATTGGTTGCCTCTTGAACTCACCCCGATGCAGCCTACAACTGAGGTACATGCATAATGTGTCATCATATGTCTGCATTTGATCATTCTGCTATTGTTTGATCTTTAGGTTCTGCTGTTGTTTGATCTCTGGCCATTGTCCAATTACTTCCTTAGGATAAATTCTTACCTGTGGACTTGCTATGTCAAAGGATATGCATATGATTATGACTTTTATTTATTATTATTTTTTAAAAAAATATATTTTATTGATATTTTACAGAGAGGAAGGGAGAGAGATAGAGAGCTAGAAACGTCGATGAGAGAGAAACATTGACCAGCCACCTCCTGCACACCCCCCACCGGGGATGTGCCTGCAACCAATGTACATGCCCTTGACTGGTACCGAACCCAGGACCTTTCAGTCTGCAGACCGACACTCTACCACTGAGCCAAACTGGTTTCGGCATATTATGACTTTTAATACATGCTGACAGATTGCCCTATGGAAAGGTTGTAGCAGTTGACCCCGCTGTGGTCAGAGTGCGCTTTGCTCCTGGCCTCACTACCCCTGCTCTTGCTGGGGAAAGGCGTGCTGGAGAAGTGCTGGTACCCGGACTGGCTCAGCCGCAGGCCGGCCTGGTTGGACCAACAGCCTGTAGCAGCTGCTGCCGCACGCAGGGGGATTTTCCAAGCCTTTATTGGTTTCTGCTGGGGACTTATGTTCTCTTTACTGATTTGGTGGTTAACAGATTCAACAGAATATTTAGTAATACTGAAGGATATTTTAGTTAGTGAAGATAAAAGCATAGGCCTTGAAATCCTGTTTGTACCATTATTCTGATCTTCAGAAGCAAGGCTGAGCATTTTTAAAGTTTTAGTCAAAAAACATGTGTCCTGAACTGACCTCGGTGTGAACCTTAATTATAAGTGCTACAACTTACTACCAGTAGCAGTGTTACTGTGGGGAAAGTTACTTGATCTTTTTTGGTTTCCATTTTCTTTTTTTCCTTTTTTAAAATATATTTTATTGATTTTCCACAGAGAGGAAGGGAGAGGGATAGAGAGCTAGAAACATCGATGAGAGAGAAGCATCGATCAGCTGCCGCTTGCATACCCGCTACTGGGGATGTGCCTGCAACCAATGTACATGCCCTTGACTGGAATCGAACCCGGGACCTTTCAGTCTGCAGACCAATGCTCTATCCACTTAGCCAAACCGGTTTTGGCTGGTTTCCATTTTCAAATGCAGCCTTTTGGAGTGCTTTTGAAGATTAAGAAAAATATATGTGAAAAATCTTGGCACAGGGCCTGAAAGATATGGTTACTGTCAACGATAGCTTAATCAATTTTATGACTTTCTTCAACCTTACTCAGTAAGAAAAGCTGCTAAACGGTGATGCTCTTGAGAACGGACCCTGAGACAATATGGTGGTGGTGAAGGGTCTGTGGCTATTAGAGAAAAGGACTGGCATATACAGGTTTTCATTCAAGAACTGATTTCACGACACATGATCTGTTCTTTCCTCACTATCTTTCTCTGATCATGATTTACCTGGAAAAATCAGACCATTTAGTTAAATAGTAACACGCAAATTGTGAGAATTGTCACATCTTCATTTCTTCATTCGGTCGCTTATCCATCTTGTCTGTGGCGAGTGCCTGCTATTTGTCAGGCACGTGTGAGGCTCCGGGGTTACAAGAACAAAAGAACGGGCCTGGGGTCTTTGGCATCGTTGGGAACCTTTATAGCAACAAGTGCAGGTAGGATGTTACATGTACCACACGAGGGCAGCTAGGAAAGAAAGGCAGGATCTTCCGAGGAGGTAAAATACTGGATTGCATGTGGGGATTGGAGTAAGTGTGAGATGTGGAGTTGGAAAGTGGCTGAGAGGAGTTAAGGAGCTCTGTGTGTTCTTCAGGGACCCGCCAGCGCTTAATGCCCTCTCTTCTCCAGGCAGCAGTTAGAATGATTCGTTCACTAATTGACTTGTCCGTTTGTTTGCTTATTCATGGCTTTGTTCATCTCTACACTCATCCACTTACTAAACATTGGTTGTGTGCTTACTCTCCTCTGCGCCTGGAAGGGTAATGTTGACTTGCACTTGTGAGCATCAGAACCTGCACCCCCCACAGGCTCTTGGCGGAGCTGGGACAGAGACATGTGTGTAAACACCGGGGCCACCATAATGCGCTACGGGTGCCCAGTGGGAAAAAAATAATTGTTTCCTGGCGGAGGGAGAGTTGAGCCGAGTCTTGCAGGAAGAGAAGCAGTTAGCTCTGACAACAGAGGAAGGATATTTCAATCAGAGGGAGAGGGGAAAGAGCCGTGAGTTCTGGTTGCGGCCAGGAGTTGGGGGCTGGTTCAGGCAGGACCCGAGGATGGAAGGGAGGGAGCCAGGCAGTCACCTCTGGGTGCTCTGTAGCCGGGGCAGACCTACCCCTGAGGCCTGTCAGCAGGGGCAAGGCCAGTGGAATCTGCAAGAGGAAAGAAACATAGATTGTTGGCAAGCTAGCCAGGGATGGACAGTCCAGCCTGCCCCGGGCCCTTGGTTGTGGCTTTTCAGTAGAGCAGTGGGCAGGCTCCATGTGCTGCTGTGTTTGCCCAGCGGGTGACGGTGTCTCCAAGGCTGCTGTGTGCAAAGCGTGCCTTAACCGTGGGCACCAGCATCCCTGTGCTCCTGAGCCATAGGAGGTTAGCTAATTGAGGTTAACGTCAGAGAAGCAAACGCCCCGGGCGGGGCCGGGGCCAGAGGAGCCCAGAAGGGCTTTTCCCGGGGGCGAGCGGGGCTGGGCCTGTGGTTTATTTTTCAGACTTTGGTACAAAGTGTGTATGTGTCTCTGTGCCAGGTTGGACTCTTTATCTTGATTTGTCATTTTGCTTTTATCATCATCAAATCAGTTTTAAAATAATAAACTCTTATGAGGTGGAGTGTGTGTGTGTGGGGTGTTGTTTTGTACAAAGTGGCTGGTTGTGTGTTTTAATTCTGTGTTTCAGAAAGCTTCTAGTTTTCAGTAATTGGTGAAATAGCAACTTTTTTTATTTAATCAACCTGATGTTTTGGCTTGATTGTACTTGAGAGGTTTTTATAAACTGAGAAAAAGTGAGTAGCATTTGTATTACTTAATAATCGTATGTTCTGATTTATCTGAAGTAGAAAGGGAAAACAAATTATTTTCTGCTAAATTATACTTAAGAGGATAATATTTGAAAACAGTGGTAGACATTCAGGTTAGAAACAAGAAAGATTAAGGGGAAGTTTAAAGAAGCGAGGAAAGAGGAAGACATAAAGAGGAAGTGTTAAATGTTTTGTTAATCATGTAATTGTTTAAACTGCCGTCAATAAGAAAGCTGGTATCGTTCTCATATGTACGCATAATACAGTGTATTTCACAGATTTAAATGGTCAGAGAAGAAAAACTTTCCCCCTACCCTTTTAGGTTCAGTATTTGGAGGCCTGCAAATTAAACTGACAAAAGATAGATTGCAGAGAGAAAAGTCAGATTTAATCACAGAAAAAAAATGTGGCTCATAGGGGCTAGGGGTTAGGATTTTCGATTTATATACCATCTTCATGGGAGGAGGGGAGGGGAGAAGGGCACCTAATGGGGGAAAACAGATGACCTCATAATAGAAGGGGCCGGAGAGAAAGGACACCTTTAGGAAAACAAATACTAACTTTTTGGAAAGACAAATGGTTCTAAGAGAATAGCTGGGAGATATGACAGTTTTGTGACCATGTGCGTCTCAGTGTGGAGTGGAGACTTCTCTGGTGATAAGAGTCTCTTCTTATCACCGGTTGCTTCTAGGGAGGGATTTGTGGTGATTGAGCTCTTTGGAGAGGCCTTTCTTTTTGGCAGATACGTAGAAGATTTCAGGAGCTCAAATGCCTTCAGCTCAAAATAGTTTTTAGACTACAGTGGCATACTCTGGACCCCATCAAAATATATTGCGACTCAAATCATGTTACCCCTATAATATCAATTATAGATAGTCAGATAGCAAAAGATAGTATCATAGTTCAGGATATCTATTTTTCATTTCATTTGGAAATTTATTAGAAATAGAGAGCCTTAAGGCATATGACTTTATAAAGCTGATAAAGAGGATGGGTTTAGACAAAAGTTAGTAGGATATCAAATTGCTCATATGTGTCAGGGAGATATTTGC
Source organism: Vespertilio murinus (assembly GCA_963924515.1). Lineage (NCBI taxonomy): Eukaryota > Metazoa > Chordata > Mammalia > Chiroptera > Vespertilionidae > Vespertilio > Vespertilio murinus. Next base: position 177,661,904 of record OZ004705.1, on the reverse strand, counting down.
TAAATTTAAAATGTCTATTTGGCCCTAAGGGTAAGCCCAAGTTTGTCGGCGCTTCACCTCATGTCTCTTCCAGTTAAAGCACTCAGGAGAGTCTTTTGACATTGATGCTGAAACTGAATCACCATCTATTTTGGGTTTCTAAATCAGCACTCCTGAATGTAATGATTATTTCCGTGTAATTTTTAGTAGAATTCTGTTGTAGCACAATTTCCTATTAAAGTGACACTCTCCTTGTTACGCCCGACAAAAGTCAAATGTCTGGGCAGAAATGGAAACACACTGGGGAATGTACAGAAGCAAGTTCTGGCTATTTTTGATTGGCAGCAGGTGCGGTTTGTAATCTGAGAGACCGAGCCTGGGGTGGTTGGTGACGGTTGTCAGTGAACACACACGGCGTGCCAGAAGCCGTGGAGGGGGCCTGGCATTGAGCATAGGAAGTGTCCTCCAGTGGTGGAGGCAAGAACGTGAGGCAGCTCTGAGAGTTCTTCCAGTTGGTTTCCAGCTCCTCAGGTCCCTCTCCTCGGGCAGCGGCAGCACTCACGCACGGCCCTGCGTTAGCCCTGCAGTGATAGGGTCCGACTCCGTTAGGCCTTCAGTTAGAGGTCCAGGTACAGACGCTTTGCAGTGCAGAAGCCAAAGAGGTTAGATCCCTGGGTGGTAGGTGTGTTGGTGCTTCAAAACCCACATAATTAAAATGAAGGAGACGTGACTGTTCCCAGGGATAGGAATGATGCTGGTACTAGCATTGCCCTTTACCGAGAGCTTACTAAGACCAGGTGTGACACCTGGCAGTCTGCAGTCTAGGTTTGAGGACGAGGACACGAGGCTCCCGAGACAGCCGCCGCCTCTGCACTGAAGGCACGTTGGGTCCGGGCGATGTGGCCCGACGCCGCAGCTGGAGCCTCTTTGATGTTGGGTTCATCTTGACTGACACGCGCATGTGCATCAAATATGAGGTTGGTAAGTAGAGGACTTAAGTTCGGTATAAAACAACCAAGGAAGCAATAGAGCCATGCGAAGTATACTTTTAAAAGGTCTCTTGCTTATCGTTCTGACACTTGAACTGGAATTTAAATTTGTAAAACAAGAAAGCACCTGAGCAAGGAAGCCCTCTGCCCGCACCTTGTGTACTCGTGATCAGATTCCTGCTCGTGATAGGCCTTCTGCTCTTGTAATGGGCGCTTTCTGTTCTGCGTGGGTCACGTTTCAGAGCTGATGACTGGTTATCTTCATTGGGATAAAGTCCTCCACGTGGGTCACTGGTCACCAGGGCTGTGGTTTTTCAGGCTCTGGCGCACCTGGCCAACCCTTCTCCAGAGGGGTTAACCTCCTTATGCTGACACTGGTCCTTTCTCCACACTCCTCGGCATGGATCTCACCCATTTTTGGATGGATGAAAAAATCCCTCTCCCACTGTTAATTTTATTTGTATCTGTTGGACTTTCTGTATACTGCTCGTTTGCATTTTTTTTCCCTCTGTTTGTGCTTTTTGCCCATTTCACTAATGGGATATTTGGGTTCTTACTGATCTGCATCGGTCGGTCTTTGTATATTCAGGATTCTTTTTGAAGTACATTTCCCCTGTGTTATGGCTTGTCTTATTGCTGTTTACGATGTTTTCATTCGTTAGAAATGTTACCGTTTCTTCATACGATCACAGCACATCCACATACAGAGGGAGAACTTCAAGAGGAATTCAGGGGAGAGGGCGGCGAGATGTCTGTGAAGCTGCTCGCAGGGAAAGTGGTTGGGCGTGGCGTGCCACCTCGTGACTGCGTTCCCGTGGGCACCGGTGCACAGTGATGCTGTTACTTTGTGAGGGTCTGCTTCCTTTGTGTGTTTAATTCTAGAGGCACTTTCACAGAGTTGGTTGCAACTCCTGCCACCCTCTCTGACCTCTTGACCCCCGGAGCTCCTCTGACCACCAACTGACCAGTTGGCAGCCGAGAGAGCGTCAGGGCTCAACACCTGTCACTTTCTGCACATTTCCAAAACCCCTTGAAGTTTTGTTTCCAGCCAGCTCCAGGGACTTTGCAACTTCTACATAAAAGGCCCATTAATTCCTTATCACTTCTTCTGGGCAACCAGGCTGCAGGCGCAGGCCTCTGGCAGGCCAACTTGCCCGTGACCCCCTTTTGATAGCGGACTTCAGTGCGGAGTCATAAGCAAGTGCCAGTCTTCCTCATTCTGGCATTTGGGTTGCAGTTACATTGGCATGTTAATAAAATGAGAACACAGCACTCAATTGAGTCATGATCGCACATACAGGCAGGCACCTACTCAAAAGCGTGCGTTCCCACCCCACCCACCATGCTGACTCGGTAGCCCCTGTGCTTTTTCAGGTGGCTGGGATGTGGAGATTCTACAGGGCGAGGCTGAGGTTTGGTTATAGCTTGAGGTCTGCCCTTTTGCAAGGCCAAGGAACCTTTCTGAGTTTCCATGTTCTTATCTCTAGAAAGGGGGAGGGGGGCGGGTAACATGACATCGTTTGTGACTAAATCCTTACAAACAGAGATGTTTGAAAAAGCAAAGAGTCGCGTCAAGATTTGGGGTTTCCAGTGTTCACTGGTTGGGATTTTGGTGTTCAGTTTGTCACGTGGTGGTGCGGCTGCTTTCCAGTTTGTGATGAAGTGCACACTCTGATCAGCTGGAAGGACCCAGGCAGCCCTTTGCTTTCCCCGGCGGAGTTTGCAGCAGACGCTCTCCTAACACCCTCATTCCGCTTCCGTGGGGGAGGTTTAGTTTCTCTCTAAGTTCAGATCTGGGAGTTCTTGCTGCATGGATTTTCCCAGAGGCCTCAGTGCTTGCCTGCTGGCCTCAGGGTAAGCCCAGCTCCTTGAATGAGTTGAGCTTTTCTGGAGTTTCTGAAAAAGACCGTTCTGTCCCCAGCATGGGGCAGGACTGTGGGAGCTGAAGCCTTGGGGAGGGTTCTCTTTACCAGTGTGAGCAGAGCTGACGTGGGGATTTTTGTTGTTTTGTTTTTGTGATCTGTGAATCATTCTGTACCCAGGTTTCATTATAACAGCAGATTCCACTGTGATTTTAACCACTCGATCAGCAGAGCCTTGCTTTTGGTCCATTGTGCTACACGGTTTTTGAGTAGGTGCCTGCCTGTGTTTGTAATCATGACTCAACATAGTCAGGCCTTTCTGCCTTCTTCTGCTCTTCACCTGCCACTGGGGCCTCATGGAGTGGGAGTGTAAGTGTGATTGTAAAAGCATTAAAAACGCTTACACATGACTTTAACTTGTTTCCTCACTTCCCTTTTAGACTTTGCATTTTAAATTAGGTTAAAGAAAAATGAAACGAAACAAAGAAGAAAGAAAAGAAAAGAAAGCAAAACTAATTTGTAGAGGCATACAGCAGATTGGTGGTTACCGGAGGGGAGGCGGGTGGGGGGAGGGTGAAGTGAGTAAAGGGTGACAGATGGAAGCTAGACTTGGTGGCAGCATGACCCAGTTCATGCAGATGTCAGTTTACAGTGTTGCGCACCTGAAACTTTCATAATGTTATAAACCAGTGGTTACCTCAAAAAAATAAATGAACAGAATTGTGACTATATCATACCATTATGGAGTTACGCATAGTAATTTGTATAGGCATGTGATACTTGGCATGTGTGTATATCAATTTGTTTATATTGAACCTTTGCTTTTCTTGGATTTGGTGGATTAAAAACAATTTGTAAGTTTCACCTTTAAGATATTCATATTTGCAAAATTTGAGTTTGGAATAAATCAGTTTTCCTCATAACTTCTTTTTTTTTTAAACATTCTATGAGATATATAATCTAAGGAATACTTGGAAGAAGTTTTAAAATATGTACATATTTTAGAGAGAGGGGGAGGGAGAAGAATAGAGAGATAGAAACATCTGTGAGAGAGTAACATAAATTGACTACCTCCTACATGCACATTGCTGGGAATCAAGCCCCAAACCCAGGCATGTGTCCTGACTGGGAATCGAACTGGAGACCTCCTGATTCGTGGGGTCAGTGTTCAACTGCTGAGCCTCATCAGGAAGAATTTTTAAAGAATTTTTAAAGAATTAATTTGAAATGTTTTTCTCTTGGCAGATATGGAAATACTATTCAGAATTCATTTGAAATATAATCATATGTACATTGTATATATTTACATATGTTAATAGAATTTTATGTAATACTAGTAGCCCATAGTATGATACCGTGCACAGTAGGGCACCCGCTGCTTCCATGGGAGCAAGCGAGAACCGCAGCACACCACCAGGAGCTGTGCTGTTTCCATGGGACCCAGGAGGGACCCCCCCTGATTCCGCAGGAGGTGGGAGGGGCCTGTGCTGGTCGTGGAGGCTGTGGGCTGCCCCCCCCCTTCCCTGTCCTTGTCCGTGTCTGCTCTGGCTCCCGTGGGCCGGCCCGAGCGGGGCGCAGCGATGAAGCAAGCATTCTGCTAGGCCACTCATGCTGCCCACTCTCAGCGGCCACCCCCCTGGGACTGCTGAGACTGGGTGCCACCATCTTTTGAATATGGGCGTCACTTTCTTTGTGATGGAGTGATGGTTAATTTGCATACTGCCCTTTTATTAGATAGTATGGCAAATTCTCTTATGGCCCGATTTCTAGGTATTTTTGCTGTTTTACAAATGATATATTACTTTCCCCCGTTAGTTTAGAAATGAATAGTTTTGAGTCTTTGATGATCATACTGTAAAATTATATCTGTGTTCTGTAAGATACAGTAATTGGGAAAGGAATGGATGTCTAGCTAAAAGGACAATACCAGCATGTTGGCCGTTGTTGCTCAGTTGTTAGAGTGTTGGCCTGCACACGATAGGTCAAGGACTGCAGGTTTGGATCTTGGTCAAGGGCAAGTACCTGGGTGCAGGTTCCAGCCCGGTTGGGTGTATTCAGGAGGCAACCAATCACTGTGCCTCTCTCACATGGATGTTTCTCTCTTTCCCTTCACCCTCCCTTCCATCTCTCTAAAAAATCAACGGGGAAAAACATCCTCTGATGAGGATTAACAAAACCCCCCCACAAAAACAAAAAAGCAAACCAAACAAACCAACCCACAACATCGCTGTCTTTTATATATATATATATATATATATATATATATATATATATATATATATATACTTTTATTGATTTTTTACAGAGAGGAAGGGAGAGGGAGAGAGAGTTAGAAACATCGATGAGAGGAACATCGATCAGCTGCCTCCTGCACACCCCCCTCCTGGGATGTGCCCGCAACCAATGTACATGTCCTTGACCAGAATCGAACCCGGGACCTTTCAGTCCGCAGACCGAAGCTCTATCCACTGAGCCAAACCGGTTTCGGCCAACATCGCTGTCTTAATAATGTATCAGTGGGATCTAAACTTTGCAGTAGGAAATGTTATGAGATGCTCTTTTGGAAACAAGTCATATCATAACTTGCTGTGTGAGTGTACTTAGATGGTCACCGCGAGGCCAGGACTTAAGACACGACTGCTTTGTGAGTCTAGTTTTCATTTTTCCTGAGGTATGTATGACACTTAGACACGCCTTCTCCTCTGACAAGTCTTTTCCTGTTGCAGCAGATTCTGTGACTTGCTTGGTTGCCGAAGCACTGGCCTATGGTGTGGCCCCTGGGCAAAAGCTTTGTTTTTCTGTCCAAGCCCAGCCCAGTGACTCCTAGGGAGGGAGGGGTCGTTGTATAGCAGCACCTTCTCGGGTTTGTTTTGAAGGGAGGGCAGGGGAGCAGAAAGAGTATATGTTCCAGGGAGTTCAGCAGTGCAGTAAAGGTACATGGAAAACGAACTGAGCACTTTGTGCTGGGGTTTTATTGGATTGAGTACAGTAGTCTTAAAATCATCCTGGGAGTTGGTACATTGGCCCAGTTTGTTGACCAAGCAGGGTCCAGGAAAGGCAGGCTGGAATTTTGTTTCTCCGTGTCAGTGCTCTTTCTGCTGTTCAATTTGACAGTCTCTGTACTGTTGCTTTATTCTTATGAACAAGTAGACCTTTGCTCATGACTTGTTTTTCTTCAGTTTAGCAATTCTGTTAGCTTGAGTAGGGTTACCTCATTGTCTATCTTTGTTTTTAAAGTGTGCAAAGAGTGAGGTCAGGAAATCTTTATATTGTAGTTGGGTTTAAGCACTTGCTTCTTTAACTTGCTTTCTAAGAAACGTTTTATGTAGTTTTTAAGAAATTCTGAGGATTCATATGGTACTGAACATTTTGAATAAACTTACTGGTTGAATGACCTTGGGCAGACCACTAAAGGATCACCTGGAAGTGGCTCAGGAAGGGTGTGTAGAATCTGAACCAAGGGGTTGCTTTATTTTTGCTTATGGAACTGCGGTATTTTTAAGAAACATTCAGGAATAACTATAAACATTATCTTCATCCTGACTTTCAGCCTAAATTAGGTTTATTTTGAGTCCATGTCACTTTGGGTCCTGACATGGCCTCTGTTAGTTAAGAAAAATGTGAATTTCTACTCTATAGTCAACAATGATGTATTTATATATTGATATTGATATATCATTATCAGAGTATTGAGGCCAGAATAGAAATAAAAATTAGGTAAAATAGAAACAGATTTCTGCTTAGTTTGGATTTGAGGCTTGGTAGGCTTGTGAGTTTTTTTTTTTTTTTTTAAATATATTTTATTGATTTTTTACAGAGAGGAAGAGCGGGGGATAGAGAGTTAGAAACATCAATGAGAGATAAACATAGATCAGCTGTCTCTTGCACAACCCCTAATGGGGATGTGCCCGCTACCAAGGTACATGCCCTTGACTGGAATTGAACCTGGGACCTTTCAGTCCCCAGACCAATGCTCTACCACTGAGCCAAACCGGTTTCAGCAGCTTGTGAATTTTAATTGAAAGTAAGGAAAGAGTGGTTCTAAGAGAATAAACTAAATATACTGAGTGGATGTTAAAAGCCCAAGTTGTTAAATATAATTGAAGGGCTTTTTTTTTTTTTAATGTGAAGCTTCCATGTTTATTTGGATAGGGTGGTTTGTCTGAGTAAAAGTCTTGTGTTTAGACCCTACTCTAAGCATAAAAACATGTTTAACTGATTGTAATCGCCATGTACTCAACTTGCTACCCATTTTGGAGCAGTCTTACATTACAGTAACGTAAGGGAGGATAAACTAAATCAGAGGTTAAGATAGATATGCTTAAATGAGCTTACTATATATAGTTCCTGTGCTAATTGAAGCAAGTTGAAAAAATATTTTTTGTTTTAACTTCCCTTTATATATCAGCTTTAGAGTCTTTTAAAAAATTTTTAGTAGCAGAAGGTGTCTCAAAATATCTGACAAAATTTATTTAAAAGCCTCTTTAGTTTTCAGTTTAAAATTATTCCCCAGTTAATTAAGAAATGATTTTTTAAGCACCTGGTAAATGGTGGTGTGGGGCACCAGTGGGAAGCAGTTAGTCTTTAACCAGTCTGTGCCCACTTCTTCTACCCCGCGTTGGATCGCTGCTGACTCAGAGGTTTGCTTCTGGGTCTGGGGGGCCGTCAGGTGGGAGGGAGGAGGCCTGATTGTGGAGTTCCTTGGACGTATCCAGATGATTTGGGACTTTAGTCTGGGGGTTTCTCTAGTACCTGAATGTGTGCATGAGGTAATCATAGTGTAGTTTTCAGAAGGCTGATATGAAGGTGGTAGTCAGACATTTTGATTTTTATCCCCTAAAAGATTTGAAAACAGAGTCCTTCTTGCACATTTGATGTCACATCAGTTTTTTTTTTTAAAGGTTTACACAAATTTAGAGGGTATAGTGTCCACTTAATTACAAACATTTCTATTTAAATGTATTAAAACAAGTACAAATACATTAACTTGATAACCATTATCAGATCTTTAAAAATAATGATGAGAAATTTTAGACTTTTTTCTTCATTTCTATCCAGTTTCCCTCCACCCAGAATTTGATCCTAAGATGGAGTATTGTCCTGCCTGAAAGACTTTTATTGATCATCCTATCATGATTTTCTTTTTAAAATATATATAAACTTAAATTTATATTGAGAAGCACTTCTGGAATGGCAGAATAAGGACTTCTAGGAGTCTGCTTCTCCATAAAGACAATTAGAACATTTGCAAAAATAATAAATAAAAAAACACCTTTTCAACGATCTAGAAATTAACCAACAATCCCAGGAGTGTTCATTCCAGGGAAATGACTGACTTCTTAAAGAACAGTGAATTCTGTGTATGTTAACTTGCTCTATTCCCATTTCTCCCCAGCTTCCAGTAGCTTTGAAACAGACAGAGTACAGTAGTCCTTGGAGGGGAAGACTAGGTTAGGAGCTCTCCCAAAGCCCTGGGACCCAGAGAACTGTCTCTGGAAGCCCCAAGCCTCAGTCAGAGGCTGCATTTGACCTGATTCAGAGATCACCTAGGGCTAAAAGTCCTGTCCTTGGGTGTCTGTCTAAAACAATCAGCAGTAGTTGTTTAATATGGCAACTGCCTGCAGCAGTGATACCAGTGGGGGCACAAACAAGAGGGGGGCCAGAAACTTAAAGCAGTTACTTTGTGAGCGAGAGATCGGTAGGGGCTTTGAAAAGCTCCGCTGTATTCCTGTGCTTTGGAAGACCAGTGTGGTACCCAGGAAAGACCCGAGGAGGCCCCCATTCTCCCTTCTGGCCGACCTCGAGGCTCTGCAGAAGTAGGAAAGCAGTGGTGGAAACAGAGTTGTAAACGGTTGAAGCGCTGAACGTGTGCCACAGCGTACACACACACAGCCCTTGGCGGAGTCGGGTGGGAGACTTACTGGGGTGGAGGCCTGGGTGATCAGGGTCCTTGATGCACCTAAGTGGCATTTGGATTTACATTTCATGACAAAAAGCCTCGCACTGGTTTAAGAAGACGCACTGCAGGCCACACCTCCCCACTGGAATCCGATCCAGAGGAGTGTGTGGACATCATCTGTGAAATCTTTCTTAAAACTTGTTTCCCTCGGTGGAGCTTTTGGAAAGGACTGAGCAGCAGTGAACTATGGCTTGTATTCTGTGACAGGTCCCTGGTCTGCACGGGACGCATGTTGCCAGCGAATCATGCGGCCATATGTTTTACCTGTTGGACAGACTAGGGAGGAGGGAGAGTCATTTGTCTTTTGAGCTGAGGCCACTGGGGATCCAAGGAAGGGGAGGGCCAGCTCCACCATGGCCTTTGGTCTGCGGGCACCATTTGGGCCCACCGAGAGAGAGAGAGAGAGAGAGAGAGAGAGAGAGAGAGGAAGCAGGCTGTCGTTTCGGGAATGTGTGCTCTATCGCTCAGGTGGTAAGCAGGGATCACATATAAAAAATATGATTTAGAACTTTTTATTATGGCCAAGGCGAGGACATTGACAAGGGTAACAAATCAAGTTCTGTAGTGCTTCAGAAGAAGCAAACAAAAAAAAAAATCCTTTAACGTTAGAAAATAGTACTGAAGGGTGACGTGAATGGTTTGTTTTTTTTGGAGTCTTTGGAAGTAGGGTGTATCTGAAGTTTTGCTCCCATGTCGGGAGATTGTGACTGGGTTCTGAGAGCCTCTCACCTGTCTTTCCTGCAGGGTGAGGGCGCGCGGGACGTGGAACGCTGGGGTGCGGCGTTCTCCCTGGCCCCGCTCCCGCACGATCATGCTTCGCCAAGAGGAAAGGCAGCCTGCTGATTTATTTCCTCGTACAGTGCGAGCCCATTTTTTGCAAATTGAATTATGCAGATTTTAGCTAATGACATAAATAATGTTAATAGAAGCTTCGCATTATGTGCGTCATTTCGACGGACACATTTCCCCAGATTATGCATTAAGCCATCTCATATTTTCAAAGCGAGCAGGTCGACTGAATTATAAAAATGCTCCCTTACCCAGTGGCATCACCTTCTCTTAGGAGAAAAACCTGCTAACCCGTGGCAGTACGTGAACACTTGTTTTTGTTGTTGTTCTTTTAGAACTTCAAGGATGTTGGTGGCATTTGTGCTATTTTAAAATGAACACAAATGTTATATTTTAGATCATTATTATAACTTTCAAAATACCCAAATGGGCTGATACTGGTGCTGAAAATCAGTATGATGTGCTGTGCTGTCAGTTTGTGAGATGCCACTGAGAACTATTAGAACTAATGCTGCTAATACAAGCATCAGTAAAGCACCAGACAGCATGGCGACTGCAGATTTATGTGTTCTGAGGATGCCTTCCCCACACTTCACCCCCAGACTGTGGGATAATGTCTTGAATTATGTTAAGTTTTTCAGGAACACGTCCCATGAATCAAACGCAACCATGCTTTATGAATTCCTGTTACCTAGGCCTGGAAAAGATCATGTAGGTTGAAAAATACATATAACAACGTACTTATTTGTCTGACATTTTTTGGCCTTATTAAATTCTCTTATTTTAATGGTTTTATTACAAAAGTAGCATGTTCAGTGAATCCTTCCAGAGTGTTTTCCTAGTCCTATACCACATATATAATACTTAAAAATAAATCAGGATCACATTCTTCATTCCCCGCCTTCCCCCTTCCTTTAACTTAATACATCCTAGGACTCATTCCCGGTCAGTTTGGATAGATTTGCCTCGTTGTTTTTCACATCCTAAGCCTTTTTTTAAAATTAATTTCTTTATTGATTAAAGTATTACATATGTGTCCGTATTCCCCCATTACCCCCACCCCTCCATTCATGCCCTCACCCCCCCAATTGTCTGAGTCCATTGGTTAGGCTTATATGCATGCATGTAAGTCCTTTGGTTGATCTCTCCCCCTTACCCGCACCGTCCCCTACCTTCCTTGAGGTTTGACGTTCTGATCGATGTTTCCCTGTCTCTGGATCTGTTTTTGTTCATCAGTTTATGTTGTTCATTATATTCCATAAATGAGTGAGATCATGTGATATTTATCTTTCTCTGACTGGTTTATTTCACTTAGCATAATGCTCTCCAGCTCCATCCATGTTGTTGCAAATGGAAAGAACTCCTTTTTTTTTTTTTTTTTTTACTACAGTGTAGTATTCTAATGGTAGATGTATCATAGTTTTTTAATCCACTCATCTGCTGATGGGCATATTTGTTTGACATTGAGGAGGACATATTTAAGGGGTTAGAAGAAGAGAATTCTGCCTCTGTGTTTTTAAAACATTTCAGTGAATATTTATTGAATTGTTTTGTGCATGCTTGTTGTGGGGAAGAAATGTATTTCTTTCGCCTATTTACGTGTGGAGATAGGATGGTCGCTTCCTGAATGTAGCTTTACTCTAAATGCATTCAGCGTTATTTGGTTTTAACATCAGGTGATAGGGCTTTTAATAATTGCTTATTTTAGCCAAAACCGGTTTGGCTCAGTGGATAGAGCCAGGTTTATTGCTGATTTATTTCTGGTCCCAGGTTCGATTCCGGTCAGGGGCATTTACCTTGGTTGTGGGCACATCCCCAATAGGGGGTGTGCAGGAGGTAGCTGATCAATGTTTCTATCTCTCTCCCTTCCTCTCTGTAAAAAGTCAATAAAATATAATTTAAAAAATTGCTTATTTTATGCCAGGTACTGTTCAAATGGCCTTAACTCCTTTAATCCTCATGGGGACCCTTTGAGGTAGATACTGTTCTTCTGCCTTTTACATGTTAGACAACAGAAGCACAGGGAGGCTGACTTGCCAAAATCTGAGAACAAGTGAGTTGCAGAGCTGAGAGTCAGGTCCTGGTTGGCTGGCTCCAGAGTCTGTGTCCTCGGTGCCCAAGCTCTGTGGCCTCTGTGGAAGCTAGAGGTGAAGTCTCCTCTTGCTGAGCTCCATACCCTGAGCAGAACTTGTTCAGCAAGCAAAGGGATGTGTTCCCATGTAACAGGGATTAAAACATGGAAAAGATCCGTGTAATAAAATAGGTGTTCAGGACCCCTAATATTTGCATTTGGTAATTGGCTACCAAAGGAGGATGGAATGGATTAGGTTAAGTTTGAGGAAGTGAGGACGAGGGCCAGGCTGTGCCCCAAAGAGAATTTCAGAGTTGAGGGTAGAGGATCCGTTGAGAGCTCATCTGGACCTAGGCAGGCTGTGCTCTCCGGCATGCGGTTCCCTGGAGTACTGACTCAGATTGGGCCATACTTTTCTTCCACAAGACATTTATGAGACACTAATATGATTTTCACAGCAGTGGGTTTACAAGGATGAATAGGACCAAGTCCCTGCCTCACCCCTCTTCCCCATCAAACTCTCTACCTGATGCTCGAAACTGTTTCAAGAGGGGTGACACATTTAATCTCATGGTGAAAAGCTGAAGATGGCCGCGCCTGGTTTACAGGGAGCCTGTCAGCGTGAACACGCTTGTCAGGGGATCGTGTTTGCTGGGCAGCCAGTGTAAACGATTGCTGCCAGACACTCCCCTTTTTAAAAAAAATATATTTTATTGATATTTTACAGAGAGGAAGGGAGAGAGATAGAGAGCTAGAAACGTCGATGAGAGAGAAACATCGACCAGCTGCCTCTTGCACACCCCCTACCGGGGATGTGCCCGCAACCAATGTACATGCCCTTGACCGGAATCGAACCCGGAACCTTTTAGTCCGCAGACCGACGCTCTACCACTGAGCCAAACCGGTTTCGGCAGACACTCCCCTTTTCATAGGTGGGGGCAGAGGTGGAGGGTGACAGGGCTGGGGAGAGTGACAGACCGCCCTTGCTACCTCAGCCTAGTCATTCCATTGTCCAGACTTCAAACTATTTGAGATTGTTGCCCAGGATGAGGTGAGTCTGATTATTTTTACTTGGGCAGAGACACATAGATACTGAATACCGAATGTTGGATGATGAAGCTGTAGAAACTGGCACTGAGGGCTTATATACATTTTAAAAAACTGCTGACACTGCAAAGAGGAACGTTTTCCCATAGTGCTCGTTACTCAGGCTATCACGGCTTGGACCGATATCCCAAGGGATCTGGGTGGCACAGCCCTTGCCAACGTGGAATTCCCCCCCTCACCCCCCCCCGTTAAAGGTTTAGTTGTATCATATCAACCTGTATTCCATTTATGGGACAGCTATTCTTAAGAGCTGGGGGGTGTGCAAAGTTAGAGACAGCTTTCAGGAAGCAATCCAATGCTTCGGTAATACTGCTAATATCTCATGTGTCATTTTGAATGCCATCACTGCTGTTTCTTACACTTCCAAAGTCTTTTCCTATATGTTTTGGTTATTTAGGGAATTTTTAAAAAGGCTTGGCATTATTCATTTATTTATTGGCATTATTCATTTATTTATTGACTTTCTACACACCTATTGTGTATATATCTAAAACATTACATGGAAAAAGTAGAAATGGAGCAATTTGCATTTAGTAGGGGAGCCAGGTACACAGGTATAAACGTATGCTGAAGATAGAATTGAAAGGTTTTGATGCAAGTTTACAGTTTACAGTGTGTTTCCACATATACAGGAATAGGCAAAAGTAGGTTTACAGTTTTGAGTACATGAAACGGAGTTTAATCTTGTATTATTAGTTATCACTTACTGTATTATTTGTATCACAACGAGGCACCTTCTAGATGCCTCTGCAGTGTAGACAGGGGGAGGGAGGGGAGCCAGGTGTAGGGAGTTAAGAACCAAACCTCAACGGAAACCGTGTCTTCGGGGCAGAGGCCAGCCTCCCCTCGGAAGGAGGTGTGAGTAGAGGCCTGGTCAGAGTTCTCTGCAGTTCCCAGGCCCACCCCGTGACTCACCTAATCCTGGGAGCCGTGCCCTTAGCCTGGAGGTGCGTACCAGGGGGAGGTGGCTGCTGCACATATTTGCTATTAAACAAGCCCTTGGCTTTGTCTTTGTTTTTGAGGTCTGGCCACAAGGCCACATCAAAGTGGCTGAGCTGTAAACAGGCCGGGCTGGCAGGTTGGGGTGGGGACGCGTCATTGTGAGTCTAGGAGGGTAGGAAGCAGGTGAGGGCGGCTGTGGTGATCACAGACCAGGCTGCAGGGACAGGGACTTGGAGCTCTACCTCCTCTGTGATCCAGGCGTGTACTTCTGCTAGAGTTCTCAGCAGCATTCGCCATCTTTCCTGCTTCTAAGACCTGGTTCGCAGGAAGTGCTCAGGATTGGTTTAGTGGTACATGTGCAGCTTTTTGGGAAAGATATAAATATGATTTTCCCCGTATTAGTCAACCTTTTCTTAATGTGAAAATACATTTTAAAGAAATATCAAGTCAATCTAAACATTTAAATTTTTAAATTTTGGATATTATGAATGCAAAGTATAGTTAGGGCTTTTTAAAATTTGATTTCATTAGTCTTGGGTTAATATCACTGATTACTGCCATTCTATTTCAGAGACTTCTCTTCAAGTCTCATCCTCCGAAGGACTGAAATTAAAAGCAACTGAACTTCGTTCAATTGACTCATTAACATTTTAAACGACACTAAAGGTCATAGGCCTGGAGACCAGTTAATTTACTCAGTTTGCAAACCACTCTCCCACTTCCTTTCTGTGCAGTCAGGTCTTTTCTCGTTTGAAGGGGGTGATTGCAGAGCTCTCTTCCTGTGCTTTGCTGCTCACATAGGTTTGTCAGTGTTATTTGAATGCAACTGTTTTCGGCACCGGATGTGTGTATGGCCTGTCCAGTGGTACCAGGAGCCCAAAGGCAAGTCAGAGAGATGTCCTCTCTCGTGTGCCATCACCTGGTGGGCACAGAATGGGGACTCAAGTAAGGTTCAGACCAGGCTGTGCTGCTCAGGATGTAAGGGGGGGGAGGGAAGTCCTGGTGACACAGGCGCCTGGAGGTGGACCGTGAAGATCGGAAAGCAGGGCCTGAGGCCTCTTTGTGGCAGGCCCTGCTCCGAGCACCACCTGCGAACGGGTATCTTCCATCTTTGTGACCGCCATGGAAGGTGCATGCACTTTTACACAGAAAAGTGACACAAAGAGAAGTTAGGTACCTTTCCCGTGAGCTCACAGCTCATGAGTGGCGCTGTTGGGACTCCAGCCCAGGCGGTCTGGCTGCAGGGCCCATACTGTGGATTGCTACACGAGGGGAGTGGGACTTGGACGAATGAAGATTAAGGATTGTGGACTTCCAGGATGTAGATGGGGAGGCCACAGTGGTCACAGGCATGGGCGGAAACAAGTTGGTTAGGGCCGTTTTGCTGAGGAATTTCCCAGAATCCCGCACTGAAGGGGGTGATTGGTGATTTTGCTCCCAGGGGATATCTGGCAACGACCGGAGACCTTTTGGGGTGTCACAGTTGAGGGGGTGGTGTGACTAGCATCTAGCAGGGGTGCTGCTAACCACCAGCAGTGCTCAGGACACTCCAAAAACAAAGACTTGTCCAGCCCCAAATGTCCAGAGTGGCGCAGAGTGAGAAACACTGGTCTTCCGTGGCAGCCCGACACAGCCAGGTCTCCCGTTCTTACTCCTTTTCCCGACCGCCTTGATAGAATTCTCCCTGACCTGTCCGGTGAATTCTGTTCATTCCTCACCGGTCTTTGTGGAGACCTCTTCTCCAGCCTTCTCACGTCGCTTCCCAGGGCTCTTTCCCACTCTTCGCGTTCCAGGGACTACGCCTCCCTCCACGTCTGTATCCACGGCCCCAGCTCTCTCGAGCTCCTCTCACATCTTTTTCCGCCTCGGCGGTGCGCAGGCACTTCCAATTCAGCAGGCCCAGCCCAGCCCAGCCCAGGCCAGGCCAGCCCCACGTCCTCTTCCAGACCTGTCCCTCGCTGCCCATCAGCGTCTGCTCGTCCTCAACACTGGGAGTCCTCTGCGGCTGTCTAGCCCAGACCCTGTCATTTCTCACCGGGGTTACTGCCCGCCCCACCCCCTTCCTCTGGCCTCACGTCCCACTCTGCCACGGGGTGAGATGTCTAAAACAACTTGCCTGAGGGGCTCTGTGGCTCACAGTCCTCATTTAGCTTCCCAGCGACGACGGGTCACTCTTACCCAAGCATGGCGTGTGGAACCTTTGTGATCCAGCTCAGAGGTTCCCAGCGGGGAGCAGAGCGAGCCCTCAGAGGGGCCTGTTGAACACATTATGGACGCTGCAATAGCAGGAGCCCAGTGGAACCCCAATCTCCATAAATCCCGGTGGGAATCTGACACCAGACAAGGGGTACCTTCGGCGTGAACGGGCTCCTGCGGGATTTGGTCTCTGACCTGGCACCAGCCGGGAACGCCTCGTCCCGCGGGCTGAATGTCTCTCTCCTTTTGTGTTTCTCTCCCCAGAAGCCCCGTGCGCCACGCCGCTCATCTGCAGCTTCGGGAGGCCGGTGGACCTGGAGAAGGACGACCCCCAGAAGGTGGTGTGCAACAACGAGCACTGCCCGCACAGCAGCTGGATGCACCTGCAGTGCTTCTACGAGTGGGAGAGCAGCATCCTGGCCCAGTTCAACTGCATCGGCCGCGCCCGCAGCTGGAACGAGAAGCAGTGCCGCCAGAACATGTGGACCAAGAAGGGCTACGACCTGGCCTTCCGCTTCTGCTCCTGCCGCTGCGGGCAGGGCCACCTGAAGAAGGACACGGACTGGTACCCGGTGAAGCGGGCGCAGGACGAGAAGAAGAAGAAGTCGGGGCCGGAGAAGAACCCCCCCGGGAGGCCTCCCGGCGGCGGCGGCGAGGTGGCGGAGGAGGCCAAAAAGTGCAGGCCCCCGAGCAAGCCCCAGAAAGGCCTGAACCACGACCTGCCCCGCCGGCATTCCATGGACCGGCAGAACTCCCAGGAGAAGGCGGTCGGCGGCGCCGGGGCCTTCGGGGGCCGCTCCCCCTGCGGCTCCCCCGGCCAGTCGCCGCCCACCGGCTACTCCATCCTCTCCCCTGCCCACTTCAGCGGCCCCCGCTCCTCCCGGTACCTCGGGGAGTTCTTGAAGAACGCCATCCACCTCGAGCCCCACAAAAAGGCCGTGGCCGGGGCCCACGTGTTCCGCGGCGCCCACTTCGATTACGGCCCCGCGGGGCTGGCCGTTCACCGGGGCGGCGGCGGCGGCGGGGGCCCCTTCGACACCCCCGTGCAGTTCCTGCGGCGGCTGGACCTCTCCGAGCTCCTCACCCACATCCCCCGGCACAAGCTGAACACGTTCCACGTGCGCATGGAGGACGACGCCCAGGCGGGCCAGGGCGAGGACCTGCGCAAGTTCATCCTCGCGGCCCTCAGCGCCAGCCACCGGAACGTGGTGAACTGCGCCCTGTGCCACCGGGCGCTCCCCGTGTTCGAACAGTTCCCGCTGGTGGACGGGACCCTGTTCCTGAGCCCATCGAGGCACGATGAGATCGAGTACGATGTTCCCTGTCACCTCCAAGGTACAGGTGTTCACCCACCTTGCCTGCCTTCTGTCGGTGGAGAGGAGCCGGAAAGCCCGCGAGGTGGGCCGCCTCTGCTCCGGCCCCGTGATGACTGATGGTGCTTTCCTGCTGTGGTCAGGGGATGGGTCACATGTGAATGTGTTGGCTCTGCCAGGGAGGTGGTGGTGGAGGTGGGGGTGGGGTGGGGTCTGCTTACTCCAGTGTCCCTGTGCCCCTAGCACAGTTGTCCTGGTGGGTCCTGGTGGGTAATTTCATGTTTGTTCTGTTGCGGTTTGAAGAGAGGATTCCTGGTGTATGGATTTCCATAATTGGGAGGAAACGTAGACAAGAAATGGCATAAAAATGTCACTTCCTGTAAAAGAGTTGCCTTTGAAACCTGTGTGAGTGTGCCCAGCAAGCTACGTGTTCTCTTTGATCCCTGTAAGCAAATGAAAGAAGGAGTCGGAGAGGGTCAGGGTGCTTTTAGATTATTTGAATTAATCTTGACATTTGTGAAAGATGAGACCTTCTTGATAGCAACGAAAGGAATGTGGAGGATCATCGGAGACTCGGATATGATTACCTTGGTGGTGAAGGGTGGGAGCTTATTAATGCTGTGGACGACATAAAAAAGACTTAGTGACATTTCAACCGTATGTTGAATGGCAGAGGTGAGCAGTCGGTCAATGCCTGTAACACTGTTGAATTTATGTAGAGATGGGATGCGTGCCACCTATCTTTATAACTTTAAAAGAGTGTATAAAAAGGCCTGTAGCGGAAATGACATCCCCACCCGTCTTCTTCCTACCATCCCTGCTATCTGAGTTCCCAGATTCTTTAGTTTTTTAGTTTATGTGATTCTTTAGTTTTTTACCATCATATTTTAAAACTGTTATCTTTATTCTCCCAATTTTAGATACTACCTATTGACCCTTTCATGGTCTTCCTCTTTCTCTCAGGATAATATATCACAACTAGAAGCCCGGTGCACAAAATTTGTGCACTCGGGAAGGTCCCTCAACCTGGCCTGTGTCCTCTTGCAGTCCAGGAGCCCTCAGGGGATGTCTGACTGATGGCTTAATCTGGCAGTCGGACGTCCTTAGCACTGCTGTGGAGGCAGGAGAGGCTCCTGCCAGCCGTGAGCCTGGCTTCTGGCTGAGTGGTGCACCCCTGTGGGAGTACACTGACCACCAGGGGGCAACTCCTGCATTGAGGCAACCCCTGGTGGTTAGTGTGCATCATAGCGACTGGTCGTTCCACCTTAGGTTGATTTGCATATTAGGGTTTTATTGTATAGGATTCTTGGATAATCCTTAATTATTTTTTTAAACCATTAGTATGGAAATATTTAGTATTGAGCCAAGAAGCATGGGTACTTATATTTCCTATATAGAAGTACCTCTTGTTTTTGTTGAAGTTAATAATTGTTTCACGTTCCATTTGCTTTAGCCTTCTTTGAATCTTTGGCTGGTTGTTCTCATTCTCCAGCAGCAATGCAAACCACCTTTCAAAAACATTTCCACACGCCTCTGACATTTTATGGATTTTTTTTCCCCTCTAAAAATTTCCCTCATGGAACCTTTCATCGTCTTGCTCCTGTCTGTCCTTACGCACTCAGTACCTGTCATACTACATAGCTGCCCTCCTAGGAATTTCTGCAATTCTTTCTTGTTTTTCATCTTCTGTTTCCTGGACGCCACATTTTCTTTTTCCTTGGTTTATTCCCTCAACTTGCTGAACCCCTGTGGGCTTTCTGAGAAAGGGAGCATATAAATAGATGTTTTAAGACTTTGAAAGTCTCATCATATCTTGAGTCTATCTTCACAATTGTTGTTTGGCTGGTTACAATTTTTCAAGTTACAGTTATTTTTCCCTTAGAATTTCTAAGGCATTTCTTCACCATCTCCTGTCTTCCAGTGTTGCTATTGAGAAGTCTAATATTATTTAATATTACTCTTTTTCCTTTATTCCCCTGAGATCTTAAGATTTTTCTCTTTCTCCCTAACATTCTGCAGTTTCACCATGATATGGGTCTTCCTATTTTTCATTCATTGGACAGGGTGCTTTCTTGACTTTGTAAACTTACGTTCTTAAGTATGCGAGAATTACTTTTGGTTTATCTTTATTATGTATATTTTGGTCCTATTGGTCATCTCTTTATTTTAATTCTGCTTTCTGGAAGATTCCCTTGACTTTATATTCGAGTATTTTTACTGAGTTTAAAGATTTTGTTATCATACTTATCATTTCTAAGAGCTCTTTTTAATAGTATTCTATTCTTGTTTCATGGATGCAATTTCTTTTCCTTCTCAGTGGGGTAAGAAGCTGAAGTTGCAGGGATTGTTCTCAGGCATTTTGTATTTTATTTTCTTATTTTATTATTTTTTAAAATATATTTTATTGATATTTTTACAGAGAGGAAGGGAGAGAGGTAGAGAGCTAGAAACGTCGATGAGAGAGAAACATCGACCAGCTGCCTCTTGCACACCCCCTACCGGGGATGTGCCCGCAACCAAGGTACATGCCCTCGACCAGAATCGAACCTGGGGCCTTTCAGTCCGCAGACCTACGCTCTACCACTGAGCCAAACCGGTTTTGGCTCTCAGGCATTTTTTAGAGTTTCACCTAATCCGTGTGTCGTCTGGCCTTCGTTATAAGGCAAACCACTCCAAAACTTAGTGGTTTAAGACAGTGGTGATTTATGATTTCTCACAGTTCTGTGGATGGTTTGGTTAGGATGGCTTCCCCCACACATCTAACAGTTGCCAGGCTGGTTGGCCCCGGGAGCGTCAGCTGGGATTGCTCGCTGCTGTTCGGTATTGCCTTTCACCTCCCCGCGGGCTTGCCTGGGCTTCCCACATGCTTCCCCAGGAGGGCGAAAGTTAAGCGAGGACCTGAGTAACATTACATTTTGTTCAGAACAAGTTGTAAGACTAGCCCAGATTCAGGGGATGATGAAATAGACTCTGCTTCTTGATGGAAAAGCTGTATATAGACTATTGATTACCTGTACACCCCACTCGTTCCTTTTCAGCACTTCTTCCCGCTCTCCCTGTGCTCGCTGTCCCGTTTGACGGTAAACCATGTACATTTCCTCCCTCCAACTTCTGGCCTCATAGTCTGGTTCAGTTTCGCAGAAGATGGGGTTTTTGTGTTTTTCTTGTTCTTCATATTGTTTGGGGATAGCTTCAGAGGGTAGTAAGTTGAAACACCTTTTAGTCTCCCTTTTTAGGCTGGAAATTTTCTTTATGAAGATGAGCGAGGGTACAAGGGTGGAGGGTACGTGAGAGGAGTAGTGTTCTTTCTCCATTCATGATGACGGACAAATTCTTTTCATTTAATTCATTCATCAGCCAATCAAACTTATGAATTTCATGAGCTGGGCACTCTTGGTCCTTACCTTTTATCGGTTTATAGCCTTAGCATGTATGATGCTTTGATAAAAATATAACTAATTCCCAGGCCTATGGCTCTAGTGCCACGAGGGGACCTAGTAACATCTGGATGTTAAGAACATTAAGGGTCCTGTAATTTCCAAGGAACAAGGGCCCCTTTGGCCTGCGTAGTGAGAGGCAGTGTGAAGGCATATGTCAAAAGGCGGACCGAGAGGTTCTAGCCACACCAGGTGTTTGTTGCTAAGGAGATGAAGCAATATGCAAAGGAATAGTGGTTTAAAAAAAAATTAGGAGGCAGTGAGAAAGCTGGAGAGAACCATTTAGTTGAGCAGAGGTTCTAGAGTGGCGAATGAGTGGTGTAGATGGCAAACAGGTTGTAGAGGCACTGTGAAGCTATAATAAAGGCCCTGTCATGTCCGTCGTGTTCTTTGTGGGGCCTTGGCATGTGCCCGTGTTGTTATTGTCACATCTCGGAGAAGCCCATGCAGTCCTTTCTACAGCAAGCTGATGTAAATCATTTCTGCCATCAGAGTCCGGCCGTGTATTCCTCACAGCAGCTTCAACTCCTATAGAAAGGCCATGTTCCAGCCACAGATTCCCGGCTGCAGCTGATCATATGCTGCTGAAATAACTTATTTTCAGTGCTGGCTGTCTGGATGGTCACCCCTCTCATGTCCTCCACCCCTCACTGCCCTCCCCAGCCTCCGGCTCCAGCCTCCATTCGCTGACTCTTCCTCTGATTAGGTATTTTTGTTTGACTTGAATATTTATTAAGATTGTTCTAACGAGGACGTTTTTATTGTACTTCTTTTCCACTTAGAACCACAGGTGACTGTTCTCAGGAATCTCCACTTTCTGCTTGTTGATCTCACAACCCGAGAGTTCAGAAATGTAAACCTCTCTGTATCTAGGACTATGTATAATGTAGTAACTGAACCAAATCCAGAGGCTCCGTCCACACCAGGAGTTTGTCTAGAGGTTAAGAGCCAAGCAGATATGAATTGAAGTCTGGACTTTGCTGCTCATTATCTTTATGAACGCGGGCAAGCTACTCA
This sequence comes from Vespertilio murinus, assembly GCA_963924515.1. Lineage (NCBI taxonomy): Eukaryota > Metazoa > Chordata > Mammalia > Chiroptera > Vespertilionidae > Vespertilio > Vespertilio murinus. Next base: position 177,640,243 of record OZ004705.1, on the reverse strand, counting down.
AACGCTCTGTTTCACTTCCTCCTCTCTGAATGGGAATAACTGTTGTGGGGTCAAATCCTGGGTTCAAAATAAGACCACCGGAGGCTGATGATTTATTTAAAAAAGCAGACAAAGATTTATTGAAATATCTGGCCAGGACAAGAGCACCACATGCAGGTGGGCTCCATACGACTGCGCCGTTACAGGTGTAGCTAGTCCTTTTTAAAGGCTCAAACCACAGGAATTTTTCTTTGTTCTAAATTTTAAAGGCTAAAGACTACATTCTAAAGACGGGGGTCAGCTCGTAGGATCGTTCCCAGTCACATCCTGCTGGACATTGGAATGTGGCCCTATCTTTCGAAGCAGAACTCAGTGGTTAATCTCTAAAGGTTATCTCTAAAGGTTATCTCCATTTTCTATCCCTGAAGCTACTGCGTCAGTGGGAATCAATCTCCCTTGCTCCTGGTCCCAGGCAAGGGAACATTGCCTTAGCCTCCAGGTCTCCACCTGGAGGCTGAAGTAAATATTCCTTGTTTAATCAGGTGCAAGAGACAGACTTAGCAGGGTTAGAATTCAAACAGCCATTTTTACCTGAGATGTATATTCTTAATGTCTTATTTCAGTAACAATAACAGCTCCTTTATAGTGTTGCTGTGAGGGTTAAGTGCAGTGCGTCAGGTAGCCTCATAGCATAGTGCCAGACCCTTGGTAAGCCCTCAGCAAAAGCTCGCTGTCAACCTCATCATTAGGGTCATTGTTACCAACACCTGACCTTTATCTGTCCCTGCCCAGACCTTTCCTAGCAGCTGCCTGCATGCCTGAATAGTTGAGAATTACAGTGAGTCCAGGAGGGAAACTAGGAATGAAGTGTTATCTAGTATCTTCTGGATGCTCGAATTAACATTGTGAAATGTTCCCCGGCTACTCAGGGGGGATGGTATGTGTGACCTTTTCTTTTCATTGCCCTAGAGCAGAGGTGGACAGTATTGCCAGAAGCTTACACCGTCCTTCCTATTCCTGACATGGAGGCTCCTGAGGTTTTATTGTCTTTGGCTATTTATTGATAAGCCCCATCCATTCCTTCAACATACAGTTGTGGAGTGTTTTCCACATTTTAGGCACGATGCTAGACTCAGCCTACAAGGATGAGTAAGACCTAGTCCTCAAAGAGGAGACAAAACGCTGTAAAAGATATCTCCAAAGAACTGTGCACCCTTCTCCGGTTGAAGGAGCACCGAGGAGTGATGGGCCATGGTCTGGCTGAAGGCAGCGAGCAGCACTTCTATACTAATAAAAGGGTAACATGCTAATTAGAGCGGATGTCTTCCCGACGTCCTTCCGGACAAAGCCGCAGCAGCTGGCCGAGGCTCAGGCAGCTGTGGAAGGTGGCTGCAGGGTGGCGGCTGCCACTGCGAGGGCTGCAGTGTCTGCAAGATCGCAGTGACTGCAAGAGGGGAGGCTCAGGCAGCCGTGGTGTGAGGGGGGCGTTGCCTTCCCCTGATCGCCCAGTCGCCTCCTGCAGAGGGAGGCCAGACTGTGGCTTGGGCCTGCTCCCAGCAGGACATTCCCTGAGGGCTCCTGGACTGTGAGAGCGGGGAGGCTGGCCTTGGGGGACCCCCCCCCCCCCAGTGCATGAATTTTCATGCACTGGGCCTCTAGTTGTGAATAAGAAGCCACTTAGGAGCTGCTGTGCTCCTGATGGTAGTTTCTAGCCCAGTGGAACTTCCTGCTCCCCACTCAGAGCAGCACTGTTGCTGTTACTCTCACTCCAACAGATCCTGTACATTCTGACTCTTTCCCAGTGACTGAGCCCTAACCTAAGCCTTCCATATAAACTGGGCGGCATTGTTTTTTAGGTGTGAATCACTAATGGAGGAGTGGGCATGTGACTTTTAAGAGCCCAGTAAATAGCAAGACATTGAACTCATTTTAAAACACCACTTACAAGTAAGATATAACTCTGGTTCCTAAATTAGATGTGGTGGTGGCGGCTGAGTAATTTCAGGGGTAGGGACAGTTAACATAGCAATTTCGGCTGTGGTATAATTCTGGGCTCCCAACGCCAAGACAGACTCTTGACTTTATCGTGGGACGTGTTAATGGATGGGAGGGCCCGTGACTGCAGACCAGCGTAGCCGGTCCCGTCTCTGGGTGCCACCTGTAGCTTCTGTGCAGAAGGTCCTGTGGCCACAGGCTGGTTCTGAGCACCGAGGCTTGGCCATTCGAGTTTGGGTGTCTGTATTGGCCACCTGGCAGCATTTTTTTGAAAAGTGAATGGAAGCAATATTTAAACTTAAATACTGAACTTAAAGTACATGCTCCATTGACAATAGTTGGGATTTATTCTAAAAGGACAACTTTGGGGACATGTGACATGTCTGCTTTGCTTTTTATATTTATCCAAATGATAAAATGTTTGCTTATAATTGATAGATGCACCAATGTCTAACCCCCCTTGGAGACAAAAGGGGAATTCCTTGACGGCCACCTCAGCATTGTGTCTCTGTGCACAGGGAGGCTCATGCACCTGTACGCCGTGTGCGTGGACTGCCTGGAGGGGGTTCACAAGATCATCTGCATCAAGTGTAAGTCGCGGTGGGACGGCAGCTGGCACCAGCTGGGCACCATGTACACCTACGACATCCTGGCCGCCTCTCCCTGCTGTCAGGTTGGTATGGACCCCCCACAGCACGAGCTCTGGTGGCTCAGCTTCTGTCCCCGGTGAACGTGGCGGAGTTAGAGCCGGCATTGCCGCTACAGCGGGGAGGCGGACGGCCCGGGGAAGGGGCTTTAGTAGTGAGCGTGTGAGACTTCCCCGAAGGCCAGCGGTGGCGGTGGGTTTGCTGCCGTGTGCTGCAGTGGTCGCTGGACTGTGCAGTCACTGAAAGGGATATTTAAAAAAAATATATATTTTATCGATATTTTACAGAGAGGAAGAGAGAGAGAGAGAGAGCTAGAAACATCGATGAGAGAGAAACATCGACCAGCTGCCTCCTGCACACCCCCCACCGGGGATGTGCCCACAACCAAGGTACATGCCCTTGACCGGAATCCAACCTGGGACCTCTCAGTCTGCAGGCCGATGCTCTATCCACAGAGCCAAACAGGTTTCGGCATGGAAAGGGATATTGCAGAGTAGTGATTAAGTGGGAAATGTTTTCAGTATGTTAAGTTAAAAAATTCCAAGGATTATAAATGTTCTCATTGGTCAAAAATGAACATGAAAAGGAATCTGCTATCCAGGTATCATCTGGTTTCTGGATGTGGGATGCTGAGCGGTTCTTTAGTTCTCTTTTGGCTTAATTATATTTCCTAATGTTTTATATAGTTAACAGGTACTGAGTTTCTAATAAGCAAAAGTTTCATTTAAAAGGAAGAAGAAAGCTTCGCTTTTTCTAATAGACAGGATTTCCTTTGGGTTTCCTTCCTGTGAGACCAGGACAGTTACCCTTGTGAGGTGTTTGAGGTTGACATGAAAGAGGCAGTTAGCACCACTCAGAGAGCATCTGACATTTAGCTGCCACCAGCGAAATGGGGAAATAGTAACGTGCAAAAACATTAAATAAGTCCATAGAGACACAGGAGATAACAAAATCCTTGGAAATACCTTCATTTATTTCCAGGTGCTTGGAAAAAAACAAGCTCTTGTTGTATAACTCCTCGATCTTCATGGGTCCAGAGGTATTATCTATCACTCTTCAGTGGCCACACCTGGATTTTAATAAAGTGATAACCACTTTATTAGTGAACTACATAGTTTTTCATCACTAGCATGCTTTGATTTTTGTGAAGAGAATATCCTGACTATTCGCAGTTTATTCAGAAGATAACCTCTGCCGGTTGAATTGAAATGTTGGCAGAGTCGGTATTTCACCTGTACTTTGTCTGTACTAGTGATCTTACAGGTGAAATAGGCCCATCAGAGACCTAAATGGCCATCCGTAGTCTGTCATTTAACTCCACAACTGACTACTTTTATGCTACTCTATTCTGTTTAAACCTTGGCCTTAGAAATGAGATATTACAGTCTATCGGTTGTTCACGGTAGCATTTTATTATACGCACTGTGCCTTAATGCCAGCTCACGAGGTGAGAGAAACAAAAGGAAGTGGCTCCTCTCTCTTCACACACACACAGGAGAGAAACCCCTTGTTTCTCTGTCTTGTAGAGAAACAAGGAAGTAAAAGCGTGGCTGGGCCCATAATTCATAGCATGGTATCACTTGGAAGGACCTGGGGGTCTCGTGCAGCCTCCCTGTTCCTCACCTGTAATGGAGGCCTGGAAGAGGAGAAGGTTTTCCACAATGTGTCATAGTGATGAGGGAAACCCGCACCTCCCAGGCTGGCGCTCTTTCCGACGGGCAGTGGACTGTTTCCCTGCCCTGGGGAAAAGCAGGATGGCCTTCTGCACACCCAACCTGTTGGACTGAACTGTGTCTTTCTTCCTTAAAACAACGTAAGCCCAGACTTTTATTTCCCGCCCCCCTGCCTACTGAAATGGAAAACACATTTGATTGCTGTTTGGCTTTTAAAAAAAAACCGAGTGACTGTAGTCACTGTGAAGGTGTAAGTGTCAGACATGACTAAGGAATCAAGGGAAGTGTTCCACTCAGACTTTGAGCCAAACATAAGTAACGATTAGTGATTAGAAAGGAAGAACAGGTTAAAGACAGATGTGCCCACAACCTCACCAGTGCTTACTGCTGCTCAAAGAGATTATTTAGTTAAAAAGGAGGTTATCTCAGGTTAGAGGATAGTCCACGTAGTGGCTTGGAGCGTGGACTATGATGGAGGCTGCTCGGGTTCACATCTCAGCCTTTCTGTTGCTTAACGGTATGGTCTTGGGCAGGGGTGGGCAAACTTTTTGACTTGAGGGCCACAATGGGTTCTTACACTGGACCAGAGGGCCAGAACAAAAGCAACCTGGCCATGCTGACACTCTCATCTTGGGCTGCTGGTGAAGAAGCAGAGGGGAGAGCAAGAGAACCCTCTGCTCTTTCGGCTCCTCGGGCCAGATAGAAGAGCCGAACGGGCTAGATTCGGCCCGTGGGCCGTAGTTTGCCCACGGCTGGTCTTGGGCATGTCACTTTACCCCTGTGTACCTCAGTTTCATCTAAAAATTCACAGAATTCTACCCGCCTCACCGGGAGTGTTTCAGGGACAAAATGAGGTAATTCTTTTCTATTCCATTTTTGGAATGACTCTAACTCAGAGTCTGTTTGTATTTATCATTTCTGGTTATTCACTTAAGGCCTGTTGGTAAAAACCTCGGTATCTGCCGTGAGAGAGGCCTGGGCGTGAATGAAGGGTCACTGCCTGGTGGGTTCTGGAAGCCTCAGGATAAATATAGCCCTGCTTCCGGGATTATTTCTCCTACTTTAGCGTTTTAGGGACATTTTATTTTTATACAGAGGAAATGCAAAGATAGCCAGGAGTAGAGTGAAACGTGTATATGGATTTTAAAAATAAACTTAGAATCTTCAAAGAAGTTTGTGCAGTTTCAGGTGGGGGAAGTCAGACTCAGCCACTCTTTGAAATGGCGGGGGAAGGGGCATGTCCTGTGGTTGGGGACTTCAGTGGAGAAATTTAGGGCCAGTGCAAGTTTACATTCTCTTGGAGTGGTGGACATGTGGGGAGAGAAATCAGAGTTAATCGTTCAGACTAACGAATACCCGAACACACGTAGGTCTTACGCTTATCTCATGCTTCGCCTGCCCCGGTTTGGGTAATAGAAAGGATGGGGCCCTAGACTCCGGGTCAGCCTTGCGGCTGCGATAGTCTTGCCTTCGGGGTCAGGTGACTTGGGCGGCAGGTGTGGGAGGCGGAGGCTGTGGCGGCTCACGTGCCCGTGTTTCCCCCCAGGCCCGGCTCAACTGTAAGCACTGCGGGAAGCCCGTGATCGACGTGCGGATCGGGATGCAGTACTTCTCCGAGTACAGCAACGTCCAGCAGTGTCCGCACTGTGGCAACCTGGACTACCATTTTGTGAAGCCATTTTCCTCCTTTAAAGTTCTGGAAGCTTATTGATGAAAGCTTTTGCTTTGGTAATAGCTCTTTTATCGACACGATTACTTTGTTACACGTCTTTTTCTAGGGAAACATTCTGTGATGTTCATTTCTTTTCTAACTGAACGGAAAGTTCCTTTGTGGACACGGTCACTGACCTGGGCTGCCCCCCTGCCCTCCCCTGACTCCAGAGTGTGGGTCTGTGGTCCCGGCCAGAGCCCTGTGAGCTGGGGTATTGGTTCCCCCTCACAGAGAGTCTCCCTGGCAGCTTTTAAGGTGGAGGGGAGGATGGGCTGAGTTTAAGGAAGGAATTAGGTGGTTCTAAACCAAGAGTTTGGTAGGACTTGGGAGCGCACTCTTACTCCAGGTCAGCCATTTACGACCCGCTTTAGGTCTCCTCGGGGCCGCGGGAACACATGTGCCGGGTGAAGGTGAGTCTGTGCCCGGAGCTGATGGTGTGCCAGCCCTCTCGTTTGGCTTCTGCAGCGCACTTCGATGTGCAGTTTACCCTCACTGACAAATTATCCGAAAGTTAACATGAGGGCTATTTCCATCACTTCTTCTAGTTTCGTAGTCAGTTTTCATACCGAGAATAATATCCAAATTATGAGACATGGGAGAGCTATTGGTACTGCACATATTTTTAGGTAAGCTGACCTACAGCAGCGAGAATATGCTAAATGAATTTGATGCACACGGATTTAAGAGGGCAAAAAGGTAGAGAAAACTGCAATTCGAATTTGGTCCCATTAGCTCCCGAGGAGAATGCATGAATAAATATCACACGATTGGGGCGGCACTGATATATGAAGGTTGCTCTGTCGAAGTGCCATTTCATGCCAGACCCTTCTCACAGGTGAATCTCACAGCCACAGACCTCATTGGTGATCCTGGGAGCCACTCGCGGCCACATTTCTCTTCCCCCAAACTGCTGACAGTGACATTTTACCCATTTAATGCTGAGTTTGCAAAATAAAAAAAAACTGGCCCTAGGAAGGAAAGGAAAACATTAGTTGTGAGGGTATGAGGAAAAGAATAATTTTAACATCTCTGTTTTAAGTGTATTTCATTTTGGAAAAATCACTGAATTTAAGGGATAACAATATGTTTGAAAATAGATCATTCTACCTTAACCATTGGTGAAAAACAGGTGATACTCTGCTAGTATGTCTTTATTTTGTCAGAGCATTGGGCTTTCAACATACTGCTTTCTGTTTATTAGATATTGGTGATTTAATTAGACATACATCCTATGCTTTTATAGGATTGGAATATCATTGCACAAAAATGATATGCTAATTGAAAGCTTAAAATAAAAATATTTTACGGGTAACCAAATTTGGAGTTACGTGGGCATTTACATTTCTCACTTGGTTTGTACCATTTTGTCCCCTCAGATAAACAGTTGTTTTACCTCTCAGAAGTGTTCAGGCATTATTGCAAGTGAGCTTCAGTTCTACATGCAACATTTGATGTTTTGTTTGAAACAACGCAGCCTTAAAAAGAACCTACATGCTAATACTCTCCATCTTTCAGTTTGGATGATTGTAATTCAGTTTATCGCATCTGGTTTGGTGTTTGATGATCTGAAAAGTGTTTTCACAGTGTGGGAACTTCCCAATGCCAGTGAGAAGCAGAAAATCATCGTTGGTCTGAGAGCATTTGATGCAACTGAAACAGGTCTATAGGACATGACCTTTGCAAATTTGCTGTCACACACAGGCCTGCAATTGTGGGTTAACTGTTTCCCTGTCGATTCTCTCATGTACCCAAGTACAAAAGTTTTTCTTGTCTTTCGAGCACCATTTATTTGGCTTTCACCTCTGAATTTAAAATGAATAGTAAAGTATTTGTAATGCGGTTCTTTAACCCATCTAAATTTTTGTAGAGAAATCTGCTAGTGTTGTTCTCAAATTTAATGTCTATGTGTAGATTCCATTAAGCAAGTTCCTCAGTCTAAAACTGCTCTGAGCATAGTGTCTACTGCTTTTGTTATTTTCTCCTTATATTGTCTTCTATTCCCTAAAAAATAAATATGACATATTTAGGTAAAACTTGCTTTTGAACTTTATTTTGATGAAAAAGAAAAAGTTAGGACCCTATGGATGATGCAGTTACACAAAAGGAGAGGCATAGATGGGTATCCTATCTGAGGATATCTTTGGCCTTCAAGGCATTGCATTCCTGTCTAAAATGGAAAATTTCGTTGATTTGAGAATAAAGTATAATTAATTATACAATAATATAGAGAATAAAACTTATTTTGGAAACCTGCTAACCATAATATTTTCCCCATGCTTTCTCAAACTACTTTGCCCTGAGTACCTTGATGGAAATTGGAATATGTCAAAAAGAAGATTATTTTTGTTGTGATTTGGATATTAAAAGGTTTTAGTCACCCAAGAGATCCATCTTCTGTTTTTCTGATGAATAGTGCTCTCTAGTCTGAATCACTCATAGTGACTTCTAATTTCAAAGCCATTTGTCATCTGCTCTACCTTTTTTTCACTTATATTTAAGAGTTAATTCACATTGACAAACACAGTTATCTACTTTAGTTTAGTGAGAAAACTATTTCTGATGGTCTCATCATTTTCTCTTCAGACCAGCTCAGTTCTCCACTTTCTTCTGGTTGCATTTGAAGCACTTAATATACTAGGTTTTTACCTAAAAAGAGACATTGGCATGAAACTGGAGAGTGGGGTCACTTATTCCATTCTAATTAAGAAAGAGCTTTCCCAAGTCTTTATTTTATAGTTTTTATTTTAAAAAAGTTCATTTTCAGAGTAAAAAGTATTTTCATATTTGCTTTGGGGAAGTTAATTAATCAGAAAAGAATATTGTTAGTTGTTTAAACCCTAAAACTAATAGATAAACTGACATACAACTCTCTAGACCACCAAAACTAACCTGCTGAAATCTTTTACTTTTTTCCTTTAAGACCAGTTTTTAACTTGTCCTCTGTTCTCCTGTGCCAGGTCAGTAACTCTAGCTTGCTTTTTTCATTAGTCTCATGGTAGCAGTTGTTGAGTAATTTTAGTTGGAGATTTGGTTCCTATAACCCTACGCTGCCTAACTCAGCTCATCTCCATGTCCTGTTGACTTTATTACCCTTCCAGGTAATTGAAAGAAAACATATTGGATGGACATCTTTAAAACCAGCTAAAATGTATTCTTGTCATTAAAGATTTCTTGTCAAGATGTCTTGGATTGCACTTTTGTGGAGGGAAGACAGTGTAAATAGTTCAAGAACGTTGGTAAAATTGAAACATTTGGCTCTGGAATTGTATGTGATGGTAGAAGGTTTCTGTTTGTGAAATGTATGTAATAAAAATAATAAAGCTTTAGAAACGTACACTGTGTCACTTTATTTTTTGAGCTTGGAATTGTGAACAGAAAAAGTAGCAGAGAAGGCTTTCTGAGGTTTTGTTCACCATTCAGGTAGCCATTTCACAGTCTCTACTGCGACTAATAAAAACCGACCTTTTGCCAAAACAGGTTTGGCTCAGTGGATAGAGCGTCAGCCTGCAGACTGAAAGGTCCCGGGTTCGATTCCGTTCAAGGGCATGTACCTTGGTTGCAGGCACATCCCCAGTGGGAGTTGTGCAAGAGGCAGCTGGTTGATGATTCTCTCTCATCGATGTTTCTAACTCTCTATCCGCTCTCTTCTTCTCTGTAAAAACTCAATAAAATATATATTAAAAAAAAAACACTGACCTTTTAATGCTATTTGAAAGTGGTTTGTCACAACGTGGTAAACTCCTTTTGCAACAAAGTAAGCATTCTGTATCACAGTTGATTCTCTATGCATACACTAAGATTATTGTTCTGGTTATAGGGAATTCTATTGAATAGATAGGTAATCCTATTCTACAGATGTTTTCCTTAGTTCCTAGGCCTGTAACATTTTTCCTAATGAAAAAATTTGGTCATGTGCTTTTTCATGATAAGAAAATGGAAACTGAATTGTAATTAAACTTCCTGCTGACTTTATGCACTTTGATCAAGTGTAGCTTATCTTTCAAATCTCCTTGATTCCTCACTTCTTTTTTGAGTCCTAACCAATTACTGAAACATTCAATAACATTCAGCAAGTATATTTTAAAGCCTCGATATATGCTCAGAAAGTTTTTTTTCCTTTTCAGACAACCCTCCTACCCCCATCCCCTTTGCAACCATTAGCCTTATATCTATATCTGTGGGTCTGTTTCATTTTCTTTATTCATTTGGTGGTGGTGGTGGTGGTGGAGGTGTGTGTGTGTTTTAGGTTCCACATATAAGTGAAATCATACATGATTTGTCTTTCTCTGGCTGACTTATTTCACTTCCACAATAATATCTAGGTTCATCTACGTTGTTGCCCTTCATTTAAAATATTCTCAGTCAATGGGCTGAAATGCACACAATCATTGGAATACGGGATAAGATGTGGAAATGTGGGTGAGGAAAGAGCCCAGTCTGCTGGAGAATTCAAAGCCTGTCCTACCACTTACTTGCTTCTGACATCTGAGGCATGCATCTTGTTTTGTGTAAGGGATCATGGACGTGGGATATTGTGATTTCTACTAGTATAATTTATGTCAACAAAATTTCTTTGCAGTTGCAAGTAAAGTATAATTCTTACTGTAGTAGAGAGAAAGAACAAAGTTCAACAGTAATTGTTAAGAATTAAGTTTATGGACAATGAAGATGGTGACGTAGGTAAACACTCCTAAATGGCTGCCGGGCACAACAAGTTAAACACAACACTATAAAACAAACATCTATCTCCCAAAAAACAAACGAAAGCTGGCTGAGAGGAAGCCCTCCATCTAGAATGAAAGAGCAAGAGGAGAATCCAGGGCACAAGCGCTGAAAAACAGGTAGGGGGGCGAGGACACGATAAGGGCTGGCGGTGGATCCAGGCTGGCGGAGGGCGGTGCTTTCTTCAACCCGAAGAGAGAAAAGCACCCGATCTCTCTGAAATCCAGTTTCTGGGGAGAGGCTAGACCAGGGGTGGGCAAACTTTTTGACTCGAGGGCCATAATGGGTTCTTAAACTGGACCGGAGGGCCCGAACAAAAGCAACCTGACCATGCTGGCACTCTCAGTTGGGCTGCTGGTGAAGGAGCGGAGGGGAGAGGAAGAGAACCCTCCACTCTTTTGGCTCTGCGGGCTGGATAGAACAGCCTAACAGGCTGGATTCGGCCCGTGGGCTATAGTTTGCCCATGGCTGGGCTAGACTGTCTGCCATCGGGCCAGAAATTTAGGCTGGCTTGCTTGCAGAGCTGAGGTTTTTAGCTGTGCTGTGGCGCGAGAGGCGGGGATGCCTTCTGAGAGGCGGCAGATGGCAACCATGGTTGTTGGCCATGCCCCAGCCTAGTGATGCCTTGAGACTCCACCCTGAGACTCCGCCCCTCACATCCAAGCTCCAAGCAGTGGACTTTGCATATGAAAGGCCACCTCTGTTGCAGTTTAGCAAAATTGCAACCTGGGGCAAACAGATCCTAGGATGACAGGACTGTAGTTCACACTGTAGCTTCTGTGACAGTACTGGCCTCAGACAGTAGCTGAACTACACATTATTGAGACTCAGAAACCAGAGTTCTAATGCTCAGTTTCAATCCCTCACACCCATAAGTGACACATCCGGGAGACAGACTCAGTGAGCACCAAAGTCCCACTGAAAAAAGGTGTGTCTCCAGTGCAGCAGTTATCCCTTTATAGATACAGTGGACCCTCACAGACAATTGGCCTGGAGGTCAGTTCCTCCCAGTGTACCAACAGCAATCACGACTTAATTACATCAAGACTTTGCATTAAGCCCACAAAAGGATATAGCAAGAGCCACCTCAGGTGATTGGGGAAGCCGAGCTACTGACCCCTATAGGTCATTGACCACACAAAGCCACTCCATCAACACAGGGAGGCAGCCAAAATGAGGAGACACAGAAGTATGACAGGAATGGGAGAGATGGAGGAGAGTAAACTGGACAACACACAGTTCAGAATCACATAAGATTACTCAAGAATCTTCTAAAAACCTTCAAGAAACTTGATGAGACCTCCAAGAAGCTTGGTGAGACCTTCAGGGACCTTAAAGAGAAAAAAAAAAAAAAAAAGGAAAGGAAAAGGACCAGCCAGAAATTAAGCATACAAGTCTGAAATAAAGAATATACAGAAACTCAACTATAGATCAACATACCCCAGAATAAAACCAAAGATCTGGAATATAAGAAAGCAAAAATCACCCAACCAGAGAGGCAAAAAGAAAGAAGAATCCAAAAGTGTGAGGATAGTGTAAGGAGCCTCTGGGATGGCTTAAAGCATACCAGCATCCGGAATATGGGGGTACCAGAAGAAGAGAGTGAGCTGAATATTGAAGGCTTAATGGAAGAAATAATGACAGAAAACTTTCCCTACCTGGTGAAAGGAATAGACCTACAAGTTCAGGAAGTGCACAGGACCCCAAACAGGAGGAATCCAAAGAGGAACACACCAAGACACATCATAATTAAAGTGCCAAGAGCAAAAGACAAAGAGAAAATCTTACAAGCAGCAAGAGAAAAATAACTAGTTACCTACAAAGGATTACCCATATGACTGTCAGCTGATTTCTCAACAGAAACCTTGCAGGCCAGAAGGGAGTGGCAAGAAATATTCAAAATGATGAACAACAAGAACCTACAACCAAGATTACTCTACCCAACAAAGCTATCATTCAGAATTGAAGGTCAGATAAAGAGCTTAACAGACAAGAAAAAGTTAAAGGAGTTCATCAACACCAAACCAGGATTACATGAGATGTTGAAGAGTATTCTTTAAGAGGAAGAAGAAGAGAAAGGTAAAGGTAAAAAATTATGAACAACAAAAATGCATCAAATACATACCTAACAACAAGTGAATCTAAAAATCAAGAGAAAAAAAATCTGAAGAACAAAATGGACTGGTAAATATAATAGAATCAGGGACATAGAAAGGGATTAGGCTAACAATTCACAGGGGGAAAGGGATCTGAGGGGTGCAGGAAGAGATTGGACAAAAATCTTACACCTATGGATGAAGACAGTGGTGGGGGGTAAGGGCGTGGGGTGGAGTTGGGAATCAGGTGGAGGGTAGCTAAGGGGGGGTGGGGGGAGAAGAACACCTGTAATAATCTGAACAATAAAGATTAAAAAAAAGAAGTTTAATGGAAGAAAAATATGATTTGTTGTTAGTAGTTTCCATTTCTTAAAATCTTACTGATACTATTTTGATTTAAATTTGGCAGCAATTAGATTGCTAATTATGCAGACCACACTGTTTCTTTAGTAATAAGGAGTTAAGTTTTGGAAGGAAAAAAAGCTTACCTTGAGCTTTGGTTTGTTTCATGTTCTCTCAGCTCTCCATATCTGAGGTAAACCTTATCTAATAAGTGTGAAATATCTTCGAAGATAGTCAAGTGCTATACAGTGGTACTGTACAGTGGAAATAATGTATTTTTAAGGCATATTTTTCTTCTAATGACAGCTTGTAGCATTGTGATAATTACTTCATATAAGCTTGATCTGCTATTGGTATGCCTTAGGGAGAGCAAAAATGAAAATTAACAAAGCATTTTGGCTCATGGAGTTCAGTTTAACAACACTGGCTACATTTGTCAGGGTTCAAATGGGATTGGCCATCACAGCATCATTTCCTGGTGATGGATCCCATGCCAAGTGGGTCTGATACACTTGACTGAACATGGAGATCATATCTTAAATTTAGGACATCCTAATTACATTCTTCATAAACCTAATAATGGAAAAGTCATAGCCACAATCGTCACAGAATTGAGAGATGCCAGAATTTAGAGCAACAGCTATGGTTTTTGTTGTATTCAGAATAATATATGTTTGTTTAAATTTCATTAACTAATTTCATTTTAGAGAGGAACTGAGGCCCAGAGAACTTAAACCTAAATAATTTCATGTAGTTAATGGCTAGCTGGGAATTAAGTCTGGATTTCCTCTCCTAGTCCTTCCTCAAAATGAGATCAGCGAATGGGTACATTGTTTTCAATTGAGAGATGACCTTGGGTTTGTTTTGACAAGGCAGTAAACTTAAATGGTATAGCAGCCCAGGTGCTAAAAATGGCAGTAATTCTGAGAATGCTTGCTGGGGCCCCTGCATAAGGGTGACATGCACATTTGAAAGCAACCTTTATTTTTAGGAAAAACAGACAACAAAACAACTAAAAGAAAAATAATTGTGCCTTATATCCCCCTTTTTCATGCATTAATTTGTTGACATCTCTTCCCTTTTGTTAAGATCATTGTTTGAGAACTGTGGGTGCAAGGTGACATTTCAACAGTCTACATTAAGGATCCATAATTTTTATTCACCTTGGGATCTGACTTTGAGATGTTTTTAGATTCAGACATGTCAAGCCTTCATATTTGATAGCATTAATCTATCTAATTTGTACTGGTTTTTCCTTTTTGACTAACTTTTCAAATAGCTTGGAGTGTTTCATTTTCAGTTTCTTACTGTCTTGTCTGAAGGTCTGGTATCTCAGACTTTTTTGAGTTGTTAAATCTGGTTAGTGCTTATTTGAAATTCCACACAACCTTAGGGGGAAACAAGTGCTGGTTACAGGTTTCTCTTAGAGAATTACTTTTTTCCCCATGGTTTTTAGGGGCTATCTTTTGGGCTAACGATTAGGGATATTCTGAGTTATTTCAAAACCATGGATTGGCAACCAGTGCTTTACATCTTATTTTCATCATATTAACAATTCATGTATTTTTCTGAAGTTCTGATGACACAGCAAGTGGCTGATGAAGGAAGAAAAGTCAGGTGAGGCCCCCAGGCTCGGGTGTATCTCCCGTGGCTCTAAAAAGAGAGAGGGTTGGGCAGGAGCGGATGGTGGGAGTCGTGGGGGCTGTTGTGAATATTTCAAAAAGCTTCATAGAGATCACATAACATTGCCCACCACAAGGCTGTACAGGATATCTAAAAGGTCAGTTTATTTTTGGCAGGAGTTAAAGCAACCTCGGTTATCTCATACTGCTCAGAAACACTGGCAGTAGCATATGCCTTTGATGAATAATATATGAGAAGACAAATGAATTATGACCTAATAAATGCTATTTATTTTATAGACATAACCTTTCAAAATTAGTAAGGGTCATATTAGGTGGGGATGGGGGTTTTGGTGATGACAGAGTTGGGAAATGTCATTTTTTAACAAGTGCCTACTTTTTTCTCATCCTTTTCCTGTGTGATACTTTTGCTTTCTCTTTTCTGTACCTGGCGGTCTCTCTTTCCTACCTTGTCCTCATGCCTTTCCTGTTGCATCAAGTTTCTTAACCATTAGAATGCAGTAAAAGTCTCCTGACAAACCCAGGCATGAGTTGGTTAGTAAATTTAAATAATCAGTTAAAAAATAGATGCCTACAGTTGGCACAGAGATGGATAAGTTGATCAACAGCAAGATAGAGACCAGAAGTAGATCCACACTTACATATATGGCCAATTGATATTTGACAAAGTGTAAAGAGAATTCATAAGAGAACAAACAAACTGCTTAAAAAATGGGCAAAAATATTTGAAGAGATTCCACCACCACCCAAGAGTAGGACAAATGAACACAACACATGATAAGATACTCAACATCATTAGACATTAGGGAAATGTAAATTAAAACCACAATGTAATACCACTACACACCTGTTAGAAGGACTAATGTTTTCAAAAAGACAATACCAATTGCTAGCAAAGATGTGAAGTGACGAACTCTCATACGTGGCCACTGGAAATGAGGTGGCAGCTTCGCTAAAACATATATCAGATGACCCGGCCTCTCCACTTCTCTGTATTTACCTGGGAATAAACAAAAGCATGTCTCAGGAAGACTTGTTCATGAATGATTGTGGCAGCTTCATTTTTTTATAGCCCCAAACGGAAACAATCCTCACGTCCATCAACAGGACAATGGATGAACCAAAAAGAAGAAAAAGGAATGTCTGTACAGTAGAATACTACTGGTCAATAAAAAAGAACAAACTATTGATACTGGCAACAACATGGATGAATCTCAAAACAATGATACTGAAGTGAAAGGACCCCTAGGGGAAAAATAGTATATACTGTATGAGTCCATTTAGGCGAAATGCTTATGAATCTATTATGACACCCTCCCCCCGGGATGATTTATATACCATAAGCATTTTATTTAAATTTAACTCAGGAATTCACATATATTGTACAGTTTGGTTCGTTTGCTTTAATGTGTGATACCTGCAGTTGTAGGACCATGTACCTCTATTGTAAACCTTTTGTAATGCATTCTTTAACAATACTTTCCATTGATTCTCTTTAAAACAAACAGAACTTAAAAGACACATGAGAAATGTTATATATATATATATATATATATATATATATATATATAGCTTATATAAAGAAGGTAATATGCAAATTGACCTAATGGCAGAACAACCAGTTGCTATGACACACACTAACCACCAGGGGGCAGATGCTTAACACAGGAGCTGCCCCCTGATGGTCAGTATGGCTAGTTAGCACAATGGTGGTGGTGGGAGCCTCTCCTGTCTCTGTGACAGCGCTAAAGTCCAGACTGTGAGAGGGCGAAGGCTGAGGGACCTTCCCCCATCAGTGTATGAATGTAGTGCACCAGGCCTCTAGAGTGTGTGTTGTGTGTGTGCTGTGTTTGTGTGTGTGTGTGTGTGTGTGTAGACTTTTGGGAGAAACAATATGCATATAAAATTTTTCTAGAATTTTGGGATTTTTGTCCCCTAATTGTTTACTCTTATATCCCCATATGTTTCAGTCAACAATATTTTTATGTGTGTATAACTTGCCTCATCTTTTGAAAACATCCTCCTGAGTTATTGAAATAGTGTTTTCTTTTTTATAATTATATGTTATTGGCTTAATGTGCTATTCTTATTAAATTGCAGTGACAAGTGTAACTGGCATAAACAAGTTTGGGAACAAACACAATTAATTTTGGTAAGCCCACAAACTTTGTTGGGGAAAACTGAATGCAGACAGATCCTGCCCAATAATGAGGCCACCAGCCACCAGAATTCTCGCACTGAGGTCATTCATCACACTGCAGTTTTACAAAATGAATTAGTCAGTGCATGTGCTGGATTGGGTACACAAAGGTCAGTTGAGGGAGACTGTTACTGCTCGAGCCCTCTAATGATCACTTTCCTCCTCTGTAGATATTAAGACTATCTACCTGTGGACATTGGTATTATTAAGGTTTACACGAAGTAATGTAAGTAAAGTGCTTAGTACAGTCCCCGGCATGGAGTAGGTGCTGAAAATGTGCCTGGTTATGATCATGTATTTTATTTCAGAAAGCACTCTTATCATGTTAGGGCAGAAAGGACCTTAGATACTGTGTGGGCATCTTCTAAGACCATTTGCTTTACAGATGGGGGGGAGGGGGAAGTGGCTCGGCAGCATGCACATCAGCAGCTGGGGCTCAAGGTCTGGAGCCTCCCCCCGTGGGTGACCCTGGGGCGGCTCTCCTGGGGGTTTCTTACTAAAGGCTCCTGAACTCCTGGACCGCCTCTAATACTAGGGTCTTCCATCAACCTTCAGAGAGCTGACCACCTAACAGCTGTGGACACCTTTAAAAAACATTGTTATTGACTTTTAGAGAGAAAGAAAGAGGGGGAGGAGAGGGAGAGGGAGAGAGAAATGACTTGACCAGGAATCGAACAGGCAACCTGTGGTGCGTAGGACGACATCCAATCAACTGAGCCACATTGGCCAGAGCCATTATTTACTTTTTAAAAGAGAAATCTGTGCTTTTCTTGGCTCCCTGAGGGGATGAAGCAGGAGAGGGCTGGCCAAGCTTCACTGGCTTTGCTGTAGGTGATGGAGAAGTCCAAGGCAGTGGCCAATCATCTCAGACTTGATTGCCACCATCGATCGGCCCACCGGCAGGGCGTCCCTGTCCCGCAGGTGCGCCCTCCTCACCTGGGATGCTCCCTGGCGGTGCTCCCGCCCCGCCCTCTGCGACCCTTGGCCTCAGGCAGGCGCTGGGCAGCCAGTGCGGCTCCCTCCGCAGGCCCAGGCCAGTTCGGTTCGGTCCCACCACCGCCCCATGAGCCAGCCCAGCAGCTGGGGGAGACCCACGCTCGCTCGGCAGGTGAGCATGCGAAAGGTCCGTTGCTTCTCCACTCCCACCATCTCGTCGGGTCTTCGGAAAGCGCTGTGAGCACCTTCTAAACCAGGGGTGGGCAAACTTTCTGACTCGAGGGCCACAATGGGTTCTTCAACTGGACCGGAGGGCCGGAACAAAAGCAACCTGACCATGCTGGCACTCTCATCTTGGGCTGCTGGTGAAGGAGCGGAGGGGAGAGCAAGAGAACCCTCCGCTCTTTCGGCTCCGCGGGCCGGATAGAACAGCTGAACGGGCCGGATCCGGCCCATGGGCCGTAGTTTGCCCACGGCTGCTCTAAACCCATCTGTGGAATCTGGGCCCTCGGAGCCAGGTGAAACCAGGATGCGGTGTGCGCTCAGGTGAGAAGGGCTGAGGAGGCCGGGACAAGACCAATCAGTCAGGAGGGCGGCTTAGTAATTTTGTGAAGGATAATCCATCTCTTCTTGGTGGTGAAATCAAGCGGCTGCCCACTAGTTGTGCGATAGTGGCTGGCTTTTTGTTTTGTGTGTATGTGTTGTTGTTGTTGTTGTTGTGTTTTTAATCTGAAGAATGCACATGAAGGATGGCATCTGCATTCCTGACACAGTGCAGTGAACGTCACAAAGGCTAACACGATGGAAATGTCGCCTCACTCCGCGCTGGCCAGGAGGAGGCCGTGGAGTTGGTGGTGGTGTGTGCTGCTTCTGGCCAGGACCAGCCTGGGGGCTCTGGGTGGCAAGGTGCAGGCTGAAGGGCTTCAGGGCCAGGAAGGCATCTGAACCCAACAGCCAACCAGGGCCAGGAACCTGGTAAGAGTGCTGGTCTCAGGTAGGAGGCCTGGGTTTCCACGGGGCCTCTGACACACTCGGGGAAATCACTTAACCTGTGGTCATGCTCTTGTTATGGCATGAACACATAAATACAACTTTCTGATAGTCTTACGGGAGATTTAGTGAATTAATAGGCTAAGTGTATTTATAAACTGTTCAGTGAGAATTAGACACACGAGTTGATTGAAGTGAGCCAATCAGTGATGATTCCATTTATTTCCAAATTTAAAAAGCAGCAGCTATTCCAGATGCTTTGGCTCTTTGGTGTGAGGCAGCTGTGACTGTCTCACTGTCACGTGTTATGCTTGATGTGCTAAATGCTCTTCATTTTAGCATTTATTGAGGACATACTATGTGCAGGGATAGGAGCTAAAGGGGGCCGTTATATTTTGGTCAAAAGGCTGATTATCTTCAATCGCTGAGAACATCTTTTAAAATGTTGCCAGATTCTACTTTTGAAGTGTCAGCATTCCATGAGAGGTGGCAAGTCTGCTTGAGGTATGTGCGCCTAAAATAGTTCTTGCTGAGAATTACTGTGCTCATCTGTGATCTTCTATCCTAGCACTGAAATGAAATTTTAAATGTAGATTCTTTTTTAAAAGAACTAATTGGAATTATAACAAAGCCTTTGACTATAAGGTTTGTGTTTTTAGGTTAAGAAGAATTGTATTAGATTGAAAAAGTTCAGAAGGGAAATTTCACTTCTGGCATGGCTCTCGTTTACATTTTTTTTCATTTACATTTTTGTCAGGTTTACTAATGCATATGTAATACTTGTGCAGGGGAGCAAGAGCTTTTAGAAGAACTGAGTTGGAATCTCCACCATTTTCTAGATGTCTTTAATCTGGTATCTATATAGGCCGGATATGGGCTCTGGTTCTGACTCTTTTGAAATTGAGATTTTGACATTAAGCATTTAAAATGATGCTTATTGTAAGATGTACAAATGTTTTACTATAACTTTTGGGGCAAAAACACTGCAAAGGAGGTAATAGGCATCTTCTGTTTCTGTTGCTAAAAACTATGATTTCTCTTCAAGCTGATGTGAAAATTTTAAGAAAACATCTCTAGCAAATCATCTAAGCTGTGCAAGAAAGCTTATTTAGAATTGCCAAGTTCAAAAATTCAAAAGAGATGATTTTATCTAAGAAGGATTCCACTTAAAATAGTCAAGTTGAAGGCGTTTGCTACTAGAATTGCCTCTGTTCAGGTTGGAGCAAGTACTTTGGCACTTAGTTTTGTCTTGCTTTATACATAATTTTAGTTCACAAGATATTCATTGTATGTCTAAAGATTTCAAAATTTATTATTAAACCCCAAGAAAGGAAATCAAGTCTTGAAGTACCAGTTCTCTGCTGTGGAGATGTACGCAGTTTGAAAGTATATACTTCTGAGTCAGGTTTCTAAGTTGTCCAAGGAAGTAAGCACCCAGCTCTTCAAAGATAGTACTGACTTCGCAGCTGTGGGGGGTACGGGTGGGGCAATGGCGGAGCCAGCTGAAAACACAGGTTTCCAGGATTGCAGTGTCAGCATTTAGCAAGGATGATCTTGGGCATGAAGGTGCTCAGATGTGAGGTACTCGGAAGTTGCTCTGGAAGCCACGTGATGGGATTCCGTGCAAACATCACTGACTATCCTCTCCTCAAGGGCAGGGACTATGCTTCTGACATCCTGTATTCATAATGCCGAATGGGTCGCAGGGCCTTCCTTACCCATTATCAACTTATTCAGTGAGTGGACAGGCAGCTCTGCACACCAGAGACTCAAATAAGCTAGTGGTGGGAGAATTCGGAGAGTTGTTCTTGACACCTCTTGTGCTATGTGTACATTATGCCATGCTTCCTGGTTTTACTCTCCGATGCCTGCTCCTCCGGGGATTCCTTTGAGAATGTCAATAACCAAAATATTAAAAGTAAAGAAGATACCTGGGTTATAAGAACTAACCTCTGTTCTGGGACTTTGGTAAAAACCACGTTATCTCTCACACACTTAGCATAAAGGTGATCATGTTTAAGATTGTTTAAGTAGTTGAGATTAAAACATTAGGACGAGAGGATGTCAGAAATAGAAGGCACCTTAAAAATCCTCTTTCTCAGTCCCCTTCGAGAAAGGGAAACAGACACAAGGACTGTTTAGAACTGAGGTCTTAGAGCTGCTCTATCCAATATAGTAGCCGGTCCATCCATCAAATGTGGCCATTCAAATTAAATTTTAAACATTTAAATTAAAAGCCACATTTCTAGTTTTCAGTAGCTGCACATGAATAGGATTAAGGTACCAGAGAAAATCAAATGCTTCCTATTCAGCACAAGCCAACCTTTTTGGTGTGTGATGGCCTACCACCTCCCTTGGTACACAACCCATAACCACCGCTTTCTCTCCCAATAGTTAATGTATTCTTAATTATTTTCTGTTGATTGGAATAACACTATATAAAGTGTTTATTTCAAAGTTTCTTAATTGTATGTATGTGGTTACATTAGCTCAGTTAAGAAACCTGTTTGAGACTGACTTTATCAGTAATCTAACCAACAAAGATCATATCTGTATGTCTGTGGTTATACATTATATTTTATTGAATTAACCCAGGGCCATTTAAATGATGCAAATTGTTTGGCCTCTGGTTTAGCGGATACAGTCCTGGACTTCTCAGAAACCTTGTTGAAGTCTTCCACAGTTGTATACTACTAGTAAATCAGATATTTGAGGAATTTCAAATTCTTACCGATCAATTGGTCCCTTTTCTATTTTATTTTACTTTTTGTTAAGCAGGACTTGAACAAATTAGCTGACATTTGTTTTAAAGATTATTAAAAAAATTATGTGTATATACGTATAGTACTTCAACACCCATTGTTTCACTACACTCCAGGATATGGTCTCCATGTAGTACATATAGAGCTGCAGGTGTATTTTCCTTAAGCATTTTAACTGTTGACTTAAAATCTTCAACTTTCTTCTCTGGAATTTACATTTAATTTCAGTGACTTGTCTTTTGCTTTCTCCTATTTCACAGCCTAATTTAAAGAATTGTCTGGATTTTATGGCTGATATTTTACCTATTGCAATCTCATTTTTTACCCTTACCACTCTAAAGAATTTGCTCTAATCAAAGAAGCCAATGTCCCATTATTGCTAAACATAATAAATGCTTTCATGTCTTAGCTTAACCTCTCAGCAGCATTTGTGAAAGCTGCCCACTCCCTTTTTTTCTTGAAACACTTCCCTTAGTTTCCATGACAATGCACTCACCTGATTTTCTTTCTATCTCTCTGGATGCTTGGCAGTCATTCTCTTTCCATCTCTTTAGTCTCCTCTTACTGTATACTCTCTGGTAGAGAGGAGACAGGAATTGTACAGCAGTCTGACAGCTCTCTGCAAAGACATCCTCACCCACCAATGTGTCCTTTATCATTCTGATTTTCTCAAATATAGGCTCTAGGTAGTTGACAGATGGTGGTTTGAGGCCACCTCCTGAGCAAGTTCTGCAAAGACAGTCCAGCTTCACCCTTTAGAATGGGAGGGTGCTTTGTCACGTATTCCATCTTGGGACTTGAGTTTAAGTTGGGGCAACACTCAAAAAAAAAAAATCCTGTTTTAGCATGTGTATCTTTAAAAAATGTTCTCATTTTAAGTCTTGCTTTTTATTACAAACTGTGCTTTGTTCTAAATGTTAAATGCATCTCTCTATGCTGTTTGACAAGCTAGACAGCTTGTTGAAATAACATTTTTGTTAATGTCTTAGTTTTTTACATTTTTCTTGATGGACATGTGAATGTGCCCTTGACCAACTGAATTACTAAGCAAGGAATACATATTGAATATTTCCAACAGTCAGAAGGAATTCAAGAACAAATCAGGGTAAATTGATCTAATTATATTTCTGAAATTGTACTGGCATTGGGATTCTTGGGTTCCCCAAAATAGAAATTGAGAGGAAGCCCCAGAGAAATTTCCAGGCAGATTTTATTAAGCTTATGCTTGAACGCAAGGGAGGCAGCACAGAGGAAAGGAAGGTCCTCTTGGCTGCTTTTATAAGCTGGGAACAAAGTGGGTGAGCTTTTTGAAAAAGGCACGCTTGTAGAATTTTCCATTTAAGGCTTGGGTGACTTCCTTTTCCAGCTGTGTTGCTTGGTAACTATGTTCACGTGCCTGGGCTGTGGATGTAAGATGAAGGCTGCTCATTACCACCACCCTAGGAAGATCTTATAGCAGTAAAACATTGGTCAACTATGACTTCAGGTCAGTAGTTGCAACATAGGCAATTTGAAGGGAGATGGTATCAGTTACCTCTGTATTTTTGAGTAGGGAGTGGAAGGGTCCCTCCATGCTTGAGGTCAGTTTATCTAACATTCCTTCTGACTACCTAGTCTTAACTTGGCTTCTTGGAATTCTCCATTTCTAGGCCTACGCTCCTATGCTATCTCCAAAAGGTTCTTATGTAGTCCAGGGTAGTGCTTAGAGACATTCTGAATATGTGCTTCACTAAGATATTTGATGAGGATTCTCAATAAACTCTTATGAATGTGATAATATTGTCTTGGATGCAAGGAAATTGTGATTGAAAGATGGTGTGCAAAATGCAGATTAATAACTGATGTCTAAGTGGAAGAAAGTTTCTAGTGTTATTCTCTGTGTGTGTAAGCACGTGTATGCATGGATGTTTCCTCATTGTGGAAGGCAGCCTCGTTGGTAGGTAATGTGAGTGTTGGAACCAGACCCTCCTGGGTTTAGATAAGGAGATGTATATAGAGTACATAGCACAGCTCTGAACTCTAATAAATGTTTCGTACATTGATTACTATTACATCATTAACTGTATTCTGTAAAGATGCATCAAGTGTACTTAGGCAACTTGCAGGTGGCCTATAAAGCACGAGAGATCCTAAATATGTTGAATGAAAAAATCACTTTGGGAATGATCTTAATAGGTCGGAATGATCATGAGGTGGCACTTGTCAAAGATAAAAGTAAAATATGCTCAGAGGTACCCAAAGCCAGCTCCATGTTGGATGACATACTTACTGAGAACTTTTCATTCAACAAGGATCAGGATGTGATATAGAAATATAGGATCTAGAAGGACACTCTCCACTATGTAGCCACTAAACATATGTGCCTCTGTAAAATGAATAGGTAAATAAAATAAAAATTTAGTCCCTCAGTTTCATAGTCACATTTCAAGCACTCATTAGCCAAGAGTGGCCCGTGGCTACTGAGTAGGACAGTGTAAGTATAGACCATTTCCATTACTGCAGAAAGTTGTATTGGACAGTGCCAATCTAGAATGCAGGTGGCTGTCAGATCTTTCTGCACTGCACTGGCGAGGCATATATGGTTATGTTAGAATTTGAATAACACATTTTAGAGGGTCATAGACCAAATGGAACATGTCAGAGTAGAGGGTTTGGAAAGTGAGAGAACTAAAAACCATGCCATATAACATACGTTGAAGGACCAGGGTGATTAGCTAGAAGAAGAGACAGCACCTCCTATCTGCTGAGTACCAAGGCGATCGAACGGAAGAGGAATTAGAGGCCCTTGTGGCCCGTGGGGTTGACCAAAGACTAATCCATGGATGTTAGAGGAAGCAGGAATCATCATGCTATGCAGACCTGGTATTTTAGAGAGGTTCAGACAGCCTGGGCTCAAGTTCCACACTGTCTCCTATCTGTTGGATGACCCTGGGCAGTTCATCTCTAAGCCTCAGCTCCCTCATCTGTAGAACAGGATAATATTAGTATCTTCCCACAGCATTTTGAGGAGAATAAACAATATTACATATAAAACACAGAATATCTAACAAATGATAGCTATTATTATGATATCACATTCTGGCTGATATGCAAAAGAGTCATCAGAGTATCAAATGAGCGGTTGGGGAGTTAGTAATTCCCATTGCTAGAGGTGTTTCATGTGCTGATGACTTGTGCAGGAAGTGTAGAGGGCACTGAAGCTCTGAGTAAGAGGTTGAATTGGAGGAGTTTGTGTGTGTGTGTGTGTGTGTGTGTGTGTGTGTGTTGTTGTTGTTGTTGTTTTTTAGTGTTTTGGTGCCTGCACTTCTGAAAGCTTAACAGTTTTAACTTCTAAAAATATTTGGTTCTCTTATCGTCAAGGAAAGGGTACTCCGTTGGGATCACATAGAACTTAACTTTTTTGTGTTTTTCTACATTTTATTGTTGTATAAATCTTCATAATAACCTAATATTGTTTATTTATTTTAATTTTTTTTATTGTTGACAGTATTACTGATGTCCCCCATTCTTCACCCTTCTTTGCCCACCTATACTCAGCCCCACCCCACCCTAGGCCTTCATGCATTATTGTCTCTGTCCATGGGATATGCATATATGTGCTTTGGTTAATCTCTTTCTATCCCATCCCTCTAAGATCTATTAGTCTTTTCCATGTATCCATGTCTCTTGACTATTTTTGTTTGTCAATTTATTTTGTTCATTATATTCCACCTATAAATGAGATCATGTGATATTTGTCTTTCTCTGACTGGTTTACTTAGTTTAGCAAAATAATCTCCAGGTCCATCCAGGCTGTCATAAAGGATAAGAGATCCTCCTTTTTCTTCTTCTTCTTTTTTCCTAGCTGCATAGTGTTTCTTCCATTGTGCAAATTACTGCAGCTTTTTTAATCCACTCACCTGAAGGGCACTTGGTTTTAAGTTTCCTTCCCATAACAGCATCTATGGCTATGTTAATTTATCTTGTTTTATTTTATTTTATTATTATTATTTTTTTTACCAAGGCTATCCACAAGCCTTGGTCATGTGGCAGTTCCTTGCTGACCTTGAAGAATGGAGCAGGAGGGACAAGAATGGAGAGAAAAAGAGATGAATGGAAGTTGAGATTCAGCCTCTGTGTCCTGCCCAGTACTTATCAGTCTCTAGACTAGAAAAGAGACCAGATAAGCCATGAGGCCTATTCTCAGAATATTGCTGATGTTTTGGCAAGAGTGAGAGTTGGAGTGGCTTTGGTGTTTTGTGGAAGGTTCTGAGAGATACCCAGCATGGTGCATGCCTGTTCTCTCAGCAGCTCACCGAATTGCTGAATGTGGATTTGTAGCCCCTGACAGCAGCTCGAAGTGCCCCCTTTGAGCTAAATTATGGGAATTACAGAATAAGGCATATAAGAAAACTCTATCAGTAAGTATCTGAACAATTGAATGGAGACATCTTTTAAAACCACTTCTTGAAAAGATAAGGGGGTAGGGATGGATGGGAAATATGATGGCTGTATGTTTGTGTGTGAAAATATAAATAATGCATAATCCTTACGTTTCTACCCACCAGGACTGTATTCAAGATAAAATCATGGCAAAAACACCAGAAACATTAGCAGGGCCTCAAATATAATTCTCACAGTAGTACCTAAAATAGCTTAGATTAGTTTGTGAATTTGCTTTCTCCTTTAAGTCTATAAATTATGCATTCAATGTGATACTTCTTTGCCCATTTCCCATCATTTGTTCTTACCTGGACTCCTCGGAGAGGAGGAGGCACCCCTGTACAGCTCATTAGAATACGCTTGGGTGGTGGCCATGCACAGTGGCGAAAGCACCAGGGTTTCTCAGTAGGGAGTGGAAGGGTGTTGAGGTTCTATCACCCAGCTGCAATGTGTGAGCACCATGTGCTGGTGTCTTGACTTGGTAGGGTGTTTACTTACTAACTCCTATAAGTATGTGTGTACATATTGGAAGATTTTCTGGTGTCATCAGACCCTAAAAATATTTAAAAAGGTAATTTATTGGTCATGGTCAGAAACTTGCTATTTGCACTGTAGAGGAGTTCGCGAATCCAGGGAAAGGATTTTACACTTTGAGAATTGTCCTGGCAACATTTTCTGAGAGTCAGGGCGAAAGGATGCTTTGGGCACCTGCAAAGCAGCTATTTAGAGCACAAAATTCCATATGTTATTTGTTAATTGGTGACTCAAAAAATATTAAAGACTCCATCATGACTTCATAATGTAAGCTTAGTGACATTGGTAATAGAACCCAGGGTAAAATGGAAAATCCAGATTTCCAGTTCTATACTTTGAGACATGTTTCCTGTGCAATAAATTATGGCTGGGTTCCTTGAGTGTATTTTGTCAATTGTGGAATACAGATAGAGATGTATCATTTTCCTATTGTTTCTCCAGTGTCGGTCCATTCCCACTCTTAGCTCTAGAGTCTACCCTGTGTCCCTGTGATACAGGATAAGCACTTAATAACTGCGCTCTGTGTTAAGCCGCATTTGCTGCTTGCCCACTTCTTCCTTGAGTGGAATACAGCCGGGATCCCAATTGCAATTAGGTTTCGTTTGTTCAGAGCTGAATTAACTTCCTTGAGACTTTTCCAGCCTAACCGTGGTAAACAATCACCGAAGTTGGCAGAAGACGAGGCCTACTTAATTGCTATACAAAGGTGGTTTTCAGTCCTGTTGCTGGGTGACGGGCAGGCCTGGGCTGGCCGAGCCGCTGGCTGCACCTCCAGTGCTTCAGTAGGTGGCACTCCTGTTCCGCGCTGCAGCTGCTCTGTGATGACGAGGCTGTGGGTCTGGGCAGGCAGGAAAGCAAACCGTCAATTCATGGCAGTTTTGGGGGGCAAGCAGCAGCACAAGCCCGTCATCCGTGCGGTGACAGCTGCTGCCTTCTGTCCCTCCTTGCAAGCAGTTTCAGAGTAGAGGCTTTTGGGTTCTGACTGTGAGAGTGGAGATGCTGAGCAGTGAAGCTGCTGGTTAGAAGTCAGGTATCTGGCTCCCTGTAGACACGTCTGGGAGCAGCATGGAGGCTGGGACCAGAGCGCAGGCTGGTCCTTCCCTTCTGTTACTCTGGTTTGAAACGATCTGATCAAAACGGAATCAAGTTAGTAAAAATCTAGAATGCCTTTTTTAAAATATATTTTATTGATTTTTTTACAGAGAGTAAGGTAGAGGGACATAGAAACATCGATGGAAGAGAAACATCGACCAGCTGCCTCTTGCACACTCCCTACTGGGGATGTGCCCGCAACCAAGGTACACGCCCTTGACCGGAATCGAACCTGGAACCTTTCAGTCCACAGGCCGACGCTCTATCCACTGAGCCAAACCGGTCTTGGCTAGACTGTCTTGAACTAGTGACAGAATTGTATTTATTTATACCTAAATGCTGGCTTCCTCTGGTCAGTCTTGATTTCTAGTGTTCTGTCTTATTACTCAAATAGGAACATTAGCCCTTGTCAGATAGTGCCTCTACTTGGGATTTAGAAAATATGGCCACCACACTGACCCTCCATCTCCTGACAGCTGAGTCTCAACCAGTGCTATGGCCTGAGTGTTTATGTCTTCCCACAAGTCATGTGTGAAACCTTAACCCCAGTGTGATGGCATTAGGAGATGGGGCCTTTGGGAGACGATAAGGTCACAAGGGTGGAGCTCCCATGTAAGGACCCTAGAAAAGAGGCCCCCCAAGAGCTTTCCTGCCCTTTTTGACATGTGAGGGTACAAGCGAGAAGATGGGCATGTATGAAGCAGGGCGCAGGTTCTCACCAAACATCGAATCTGTGGGCACCTTGCTCTTGGACTTCCCAGCCTCCAGAACTGTGAGAAATAAATTTCAGTTGTTTATAAATCATCTATCCTGTGGTATGTGTTATAGCAGCCCAAATGCACTAAGACAGCCAACAGTGTGCCTCCTCTCCCTCTAATTCAAATTCATAAACTCTTTTTAAAAAATATATTTTATTGATTTTTTACAGAGAGGAAGGGAGAGGGATAGAGAGTTAGAAACATCGATGACTATCTGACATGTTAGCAAATTTGTCCACATTCAAGAGGGAGGCATTAGCTGTGTCTTTCTAAAGTTTAAGATGATAGAAAGGAACTCCTCAGAGAGATGAATTCACCTGTAGGTCATCTCATATGTGTCTGATAAACACCTGATAAGGATGCTGCACCATCCCTCTTGCGAAGGTAGGATTATTAATTTGTCACAGCACATTCTCCTGCTGGGCCACCAGACTTGGCACATGGATAAAACTTATTTGTCTGGTTTGAACCATGTTTGATCTTTAATATTCTTATTATATTAGGTGATAACAAAGGCCAAAATATTAGCTGGAACAACAAAACAGGTCCTTCGGAGTTGATTCTTAAAAGAAATAGCAACTTTGAGGAGATGAAGTCATAGGGGATCATTTAATTTTAGAGCTCCAGGGAAACATGAAGAATCTCTGGAATCTTCAAATGATGGAGTTGATGCCTCTCATCACCTGCACCTGAGTTGGTGGCTCCCCCCGCCCCTCCCCACTTTCTTTTGAATTGTTTGTTGTATTGCTTTGTAGGATTTCTGTTTGTATTATGAACATTTAGGCTTTGTTGTATTTACTGTGGCTATCTTCTCCTTTCTGGCCTTGTCTTTTAGTTTTATGTTCAGTTGTTTTGTTCCCTTTAACTTTCTAAGATCATCAGTTTACTTGGATGGCAGGCAATTAATTTATTATAAAAAGCTCTCACTCTCCTTCCTTTGGGTGTTGCTTTAAATCACTCCCAGAATGAATCAGAGGACTTCTGGATCCGTTTCCTCATACCAGGCAAGACAGCAGCCAGCTGGTCCAGCTATGACAGCACAGCTAGTCAATAGTAGATATTTTTGGGAGATGAATTGTATCACAGAAACAAAAGTCTCTCTGCGCAAAAAATGAGTCATGGGCGTGCTGGTTGGCTGGTAGCATCTGCAATCAACTCTCATTTGCTATCTCCGACCTACCAATGAAATCATAAATGGATTGGATGCTTTCTTTTTGGCTTTTTTTTTTTAAGTATCTTTATTGTTGAAAGTATTACAGATGTCCCTTTTCCCCCTTCTAGCTTACACCTGCCCCTTTACCCCAGGCCTTCACCCCACTGTGTCCATGGGTTATGCATTTTATATATACTCTCATCCCATCCATCCCCACCGTCCCTAATTCAGAGAAATGTTCTCAATATTCAAGGGTTTGATTTCAGCTGGATTGATAGCTGTGGAGATAAAGCAGACTATAACTCCGCCTCCAAGGATGCCAACTTTGCTAGAAATAGTGGCCACTTGAGGAGCTCTTCTCATTTAGAATAATCAACATCAAGTTAGCCTGGTTGCTACCACTTCTTGTATTCCCTGCTCAAGCCATGGCTGGTCTGTGTGAAGAAAGGCACTGAGAGTTTATCCAGACATACCCACAGCCTTGCCTGAGTGAGGGAGTTGTGAGCCAGTGGTGGCTGTCACCTGGGACCGGTGGTAGGTGCAATTATTTCATGAGTCGCTGCCACTACACTTGTAACCTCACCCTGCCCGTTTGTTCAGAAGCCAGATTGTCAGCCAAAAAAGGAATGAGCCCTGTGACACTGTGAGCGAAAGAGGATTAGTTGTGCAAACAAAAGTCTGTAACAAGACATGATCCTATAAAAAACAAGCGAGTCACAGGACTAAAACCACATCTGCAGTGTTTCAGCCTTTCAGTTCCCAGCCCCATCATGCACATGCCATAAACTCACACACAACTATACACACACAGGCTTGTGCCAAGTTATTCTGCATAAATACAGTCACGTATAGTTATAAACATTCACACAGAGCTACGTGCATAGAACACACTTTCACAAAACTATATAAATATATATGCACACATTACAGTCAAGTACTCATACACACTTTCACATACAAGCATGCCCTCACACACATCTATGGTCACAGACACATTTAATCAAAGAACTCAAACTTTTCCACTTAGAGGTCTGGGTATCATTTGTAATAAAGTGCTCCTAGAAGTTCCCTTTCTGCTTTTTGGTTGCTGAACACTGTAATTTAGTGGAACCTCTTGGCGTCTCTTGCAGCCCCTTTCCTTGGTAACGAGTTCCTGTTGCATGTGATGGAAGGAACGCTCAGGTCCCAGTCACATGACCATGTGCTCTGAGCAGATGGATCTCAAGGTATGGGTGGTCCTGAAATCCTTTGTTTAGCCTGGTCATCCAAGAACCTCACACATAGAAGGCCTTCAGTGTTTGTTGAATAAATCCAAGATCTTGTGATTGCCCCCTTAATGCTGCCTTGATCTAATTTTTAAAAATAATATTTTAAAAAAATTTGAGTAATTTCTTCTGCTTACCTAAAGAAATTCTTTTTTTAAAAAAATATTTTATTGATTTTTCACAGAGAGGAAGGTAGAGGGACAGAGAGTTAGAAACATCAATGAGAGAGAAACATCAACCAGCTGCCTCCTGCACACCCCCTCCTGGGGATGTGCCTGCAACCAAGGTATATGCCCTTGACCGGAATCGAACCCGGGACCTTTCAGTCCGCAGACCGATGCTCTATCCACTGAGCCAAACCGGTTTCGGCATGGTTACCTGATTCTTAATAAAGGTGACCAAGGTGATGTGTTGATCTCTTAGAATAAAACCCTCCCGGGAGAGTCAAAAGCCTTACATAACTTAACAAGTCTCTTAAGGATTTCAATCAGAGACTCCAAAACCCTTAGACATCTGGCTCAAGGCTCTCCATTTATAGATGAGTGAACTGAAGCCCAGAGATAGTAAGTAATGTCTCCAAATTTTCCCAGCTACTGGTAGCAGAACAAAAACTAGGGCTCTAGTAACTTGATTCATGTTCTAGTGCTTTCTTATACTTTTTACCTTGATTAGACTTAACTGGTTTTTCCAGGGGTTTAATTCCTGGATAAGAATGCTGAGAACACAAGTGAATTAAACCATGAATTTCTGTACTCAGATCATTACAACAATCTGTGGGGAATTACACTAGTCTAGATAGAGTAGTTACTATATTCTAATCTAGTCTACAACACTGGAGCACTCCCATCTGACATAAGTTTACCTTGAATTTGAACTCTTAGACATGGAATCATGAAGGTGAAACAAAGACTCACTTACAGCAGCAGAATTAAATCCAGGTCAGATTTTATACATGTGTGTTCATGTGTATGTATGCACATGAATGTGCATTCACAGACACACACACACAACCACAATTAGCACCATCAGGAGATGCCCCCAGTGAGACTTAACTTCAGGTATTGAGGCCATAACTTACCAGGGTCGAGAAAAATCTTTCTTATCATCATTTATGAATACTATTCTAATGGAGTGCCCTCATGGCTGATATAATAACTTTAATTTTCAGATTCTAAAGTACAGAAAAGGAAATTATTTAAATCTTGTGCACATGCAATGTGCCTCCTAAATCCGACTTGCCAATTTATGATAGAACAAATTTTAGAGACTAAGATTATCATTTTAATTTCATACTAGAGGCCCAGTGCACGAAATTCCTGCACTGGTAGTGTCCCTAGTGGCTGCCAGCTGCTGGCCAGGGCCTTCCTCCCTTCCTCCCACCAGTCCTGCTCCTCAGTCAAACTCCTTGGTGAACTCCTGGTTGAGGGGAAAATTTGCATACTATGCTTTTATTATATAGGATTTTTGTGTGTGAATTCTCTACATTTTAAATTACTTTGATTTTTCCTAAATACTAGATTTAACTAGTTAGAGTTGGAGGGGCTAAGGAAATTTTCCTGAAATAATTTATCTTGTAATAACTTCTTTGCCTTACTGAAAAGCAGTCTCAATTTTGCAATGAACACATAATACTTTTATTATCTCAAAAAAGGGAGAGCTATTTAAAAATGTGTATCTATAACAGGCAAAAAGGAGGAAAAATAGCCTTAAAGGGAGGATTGAATCTTTTTTCTATTCTAGCTAAACAATCCTTATTCAAGTATGCTAGGAAATGCTATATTTAGGAAGCCCCTCCCAGATCAGTTTTTTCTGGAGTGAGGAATTAAGCAGAAGGCAGAATAGCTGGGTCTTTTGGGGTCTTGCTAGAGAAAATTCTTAGAATAGTTAGAGGGACTAGGTAGAGGCAAAATGAGCTGACACCTTTCACACACCTTCCCTTGTATTTCTGAAGGACACATGGCAGCTGTGAAAACATAAATCTCATGGGAGGCTGGTACTGGAGAGAAACATCAGCCACGTGATATCTGTTCTCTTCCTGTTAGCCCTGGGCATCATGTTTTTTCCTTCCCTCCTTCTTCTCCTTCTTCTCTTCTTCTTCCTTCTTTTCATCTTCCTCCTCCTCCTATTCCACCTCTTCTCTCTCTCTCTCTCTCTCTCTCTCTCTCTCTCTCTCTCTCTCTCTCTTTCTCTCTCTCTCTTTCTCTCTCTTTCTCTCTCTCACACACACACACACACTCCAAGAGATTTTGCAAAATGTTCACTCTACTACATTCTACTCAGAGTTTAAAAACAAAACAAACAAACAAACAAAAAACAACCAACATCAGAATAAAACCGTAATCTTTGTTAGGTATTATTGAGACATAGAAGTAACAAAAGTTAGCATAAACATAAATTAAAATTAAAAGATAAAACCACTGCTAGAGCATTTGGGGTGAGAAATACTTTTTTATTAGATAAATTATAGTTATTTAATTTAGAAAATACCAAACAAATTGTGTTTCTGGAAAGTAGACTTGGCATGTCTAGAAATATTACATAAAGTTGACAAGGACCTTATTCTTTCAGTTCTTATGAGTTAGTAGTGGCCAGGTGCATGAATTCGTGCACATTGAAAGAAAATAATTAGAAGAAATATTTTAATATCGATATTCACCCTTTCTCTATAATAGAAGTGTCAACCAAACTCATAATTGATAATGACAGATTGAAACACACACATACAATTGGTGCCAGTGGGGTCTCTTGGCCTGGCCTGAGCCCTCTTGCAATTTGGGACCCCTTGGGTGTAAAGCCAGATTTTATTTTATTTTTTAATATATTTTTAAAAATACATTTTATTTATTTTTTACAGAGAGGAAGAGAGAAGGATAGAGAATTAGAATCATCAATGAGAGAGAAACATCAATCAGCTGCCTCCTGCACACCTCCCACTGGGGATGTGTCCGCAACCAAGGTACCAGAATCAAACTTGGGACCTTCCAGTCTGCAGGCTGATGCTCTATCCACTGAGCCAAACTGGTTTCGGCGTAAAGCCAGATTTTAATACAAAGGACTCTAATAAAACATTCTTTGAATATCAAAATAATTATTTCAAAGCCTAAAGTTTTGCAAATTTCAGGCAAGTTATTATATCTGAAACTCTGCCCAAGATATATAGTGAGTAATGTGTTGCTATAAAAGCCTTTTGGATGAAAAAGAAAAACTTTGGGTATTAGAATATTTGATTTACTGGATTTGGCTCCTCTCCTGCCTGTTTCTGTTGCTAAACATTCAGACTAAGACTTTACTATGATTATCAAATCTTAGTCCACTCTTGGAAGTTTAGCCTATGTAAGTAGTGGAAAAGGGGACCCTCCAGAATTGTTATGGTGAACATTTGGCTCTGAATTAAATGAATCTTTAAATTTCTAAGACTTCATGTAATGTTGAATTTGGCTGGATACCCTGTGGTTGTAATATGTTGTCTTTAAAAATACATGGGTTCTTAAATAGCGATACACTCCCCCCACTCCCCTGCTCCGACTATCATTTTGTTATTATCCTCACTGTCTACTTCAAACAAATTTTATGCAGTTTACAATTCTTGTAGCATATGGTTACTGCCTACAAGCACTTTGTGTGCCTTGGCAGACTGCCACATGCGACACTGAAGAATGATTTCCTGCATGAATAATTGAGGATCTTGCTTTTATCCATTTTTCTACTTGAGTTCAACTTTTAAGGTGGGGCTGGGTTAGATATTTTCTTTCTTCTCCCCTCCTTCCCTCCCTCTCTCCTACCCCTCCTCTTCCTTCTTATTGTTTTTATTTTGTTGTTGTTATTGTTGAAGTCTCCCTTTAACCTAGACAGAGTAACTTATTTATTATTAGAGGTTCTTGCCAAGCAGTGATAATGTAATACTCATGTAGGCAACCCCAGGTGTTTCTAGCTTTTGCCTTCTTTTGGACTCTCACTTATTTTTCAAGTCATTTTGAGTATGAACCCATTTTTTCCTTTGCTTTGTACTTCTGGCAGTAGAGAATTCCTGAAAATAGAAACTGTGTTGGTTGGTAAGCCTCATCACTCATGTTGAGACCCTGTTCTGGAAAAATAATAGCTTTTACTTAACAATGATTGAAATGAGAATTGGGTGTAATTTCCTGATGAAAGAAGGAGCAGATGCTTTGAGATTCTACATTGAGGCAGCGACAGCAAGGGGTTGTGGGAAACCCTCCGGAGGGAGAGGTAGGTGACAGGGAGGGAACTGAGGAGCTGGCAGGGCAGGACAGGTGAATATTCTGTCTCAAGACCTCTGTATCACAAGAGGCCAGGGGTGAGGATGGCCTCTCCTCATAGCTTCCTGCAACCCTTTCTTTGCAGGAAGCTATGGATAGGCTGGGCTACAAGGCAATGGGCTGATTTGAGTAAAAGGAGCAGCTAGAAAAAGTGAGCAGTTTACAACTGTGGTTTTTTTCCTTTTCTGTTTAGACCCCGTTGTAATCATTTTTGTGTCATTTTACACAAACTTGTAGTCTAACCCAACTGCTCTTATGTCATTTGATCAGTTGGTTGAATTTATTGACCTACCACTGGGTTACTTATTTTTGCCCAACATTACATGGCCTGACTACTTGTGTTCTGAACCCACTGAACCCACTGAACCCACTGAACCCACTGAACCCACTGAACCCACTGAACCCACTGAACCCACTGAACCCACTACTGATCATTAGTCCCAAGTGCAAGTAAGAGATAATTTTTTTTTACTAGCTTCTAAATATTTTGCATGAAAGAAATTTTAAAAAGGATGAAAGAAATGTATGTAAATATGAACACATACTAGTATATGATACACACATGTATAACTACACACATGTATAGATTCACACACATATACATTGTATGCATTTATATACATGTACACACATGCATATGTTACAGATATCATGTTTAAATAGAACCTGGACATCCATTACTTAGTATATAATTTATTAAACTACATATGGAAATAAATAGAACATCACATTTTCAGTATTTATATATTGTAGTGGAAGTCTTTAAATACCAAATCTTACTGTTGATTAACAAATTGAATTAAGTACCATCTTAATGGCAAATTAATATAAATTTTCTGTTAGCATGTTTTGTTGCCATTTGGGAAAATTATACTATCGACCAGTGATAAATAGAAAAGCTCCAAATTGAGAGCAAATAGCAAAGGTTGAATGAGCTCTGCATAACATTTAAAAATGTTTTGATTCTAATTAAGTCTCTTCCATCGCACATCCCTAGCCCTTATGCCTCTTTCAGAAGAGTCAGTTATGATGAAGATGTGAAGTCAGGAAGAGCAGCCTCCAGAGGCGCCATGAGGATTAGTCTACTTCCTCCACGTTGGTGTCAGCCACTTTGGGCAGCTGGGGTCCAGCTGAGGCCCCTCCTGGCAGGCCCTCAGCTGCTGCTGCTGCTGGCGGAGGCTGCCTACTGGGCTCACATCCAGGCACCTCGGCTGGAACTCTCTCACCTGCTGGGGGTGGTGGAGCAGGGCCATTGGCCTCCACCCCCCACAGGGAGACCTCTACTGAGGACTGTGGGGTCTGACCAGAAGCTTCTGCCTCTAGAAGGGGCTCCTGATCAGCCAGTACTCCAGTGGGGAGACCCTGGTCTTGGGGCTCTGATCTGGACCCTCCAGGGAGATTACTGGCCTTGGGGGAAGGTTCTACCTCATTGCCTCCTTGAGCCCCAGCCTGAGAAGCTGAGGGAGGTGGGGAACTCTCGGAATGGCAGGAAGGGCTCGGAGAGGGCTGTTCTAGCTCCTTGAGGGCTATGTCACTGCCCCCTGGAGGACTGCTGAATTCTGGTTGGAATTCTTTGGACTGGTCAGGGGTCACCTCCGAATGGTGAATAACCATAAAGGCTGCGGCCAGATTTTTCACAGCATCGTGGACACTGTTGGCCTTCTCGGCGTCGGCCTCTTCACCCACAGACGCCGTTGACTCAGGCTCTTCGTCGGAGGTGTGCTGACCTTGGTCGTCCTTCTCAGGCATTTTTGCTTCTCTGATCTTTTTGTAGAGTTCATTTCTCTCTTCTTGCAAAGCTCGGCAGAGATTCTCTAGTCTTCCAATTTTCATCACAAAGCACTCATATTCTTTGGCTCTTAATGCTTTCTGTGATTTGAAAACACACACACACACACACACACACAAACACACATAAAAAGTAAAAAAGCAAAATTGTCAGAATGGAGAGAAGCAAAACCACTTGTCTAGGAATTTGCCTACTGGTCTCTGGAGTTTGACCACAGAGTGGTGGCTGGAGAGACACTTGGTCAGAGGCATCGATGATGATGATGATTATTATTACTTACATTGTTTGCTAGGTTCTGGTAGAATTTAGGAAAGAAAGTTGGCAAAGCCTGTCTCTACTTCAGTCCAGGATATCTAGAATTGTACATGAATTTTCTGCCTGCAAGACTTTGAGGGTGTAAGCAAATGCACGTGGCAAAATGAATGAGGTAGATTGGGTCTTGGCAGTCAGCAGTGCCTTATCTATTTTATAGATAAATTGCTGTATGCTAATCCAGCAACGGTTTGATTTATGTTGATGGATAATGAACTCATGCTTTGGAATTGGTTGTAATTTGGGATGAAATTTTAGAACAATAATGATAACCAGAGAAACTCACCACACACTAAATCATGATGCTGGCTGCTCAAACTGTTCGATTTTCCTTCTTTCTAGAAATGTCAATGTGTTTGGACATGAAACTGTTCCTAATTATTTTACTCCTTCATCCCATCTTTGTGCTACTCTGTACACTTTAAGATTTATTGATTGATTTTTTTAACTTGTTTACGTGGAAAACCTTTACCTATAAGTCCTGCCTCTCGGGTCAAAGGCCACGTATCATTGCCTTTATAGTCTCTAGACCTCCTCAGAGTCTGACATAACATCAGTGTTTAAAGGCCTATTGGAGGAATTAAACAATATATCTCCATATCTGTCTATAATACAGTATGTACCTACCCTGGGTGCTTGGGCTGGTGTCTTCTCTCAGTATGTTCAAATCAATGAATTAATTCATGCTGTGCCTGTTATATGGCAAGCACCAGGGAAATTCAAAGACAAGTAGGACACGCATCGAGCCTTCAAGGAATTCATAGTCCTGTAGGCCTGCTGCTGCTTGGGGGGGGACAGTAGGCACGTGACTGCTCTTTAGGAGTCTGGGTAGGATTCTGAATTACTCTGCTCTAATTACTCTATTATAATTTCATATATCCCATCCCAGAAGAAATCAGTCCTTTTTCCAAGGTAAGCATTAGGATGTAATGTTCTAAGGATGAATCCTTTGCCTGGCCAAGGGAAGCGAGCTCAGGGAAGAGCTCCCTCACCTCTTCAATCATGTCCAGCAGAGCTTTGTTACAGTTCTCGAACCTGCCCTTCCACGTGGCCGTGTCCTTTTCCAGCTTCTTCATCTTCTTAGTCGTCTGCAGAAATTAGAGTGTTTTAATGTTCATCCTGAAAAGTCAACCTGCCAAAGAAGCTAGGAGTTCCATAGGTGATGTCAAGGAAAGTCCTCTTGTTCCAGCTGTTGAGGCGAACACGAGTTCTATGTGAAGGGATGAGGAGTAAGTGGTGAAGTCACCATTTATTCCTACGCCATGGAGGTCAGGGGCGGACAAACGTATTTGCACTGGAGCCAGTTCAGGAAAAAGGAAAGTACTTAGGGCCGTGCTGTTTTGTCACTGGTTTTTCTCTCTTTTAAAATAAAATAAAAAATAGCTCATCCTTCTCAGGCATTTTTGCTTCCCTGATCTTGGTGTGGAGTTTGTTACTCTCTTCTTGTAAAGCTGTCTTTTTGAACCCGAGCCTGCTCACGATCCTGGTTGTAGGATCTCCTCTCTAATGCAGGAGCAGTGACCTGGATTTGCCACAGCTGGCGCTTGCTATATGCCAATCTGTCTGAGTCTGTGCCCTCGGAGGTCAGAGGCTGGGCCAGCCCTTGGCCACTGGCCTCAATAGAGGAGCCTCGGGTGATTTTTGTTTGCTTGTTTTTATTTCTAAGTTAATAGTTTATGAACTTTGTAAGGTAATTGAGTTCGTTAGGAATTTGATGAAGTCCATGGGACCACACTCAGAGAAGTGCAAATATGCATATCAAAGTTTTTGGCTCTAAATGAACTCCAGATTAAGAACTCCTGCTTTTAATCTTTATGATTTAGATTTCTCTTTAAGATTTATTCCGATCTTAAAAGCTATATAATGTTAAATTAAAACAAATTTTCATGCTTTAATATTCATCTTAAAAACTCTATAATTAAGTTCTTTTCAAATGGACAAATCCCTCCAGGAGTAGAAAACTGTAATTATTAATAAGTGCTAGTCTCCTTACATATGCTCACTGAATTGTGAAATTTATCTTAGTATTTTATGAAAATATTTTGTATTTTAAACTATTTCTACACTTAAAAATGGTTAATGCCAGTGTTTTAGAAAAACAATTGTGATACTGATTTTGTTTTGGGAAAACACTGAATTAAATAAGATTTAAGTGTCATATCCCACAATAATATGAGCACCTTTTATTTGTAAAAAATTTTTTTTAAAAAGTTGAAAGCCCTTTTAAAATGTTAATTTATTTGAACTCCATATTCTTATGAAGGAAGCAAGGGGGGCATTGCCTTGAATTGTATTAAAAATAAAACTGAGGGAAGTTGAGTGAATTGTTCAGTGCTACTTGAGGTGTAAGAACACACCAGAATTTCAATTCATCTTCTTATTCAAATACTCTGTCAGATATATCATACGACATATCTTCTCTTTTAGGAAGGGTCTTATAAAATGGCATTTTCTGCTTTAAATTTCTACTCTTGCATATTTATATGAAAGCTTTTTAAAATATATATTTTTATCGATTTTAGAGAGAGGAAGGGAGAGAGATAGAGAGGTAGAAATATCAAAACATGGATGAGGAACATCATCGATCAGCTGCCTTCTGCAGATCCTTTACTGGGATCAAACCCACAACCCAGGTGTGTGCCCTGACTGGGAATCAAACTGGTGATCTCTTGGTTCCTGGGTCAGTGTTCAACTGCTGAGCCACATTACCTGGGCTGAAAGCTTAAAAAAATTTTTTTTTAGAATATATATTTCAGTATGAACAACATAATGTTAAACTGCTAAACTGCTAGCTCTTGCCTTTATTATTATTTTTTTAAGCCATCCATGGACTAGGAAAAAAAAAACCTTCCTCAGAATGAAAATGTGTTCTAGTGCTTTGGGGCTCTTTTTAAGATTAATACACAGATATTTACCAATGAAAAAATACAACCCAAGTCTCATTGGCACCTATAAATGTTTCATTACTTCATGAAATGCACTGGAATTTTTTAGCAAGAGAAAAATGAACCCAATGGAGAATTGGCCGTCACAATAGAAAATGTCAATATTTTGTGTGGGGTAAGCAGTACTCACTTTATCCATTTCCTGTTTGAAAGTGGCAAACACCTCATTGCTTTTTGTCAGTGTGCTCTGGAACTCTTCAAACCGCCCAGAGTAGAGGGTGAGCTGTGCATGGGAGAGAGAGGATCTATTTTAGGGCTCCTTTCTGAATGCTTCCAGAACAAAACAACATGTCATTGTTCATTATTTGTCAAGATAAATGATTTAAGGGAATTCAGTGTTATGTTAATGCAGTGTTAGTAATAAGTTTAGTTCTTTTATTTACTACGAGATCAACCGAGGTCAGTGACTATGATTGAAGTACGTCTTTAAAGAAAAATGAAATAATAAAATAGGTCATTACCACTTCATTGTATCATACATTTTTACCAACAAACATTTATTGAGCTCTGAACCTATGTATGGATTGTATATACAAAAGTATTTGACATGTGGCTCCCACTTTTGAGGACCAGCAATCTTGACGGAAAGACAACCCCAAAGATAATCTAACTAACGTTCAGTGAACATAAAGTGCCAATATAGATAGAGGAGGAGCCATGTTTCTATGGGGAAGGTGAGCCTTGAACTTGGTCTTGGAGAAAGTGAGAATATAGACAAGTGAAATTAAGTGATAAAGGAAATGTGGGCCAAACATGGACTGGGGCTGCTGCCATTTTGCAGGCTGTGCCACTGCAAGCAATTTCCATTTCCATTTTAGACATTGAGGTTTTGTGTATTTATGAATATAGTGTTCTAGCCAATAGCTGTTAAATGTCTCTTCTCATCAAAATCAGTTTCTTATATCAGTTTCCTACAGATGGAAATAATGAGTCCAGAGGAAGGAGTGCCTTCTTCTGATTTGCACAAAACAACATTTTTGTGCAAATGTTGGGTTAGCATTGGCAAGTGTGCAGCTCGCCACGGGAGTATAGGGAGGAGCCTTTGTGTCTCCACATCCTTAATTCCAAAGCTTGCCTTTGGGTAGGAATAGAGCAGGACAGGAAAGGAAGGAGTGTAAGTACTTGACTGTTCTGACAGTAATACCATAATAAAATTTTGTGTTTGAAAATAACCTTAGGATAGCATATTTTGGGTGATTGATTTAATATGGCTGATTTAAGTGATAAAAGTCGGCATTTTAAAATGAGTCTTTGGTAAGTGCCCTTGAGTGCCTGGAACATCCCCAAGTTCTCAAATGGGCACAGAAATGTCTTTTCTATGAAGAAGCAAGCTTACAACACCCAGAAACAAACAAGAAACCAAGACTGCTGTTGGTAGACTGGGATGGTTGGATTATTGGGCAGGTGGCAGGCACCAACTTAGCCAGCTTGTGGTACTATGATATTTTCATTTCAAAAGCAGAGAAGAGCGGACCAATTGAAAGATGGTAGAATGTAGACTTCTTAGTCTTGGAAGTGGGAGTGAGAGGGAGTGTGTGGGAATCAACCCCTAGAACTCATAAAGTATGCTTATCTAGAATAGTTCATCCTCAAATGATTTAGAACAGCAGAGTTCTTAATGCAGCAAAGATAACAAAATGATCACATAAAATCTTTTCATTGGGTATAATATTTCCAAAGAAAAACCAGACAACAACTGACCATCATTTAAAATCATTCTTTAGCACTGTGAGTATGTGACAGAATTTGGGTTAGCCCTGGTGGTCTAAAATTTGATTCATGCATACAGATTAGGGAAAACTGGGTAAAGGGGCATTGGGGAATTCATGGCCAGGGAAGTTTTGTGTGTGAGCACACACCTACACTCACATCCAGACACACACACAATGTGTGAGACACTAATTTTATTAATGCATTCTCAAAACAGATTTAATTCTGTTTTATTTTTTTCAAAGTCCTGACTGGGATCCAATTAATTTAATTCAGGGTCCATGAATAGGTCAATCCTTTCCATTTGGGACTGGCTATGATATTGCACATGATCTGGTGGCCTCCAGTGGGAGTAGCTACTCCCAACTGATCCTCTTCACCCTCTATCAAAAATCCATTTTTTTGCACTGTTGGCCAAGCATTTTTATTAACTTCTTTTTCTTGCTTCCTCTCTTTTCTTTTCCAACTTTTCAATAATTCCAGCAGAATTACATGGGTGTCTCAGATACTGTGGTCTTCCAAGCCCTCTTGCAGCCCGTTAGTTGCAGGCTGCAGAGTGGAGAGTGAGTGCAGGAGTGATTGCATGCGTGGTCCATCTCACAGAGGCAACCGTGACCGTTTTA
This sequence comes from Vespertilio murinus, assembly GCA_963924515.1. Taxonomy (NCBI): domain Eukaryota; kingdom Metazoa; phylum Chordata; class Mammalia; order Chiroptera; family Vespertilionidae; genus Vespertilio; species Vespertilio murinus. Next base: position 177,597,667 of record OZ004705.1, on the reverse strand, counting down.
GTGGGAGTAACCACATCCCCCCTTTATTTAGGCATAATGTTATTTTTATTGTGTCAGTTGGGCTGATTGAGATGCAGACATATCCAGAGTGCCAGGAAATAATGTCTTACTTCATGACCACCTTTTCTGGCCTTTTTCTAATGATTTTTTCCCAACTTTTCCCTTTTAAACAATTTTAAATTTTGGTAGAATATACATATCATAAACTTGACCATCTTAACCATTTTTAAGTGTAAAGTTCAGTATATTCATATTATTGTGCAACCAATCTCCAGAACTTTTTCATCTTGCAAAACTGAAACCCTATTAAACAACTCTCTACTATCCCCTTCAGGTGACTGTTTTTAATATTCTGCTTTTCTTCCTGTTTGACCCCATTACCATATGTGGCAAAACCTCTGTGGGTTATACGTTTCTCAGGTAACCAACTCTAACCCACCACTTATGCTACCTAAAGATGTATACTTCCACCGAAACTGGTTTGGCTCAATTGATAGAGAGTCGACCTGTGGACTGAAAGGTCCCAGGTTCGATTTGAGTCAAGGGCATGTACCTTGGTTGCAGGCACATCCCCAGTAGGGGGTGTGCAAGAGGCAGCTGATTGATGATTCTCTCTCATTGATATTTCTAACTCTCTATCCCTCTCTCTTCCTCTCTCTGTAAAAAATCAATAAAATATATTAAAAAAAGATGTATACTTCCTGTTTACTGTATGGATATTTGTTTGGTCATATTTTTCCTCTCACTGCCAAACATGGTGCATGTTTGTTTGGATGTGTCATATTCCTGCGTTCACTTTGGTATTTCAGAGAAGGGTAGAAGGAACATCCCGAGGTCATCCACAGTACCTCTTTCTCCTGCCAGAGGCAGAAATAGAAACAAACTGTTCTTGGGTTAGTAAACAATAATTGTCTCAACATTTCTATTTTAAACGGGCTGACACACACATTCTTTTAACCGAGCACCAAATTTAATTACAGACATTCATAGCATATAGGGAACAGAACTGTGCTCAGGAATTTTCTTAGCAAACTTGTGAGATTTGATTTGGGAATAAATCCAAATATAATAGCAGTTGCAGAGGACTCTTCTCCCATCATCTAATGATAAGGTGAGGACTTTAGGGTTGAAGGACGATGATTACCCATCTCTAACTGTTCATGCGCTGATCTTTCCCCTCGGGCAGTATTTTGTGTCTGTGTTGCCAGGGGTTGCTGACTTTTCCACCTCCACTACCATCTTCATCCTGATCGATCCAATGAACACTCTATTTGTAGTGATGATTGCATCCCATTGATCATCTCTGACATCTAGTCTATTGCCTTGGTTTGTATAATTGAAAGCCAGACATCTCTTCCCTAAGTGAGAATCATGCTCCTTACTGGCAAGCTGTTTGACTGAAAAGTGACTTCGGTCCAGGAAAACATAATCCATCTTTGACATTTCCCTTGCTCAGATGGAAGACATGAGAACGAAGGCCTCCCTCCCCTTCCTAGCAACCACCAGTTTAAAGACATTGTAAACCAGAGGAAGTGTTTCAGTGCTGTGCTAAATAATCTGTGACAGACTTTCTTTTTCAAGGTTTAAAAGTTTTACAAGTATAATATTGATACTTGTCAAGAGGAACTTGTCTAAACATGATTACACATAGGGATTCAGGGCCTCTATATTCTTGATTAAATAGTTTTTGGAGTTTGAAAGTGCCTTGAAGACAAAAGAGATAGACAAAGGTGGGTCCTTGTAGAGAGAGCCATGTGCCATGGGAAATGGGACAAAAGAGGAGAAGGCAGGGTTAACTCAGTTTACGGCTACACTTCTTCAGCTCTGAAAGTTCTTTTACACTCACGAACTAGAGCTGAACAGGTTCTTGATATCATATTTCCAGTAGTTTCTTAGACTTTTGTGCAAAGACTCCCCTAGACTCATTGAAATAGTACTGGTATTAGCTCATATACTAATTGTTAGCATTTTTATTAACATTACCAGAAGCCCGATGCACAAACATTTGTGTTAGAATGGGCTTTCCTTTCCCTGGCTGCTGGCACCTCCTTTCCACTCCTGCCCAGCTCCTTTCCACTCAGGCCCAGGAGCCACCTCTTTCTGCTCCAGCCCCACCTTCCCATGCTGCCCAGATGCCCTGAGTGATGGGGGTGGGGCAGAATGTCCTCGGGCAAGCATCCTACCCTCATCACTCAGTGCCTTTGTATGCAAATTAACTGCCATCTTTGTTGGGTTAATTTGCATATCACTCCTAATTGGCTGGTGGCATAGCAGAGGTACGGTCAGTTTACATGTTTATTTATTATTAGGTAAGATTGTTATAACTAGAGTATAAATTTAGGGAGTAATTTAAAAAATATATATATTTTATTGATATTTTACAGAGAGGAAGGGAGAGAGATAGAGAGCCAGAAATGTCAATGAGAGAGAAACATCGACCAGCTGCCTCTTGCACACCCCCTACCGGGGATGTTCCCGCAACCAATGTACATGCCCCTGACCGGAATCGAACCCGGGACCCTTCAGTCCGCAGACCGACACTCTACCACTGAGCCAAACTGGTTTGGGAGGATTTTTGTCTCTTATTGATTATATCTCCAAAACCTAGAAGCATGGCTAGCATTTAGTAGGTGCTCAATAAATATGTTGTATTAATTATGTTTATTATGATCTAGGCACTGAGCTAAGTGATTTGCATGCACAATATGAAAAAAAACTGCATATGTTTACATATTCATGAACTAATTTTTCTTTTAAGCATTTAATCAAATATATGAATCATTGCCATTTCTAGGTACATGATTGATAACTGATATAATGTCAAAAACAACTACATTTTGGGTAACAACTGCTGCCTTGTGTGCTATTATGTTTTGGAAATATTGAAAACTAATGGGCCAGAGGACTCCAGCTTGGGATCATTAATCTATTACACCATTCTATTTTACAGACGAGGAAATTTAGGTCCAAGGAGGCTTAGGTGCATTGCACAGGGTCACCCAGCTTTTCAGCCAAAGAGCCAGTACTCTGACCCTGGTCCCTGGACTCAGGTCAGTATTGAGGGATGAATGAGAAACATTGGCTAGTCTAGAACCCCAGATAGATGCTTTTTCAAGTTTTAGTGGGACATAGGTGGAAAATTAGGGCACACCTTTATGTTTTTATTTTATAGCTCATGCCATTTGAATGAATTACTCTTAGTCCAGAGTCATATGATATTAATATACTCTTCTCAAGTTCATTCTCTTTATTTAGCAAAGAGGAGTAGAGATTGCTTGTAACATGATGTGAATAGTTGCAAGTATTGTCAATTGTACCACTCAAGGCTCTGTGTTGAATAGAGAAGAGATAGAGCCAGAAGCCCTGGCTGGATTCTCTCATGCCATCAGTTGGTTAGGTCACACCTCCTCCCCCTGCCTGGCTCTGGTCAGGATGCCACCTCTGCTTGTCATCGACCCCCACAGTGATGTGATGGGCTTTGTGACTGCCTGAAGGATGATCTGGAATTTATGACTCTGGACTTCAGTCTTTTAATTCCGAGTTCCTTCATTCTATTAATAGTCAAAAAACTTCATGGCTCTAATGTTGATGTAATTAATATTTTAAAACTATTTTGGTAAATTACTGGGGGAAAACAATTCATTTTACATTCAGTACACCCATTGGAAAAGTATGCTTTAGGAAGGTTAGCTTTCCAAATGTTATCTATGCTTTTGTCTACGTGTGGAGAGCAGCTACAGCGTTCAGACAGGATCACACCTTGGACTGACTTGTGGCGAAGTCACATACAAGTCCCAGCTTGGAGGGCAAAGTGTTCCCAGCACAATTATAGACAAAAGGCTATGGTTGTAAGCTTGACTTTATAGTGTGACTCTCCAGTCTTAGGTAGCCAAGGGATGTGGGGCTGTGGGGGGTACAACAAGTGCTGCTAAAACAATGTAGAGTTCAGAAAATAGCAACAACAGAAAAGAAGCAGATTTGAAATTCACAAGAACATTGTAAACATCTTGCCCTTGTTTTGCTTTATGTGATCTGACTGTAAAATAAAGACGCCACTTACAGGCTGTGTCACTGTTTCCTTATCTAGGCACAGTGAGCCACCTGGCCCCAACTGTATTCTCTTGTCTGTTTTCTTTAATCCTTCACCACCCCTCCTCAGGTTTATCCTTGGAGGTGCTGGATGTGGTTTATTTATGTAGTGGTATAATTTGTGATTTTAACTTTCTTATTTTTCTTATTTGCCTTTTCTTTTATAATGAACAAGTATTCAGCAGTTAGTACATAAACATGGACAAGTGAATTACTTACATCTTTAATGCTGTCCAGTTTGGAAGGCTTCTGATTTCAGCACCTTGTGTGAATTTGTTCTATGTAGGACCCTGGTCATTTCTCCCATCAGGAGAGCCAGAGCCCCTGAGTGGGCCAGGGCAGAATGGCTCCCCTGGAACCTGACAGGGAAGGTTTTCCAGGAGGGGCAGAGGCCCCAAGGCCCAGGAATGATGGACAGGTATTGCTTTCCCCCAGAGTCAGGTGCTGCATGAGGCTTTATTTTTGATTCTGAAATATGAGTGCCCTCAATCTAGTCAAAACACACACATGACATCATAAAGCCAAATGAGAATAGTTCCTGACTTGTCTGCCATTTAGTCATCTGCCACTGACAGAACCAACCTCTGATAGCACAAAATCTTGGGTGCTGACTCTTATTTTTCCAATTTCCTTTTATTATGAACTAGCATACTGCTGCATGAAATTCATACATGGAGGTGGGGAGGTTGTCCCTCAGCCCGGCTGTGCCCTCTTGCAATCTGGGACCTCTTGGGTAGGGTCCCTGGGCCTGGCTGGTGATCAGTGCCTATTGGGCTTTCCTTCTCCCAGTTGCTGGAAGCTGGCCCCACCCCCACCATTGCCACTGCTTGCCATCTATGTGGCCCTGGCCCCTCTTCCCCCTCCACTGGTCACCTACCTTTGTGGGAAACAGGCATGGGGTGTGATCACTTGGTTGGCCTTGGCCTCCCTCTGTGGGGTGATCAATCACAGGGCCCCCAGATTGATCGCCCCACAGAGGGAGGCCCCATCCACCTAGCCGGGGGCCCCATGATCGATCACCAAACACACCACACAGAGGGTGGACCTCTTTGGGGTGATTGATCTTAGAGCCCCCACCCCACCCCCCTGTTGATCACCCTGCAGAGGGTGGCCTGAGCCTCCCTCTGCAGTGTGATGGTGGAGCTCCTGCCTTGGCTGGCCTGGCACCAGTGCATGTCATAGCGTGGGTTGTTCAGAACGTTATCCAGATTATTGTTCTGCTGTTCAATCATTGGGTCAATTTGCATATTATGCTTTTATTATTAAAGAAAATATCAAGCAAACAAGGACATTTTCAGTATTGACAGTACAGATGGTGCATCTGAACGGTTTACATTTTATTCTTACCTTAGTAGGGTGATGGGGGAAGAGAGAGAGAGCGGACCTATGTATGCACAGGTAGGTGGGAACCTGGACACCAGCTTATTTTCATTGACCATTTTTGGTGCTCTTATTTGCATGGATGTTGTTGGTGCAGAGCATTTATTTTTCTTAATAGACATAAAGTTATTCTTTATTTTCAACTTCTGGTCCCCTCTCCCTGCCATAGCAAGCCCTCTGCAGACCACCTTTGGTTCACAGCATCACACTTGGGGACAGAAGAAGAGCACACCCCATGCATGTTTCCCCTCACTTCACCTGAGCCTGCAGGACTGTCTCTTGTTCCTTCAGCACTTTGGCCTGAAGTTTCCACTCCGCTGCCTGATTCAGCAACTGTGAGAAGAGAGAATGCAGGAAAAGATGGTCAGATTGTCTTTTAAATTACCATTTGGTTGTAATTTGCGTATAAAACATAATAACTTGCTAATTCACCCAATCAAGTAATTTTGGGGGGAACTTTGTAAAGACTCTAAGAAAATATAAGAAAACAACTACTCTCAGTGGTTGGATTCTGAACTAAAAATTAGTGGTTTTATTTGTGGGGGGAAAGGGGAAATCATTTTCAAGTCAAGCATGAATTACACAAAATTCAACCTCCCCCAAATTCTGGCCATCCTTCCCACCCATCATTTGGCCTCTGCTTGAACATCGTCAGAACATCCCCACCTGGGACACTTTTGTGAATAACTGTTTCTTTATATTAAACCCAAAGTCTATCTCCTAACTAACCAATGTTCTCCATCATGGCAGGTATTAGAATCTCTTAGGGAGCATGTCTAAATTCTGATTCCTCTCTCAGAACATGAATAAGGAAGTTTAGGATGTGTGATTGAAATCCATATTTAGAGCAAATACCCAAAATAGTTAGGATGTTGGTCCATAGATTACATTTTGAAAAACACTGGGTTAGAATTTGACCTATTGCCCCAAATTCTGTGTTAGGTTTAGAAAATAAGTCCTGTATAAGTTTACAAAATAAGGTCCATTTTCCATAAGGTAGCCTTTCAAATACAATCAAGGCTCTCATAGTAAACAGGATCAGAACTCTGAGCTGTGGCGTTAAATTGAAGAACTTGTTTTAGGCATAAAAATGACATAGACATGTTATTTTTAACTTAAGAGACATGTTCAGGTATTTATCCATTTTGATGTAGGGTTTTGGTCTTTTTTTGGAGGGTATGGGCCTTCATAATGGAACTTAGAAAGGTTTATTTTGTTTTACAAAAATGGTATCTATTATGTATTACATAAGATTTAGAGTTCTTTTTCTTTTTTAAGCAAAGGTGCTAGCATGCTAGAAAGACAGATACTTGATTTTTTTTTATTCTGTAGAGTTTTACAGCATTCTCCCAGTCTTTTATAGTTACTAGAATGTAATTTGACAATTGTTTCTTGCTGTTTGCTTATATCTAGTCTTTCAAAAGAAGCATTATTCATAATTTCATAGGAACAACTTTCTTTTCACATTCCTATTTCTTCAGTTAATGTGTGATTCTGTTGATGTACAGAATAGAAACACAAGGATAACTGGACGGAAAAGGTTTGGAAGCAAAGGGCTGATTCTTGGTCAACTCCATCTTACTTATTGGGGGCAACCATGTGTACTCAGTCCAGATCGGCTTACTAGCCACAGGACTCAATATGTTGTGGGCCTCTGTCTGCAGTACGTTTACAGAGAGGATGGTGAACATCCTGAGTTAATCTGGTTAGTCAGGCAGGTGGCTGTCAGTTAAGAAGATTCTCATGTATTTGAAGAAAGGCTGATTTAAATTTTCTTCTTTGTATTTGTCTCTACTGTAAAAAAGTGTCTGTGAGGTACATTTGTAATCAGAACAACAACAAACCAATGAAACCATTACCCTTTTTCTTATCTTAGTTAGTCTTTTTTCTTGTGGCTCAATCTCTCCACTTATAAGATGAATTTTATACATTTCTCTATACCTCCCAGCATGCAGTGAAGATGGATTATTATAGAAGTGAAGTAATTTGCGTGCTCTGGGGCAGCTGTGAGATGGAAGGCCCCTCTGGCCATCTGAGGGACATGGTGGCCGTGTACATGCTTCCTAAGTGGGCTAAGGATCCCTGCTGTGCTGGGTGGTCCCTGGCTGAGGGGAGGCATGTGGCTGCCATTTCTACCTGGAGTGAGGGAACCCCCCAGCTCTGAAGTGGTTTCATCACTTTCAGAGAAAAGTATAAGAGCTAGCAATGGGGTCAGTGGCCGGCCAGCATTGAAGAACCGAGGGGGGCTACTTTTCATTGACTCAAAACCTGCTATGTTTCACTGAACTGGGAAAGGAAAATAGATAGCATGGAAGTTTCTTGCTAAGGCTGGGTCGGTCACCCCATGTCTGCCCCCCAGTCTCCTTCTCTGAACCTTTGTCTAGATGTTCCTCTGCCATGTCTCACATATTATAGACCACAGGTGCTGATCCTCTAGGAAGCATATTTTAACCTAATGGGGGTAATTATGCCAACAGTAGAGTATTTGTTTTCTTATATGTATTTCTTTCTTTGAGAGCTAGGATATAGATGGATTAATGACTTAATCTTCTTATTAAGAGCACATGGACTTCTGATTTGAAATTATTCCATGGCCACTCGGTTGGTTATGTACTCCAAAATTTGTCCTTTTGTTGTTACATTTGAAAACCAAAGTTATTTTTAAATTACTATTCTAACAAATTGAAGTGGTTCTGATCTGATTTTCAGGAAAGGCAATGCTCATGATCAATTATTAAATGGCCAAATTCCAATGATTGGCCCATTGACTGTGTCTTAAATCCCAGCAATAGACACACACTTCAACTTTTGCCTCTGAAACATGCCCCTGAGTGTGATGTAATGCACTATCACAGAGCTTGGGCTTGGGCGCAGATACACTTAGGTGTACTGTACATCTTGGTCCCCTAGCTGTATGTGACCTTAACTATAAAATTGCATATCGTCTTTGAGCCTCTCCTCTGTAGAATGGCCCCACAGCTGTCCTGTGTATTAGGGTGAATGAGATGTCAGTAAAAGCCACCACTCAGTTTCTTAAGCCAGAAACTCAGGAGCCAAGGATGACTCCTTTCCTCACTGTTACCTTCAGTTCCCTGCATTGCCTGCTGGCTTTGCATTGGAAAACATAACCTTTATCCATGCCCAGCTCTCCTTCACCGCTGCCCCCCTCCCTAATTCACGCCATCATCATAGCTCAGGGTCCTGTGACCAGGCAAGCACACTGACTCAGATGATAAGTACATATTCCTTTTCGCGTTTGTGTCGCTCCTCTGCTTCCTTCATCATTTCTTGCGCCTGCTCCAGTTTCGCATCCACCAGCTTCTGCTGTAGTTCTCTGTGTTTAAATATTTTATCCAGATGCTAAAGGAAGAAACAAAGTGCACATGTCAGGCTTGACTTGTTATTGGTGCTGAAAATATAAAATAAAAAAGTAATATTCCTATAAACACACGTTCTCCAGGTTTTAAGTTTTTTAAAAAGAGGGGGATCATAAATGCATTAGCATCCCTACGGCTTTGCAGAAGAGCCATGAATTGGTGAAGTCCCCTGCATTTAGCATTTGCAAATGTGGGGGCAAAAGGTGGAGGTGCCAGAACGCAGCAATTATAACTCCAAAAGGTCCCAACGTTGTTTTTCTAGAATTGGTGACTATTAGATAGGATGCTGGTAATATGCCAGGACGGCAGCACGGGCTGTGATGTATATCATAACAGCACCATCGCTTGGTATTTTGGCACTTTCTATGAATATAAAACTAATTTTAAGCACAACATTAATATAGTTTAACCATGGCGAATTCTCCTCCACATCCTCCATGTTCTTGCTGCAAGGATTGTAAGGAAGTTCTGGGGTACCAGCATGTGGCCGTGGACCGGGGACTAAGGCAGGAACCCCCTGATTTCAGGTCTGTTGCTTCGGTGGGCAAGACAAGGCCAAGGGCCTTGAGTTGGTATGCACATGTGTAACTGTGTGCCTCCACCCCTTTGACCTCTCTGCCAGCTCGGTCAAGAGAGGCTTCCAACTCTATCCCAGTGAGGAGAGTTTCTTTCTCATTAGGAGGTCCCACTGGCAAGTGGACACGTGAAATTCTGTCCTTTGGCCTTAGAACCAGTCCCACGAATTTACAACCGGTCTACCAGGACATTCCCAATTGAGATCTTTCTGAAGAGTACAGCTCTTTTCTTTTTAGTGCCTTCCTTTTCGCTTTTACCCGGTCCTCCACCCTGGAGCAGCGCTGATCTTTCTGACAAGATGAAATGGTCACATGGCATTTTGGCTTATTAAGAGGCATTGCTTGATTAACCTCAGTGGTGCTATCACGTGCCTTTGGCTCAGTTGATTCCTTAGCATGTTGCCAGCAGAACCACTTTGACTAAGTTATGTTTAAAGTTTGGGTGGGATGAGAAAAGAAATATGATCAACAAAGTCCTTATGGGACTTCAGGAGTCTTAAAAACACGTTACATATTAAAATACAATTTTGGAATAATTAAAGATCCTCATAGGTCCCTTAAGGTAAACTATAAGCAAACCTCTTTTTGTGGCTGTGGATGATTTAATCTCATAGCCTCTGCTTCCCGTCTATAAAATGTGGACAATCTACTATTATCTAGTGCATAAGATTGCTGAGACAATTAAGTGACATTGTATGTATAGTTCTTAGCACTTGATCAAAACTAAACTCTGAATCAATAATACCATGATGGTTATAATTATTACATTATTGATACTGGTATTGGCTTGTGGGGTATTTAGAATGCAGATCCTTAATGACGCGGCGATTCTTAAGAGGGAGTGTGTGCAATATTTCTTGGCTCTGTAGACAGCGTTTAAAAAGGCCAAGGATAACTGTACTCACAGCCTATCACTTTCTATTTATTGCCTTTGCTTCACAGTGACTCCAGTTTTGAAGAGATTCCATATGACTTTCAGCCAGGTATTTCGCAATACCATCTGTTTTTATTTGGCTAGTAGGAGAAATCCAACCCTAAGTATTAATCAATTGAGAAGGCCGGCCATAACTTTCTTATTAACCACGCTCCCTCCTCCACAGCCCGGATCGGGATCTGTGTCCAGTGCTTCCAGGTTGTCCGATGCGGTTCTTACCTCCTCTCTGAGCTCATACTGATCGATGATGCTTTTCAGTTTCTCTGCGAGCTCCGTGTTCTCCTGGCACAGCTTCATGTTCCGCTCACTCTGCTGTTCAATCTGGGCCTGGATGTCTGTCAGGGTGCTCTGGAAATGATTCGTGATCTCCTTTCTCTTCTCTTCCTCCTCCCGTGCCCGCTGAAGGGTTTCCTCCTGTGGATGAAAATCTTCCATTATACTAGGTCACATGCACCCCGGCTTTATGGGACTCCAGGTCAAAGAAAGGAGATTCAGGGGAAGCAGGATGTTTCTTCTCGGTTCTCTAGAGCCGTGTTGCTCAGCCCCCAAAATAAATGTCTGAGCAAAGGTTCCAGTTGTGAAGACACAGTCACTGAGAGCAGGTGCAGGGAGAGCCCTGGCTTGGATAGCTGGTGATGAATAGGCTTGTTTTAAAGATGACAGGTGTCCTGTGGAGTGAATGAACTGCAGCGATTTCTCACAAACCTACAGTCACCTGGTTTTGATCTCTTGGTTGTGGCCTGGGGAAAAAAAGACCACTTGGTTTTATTGATATATGAGACAGATCATATATATGTGCCTTTGGTTGGTACAGGAAGAACAATAAATCTTATATTCCTCTATAAAAATTATGGGATGTGAAGTACATACTTGCACGGCGCAAGTTTTGTAAATATAAAGAGATCGCAATGTATACTTTTCCTTGGTAAGAAAAAGGTTTCATCAAAAAGCTTGAAAAGGAAACTTAAGATAGCTAGAGATCAATTACAGCAATCAAAAATGTAAAAGGAAATCTTAAAAAATATGCTGGCTAGTTTATTTCTGAAGAACAATCATCCCATGTGCCTTGTAGGGTAATTGTAACATTCCATTGTTTATTGTAAATTTTGAATCTGAAAGGATTATTACGTTTCAAATATACTTAACTCTAAAATGAAACATCTAATTTCCCCTCTCCCGCTTTGTTAACATTTGCAAATTGGAAATTAACTTTTATGTTATTTCTGTTCTATTTGCTCTTAAAAACCAGAACTCTCCTTTCATTGCTAGCTACTAACAATGTACCCATATTTCCCCCATATCTGTATTGAAAATGGTTTGCTTTGTGATTATTCCTCTCATTCTTTTAGAATAAAAGGGTTTAATCTTGCTCCATCATACCAAAGATAGAGACTGCTGACAAGTGATATAGACTTTGTAGGATTCCTTTCAGTTCGGATTAATTGTTATTATGAAAGCTTGCTTCATTGTCGGCAAGTAAAATCACACTGTATTTAGTTGCCTATTATGATCAAATTATGTAACAAGACTTTTAAAAAAATGAAACTATAATTTAAACAGAAGTAATTGTGCAAATCTTTATTATGATAGTAGAATAATGTGATCAAAATAAAAATTGATGCTGAAAGTATATGCTTTGGAAACATTTTAATTCATCATCAGGTGTCCTCTTTCCTTTACAATTATAATATAGTTTCTAACTTTAACATGATTCCTGATATCAGAATCATAATTTATTCATGGTATCAACATTTGTTGAGTGACAATATCTTAGTTTCTCACTTTAACATGACTCCTCATATCAGAATCATAATTTATTCATGGTATCAACATTTGTTGAGTGACAATATCTTAGGGATATTGTGGAAGATAGCTGCACTTCCTAACCTGGAGAAATTAACTATCAGAGATCTTATTTCCCTGAATTTGTATGCTAACCAACAGTTGCTCTACATATTTCACTAAAAATGATTATGGCCATTTGTTAAGAAAAAGGGAATATACGTATGGTAGTAGTTGTTTCCTCATTGCTCCTAATTAGCTTAGAAATCTATAACTTCCTAGTCATAGCCTTACAGACCATGATCTGAATGACATTTACATTTATAACAATTCCATCCATGAATGAAAAAGCCAGTGGAAGAAGCACCCCATGCTACTCGGTAAGTACAAATTTTTCATTGGCAATTGGATACCAATAGAGGTGTTATGAGGGCATTAAACACACATCAAATCATCATAGCACTCATTTCTGGCCCACAAAGTGGCATCTTGTTTTTTTTACATTGAATTTATTTTTAATAAGAGAAAGATAAATCTAAAATTATCTTATAAATTTTGAATGAATTGATAAAGAAAATGCAATCATTTGAATGGTGTCTGAGATAAAATTTTCTTTAACAAGCACGTTAATCAAAGTGCCAATTAAGGCAAAGAAGATTGAGGGTCACAGTCTAAATATTAAGAAAATAAACTTTGCAAGCATCATTATCCACCTTAGAACTGGTGCTTTGCCTGGCACGTGATACATAGGTGTTCAGTAAGTGTTTATTTAATGAATCAATGAATTGTTAACTTATATATAGACATACGAGTAGCTTGAGCTAGATGATTCCTATAGTCCTTTCCGCATTAGCATTTTATGAAATTCTGTTATAACAAATAGTACTTTCTCCTTTACCAAAATAATGTTGCCTAAGACACTTAGCTATTCCTTATAGGGCAGTTCTTTTTCAGTATAACTTGAGGCTCAGATTTATTGCTTTGAATATATGTAGTACTTTGTTGAACTGAGTCCATATTTCAGACTTTCACTGGTCTTTTTCTAAATTAAGTTCAACTGTGAGGTTTTTGTGGGGGTTCTGACTCACTGAAGCATCGATTTTAATAAATACTAGTAAGCGCTAAATGTTATGATGATGGAAAGAGCTATGCATTCTCTTTCTATATCTTCCCAAGTTTCTATCATAATAATGATACTAAACTTCACTGTCTGGGACTGGAAGCCATTATTGAGGGTGTGGGAGTATCCCCACAGGGTCCCCTGCCACTGCCACTTCCATCATTCCATTTTTGAATGTCACCCAAACAGACCTTGGCACATTGTTCCACTTTTACATCTCTCGGTTGATAAATCTTCCCACTGTGTCTGGTTAATGTCTCTCCTCGCTATAGAGCACTGGAGAAAGCCAGGAGATTTGTGTAAACACAGAGCGCTATTCCTGGAGCCCGTATCTTGAGTTGTGGATGATGCTCTCCATCCCAGACCCCCATCTAATCTCATTGTTCCGAGAGCCGTGATTTGAAGAGATGCCAGAAGCTCATCTCCTACAGCGCATGCTTTTGGGCGTTAGAATTCATCATGCTGGCTTCCCACTTCCCAGATATCAAATAGCATTTTTCGAATACGAGGAGACATTATCCTCTTCCATCTTTTTTCCTAACGTCATTGTACAAGTTCATCAGTGATCTTAATCTCTCTGTTTCTTTAAGCATTCCTTTTTAAACACATCTAATAATAACAACTCTCCCCCAGGAATATTGGTGTCTAATTAATACTTATTTGTCAGAAGTTTTAGGATCTTCCGCTGGAAAGGGGGTTGTGGACACATGCAGTATTATCTTGGAGAGCCCTGCATCTGGCTTCATTGAATGGAGCTAGTGTCTGTGTGTAATCAAATTAAGCACACTGCTAGAGGCTTGCGCTGTAATTAATGAAACCTATGCAGGCTGAATGAAGTGGTCAGTCTATTATTTTGAGATCGAATAATTAAGCCTGAAGAGCTTCAGTGTTTTCTCAAGTAACTTCTGTTTTCAGATGACTATTGACATTTTGGCTCTCTATTTTGCTTTACCCCATCAATGAGCTTTGTGTCAATTTAATTCATGTCATGCGGATTTCATTATCGTAGAAAAATGTCGCATTTTTACAAGTCTGTATTTTAAAGAGTAGAATACAGGCCTACCTAAGAAACAAAACGAAACAAGCTCAAAGTAAGAAAAAGGCAAGGGGAATGGCATGCGTTTCACTAAGGGCCTGTTCTGTGTCAGGCGCTATACGGACACCATACATACGTGCCCTCATTTCATTTTCCCCCAACCACGCAGCGAAGTTCCTATAACCCCCTTGTTATGGATGAGGAAACAGGCGTGGGGAGGTAAAATAATTCATTGAGGGACACAAGTGACCTAAGTCTCTCTGATTCTGAAACTCAGGCTCTTTCCAGGAGTAGCAGAGGCCTGTGTCCGTGCATCAGGCCGGAAGGTGTCACGCGGGGCCTTGGCCACACGTACCTTCAGTGTCTTGTTGTGTCGCTGCAGCTCCCGACACAGGCTCTCCAGTTTGCTCCGAGCGAGGATAGCTCTGCTGTGTTCGCCTTGTAGCTGGTCCTTTTCCTTTTGGATTTGGGCCTGCTTCTTTTGTAGGAGCTTTAAAGTCTTTTGCTCAGTGCGATGTTCATCCAGCTAGACAGGGGCGTGGGAATGCAAAAGGAAATGGCAAGAGTCTCTTTTGAGTTGACAGACAAGGAGCAAAAGAGGAGATGCCTAAAGATCACTCCGTGGTTGTCTGGAAATATTGTCTTTGTTATGATCACCGTCCCTCTGGAATCAAATGATCCTCACCAATGTTACCTCGGTAGTACTTGTGGATACTGTTTTCACAATTTAACATTCACAAGTTTTTCCTTAGCATCGCTATTATTAGTGACCTCTTCTTACTTTTACCTTCTTTTTCATGGTCAAGTGTTAGCTTTCTTGAGTTTCTCTAATGATGCCAGTCCATATTAGAAAGGTATGTCTCAGAATCTGTAAACTGCCGGAAGTCATACTAATTAATGCCCAGCACTGGGGCTATGGTCAATGGTGTGTATGCTTGGTTTACCTCTAGTTCTTAATACTTTCTCAAACTAAGCTTATTGAAACTATTTTAAAGAGTAGGGGTAAAAAGCAACCTCCTGGTAGAAAGATGAAGCTTGTGGAATGTGATAAAGGGGGAGAAGGCATCCCTTGATTATCAATTTGCCACCCAAAATTTCACAAATAGCCACTGTACAACTTAGCATGATGACTAGTACCTGTAAAGTGCCCTGCTCTGCAGGAGACCGATCATTGTCCTCACCAGTAGAAAGATGTGGACAGGGAATCAGGAAGGCTGGTCAACAACCTTAATTGCTTTAATCCCTTATTGTTTAGTTGAGACATTGTTAGCTGAAGCAGCTTCCACCTCTGTTTCTCTTATGTAAATTCTGTTACTGACATTTCCTGCCTATGGGTGTATCCCATAGTCTCAATAAAAGGGATAGCAAGACCAGAGCAGTGTGTAGTCCTCCCACTAGAGGTGGGTTCCTGCCTGACCCCCAATATTCCTAAATTAATACTTTTCAAGTCTCTTCATTTGTGTGCGGCCTTCTCCAGAACCCGAACCCTAAACCGGAAGACTGAACCACGCGGGCGTGAAAGGGGTTCCCACACTGCTTTCTGCCCATTCACACACCACTCGTGCTTATGCTGAATAAATCATGATTTTCTGCTGAGCACTGTGGGCCTCCCTTCCCTCATCCAGCAGCCATAACAAGCATCAGGGACGGCGTGGAAAGTGGAGCCAGTGCACCCGGACCTTCCATCTCAGGATCCTCAAGATCTGGGTAGGTTGCCAGATAAAACATGGGACCACTTAACATTGAATTTCAAATAAATAAGGAATGATTTTTTAAGTAAAAATATATCCAAAATATTGCACGGGACATACTTTTACTAAATAAATTTGTTGTTTGTTTAACTGAAATGAAAAGTTAACTGACTATTCTGTATTTGTATTTGATAAAATTGGCAACATTTTTAAAAATCCTCAACCAAGGATATATTTTTGATTGCGTTTAGAGAGAGAGGAAGGGAGAAAAAGAGAGCATAAAGAACATCGAAGGGAGAATCATTGAGTGATTACCTCATCTATGTGCCCAACTAGGGATGGTACTCGAAACTTAGGTATGTGCCCTGACCAGAATCAAACCCACAACCTTTTGGTGTATGGGATGATGCTCCAACTGACTAAGCCAACTGGCCAGGGCAAATTTGGCAACATTTTTATGGAATTCTAATTGGGTTGGGGCAGTTTGAGTATCAACCTTCAGCAGCCCTCAGAGATTAGCACACTCTTAGGAGAGTGGATCTCAGATTGACATTCAGTGTGACCTCACGCAAGTGCAGTCCTTTGTCCAGAGCCATGCCCTCTGCTGGACTCAGTCGGATCATTTGAATCACACTGATTAAGCCAGGTATGTACTTGTCATAATCATGATCTTGTTGCCCAAGGAAGAGGGAAAGCTCTGGGAAGCCCCTCTATGTGTTAGGACCTGGGTGTTCCTGGTGCCTCACAGAGCCCAAGGCCAATGGATACACACACGACATGAGTCCTGATATGTATCTCCGTTACCCTGTCTTGAAGAAGCATTTTTTCTTTCTGAACTAGATGAATAGGACTGTCACACTTTCTTCAGTTCACAAATGGTTTTACTATTGCCCCACGGAAATGATCATGATACAGCTTTGCCACATTTAGGTAAGGATAGTCATACATGATAGTTTATCTTTATACTTACGGGAAATATTTACTTATTAGTGAGAATTAACATCAGAAAAAATGAGGCCCATATTACTATAAATATTGACATTCTTCTTGAATTTCAATTGGAAAAATCAAGATATTTTTATTATATGTTTTTCACGCTCACCTCCTATTCATAGGATATATGAGGTCCTTTCACTTTGCATATGTTTATTAGATAGGGGTGAAACGTCTCATACTTAATGTATAGACTAAAAATGATCTATTGTTCTTTCTTGAAATTTATATATTGTTGTTGCCTTTATGCTTTAGACTTTACCCTTTGAATATTAAATTATATATCAGCATTTCTCAGCCTTAGCACTATTGGTCTTTTGGGCCAGATAATTTTCTTGTTTGGGGGGCTGTCCTGTGCACTGTTTAGCAGCATTCCTGACCCCTACCCACCAGATGCTGGTAGCACACCCTCAACCCCCGATTGTGACATCCAAAATATCTCCAGACAGATATTTCCTATTGTCCCATGGTGGGTGGAACTGCCCTCTCTAGGGGAACCTGCCCTATGTGATTGATCTGAGTGTCAGGAGAAGGATACCGTACGTGTGTTTCATAAGTTGGAAGTGATAATCTGTGCTTGCTCATCAACCATTTAATGGCGTAGTTTATACAAGATCATACACATCTGCAATTTAGCTAGGTCAATCTTGCTTTGTTTTAAATAAAAACCATTAACTCTGATAATTTTTTTATTTTAGAGTGTGGCTTATTTTGCATAATTAGTTCATATTTACATGAATGCATACGAAGTGACTTGGTTAATGAAAACAAACATATTGCAACTGAGTCAACTTCAGTCCATTGCTGGCTTTGTGGTTCAACAATGCACTTAGACACAGTTCTATGCACTGTAACAGGCAAAGTTCTCTTGTTCTCTCTTTTGTGTTATTAAATTAAAAAAGTAAAATTGGTGCCAAGAACTAAATCATAATAGTATTAGCAAAGTTGTTGTCCATTAGTATTGAGGAAATTTGCAAAGAATATTTCTCCTAGCTCATTTCTTAATTTAGTCACAAGGTGTTCTTATTTATTAATGAACTTATCCTTGTTTGTAAATGAATACCATAGTAGATACTATTACAAGACTCCAAATCTATAAGGATGAGTAAGCTGGAGTGGCACTTTGATTCACAGCTTTGAATTTGATGATATTCTATGCTAACACTTATATTTCAGATACTTTCTGTATTAATATTCAAACCAGTGAGCAGGAAAATAGGTTTTAGTCTCCAAGTAAAAAATTAAGATTTCTCATAATCTTTTTCTTTCTAAAAAAGTAAAGTTAATGGTTTTTTTGGGATTCATTTTCTCCTGTGTTTTCTAGAATGCTCCTTGGGGTTTTAACATTTATTAGACATGATACAAATGTCAAGGTATAGTAAGTAAGGCTTGAATTGAGGGGATTCTCTGGAAGAGTAACCTCCGTGGGGGTGACTGTTTGGCTAGATGGTGAGCAGATGCTGGGAGTTCCCTGGGACCAAGGTGAGCAGTCCTGGCTTATGAAGAAAATATTGGGTAGAGTGGAAAAGTGCTTCTTCTTCAGTGTACTGCGGTGGGGCTGCAGTGCCATGAATGGCTTCCTGTGTGAGTCTGGAATGCCACACAGTCCAGTCAAGTATGGAGCATGGTGCTAGGAACTGAACATGGCGTTAGTATGAATAGCTACATTGAAGGGGCAGAGGAAAAACGATGTGGAAAATATTGAAAACAGCAGGATTGACAGATGAGAACGGGAGCTATATTTTTTGGAAAAAATATTTTTGACACCCAATTTATATTTTATTGTTCATAAATGGTTAATAGCCAATGTTAAAGAAGTTGCAATAAAATTGACACACTGATAGCTACTTTATAAATTTCTACCATTCTTTTGGAAAGCAATATGGCCATAAACACACGAAAACAAAAGGCATTCATGCTGTTTGATTTAGTGATCCCAATTCTGGAACTTTTTCCTAATATAAAAAAGAGAGCAGGAACAAATCGAATGTGTGATAATGTTCACTGCAGCAAACACTGGAAGAAATTTTAAATGTCCCAAAATTAAAGAATCAGTAGGTATGTCTACTTTATGGAAAATGACAATGTTTTTACAAAATATAATTATGAAGACTATAAACTATCTGAGAAAATATATGCCATATGAGCCAAAAATACCAGATTCCAAATTACAGTTGACCCTTGAAAAACATGTGTTTGAATTACATGGGTCCACTAATGCATGGAATTTTTTCATTAAATACGTATAGTATTGTAAATGTGTATTTTACTGATTTGAGAGAGAAACATAGATTTGTTATTTCACTTATTTATGCATTCACTGATTACTTCTTGTATGTGCCCTGACTGGGGATTGAATCCAAAACCTTGATGTATCAGCATGATGCTCTAACCAACTGAGCTACTAGGCTAGGGAATTGTATTTTTCTTGTCCTTATGATTTTTAAATAATGTTTTCTTTTCTTATTCTTTTTAAGAATACAGTATATAATACATATAACATACAAAAATGTGTGCTCATTGACTGTTATCAGTAAGGCTCTGGTCAACAGAAGGCTATTAGCAGTTAAGAATTTGGGGAATCTAAGGTTATACTCAGATAATTTATTATGTAGGGGTTGGTGCCCTAAACCTCATGTTGTTCTAGGGTCAACTGTATATTACCTGGTGACGGTAGTTATAATAAAAGGTATCTCTGCATATATAGCAGGACTGGAAAGGAAGAGGTATAAATCAAAGTTTTTTTTTTTTTAAATATGGGATTAGAGATATTTTTACTTGAATTATGTATTTAGCATTTTTCTTATCATAATGATATGGGTTAGATAATAAAAAATAATTAAAAAAACATTATTGGCAGAGTTAGACAATAAGCTGGTCTCTCAGGATTTTAGAAGTTCTGTGAGTCTACTGCAAATCCCTGACTCATAACTGGGATTACAGGACTAAAGTTAGAGTGGAAAGGAAAGAAAATAGGTCACTCAAATTCTACTCCATCAGGTATCTAAGGGGTTTGTGGGCCTGAAGCTCATTCAGTTCTGGAGTTCCTCTTTTTAAACCCCAAACCCCAAAAATACATAATGAAGAAAAGAGGAGTATGTCCAGGGCCTCAGAGGGGCCAGTGCAAGTGAGAGGCCCTGACTCATAGCTGCTTTGGCTGCCCGGTGCACCTGCCCGTGGGGGCAAGGCAACCTGCTGCCTGGGGGAATTGTTCTGCTGTGTGCGTGGACATAAGTTTCATTCTGTCACCACTTCTCTAACAGAAATAAGTAAGTTAAATGTTTTTTAAAGAAAACAAGCGAAAGTGAGAGAGAAGCACATTGCCTTGTTTCTCTTGCGAGGGTGCCACCTCTCAGCTGTGGGCTGTGCACAGCCCAGCGTAGTACGCAGGCTGCTGACGTCACTCCTTCGGCAAGTTTGGGGAGGGTTCATTGAAACCAGACAGGCTGGCTTCACTGAATGCTCCCCCTGCCCATTGCGAGAGTACTGTGGAGGAAACAACACACATCCTGGCTTCTCTGAGGTATCCTTGAGGGATCCTCTGAGGTATCAAGGATACTGGAGGTATTCCTCCAGTATCCTTGACTTTTTGTGAGGGAGACTGAATGGGGAGGACCTAGAACTGGGTGCAATATGGTTCACATCAAACCCTATGCCATGAGTGGGGGGAAGGGTTGGAGAATGAAGATCAAAGAGAATAAAAGAGTGAATAACTAATTAGTTAACTGAAACTAAAAAGTCATCAAGACTAAATGAGAATGTGTCACAGACCGAGGGGGTGGTATTAACTCAACCCTCTTCCTGAGGGAACTCCCCCAAAAAACCCAAGCACAGAATGGAACGAAAGTTTGCCTTTTGTTTGATTGCAAAGCCAAAAAGAATTTTAAAATATCCAGAATTTTTAATTATCTGTAATTTTCTGTTCCATCCCCCAAATTACACATGTACTCAAAGGTACTATCTTCTTACCCCACTCGGCTGCTATTCCTTGGATTTTTTATTTTTTTCTATAGAAATTTTTGCTTTTATAAATTCTAGCTTAGACTTATTTGAGCTAACCAGTCATGGTCGTAATGATGTACCTAAAACATGACCAGCCCCCTTTAATCAGCTCTTTCGGACAAAAAGAGTTCATCAGGGATCTTACCAATTCGGCATACTTCTTGAATAAAAAATCAAGCTTTTCTTCAGGTGTTTGCAACTTGTTTAGATTTTGCATTAGCAGGTTGGCTTCTTTGCCTTAAGAGAAAACAAGAAGAGGGAAGATGTTTTTAAAAGTAAGTGTTGAGCTTGAAGTCAGTTGATATGGGCTAGAATCTCAGATTGTCTATTTGTTAGTTCCTGTCCAGCTTGGACCAAGCCACTTAACCTGGGCCTCAGCTATCATTTTCGTCTCCTACAAGAAAGGTAGGCGTCTTGGATGACACCTGCCTCACAGAGTAAGAGAGGACTAGTTGAGCGGTTGGTAAAAGTGTGGGCTACAGCATCAGGCTCATGGTAGATTCTCAATGTAACAGTAGCTCCCAAGAATCCATTCTTGCTACTCCCACCCCCCATATTCTAAATGTTCAATAGAATTTTAAATATTTAAAAGAATAAAATAAACTGACTTTATGAAAGAATGGATCACCAAATTTCCCACATTAATTAATTTTTAAAAAGAAACAAAACAGTCCGTCAAAATTTCCGACTACTCTGAAACAGCCATCATTGAGTTGCTATAATTCCAGCCCAAAACAGAGAAATTTGACAGTTTTGTCTGTTTTTTGTTTGTTTGTTTGTTTTGTTTTTTTAGTGTTGCTGTTCTTTTAGTACCTTTTTTTTCTCTCTTTTGGGGGAATCAGATTCTCTTGTTTTTGTGCATGAGCCTATCCATGAGTTTTGGGTGGAAATAACTCTGATCATATTTCCTATCAAGCAGAGAGTAAAATCAATAGATAAAGAAAATGGACTCATGACATGCAGGGTCTTTTCCAGGCCTTTGTGTGTCTCTTTGGTTACAGGTTAATCCTTCCTGGGCCTTCCCTTCTCCCTCCTAGGACTTAATCTCTGTTGGCAGTTTCATTTTCCGTTCCCAGTATGGGTTTATGCTACACTAAAAACTCATCTGTTCATGATTATTGGATGGTAATCCTCGGATTCTTTCCACCTCTGTTCCATAGTTCCTCCTTTTGTCTCCAGCTCAAACTGTCCAGTTTGCTTTCCTGTGGTGCCCAGAAATCTTGTCTTTAAGTAGCCATTCCCAGGCCTACCTGTACCACTGAGTGTACATTTTCAAAAGTCCAATCAGGGTGGAACAGAATGACAACCACTCTGTCTAATCAGAATAGGTCAAGCCCCACAGTGGAGCCCATGTTTCTCAATATAAATATATTTTAGAATATTAACAACTAGAGGTCCGATGCATGAAATTCATGCAAGGGCCGCCACTGTCACTGCCAGGGGCTTCTATCGCCTCTGCCTTGGCCCCCACCTGCTGTGGCTTTGTCCAGAAGGACGTTCCATATAATTAGCATATTACGTTTTTATTATTATAGATTTGGACAACCTTTCCCTCATGAACAAGCATTTCCTGTTCGCTGGAATTTTTGCATTCATCCCGGCTAAGAAGAGAAATCATGAAATTAGGGTTGCCAGGTTAAATACAGGACATGGAATATAGTTGTTCTAAAAAAAAAATTACGTATCATTTATCTAAAATTAAAATGTTCCTGGCCATCCTTTGTTTTTATTTGATAAATCTGTTCACGCGAATGGCTTCCAAGAACTTGAGGTCTAGAAAGAACTTCAAAGAGCACACAGACAACTGATTCTTAGATAAGAACTTAAGGCCGAGGGAGTCCAAAGCTACATGATTAGTACTGGCAGAGCCAAGGCCTAAATCCAAGGTGTGTCTGCTTGCTCTAAATCACTTCACTCCCTTGTGGAATTCTGATGCCAGGGAAGCCAAGAGAAATAAAAGGAAACGATTTTTTTTGGGGAAAAAATGACCTCATTCCTAACAGCTGGTTTTGTCTATCTTTGTCCAGTGCGTCAGTTCAGATTAGAGATGTGGGCTAAGACAGGGGAGAAGGTGGGTGTGAGAGGTGCCCCATCAGCTCCCCAATCATGACCTGGGATAACATGCACCTTTAAACTGACAATCACTGCTGTTCCCCTTCCCTCCCCTCCGCCCACGGGCTTTGAGTTATTTCTCTAGCAGCAGAGATGAGTGTGCACGGTACAGGTCAGGCCGTCCCTTCACTCGTGTCTTCAGTTTGGGGAAGGTGCCCACGTGAAGACTGCTGTCCTGAGTTAGTGTCACCTCTGAAAGGCAAGACCCTGCATTGCCAGCACAGTGCTTGCTCCGTGACTAGTGCTCATCAAATGTAGGCAACAACGGAACAAAACAAAGCCAGCCAGTGCACACTAGCGTAAATGAATACTGTGTGACTGACTAGAGCTGTGGTCGGCAAACTGCAGCTTGCGAGCCACATGCGACTCTTTGGCCCCTTGAGTGTGGCTCTTCCACAAACTACCATGGCCTGGGCAAGTCTATTTTGAAGAAGTGGCGTTAGAAGTTTAAGTTTAAAAAATTTGGCTCTCAAAAGAAATTTCAATTGTTGTACTGTTGATATTTGGCTCTGTTGACTAAGGAGTTTGCCTACCACTGGCCTACAGGAAAGATAGGTCTTACTGTCACCGGTGACATTTGGTGTATGCTAGGATAACTTGCAGTGTGAGTATAGACACGTAAAACCAATTCATGTCTCATCTGGGGGGAGGGCGCGATAGAAACACTTGAGTGAGTCCAGTGGCTCTCTTTTCCCCACATTAAATATCTTTTTCCTTTTTGTTTTCTTTAACTGTGAGAAAAGGGTTGCTTTCTTTTTTTGATCATCACACTCACTGAGGTCTCTTCCCATATGTTGTTATTTTGTATAGAAGTATGACATTCAGAAACATCACCAACTCTTCAAAAGTGATTTCTCCCTTCAACAACAACAACAATCCAAGAAATCAGAATCAGGCATGTGTAGATTTCATAAATTAGCAACACCAGAGAACTTATGTTTAAGCTTTCATTGATGTTGCTGATCTGGAGTGGTGTATGGGATTGTCACAGAGGAGGGGAATACACAAAGAGATTTGCTCATCTTTTAAGAAAGGCTGTAATTATAGTTCCATAGAAATGGGGTCATTTGGTGGCAGTGTTGGTCACAACAGGAAACATTACTTTATTCAGGGTCATTTATTGGGAGGGGATGATCTGTCTTCTCCTCAACGTGTCATTCAAAAGCAACGTGATTGTGAAATTAGTCATAAAGAAAGCAAGGGACTAACCTGACGCCCTCATTAAAAGCTGGGCAAAGGCACATGGTGGTACATGGCCATTACCCTACAGAATGCTCAGTTTGGTTAAAGTCTACACAAGAACAGTCATGTCACATGGCTTTGCCCATCAATGCCATTGTAGACTGCAGGAGTATTGGAATATAAAGGAATTATTTCTACATCAAAGAAACTAAAAGCCTTAAATTAAGACAATGAAGTGACCTATAGAAATGTGGACTGGGATTTTTCTTAAACTTTTAGCAGCATGATAACTATGTATGCAAATTTTGTGACAAATTGTATAGGTTTAATGAGTGTTCAAAACTGCTTTTTCTCTTGTAAAATTATCTTTTATAACTTTGGTGCTAAAATTTGGTCTTGAATACACATGTGCGCCTGTCTTCTCTCTGATTTCCAAAAGTGGTGGAAGAAGCTTAAAGCAAGAAAAAAAAACTGTGAATGTTCTTTTCAAATGAAAAGACCCAGAATATTTCAATGCTAACTTTGTTTTCTCTCTAACATAATTTAAAGAATAATGAGTGTAATACAAATAATTCCTGAACACCTATAGATATCTTTTAAGGGACATATGTTTGTATCCATGTATGTAGACAGGAAGGATAGTATAGTTAAACTCACACTGGACTCAGGTTGGGGGACGTGGGTTCTAGAACTGACTGCATAGTTCACCAATTAGTTGAGTGACCTTTTTACAGACTCTTAAACTTTCTGTGCCCAATTTTTCCCGCCTATAAAATTAGTGGGTTCACTAAGTGGATTCTGAGTTCAGCCTCTAAAATTTGATGATTGCATGACTGAAATAGCTTTAACTATTTTTAGCTTGATACAGATAACAACAACAAAAAACAACATTATTTGGTTGACATATTTGTTTACCTCAAATGTTCTGGTCCACTTTTAAAATTTACAAAGATTCCCTTACCCTTTCACTGTTACCTCATCTAGTCATGGTTTTGTTTGCTTTGCTTATTTTTACTAGTTACATCAATTCTGAAAGTACTATCCTTCCTCTGTTTTCTAGTCACATTGTGTTCCATTCAGCTGACATTTTATTTCTCTTGTATTTTAGTGACCTTATTATATGTAATTGGAATTTTGGCTTCTTACTCATTTGGAGAGTAGTTTTGGACTTCTTATTAGTTCTGTTAATGTGTCTAAACTACTAGCAATTCCTTGGCTATAACTATAAAGAAAAACTTATTTAAGAGAAAAAAATTCTCTAGGTCTAGTAATGAAGAAATTATTCTAGGAAAAATAAAATAAAGCAAACCTTATAATAACAAAGAAACATATTAGAAAGAACAGGAAGAAATGAATACATCCTTTCTCAATTTGGCTCAAGTTTAGAAGAGAGTACTGATTATTTTGCTTAAGAGATATCTTTTTTTCCTCTTCTTCCACCTTCTTCTCTAGACCCTCCTCTCCTTTCAGGACCTGGCGTAAGTTTTAGGTTCCCTGGGAATCTACTGTGAACCTTTTAGTCTCTGCTGATCCTTCTTCCCCATGAATTCATCTGGTCTCCCGCCATCTCTTTCAGGAAATTGAGAATTTGTTTCAAAGCAGCATTTTGTTTCCCTCTCACAGTGAAACTAGAAATTCAAGCTAAAGTAGGTGAAACAAATCATCAGGGAAAGTGGCCGTTCTAAGGCAAAGTAAGTAAATGGCTGAAGACACTTTAGAAAAGGAATGTTTTCATCAAGGTAACCTTCAGAGAGTAGAACTGAAACTCACCTGTAACACAAAAGATGAAAACACATTAAGTGAGCTAAGTGAATGCTCCTCAACCAATATAGGGATTTTTTTATTTTTAGGTATATTTGGTCCTGCAATATTAATAACTTCAGAGCTTCCCCTAGCTTTCATTATGAGTAATCTCATCATCACATCAATTAGTTGAATAACCTCCCTCCCCTTCCTTCCCCCCTTTTCCCTTCCAGTCTTTAAAACTATCCAGGCTTCGATTTCCCTGTCTATAAAATCAGTTGGTTGACTAGATGGAGTTTGAACTCAGAATGGACCTACAGATCAGTTCTGTTTTTCTCTTGGGCTTAAGCTTCAAGCTGATTTCCTATACGGATCAGTTATCAACTTAAATACCAGAAGGTATATTGCATTTTATCATTGTTTTGTGCTTGTTACTATGTGGTGCTTGCTCAGCCCACGTAATGTGAACAGAGAAATGATTAATAAAACCCTTGTCAGCCTGGAGGATGGTGTGAGGGAAGCAAGGAGGATATTTTAGATGCTAACAAGGTAAGTCATGGTGCTCTCTAATGTGGAACCTGTGAGTGTGTGTGTTTCAGTTCAGATGGCAAGGAAAAAGCGCCTCTAAAAACTAAGGAGGTTTACAATGTTCCCCCAACTGCTCCAGCGTACAGGGTGTTGACTGCGGGAGGATATGCAGCCTCTATAGGACAAGTAAGTCCCGAGTGCTTGGGTTGTGGAGACAGGCACAAATGTTCCATGAAAGAAGAGTACTGTGCTCCAATACGTTTAGGAAATGTTGTAAACGATGCCCATCAGTGTTGGAGATTTTCATTGTTGTATGCTATATTAAAGGTCAGAGAATTCTGGCAGTTAGGGAAATTTTAACTTAGTCTAAAATTATCAATATCCCAAAGTTGGAAGGTTTTGGGAGAGTCATTTCAGAACCTTAAAAATACCAATAAAGCAAATATTGCTTGATAAACATGTAATAATTAAAAGCTCATCTTTGATCTAGTACATAAATCAAGTCTAAGCATATATCTTCAGGTATGGGTAGAATCCTATCTAATAAAGAGGGAATATGCTAATTGACCCCTCATGCCATTGCAAAGATGGCAGTACCCAGAGCCAATAAGGAGGGAATATGCTAATTGACTGCCCCATCCTCAAAGATGGCAGTGCCCACAGCCAATAAAAAGGGAATATGCTAATTGACTGCTCAGCCCTCAAAGATGGCAGCGTCCACAGCCAGTAAGGAGGGGTATGCTAATTGACTGCCCCACCCTCAAATATGGTGGCACCCAGTCCCCTCAGCCCCCCAGCCACCCAAGGCCACCCAAGGCTCAGGCAAGGCACAGGCAAGCCTAGGATGGTGGCTACCCAGCTGCCCAGGGTTACCTGAGGCTCAGGTAACCAGGGCTGGCCGAGGCTTGTGCTGCCAACAGTGGCAGTAGCAGAGGTGTTATGGGGCATCTCATTCCCCTGATAGCCAGGTCACCTCCTGCCCTTGAGGGCTCCTGTGAGAGGGGGCAGGCCGGATTGAGGGATTCTCCCCTCCAGTGCATGAATTTTCATACAATGGGCCTCTAGTCCTATATAATAAAATCCCAGTGGCCGAATGGCAGAACAACCAGAATGACCGGTCGGCCAGTTGCTATGATGCACACTAACCACCAAGGAGCAGATGCTAAACACAGGAGCTGCCCCTTGGTGGTCATTGTGCTACCACAGTGGAAGTGCTGCTTGGCTGACCAGGATGAGTGGCTGCTCCCACTGTGAACCCTGGGCTGACGGGTAGGAACCCAGGCTGCCATCATTGCTTCCTTGCCCCAGGCTCCTGCTCTTCGCTCCCTGCCACCTCCTCCGGATGCCTACAGGTCACGCAGTGCTGCCGCTGGGCTTGCAGAGCTGACCCTAGAGGCTGGGAGGCAGGTTCATGGCCACCGTGGACTGAGGCCTACTCTGCCTGCCACCTCTCAGTGCTATGGTCCTTGGGCCCAGCCCCAACTGGGTCCCCTGGAGAGGTGAATACTCCAGCTCCATGGAAGATGCCGGATCAGGAAGCAGCCACTTACAGGGTGGTCCACAGCCACTCAGCTGACAGGGATGAGTGGTGCTCCAACAGCGGGCTGAATCCTGCAGGCCATATCCCCTACCAGTTCACGAATCCCATGCACCGGGCCTCTAGTGATTTAATAAAATTCTCCAAAGAGCTAGATAGATTTTCAAAGAGGACCCTCGATGGCACTTTATATTCCCAGAAGGTGGAGGAAGCACTTTCAGAAGCATCAGAACCATTGCTTCCACAATCCATTTGTGTCAAAATTACCCAGGGTGCCTTGTACCTACTACTAATTCTGAATCTCTGTGCTAAGGAGCAGCATTTTTTACAAATTCTGTATTTGATTCTAATGCACAGTTAGGTTCAAAAACCATTGATCTAGATTATATGTAGTGCCATTTAATTGATAAATGGCCAAGAAGCCTATTAAAATTACTTGCAGGCAACTGAAATAATATTTAAAATAGTGGTCACTGCATATTTAGATTAGCCTAAAATGTTGTTTTAACTCATACAGTAGTTGAAATAGCACAGTGATTGGAAGAATATTCTGATGGTGTTCAGAGGAATGGCATGGAAGGGGCAGCAGTTTGGACCCAGTAATTAGAGTGGACCCACCTGGACACTCTGATTCACAAACATTGGTTCTGATCAAACACATTCAACTGAAATTTGGGAACTTGTGCATAGTGGCAGAATTAGAGTTGTGGAATTTCTTTTCTCTTAATTTTTAAAATTATTTGGTAATTACGAGGTTAATACAGATTTTGAAATAATTCATGAACAGAATAGGAACCAAAATTGGCCATCTTTAACTTTACTCCTACTTTCTTCATATCATCCCTCTCAGTACAACATATGCAAATTCCTATGTGGAGGTAGTTTTAGAGTGAGAAAGCAAAATAACTTTTCTGGTTAGAAACACTTTAAATCATTCACCCTGCGTGTGATTTTTCTCTTGTCTTATGGAACGTTGAACAATGACTAGTGCAAAGAGACTTTTTGAGATGTCCTGGATAGAGAAGGAAAAAAATAGCCCTGTAACACACAGCCATTTTATTCTCCTTTCCCAAGTTCTCAAACACTAGACAATTTGCACATTGGAACTTGGTATTATCTGGTTTAATCCTGTGCTGATGGGTCAAGTAGGCTCTTTGAATGTGTCTTTTAGCCCTTTTTGAAAGCATTGCCAGCAATGGGCTTTAAGCATCCCAGTGATGTCCTATGCCAGCCCAGACATACTTTTGGGTGGACAGATAATCCATTACTGGAGTCCGAATCGAGTTCTAGCTACAACAGCTCACAACCTTTCACTCTGCCACATTGTCTTTCAGAAATGAATAAGATGTGATCACTGCCTTTCATAGATTCTCCATCCAATTTGGGAGGCTGCTATATAAGCAAATGATTGCTGCAGAAAATGTAATAATGAACCAAGGAACGTGATGCTAACTCTACCTGGGCATGTCAGGAAATGTAACACTTATGAGGTGGTATTTAGAGTGAGTGTTTCAGTAAAACTCACCAAGGAGGACAAGCAGAGGAACATTCATATGCAAAGTAACATGCTTCCATTCCTAGCTAGAGCATTAATTCTCTCACCCTTCCTTCACAGCCATTTTTGATGTTACCAATTCCACATGGCTCTCCTAACAATTTCCTGCACCTGCTCTAGCACTTACCCTATGTAATATAATTAGTTTACATGTTTTTTCTCTCTTCACACCTAGAGCTCCTTGACTAAAAGGCCAAGACAATTTAATTATCTTAGTGCACTTAAGCACAGTATCTCATAAAGTGGAAACATTAATAAGTATTTGCTGAACCAATGAAATAACGAGAGTAAAAATATTTTCTGAAGTTGTTGACACTCTGAAAGTGACACATTTCTGAAGAGCTTTGTTACATAAAAAACATTTTATACAGCAATGGGATCTATTACTAAGTGATCTGACAATCATTTTATATGGACAAATCCCAACTTTATATTTTGTTTAAATCTAAATTCCACTTGCTTTGATTTAAACAACTTCCATTTATTCATCTACTCATCCTTACAGCAAATATTCATTGACCACCTAGCATGTGCTCTCCATTGTCCTGGACCCTAGGCCTCTGATGATGTGCAAATATGTACACAATCCCTGTCCTATCCTTGAAAAAGGAGCCAGTGGGGTAGATACCCATTAATGAAATAATCACAGAATAAATGTACATGCTTAAATGCTGATCTATGCTAGGAAGGAAAGATACATAGCAAGAAAAAAGTAAGACTTCATCTATAGTTCAGCTAAGAAAAATGCTGTTTTAGTTGTAAGCCAAATGATGAGGTCAGTGTCCTAATGGCTGAACTGGGGGATGGGGACCCATTTCTAGCTGGAAATATAGGATGGAGGCAGGCCTGTGGCAGGTTTAAAAAACTGCAAGAGAAGATCAGAATGACTAGTTAGTAGGCAGCTGTGGAAGTGGTGGTGGGGGCAGAGTGTTCAGGAAGGGGATGTTGTGGGGTAGAGCTATGTGAGATAAAGCTGGAAAAAAAATGGTTGGGGTTAGACCGTTAGGGCTAAAAGACTATGTTAAGAATTTTGCTCTTTGTTCTAAGAATTAAATCTTTAAGGACAGAGGGGGAAAGCAGCTGGAAGAAAGTACAGCAAGAGGAGTGTAGGGAAACCCTGAAGTAATTCAGATATGAGATGGTCTTTTAGTAAAGGTTGGAGGAAGTGCCCCTTTGGAAAGAATTCAAAGAAAAAGCATGATACAGAACGTGACTACTTGCCTAATCCTTTTAGGATTTTCTTTTCCAGTTTTTGCTCTTTGTTGCTGGCCGTCTCTTTGGCCGCAGGGGGCTCTCCAGAAGCCACGGGTTCTCTCTCCGTCTCCTCAGGGGCTTCCTCACAGTCCCTGTCCCCACTGTCAGCTGGCTCTGTGTTCTCGGGCTGCTCCTTGGCTGTGGCAGGGGTCTCCTTCCCTGCTGTGCAGGCAGCGGACCCATAGGTGCTAATGATGTCTTCCAGCTGTCTGTTCAGCTCTTCAGAGATGTCATGAGCCCCCGTTTCAGGCTTCACGTCTGCCTCCCTCGGAGGCGCTGGGAGTGGGGTTGAGGAATCCTGCTCACCTGGCTTCCCCAGACCATTTTGGCTGGGTAATGGTGAGCTGTCCTCCGGAGGTGCCGGCTGGGGTTCTCCCGAGAGCTGTACAGAGTGGTTGGCCTCCATACGGGAGTGGTACCTAGTGGCAAGCACAGTCAGGTTTAATGTAGCGAATCCAGTTGCAGGTAAATGCTAAGGACATCCCCAAATGAGCGCCTACTAAGTACAGTTTCTAACATAGAATGAATGTACTTTCACAAACCATAAATATTTTGATTTAGGGAGGCAGGAACAGTGGGAAGCTATTTTTCCAAACCGAGTCATACTATTAGCATATTTTTGGTTTTGGCCTTTAAAGTCCAGTGGCATCTCCTATTGTTGGCATTATCAGAGTAACTCAAGATATTGTTTTTCATGGCCATATTTGTTATTTTGCTTAGAATAGTCAATATGTGTTAGCATTCTCTTAAATAATTCTATGTAGACTTACAGTTATTAGGAGTACTTGGATATATGCATTTAAAATAATTATATCCAACACATATTTAAAATAATTATAAATATCCAACACATAATTAAAATAATTACATATAATATTATATAAAAAGCATATATCCAACACATATTTAAAATAATTATATTTGAAATGGTGTTACTTTTTCAAAGTGAAAATATTTAATACAAGAGCCACTGAACTTACTTAAAACCTTAATAATAATAATAATGTCTCTTAACTCTATTAATGAAGAATTTTTTGATATGAGTACATTAATATAGATCATTATACTGGATACAGAAAATACTTTCTTGCTTTTCAGGTATTTTCCTCTGCCCAGATGAGCAACATATAATTACCAAAGATAAAAACACTATTTTTTGGGTTCAAACTAGTATCATTTTGTAAATAAGACAGACAATGAGAAAAGGTATAAATTAACAAACAAATGTGTATGGAAACATGGCGATGCTCATAATAATAATTCTTTGAATTCCTATAATATTTTGTTCTAATATAGAAATTGACTATCATAGAAAAAAGAGAGTACAACATTCTCAGTCAAGAAGCATTAGGGTAACTTAATTTTTTAGAAATATTAATGTTTAATGAACAGGGAGGGAATGAACTAGAGAAATAATGAAGATATAATACGGGCTCTTTGGAAGTAGGGGGTAAGGAAATGAGTTGAGTCAAGGATTCCAGGGCTTCTGGCTATTACCAATCTGGGCTTTCAATGGATTTGGCTTAGGCCTTTAAGTTATGGTGCATTTTATTTATAAAAGATAGCTTATGGTGATGCAGCTAATTAGCAGGATAAAAATATGACAGGTTCCCCATAATGCACAGGTTTTGCTGTGGTGGCGGCATGAACCAAAACCAGAAACACACTTCTCTACACATTGCACGGCTTCCTGCTCCCTTTCTCAGGGCAGGAGATGTTGAGTGCTCAAACACCAACAAGAACGGAAAATTCGACGTACAGACATCGCCACCCACTTGTGGCCCTCACCAAGTGCTCGTTAACTTGGAAGGAAGTACCTTTTTTCTCTCTCACCCTTTTTATTCTACTTTTTCCTTTTTTATCAAATTTATTGGGGGTGATTTGGTCAATAAAATGATAGATTTCAGGTATATAATTCTATAACACATCATCTGTCTATGATACAATGTGCTCACCATCCCAAGTTAAGTATCCTTCCATCTCCACCATCCTCTTCTACCTCCTCCACCCCTTTCTCTCTGGCAATTGCCATACTGTTGTCTGTGTCTTATGAGGGTGGTTTTTTGTTCGTTTGTTTGTTTTCTTAATCATTTCTCCTTAACCCATCCCCGAAATCCCCACTCACCCATTCTAATCCACCAACTTTATCATCTAATGATATAGTAAACAGTCCCATTCTCTTCATCACTGAAATTTCTTTATCCCAACCCCTACTTGTTGGGCACACGCATCTATAAATATAATTGTGCCTCCCCTGAACTTGGAGAAAGACGGGCAGCACCTGCTGTCCAGCCAGAAGCTATTTTAAGCTCTTCTAAAAGGGGCCGTGGCATTTAGTGCTTTATCCTTGAAAACCCAGGGAAGAGAGTACTTTTAATACAAATTGAAAACAGTAAACATTTCCTGGCTTAAGCCCACATGCCGGTTTTCAAGTGTTAGGAAGGCTTTTTAGGATGTAATAAAATCTAGAGTAAACCAAACTTCAAAGCAATGAAGTTAAGACTGACTCTCTCTACGAGTGTTAGTGTGGTTAGTATACATGCAAGTGTTTTGTTTGGACTAGTTTTTATCCTTCATTCACCAGAGGCCATCATCCCTGATGTTTTTACTTTAATCCCACGAGTACTTTTTAAACTCGTGTACCGTATTTACTTTAAAACGGAATAACTTAGTCATTGTAAACCACAGAACAACTCCATTCCTAAAGGTAGCCTCAAGATAAATCTATAAGAGGGGGAGGAAAAACAAGGTCAAAGTACTGTTACTTTTAAATGGTCTCGTTCTAGATTAGTTAATTTTACAGCAAGACATCTGTAAATTTTAGCTTCTACAAACTTCATTGCCTGCCTTTTTCCTCCTCTGGGAGAGAATTTCTCACTTGTCCTAGCAATCCCAGAAGATCCTTACACACACACATCCTTTCCTGAGCAACACATTTTAATTATAAATTAAACAATGGAACGTTTTTCAACAGTTCACTGGCAATCTGTAAGTTCCAAACACCACAAACCACACCCCAGGTCTTCTCATACTGCTTGGGTGGGGGTGGGGAGTGTTTGTCATACTTACCAACAGGCAGGGAGCTAAGCAGAAAGAGGAAAAAAAGAGGCAAAGAGGCAGCAAAAAGCTAGTCAGAGCAGCAGTGACAGCAGGAGACAGGCAGGCGGCTGGGTTCTTGCAAGGGAGAGAGAAACCAAACACACACACACACACACACACACGCACACACACACACAGGGCAGCAGGAGAGCAGGGAGGGGGCAGGGGAGGAGACAGAGGAAAGGAACACCATATGACATAACAAGAGAGAAAAGCACCTAAGCTTTGGTAGCTCTCTGTCTCTCAGGCAGATGTCTTAGGAAGGAGACACAGCTGGTAGATCTTATCCGATTCTACATTTGGTCCTTTAAACAATTGAAACTTTCAGCATATAGCCCTTTTGCTAGCACGCTTTTTCACTGTTGTTCTTCTGGGCAGAGATTAGTTTTTCTTATTTCTTGGTCTATTTCCAGTGCGGTCTATGAATCATCTCCCTTTTTTTCTCTTCTTACGCTAGCCTAATTGGGATCAGGTTTCTTACAGGAATCATGGGAAAAGAGACAGTGCAAACAAAAAGGAGGTGGTACAACTGCTTTAATTCTGATGTCATTGTTTGGTGTGTTTGAAAAATATGAAATTAACATTTAGAGGGCTATCTTGGCAGTGGGTTTAAGGTCGTCTTCGCGAGCTCAGAGTCGGTGTGACCCCAGACCCCACGCATTACTTGGGTAACTGCTTCACGTCTCAGATAAATCCCTGGAGAAGCAGGCGCTTCTCCTTCCTTCATTGGAGGCTTCCCCACCTTCCCAGTCAGCCTTGCCAGGTCTGTTCCACCCTTTCCACACCCTCAGCCCGCTCCTTAATTTCTTTGAAAAAGAACACCTCCTCCTCCTCATTCACCATAAAACGCTTCTCTTAAGCCTACATCCATTCCCTTTTATTTTCTGTTTCTGGAGAATGTGTGCCCACACTTTTCCAAAGTGGATTCCTCCATCAGAGCTTCTGCTCCCGGGACAGGTGGGAGTTAGTGACACCCTTTGTAGCAGGTAGAATAATAGTCCAAATCCTACTTCCAGGAACCTGTGCATATATTGCTTACTTTATATAGTGAAAGGGACTTTATAGATGTGATTGAATTAGGGATTCTAAGATGGGGAAATTATCCAAAACTAGAGGCCCAGTGCGTGATGTTCGTGCATGGATGCGGTCCCTAGGCCTGGCTGGTGATCAAAGCCCAGGGGTCTGGCATGGAAGGGCAGGCCCCTGCTGACCTCTGGGCCCTGGGCAGAACCTGGGCCCCCCGAACTCTTGTGCAACCCCCTCCGCCTGACTCATTAGGCCCCTGCCTGACTCCCTCAGTGCCTGGGAGCCAGGCCGTGGCCCTGCCCCTAGCTCTGCCACCGCCACTGGTCACTGTCTGCCGCTTGCACCTGCCTGGCCTGGTGCCGCCCACTCACCTGCTCCACCATCCCACTGCAGTCCCGCTCTCATTGGGGCCCATTGGGGGCAGCAGTGCCTGCAGTGCCACTTTGCCAACACTCATCTTGTTCCACACCACCTCCTGGTGGTCAGCGCACATCATTGCAAGTGGTCAAACTCCAAGTAGAGGGGATAGTTTGCATATTAGGCTTTTAGTATATAGGACTAGAGGCCTAATGCACGAAATTCATGCAAGGAGCTCCACCCCTGCCTGCAGCGGCTTCGTCTGGAAGGTCACCCGTAAGGTCATCCTGAGGACATCTAGTCTAATTAGCATATTATGCTTTTATTATTACAGATTGTCTGGATGAGTCCAATGCAACTATAGGAGTCCTTGTAAATGAAAGGTCAGGGTAGGAGGGTCAGAATCAGAAAAGAAGATTTGATGATTCAAACAGAGATCAGAGTGAAGGGGGGGTGTGCAAACCAAGGAAGGTGGAAAGTCCTGGAAGCTTGGAAAGGCAAGGAAATGAATTTTCTCTAGATCCCCCAGGAGGAATGCAATTTTGTTGACACCTGATTTAAGCTGAGAAACTCACTTTGGATTTTTAACTTCCAGAACTGTAAACTAATAAATCGGTGTTTAGAAGACAAATTAATAGAGCTCCATGTTTATTATAAGATCAACCTTTGAGTTACTATTTGGAATAATTCTTTTATGAAAATAGCATTTTCATTTTTATATAAATATTACAAAAGTTAGTTTAAAAACCAAATGATGCTAAAAAGCTCATCACAAGAAATGATAATCTTGTCCTTCCTTTGTCATGCTCCCCAGACATGACAGAAACTTTTGCAGATATTTCTTCTGTGGCTTACTTTCTCATTTGGAAATAAAATACTTATCTTGCTGTGTGTAAACTCATCCATTTTGACATTACCTATTGTCTTCCCATAATAATAGATGAAGATTTAAATTATTGACATCTATTTTTCTCTCCTCGCTTCTCAATAAAGTTACATCTTATTTTTAAATTCATATTCTATGTTTTTATTATTGAAATAAAGTTTACTGCGAAATCAGGTAGAACACCATGACTATAGTTTCATTCTTTTGAAACTTTTTTTCCTGAAGTTAATGATTACCTTTAAAAAAAACTTGTTTATTATTAAGAACTAGAGGCCTGATGCATGAAATTTGTGCATGGTTTGGGGGGGGGGGTGTCTTTCAGCCCAGCCTGCATCCTCTACAATGTGGGACACCTTGGGAGATGTCCAACTGCCGATCACTGTGGGATTGGGCCTAAACCAGCAGTCGGACATCCCTCTCACAATCCAGGACTGCTGGCTCCTAACCATTTGCCTACCTGCCAGCCTGATAGCCCCCTAAACACTCCCCTGCTGGCTTTATTGATGCCTAACTGCTCTCTGCTGGCATGATCATCCCCAACTGCCCTCCCTTACCAGTCTGATTGCCTCTAATTGTCCTCCCCTCCTGGCCTGATAGCCTCCAACTCCCTTTCCCTGCTAGACTGAGGGGACTGGGGGACTCTGGCTGGATAAGGCTGAATGCTTCGGGGACTGAGTGAGGTGGGGCTGAGAGGACTGAGGGACTTTGGCTGGATGAGGTGGGGCTGAGGATACTTGGTGCCACCATCTTGTGGCTGTGGGTCCTGCCATCTTGTGAGAGTGTGGTGGTCAATTATCATATCTCCTCTTTATTAGTATACTCTGTTTTCCCTAACTATACAAAAGCTCTGTAAAATACCTTTCTATGCAATTTTTCTCAAGATCAAATCTACTAGAATAATTTATACATTATAGTATTATTCTGGCAATAACACCCACATAGAAATACCCTCAGAATCTTTGCTTCCTGCTCCAGTCTGTTTTGGTAACTCTCTCAGCCTGCTGCACAGCTGTGCTCCTAGCACTTCCCCTGCTGTTGTCCTGGGAATTCCCTTTACCTCTCTCCTGTTTCCGGATTCCCATTCTTCCTCTTTCTTTGCTTCCTCATTTAGTGAAACATACTGTCTTTTGGCTTCCTGAAAGAGCATTTATGGGAGATTTTGTATGTCTCAAATGTCTTTTTGCTATCCCCATATTTACTTGATTGATACTTTGGCTGGATATAAACTTTTAAAAAATGTAAAAAAAATATATTTTTGATAACATTTTTATATTTCTATCAAACATGTTAAGATATTATTCCCTTGTCTTTTAATTTTCATTCCCCCACTCCTTAAAAATGCAAGATCATTCTTATTCCTGGTCCTTTGCATGATCTATTTCTTTTTTCTTTTCTGGAATTTTTTAGGATCTTCTTTTTATCTTTGATACTATGAAGTTTCACAATGATAAAATTCAATTTTTCCCCTTCCATTTATTGTACTGGATTCTTTTAAAAAATATATTTTATTGATTTTTTACAGAGAGGAAGAGAGAATGAGAGTTAGAAACATCAATGAGAGAGATTCATCGACCAGTTGCCTCTTATACACTCCCTATTGGGGATGTGCCTGCAACCAAGGTACATGCCCTTGACCAGAATCGAACCTGGGACCCTTCAGTCCACAGATAGACGCTCTATCCATTGAGCCAAACCAGTTTCGGCAGTATTGGATTCTTAATAGGTTTTTAATCTGGAGATTCATGTGTTTAACTTCCTTTTCCTTTTATCATTGTTTTTCACCCTTCCCCTCCACTGGACCTCACATCCCTGAGTCCAGAACTTTCTGTTTAAACTTCACCAGACAACAATCCTCAGATATCCTGAAAGAATAGAGAGTATTTATTTGACTTTATGAGTGGGATTTGGGACCTTTAGCTCTAACTGTTCATTCTAATTTGAAAACAAACAAATAAACAAAAAAAACCTAACCATCAAATGATTCTACTAGCCTTACTGTTACTTTCGATATTATCTCCACTGCTGAGTACTAACCTCAAATTTTGTAGTCTTTTCAGAATCTACCAGGCAAATTAGCTAGCTTCTCAATTTCCTGCTGCCTTTCCTGCAGTCACCCAAGCCCCTTTCTGCAAGCACACTTTTACTGTTGGATCATTTCCATTACATCGTGTGTTCTTGTCCTCATTCACTGTGATTTGGGGTTTATGGATTCAATTTTTCTGGTTTCACTGATGTTAGAGTTTCTATTT
Organism: Vespertilio murinus; assembly: GCA_963924515.1. Lineage (NCBI taxonomy): Eukaryota > Metazoa > Chordata > Mammalia > Chiroptera > Vespertilionidae > Vespertilio > Vespertilio murinus. The sequence goes on along the minus strand of OZ004705.1, from coordinate 177,559,160 downwards.
CTGTTTCTCTTTCTTTTTGTTTGCTAGTGAATTTTAGAAGAGGAAGATATTAGAAAGATTTTTATAATATAATATAGCAGTCCAAATATTAAAATGAATTATTCCCCAAATGAGAAAATATTCAATAGACCCTGGTTGCTCTTTTAGGGATACTAAAGAAGAAATTTCTGAATGGTGAGGTTGGGTGTGTGTTTGGGGGGGGGATGGGGGAATCAGATTAAATGACCACTTAAGGTCTCTTTCAAATGCAAGAATTTATGAATTCTCTACTTTTCTGGCTATGGGTTTAAGGGAAACAAATCACATAACAATTGAGATGATATGCCTAAAAATCAGGCAGCTTCTATATGAATTCCAGATCTGTCTTTTACTTAGGCTTTATTTTAATTTCTTCAGCTTCAATTTCCTATACTGTTTCACATGATTGTTATGACACTAACATAGTCAATGTAGTCTCTGTAATGAACACATAATCTATGTTGAATTTCCAATAATAATGGGTTTGAGTGAAGACTGTGAAATGAGAATTTATATTTTCTATACCAGTAACATCTAGAAACAAGTTCAAGTCTGTGAATCTATCGTATCATCTCCTAGTTGTGGTATACATACACTTGATCTGGGTTAGATCTGGCTTGGGGTGAGGAGGAAATCTCTGTATACTCTGTTGCTACTCAGCAATCACCCCTATATGTCGATAATAGAGGAAAATGTGGGCATGTGGCTGAGCAGAGATTATTTTTAGGTAGCTTAAATACAAAACCAGGCAGCAAGTTACACCTTTTGATTCCTAACTAGTACATCTTTAATCTGTATCAATCATAGGATTCACATCCTATGAAAATAATTTGGTGTTTTTTAAAAAAAATCAAAATTAGGTAAACAAAGGTGGTCTAGCTTTACAAGGTGGTCTACTAAAGGGGCAACATGGACTAGCTTTCTGGTACAAAATGATTTGAAATTTACATAAACATTGGATGCTACACTTGTGCTTGAAAAGCGCTCCACTTCACAAGTAAATACTTTTTGCATGATAACAGAATCATGACTTTCTTCTTATAAATAATGCAGATAACTTTTAGGTTATGACCTTCACCCCGATTCTCTGTTTCATCTGAATTAACAAAATTTGGTCACATGCATTTTATAAGAGAGATTTAGCTCATGTTTATATTTTGTTCAAGGAAGGTCAGAGGAAAGTCCATCATATTATAGTAATATTGGACCCTTCATCTTTGAAACCCCCTTCCTACCGCATTGCTGAACTTAGTAGAGATCCAGGCCCATGGGACTGTTAGCTTGTTCATCTAGAACATGTCCACTCAGGATAGAACTGAGGTGTTTTTTTTTTAAATAAATATATTTTATTGATTTTTTGCAGAGAGGAAGGGAGAAGGAGAGAGTTAGAAACATTGATGAGAGAGAAATATCGATCAGCTGCCTCCTGCACACCCCTTACTGGGGATGTGCCCGTACCAAGGTACATGCCCTTGACCGGAATCAAACCTGGGACCCTGGAGTCAGCAGGCCAGCACTCTATCCTCTGAGCCAAACTGGTCAGGGCAGAGCTGAGTTTTAATGGCTGCCAATAGCTATAACCAAGTCATTCCCCTGGAACAGGCTTCACTGTTCCAACCTCTGAGAGCCAGCAAAGTAGGCCTGAAGGTCACATGACTGAAGCGTGGAGATGTTTCTCCCTCTGGTCCTGTCTAAAACTGGTGTCACCAGTGGTTTTCCAATGGAATACCAGGACATTACTTTGGGTGAGGGTCTGCTTGTTGCTACAGATGGACAGGAAAACCTTGGCGGTATTTGAATAATCATAACATACCCTTAGGGCAGAAGCTCCTGAGCTACCGGGTATAGCCACTTTGTGGTGTCCCACTTCCTCTGTCTCATGTTTGCTACAGGAAACTTGGGAAATATGTCTCATTTGAAAGAATTATGCTCACAAGATACCAAAATTAATAGCAACCAGAAGGCAATGATATAGATTGACTAAAATGTCAATTGCTGGTGGCCCCAACTTTGAAGTTATCAAGCTGCCAAGGGCTTTAGACCTGGAACACCCTATTAGGTATATTTTATCCTCTTTCCCCTCTTCTCACTCCTCCTTGTTTGGTGAATGCTGTGGGATCTGAGGAATCTTGGTGAGGCAAGGAGCCTCACAGATCATCTTCTCACCTCCCTTGCACTCTTAGGTCCTGTCCAGAGCCACCCTGACCTGTCCTCAATAGATGACTTTGACACGTCAGCCCTTCCTAATAAGGTAGCACTACTTGCCAAGAGTTAAGTAAAAATAAAGTCTACCAAAATGATAGATCCATGTGTTTTATTACACAAACACTGGATCTCCTTTCAAAGTTTTGACAAAGGCATTTTTTTTGTTTTGTTTTTCTGAGGCTTGCTAAGCAATGACTACCAGATTCATCTTTATTTTCTCGATTAGTGTCAGAAGTTCTTCTGATTCTCCTCCCTAAGGGCCATGAGTTCTTCTTTCTCCTACCTGACTGTCATGAGGCTTACTTCTCTGCTGATCACAAAGCAATTCTCAGAAGGGGCCTAAGGTTGAACTTATGTTTAAAGGAAAGGGTATCTTTGATGTGTTAGAAAACAGGGGTGTGGTGGTCACCTAATTTCGATCTGATGAGTACTCTTCTCCTTCCTTCTTGCAATGCAGTTCTTATCAAAGAGCATGGATCTGTTTTTAAATTCTAAGTTTGTGGTCTTTTTCTCCACAGTAATTTGATGTGGTTTTGATCTGATCTGTAACAACACAGACCCTGAGAATAGCAGAGGTGGTCAGCAGTTTAGGACTGAGTAAATGTCTGGACCTCTGATACCTTATTTTTAAAATCCTTCTTAGATCCTTCCGTACCTCTCTTCTATGATGCACAAATGCCTGGGCTTCGTTGTGTGGGGGAGAGACCATTCATTTGAACTTGTCTGTCTATCTGCTTTTAGTCTTTAGGAGCCTCTTCTGCTCTGAATATCGCTTATGTGACTGTTTGTCCCTAGACTAGATTATTTTACCATGTGTGCTCCTTAATTTAAGTTCAAGGACTAGGAAAGAAGCACCTCATCACTTCTATTCATCTTTTGACCCTTGGATGGGCCCCATTTTGTATCCATCTAGAATTGTGCCAAATTGATCTTGTTGCTCAATTAACCTTATTAATCATGCTTGGTTTGCAGGCTCCATCCCCAGTAGGGGATGTGCAAGAGTCAGATTGTCAATGATTCTCTCTCATCATTGATGTTTCTCTCTCTCTCTCTCTCTCTCTCTCTCTCTCTCTCTGTCTCTCTCTCTCTGTCTCTCTCTCTCTTTCCCTTTCCCTTCTTCTCTAAAATCAATAAAAATTTATTTAAAAAACAACCACTTAATTGAAACTGTAGTTTTATTGATTAAAGCATATATAAAAATTTATATTTGAATAGTTTGCTGGAATGGATTGATGGACATTTAGCTAAAAAATAGGATGACAATATGAGTATCTGTGTATAGTTAAATATTACTATATGAATTAAGCTATTTTAAATGAATATTTTAAAATAAAAGATTTAAGCTCAGCCCTAGCTGGTTTGGCTCAGTGGATAGAGTGTTAACCTTCGGATTGAAGGGTCACTGGTTTGAGTTTGGTCAAGGGCACGTGCCTGGGTTGCGGGCTTGATCCCCAGTAGAGTGTGTGCAGGAGGCAGCGATCAATGATTCTCTCTCATCATTGATGTTTCTGTCTCTCTCCCTCTCCCTTCCTCTCTAAAATTAATGAAAATATTTTTAAAAGGATTTAAGCTCAAAAGAGAAATTCAACTTTGTGTTAATAAGACAAAAAGTAAGACTAAGGAAGAGATAGGAAGCTAGGGTCTGAGTAAAAGTCTGAGAGGGATAAAATAAATGGCCATTGAAATCTATCCTAATAACAAAAGCCCCAGTTCTGGAAGGATAAAGATTGAACAATAGCAACAACCAAATTAATTTGGCGGATTTTCTAAAACATTTTTCTATAAGTCATTTTGTATTAAAAACCTGTTAAATTTCAAAGGGTAACCATATCTATATAGTATAATGAAACTTGGAAATTTAATCTTGGGGCAACTTAAAGCGTCTCTTCTGCTGCTAACAGTCGATAAATGTCATGTTTCTGTGACCCACTCACTGTGTAAAGAATTAACCTCATACCTTAGCAGACGTCATCTCCTAATATTTTCCTTGTATTTAATAAAAATGTTATGGTGAAAAGATGAAAAAAAATGTGATTTTGGTTTTTCTCTATAAGGATAAGTGACACAGTTTAGATTTTTGCATAAAAACTAAAGTGAAAATGTCAATGTATATAATATCTATACTGAGTTGTTTTATTTTGATACATTCTGATTATTTTCTGATAAAAATCTAAGTAGTTTTTGGAAATTTGAATTCATAAAATATTATGTGATTGATAGTTTTATTTATACAAAGACCCATCAGAAATTGGAGTTCTGTACTGTTGTCACTGTCATTAAATTCAAGACATACGTGTTTTTGAAAAATAAAAATATGTCAGATGATATAGTCCAAACATATGAATTTTGAATCATGGGTCAAAGGAGAGACTTTTAGTCTAACACTCATAAACCTGAATTTGCATGTATGTCATTTGCATATAAAGTCTTTCTTTGGTCTTTCTGCAGAAAATGAAACATCTTGAACTGGCCTGGTGCTGGGTTGAAAGTGTGCTAACTGGGTGAATCACTTAGGTTTATTAAATACAAATAAGACATTTCATGATACATTAGGTTGCTAAGGGAATGAGGTAGTGTTAAATGGTATTTATAATAAAGTGCTTGTGGGTTAGAAAAGGGAGAGACATTTAAAAAGTTTTAAGATAAGAGCAAAATTTAGGAATGCTAACGTTTAATTGACTGTGTGATAGAAAATTTAAAGAGGAATGGGAAGAATCATTTTGACTAGCATCTACTTGGGTAAATAAATTTGTACTTTTCTTTGTATAGTAATTCATAGTAGACATGAACTGAAACTCTTTCCATCCTCTCAGAGGAGACCAGACTAGCTCTTGGCTTCTCTTCTAAAACTGCATGAATATCTGTACTAAGAAAGGAAGAGTGACCCCAAACTTCCACTTCTGAGAATGCGGAACTGGCAGCTGGGACCAAGACCTCAGACTCAAAAACCAATGGAAACAAATGAAAAAACCCATCTGTCAAACAAGCACAGGCATAGCCAAAAAGAATGTGGCTGCAGAAGGAACCTGAAAGCAAGTAGCTAGAATCCACATTCTTTTCTGGGATCCTGTCTCAGGACAAAAGCAATGGCATAGAAAATATTGAGCTTCATTCAGCACTTTGTTGCTCGTAGTGATCTCGGGGTGGCAGTTTGGAACTCTATGTCAAGTAAACAAGAGATTATTCTTGCTTGTGCAACACTTACAGAATTCCCCAAATTAAGAAGGAACATTGCAATTTTAGGACAGAATTAGGAATATCAATGTAAACTTTAAAAGGACTTTCGTAGCTTTGATGCTAAATAATCTAAGAATAATGTTGTGTCATATGACACCCTATTATCCAGTTCTTATTCTCTATTTTTTTTTCTAAAATAACCTTGGATTCTTGGAGAAACATCTCAATTTATGCTTGGCCTAGAAATATATATGATAGCGTGGATCATTTTGTGCCTGAAAGCAAGGAAGCTTTAAAAGATTAATAAAGTCTTGTCAAAAAGTCATAGGAACTTGCATATGAAAAGCTACCACTGGTCCAGCCGGCATGGCTCAGTGGTTGAGCATCCACCTATGCACTAGGAGGTCATGGTTTGATTCCTAGTTAAGGCACATGCCGGGGTTGTGGGCCTGATCCTCAGTGTGGGCATGCAGGAGACAGCCAATCAATAGTTCTCTCTCATCATTGATGTTTCTATTTCTCTCTTCCCCTCTCCCTTCCACTCTTAAATTAACAAAAATATATTAAAAAAAGAAAATAGAATAAAAAATAAAAAGCTACCACTGGCAAAAGTTATGATATTAAAAATTATAATAAGTCCTCCAGTTAACTGAAACACATTTAATCTATTTAAAAAGGTGAAGGGATTAATCGGGGTGGGGGGGGTGGAGAAAACAACAACAAAAAAACCATCGAAATTCATAGACAGTGATTACATAGGGAAAGGGGGTGGGGAAAGGAAGAAGAGAGTATAGGGGGAACAAATGGTAATGGGAGGAGACTTGACTTAGGGTATATCACAATACAATATAAAGATGATATATTATAGAATTGTACACCTGAAACCTATATAATTTTATGAGCCATTGTCAACTCAATAAATTAAATAAAAAGCCATGATTCCCTAAAGCTGAATAAAAAATATGCATGACGTATTTGAAAAAAGATGACGGGACTAGAATTTATTACTGCTAAGCTTTGTTATTTATTTGGAATTATTGGCTCATTTATTGTGCCTATAAAGAATATAGAAATTAGGTAATGTGACATATATCGGTTAGAAGGCATTGTCTGACAAAAGGTGGGAATGTCAGTGGGAAGACTACATAACATGTGACTACAAGTCAGACAAACATCAAAGGAAGTATCTAAAATTCATTTGTATCAGTGTTTAAATGATGTCAAGAAGGGAAAAAATGCATCACATACAACTGTCTATAAAGGCACATGGAAAAGACAAACTCTATCACAAAGTACAAAAGGAGGTCAACTCAAGTCAAGGAGCAAAAACAAGAGTTCAAGAGGTGATGTCCAGGCTGTCAGTCAAGCCTGCTCATGCATATTGAAACAAAGCCACAAAACGCGGCCGGCAGGACACATCTTCAGACAAAAGAGAAAAGGCCAGGTAGCTAACTAAGAAACTATAGAAGAATCCCCTGCAGAAACCAGAGAAATAAAAAATGAAGAGAGTCCAACCACTGATGAAGAAAGTGAGAAAAAAGTCAAGTCCAATTAGTGTCCTATACCAAGTTTCACCAGTGCTCCTTCCATGTCTCTTCTAGCTACTAGTTCAGAGGTATTTGTGTCAATTCTTTTATAAAGGCAAGTTGTTGGTAGCTCTAGGAGTACATTTTAAAGGAAATAACCTTAGCCCTCATTCTATTTTTTCCCCTTTTTTAAAGTATATTTAGTTGGGTGCCTTTAAAAAAACAAAAACAAATGTTGTTTTAAAAGTGACTACTGTCTTATGTGTCAACTTAACCTTCCATAAGCTGCAGACGGGCAGTTTTAATATCCTCCAATCTGAAGTATAACTAAATAGCAATTTGAAGTCATAATCATGCATTCCGCATGACAAATATTTTAAAATGACTAATATTTAAACCTCTTTTAAAGTAGAATGGTACCCACAAATGCTTGCGCCCTGTTCTTAGTTCTTCCATTAGAACTGTGAGATAGTTGGCAGTGTAGTCTAGTTTTCCTAATTATTTTTGTTAATGTGTTGTGAGAATTGGAAATTTTTGAGCATGTGGTATGTATGTACTAAATTATATATTAGAAGGAAATTAGGTCTGACAGCTCATCAATATTTAATAATACTGGCATTTGAGATCCTCTATAAAAAATGGTTTGCTTACAGATTTTATGATAGAAAGTCACTGGAAAAATTGCTGTGGATTATAACTCATGAATTTTTAAAGTTTTAGTATTTATATTAAGAATTGTTTGCAAAGTTTCATGACATCTGTGGACTGATTATGAAACAAAAATTTCAATTTTGAAATATGTAAAAAGGCATCTATCTACTTACGATATAATCAATTTATAAGTCTTGAGAGTCAAAGAGATATTTACATAGTTTAAAAAAACACACACCAAACTCCTATGTTCATAGCAGCACAATTTACCATAGCTGAGATTTGGAAACAGCCTTAAGTGCCCATCAGCAGATGAGTGGATTAGAAAACTGTGGTACATCTATATAGTGGCATACTATGCTGCTGTAAAAAAGAACGATTTCTTACCATTTACAACAGCATGGATGGGACTGGAGAGCATTATGCTAAGTGAAATAAGCCAGACAGAGAAAGATAAATATCATATGATCTCACTCATTTGTGTAAAATAGTGAATCACATAAACTAATGAACAAAAATATAACCAGAGACACAGAAGCATTGAATGGACTGTCCAACCTATTAGGGAAGGGAGGAGGTGACGGAGTAAGGACTTACATGCATGCATATGAGCACAAGCAATGGACACAGACAGTAGAGGAGTGAGAGCATGAGTGGCCAGGGAGGGTTACTGAGAGTGGAGGGGCGGTGGGAAGGAGACTCATGTAATTCTTTAAACAATAAAGAATTTAAATTAAAAACAAAATAAAACAAACAAAACCCCCAAACACATCACATAGGTTAATCGGGACGAGAGATGTAGATTTCTAGAAGTAGATGAAAGAATTAGATCTTGTGTATAATGTACATCCGGGAAAGTGAGATTGATGATAATTTATATCAGGTTTGTGGAATTATTAACATAATCACAAGAAGAGTCTTGCATATATCCTAGGTCTCAGGAAGATCCAGGTTCTCCATTGTCTCTAATATTTAAAAAAGCCTCAATTAAGAAGGGAACTATCTTCCCTAATAAGTATGCTTCTTTTAAGCCCCAGAAGATTTAGAATTAAATATAGAAACATTTAATAATTAGTGTCAAATATGAAACTCTGAGATCTACCTAGGAAAATAGCTATTATTGTCACATTTCATCAAGTTTTATTACAGTTACCTATTTGCCTATATCCCCACTAGACAGTGAATTCCTTGTGAATAAGGGTGATGTTTTTATCTCAATATTCCCAACACTATGCCTGGTCAAGAGTCAGTAGTCAGTAAATTTTTATGAATGAACTAGTGTATGAAATTCATGCACAGGTAGGATTTCTAGGCCTGCCTGGTGATCAGGGCCAATCTGTGGGATGATCTGCAGAGTGATTGGGGGGCCCCTGCTGGCACCCACCTTAGCCCTCCCTCCATAGCCTCCCTCTGTGGGGCAACCAGAGGGCTGATGGGGGGGAGGGGCACTGGCACCTGCCTTGCTGGCCTGGGTCCTGCAGACTAGGGGCAGCTCCTGCATTGTGCATCTGCCTCCTGGTGGTCAGTGTGTGTCATAGTGACCAGTTGTTCTGGTTCCATTATTCGGTAAATTTGCATAGTAGGCTTTTATTATATAGGATAAGTGAGGTCCTTAGGCTGGAGTAAGATTTGGTTTTTGGCAGTATCTTTTCCCAAAGTGACTAGGCAAAGTCTGTCTCATTACAGGACTATGGGCTGCCATTTTGAAGGCTCCCTCCTGCATCAATTTAGAGTGTGGTAGAAATAGAGGAAAGGATTTTTCTGACATTTTTCATGTTAGGCCAGGGCATGTTTACAGATGAGAAAGGTCAAACTTCAAGGATGTGCCAGGGGTCTCGCCTTTGACATTCTCTGTGAAAAAGATGTGCTGTACAAAGGTCTGCCTGCTAAAAGCTGTGCTTGAATGCTGCATGGCTGAGCATGAAGACAGTTTTCCGTTCAGACCCCAACTAAGCAATTGTTACCAGGAGAGATAATAAATTTCAAACCGCTTCATTATGACAACCTTTTAATGCTTGAAAACCATATCTCTTCTATCTAATGATTCTGCTTTGTTTGATTATTCCTTTTATGACATGTCTCTAGACCTTTTCCACCAGGTTTTCCTCTTCTCATTCTCTATGTTTCTCCTACATATTGTCTTGAAGTCCGGAAAGGAACCCAATGTGCAAGTTGAAGCCTGACCACAGTAGAGAGCAGAGGACCATTGCTGAAATTCTTCTGGGCAATGCATGTCCATTGTAGCCAAGATGCCATCTTCTTGGCAGTCTTGTCATGTTCTTGACTCATTTGCAGCCAACTCAAGTCTCTGTGTTTTGTTTTATGTTGTTGTTTTTCAATGTGATATATTTTAAATATGAACCTTTAATTAGGTACTTGGGTATTTTGAACTAAGTTGCTATTTTGAATATAAGACTTCTACTTGAATCTCTATTAAACTGAAAGATTTGACTTTATGCCAACTGATTTAGATACTTTGGAATAATGATTCTACCATTAAATGTTTTAAATTTCAAGCTTTGCTATTGATAAATTTACTGCCACATCTTCATCCAAGTCACTGATAAAAATATTGAATAATACAGGTTGAGGGAATAGCCTATAGCACAACTCTATTGTTTAACAAGTATTTGTGAGTTAGATAATGAATTTGACAGAGGGAAAGGAGTAAATTGTAGTTATTGTCTCTACTGCTAATGATTAGTCTCCTGGATAATCATATTCAGGATAGATTGTGCCCTTTCAAATGTTCTCATAAAATAATGAAACATCCATTTCTAAGGTATAATTTTCTGCCTTTCTAGAGGTTTACAGGACAATCTTATTATTCTTATTTATTCTTTTACCCTTTGATTCATTCTTGTGCAATATTAATAATAATATTAGTAAGGATTCAATATTAATAACAATATATATGTAGCATACTAAGTCAGATGTCTAATGTGACATAAGAAACCACCCCAAAACTTTGGGATCTAAAAAAATGTCAATTTATTTATCATAGTTCTGTTGGTAGACTAGACTCCTGCCTGTCACCTAGACTCAATCATGTGGTTGCATGAAGATGATAGATCATCAAGGTGCTAGACTCAGCTAGAACAACCTGAGTGGTTTTGTTTCTCCCTCCATGCGGTCTTTCATCTTCAGGGAGGCCAATTTAAACTTCTTCACATCACATGGAAGTGGTGTCATTTCAGTAGGAAAAAGCCCAGTGCATAAGTCTGCATTGAGCCTCTGCATCATGTTTTCTGATGTCCCATTGGTCAAAACAAGTCTCGTGATCACACAAAATGTCAGGAAGGGATGGACCCAATAGTGGAATAACAGGAAGTGACATTTATGGGGGGACATTAATGTAACAATTACCACAAATATTTGTAGCACTTTTAGAATTTAGTAATTTGTTTCCTTATAATTAGCTTTAATGATAATCTCTATTGCTAGGAAAATTTTACTTAGTATGTATTATGATGGGGCTTTTGTGAAAAAATAAGTGGATATTGGGTAAATATTAAAAAAACACACAAAAAACTAAAATGAGCCCAACCTGTGTGGCTCAGTTGGTTGAGTATCCCATACACCAGATAGTCACTGGTTCAGTTCCTGGTTGAATATAACATATTCATAATATAACATAGCAAATGCCTATGTTACAGGCTTGATCCTTAGCAGAGGGTATCAAGTTTAATGTTTCTCTCTCATTAATGTTTCTATCTCTTTTCCTCCCCCCCTCTCTCTGAAATCAATAAAAACATGTTTAAAAAACTGAAATTTAAAAATTTCAGCTTAAATAGGATTTATAGTATCTTCTAATATTTGGAAAGTATTTTCTATTAGTTTATTGTCTTAATGATGAATATCTCAAAATGTTCACCCTGGTGTACCCATGCTCTATTTATAGAAGGTTAAATAAAATGGATTATGCATTCTTTTATTCTCTGGTAATCTGAACAGGTGGCTTTTTAAAAATATATTTTTATTACTTTCAGAAAAGAAGGAAGAGGGGAGAGATAGATAGAAACATAAATGATGAGAGAGAATCACTGATTGGTTACCTCCTGCACACCCCACACTGGGGATCAAACCCGCAACCCAGGCATGTGCTCTGATTGGGAATCGAACTGTTACCTCCTAGTTCATAGATGGATGCTCAAACATTGAATAACACTGGCTGGAGTTAATGGCAATATTGAATTTATTTTTAAAATATTTTAATCTAAAAATATAGGAATTATCAAAGCCTAAGAAATAATTATTTTGCTGAAACTGGTTTGACTCAGTGGATAGAGCGTCAGCCTGCGGACTGAAGGGTCCCGGGTTCGATTCCGGTTAAGGGCATGTACCTTGGTTGCGGGCACATCCCCGGTGGGGGGTGTACAAGAGGCAGCTGATCGATGTAACTCTCTCATCGATGTTTCTAACTCTCTATCCTTCTCTCCTTCCTCTCTGTAAAAAAAACCAATAAAATATATTTTTTTAAAAAAGAAATAATTATTTTATCTGTATAAAAGTCTTAAAAATATTTTATATAAATTGATTTTGTCCAAACATGTGTCCTAAGACAAACTTGCTCCTGATTAAACAGAAGACATTTGTCTGAGAACCAAGAGTGGAAGTGGGGGTGCCCATTGACTCTTGGGCTCTGTTGTACTCAGGAGCTTAGAATCCAAATGAGCAATGCTACCACAGGCTACAATGGTTCTATGAAAAAGTTGAGACTGATACCTTGATACTTGAGGCTCTAGATGCTATTGAACCAAGAGGCAAATAGGCAGGGGAATGGTACTGGTAGTTATGAAGACGTTGTTTTGAGTCACAGATTCTGACTAGGAGGGCATGTAAACTTGTCACTATATAATCAGGACAGGAGGAAGTATGGATGGAACCCAAGTGATGACACCTGCCCAGCTGCAAAAATTAATGAAGAACATTGTTTCACTATATTGAAAGAACTCCAGAGCCAACCCTCATCAACCCATATGCTGACTGACAGCAAAGGGAAAGTGAAGTAGGTAGTGGACAGGGAAGTCATACAGACCACATCTCATAAACATCTGGTGAAAAGTTACAAACATGACTACCATAGCCTCGACTTTTACTTCTTTGTTTTTGCCATGTATTTCAAGTAATTTTTTTCTGTCTCTCTTTCCCACCACACTTTTGTGTGTGAGTTATGTTGGTGGTTTACTTTAAAATTTAGTCCATAGTTATGTTATATAAAGACAGAGTTATATTACCAGTAGAGAAGGAATAAATATTGCCAAGAGGCCTTAGATTTTGAGTTGGATGCAGAAACTATTGAGTCTAGGTCATTTCTTATTGAGGTGAGTACATTTCCTACTCTGTAAGGGATCAATGTATTTATATTAGGGAAGAACACTTACTTTACCAGGTAAATGTTTTATTTTAATATGAAGGACAAGTGGTGCATATAGATGTGGGAAGCTTAAGTAGTAAATAGCAGTGAATACTTGCCTAGTGAATTTGACCTCATTTTGTTGGCTGCCCAGCATTAGAATATTCTTTCCATTTCAAACCACATTCACCAATGAATCAGCCTTGTTGTGGGCAGGGTTCTGCCTAACCCTGTTAAGATAAAGGAAACATACCTTCCATTTCTTGCTCAACAGCGAGGAGCACGTGACCTAGCCTTGTCCAAACACACTCCCAACTGAAGGTGTGCATGTGGGGAGTAAAGCAGTGATGCAGGGAACCATGGTTATTTCCTGGGGTTTTGGTAAGTATCCAGTGAGGGGGATAGTTTCCAGCAGTCCCAGTATTACTGCCAGAGGTTTTAGCAGCATAGTCTTAATCAGAGTATTGCTGAGCCAAGACTTTTTCCTTGATTCCTTTCCACTTCTGAAACCTGGTTCTCCATTTTTCTTGGATTCAGTAGGCTAGCTGTAAAGTTCCTCTCTGTTTAAATATGCCAGAATCAGTGTCTAATGTATGCAACAAGGTTTCTGAAGCACGAAGTACAAAATACAGGGTTTTGTAGACGTACATTAAATGGTGATTTCTTTTCCTCCTGGTGGACGAAGTCTTGATCATCAGAAGCTGGAATGATTGAGACTGAGTCTTTTCCTTTCAAGATGAGGACATTTCTTACTCTGTAAGGGATCGATGTCTTTATATTAGACACGAACATTTATTTCAACACTGTAAAAGGTAGCAAGACTTTGTCTTTCCTAAAATCTGTTTCCCCCCCAAATTTTACACAGGATCCCGTCAATGAATACTTAAGTTATACAAACATAAATCAAGCGTCTGTGGTCAGATCTGCATGCAGATCGACAATGTTGCAGAATGCAGCTGGTGATGCAAACTGGACCGTGTCCTCAAGCCCAGGCCAAGCCCTTGAGGCTCTGCTTTGTGATATTTTGAGGGGTGCCTAGCATTATTAATTTAAAGACTGTTGGTGAAATTTCTTTTGCACAACTTTATGAAGCTGCATATACTCTTCCTCAAGTAGTTGATGGTGGTTAGTTTTGTTTTTACTTGGGATGCACTGAGCTGGAATAAACTGAAGGAAGGACATCCAAAAAGAATCTTGACCTCATGCTAGGGGAAAAAAACAAAGAGAACAGAACTGGGTTTGTGGCAGCTCCATCTAGATTGGACTGCTTAAGTTCTATATGTCATGTGAGTCAAGACATAATCCCAGTTGACGAACACTGCACCATTATGTTTTTGTTGAGTCTAATGCAAGATCATACTCCTGTGACTGAGGGCCAGACTTCTGTGTGAAGGAGCCATTTCTTCTTCAGTCACCTTTGTGCAAGAGAAGACAATCTTAATACCTTAGACTTGAAGAAAGGTAAAAGTCTCTCAGTTTATCTTAAGTGATCTGGACTCTTGGGCACATTTATACTCAGACCATCCCTAGGATTGGAATCCTCTGACCCTTACTGTGTCCAGGCTGACTCAGAGCACCCTCTAAGGCAGGTTGAGACTCCATTGTGAGGGTAGCCACCTCCAGCAGCATTGATAGGACACCTTACCACTGGATACCTTGCATAAGAGAAACCATAGTACAGTTTTGTTAAATACTGTGGCCTAACTTAGCTGCATCACGGAGAGTTAAGGGAAGGATCTGTCTCTTAGGTTGGTTGGCTGCTAGCAATGCCCTTGTTTATGGACCATAGCTCCTGTATCATGGTGATCTCAGAACACATACCAGCAGAAAAGGAAGGGAAAGAGTGCCTTGACTGAGTGTTTGGGGCAGAACCACCACATGTAGGCTCTGTTGTTGAGCCCTGTGAGAAAGAGCTCAGTGGTGCTTTCAGAAACAACTTAGGGCGTTCCATATGGGAAAGTTCATGATGGGAAGGTACATTTTGGATATCAACAGGGCACAACCTTATTTTCTAAGATACCCGTGTGGCAGACAGCTCTAGTATTCATTTATTAGATTTCCCCAAAGCATAATAGGATTTCAAGCTTCACAATATTTTCATCTAGAACAATACTAAGGATTTTTTTAACTTATGATTGGCATGAAAGAGACTAAATTATGAGTAAGAGTCATGATTCTTACATTCTTTGGATAAAATCTGCTTTCATGTAATTATTTGTTATACCTCTCACTGAAATTATTACTCATATGAATGATTTAATAAAGAAGCAACTATTTGAATATATTTTTTTACAGTTAGAATATTTATACCATCTCAGCAACATTCAAATTTTATATTCTCTCTTAATAGAATATATTATTCAAACTGTAAAAGGTAAGGATGCAGATTGCAGCCAGGGAGTTCGAAACTCTTTGTGAGAATAAAGTAAGTGATAGAAGAAAAAGAATCTATACTGACATGAATCAGAATAAAATGCACATGGGCCAGTTTTTATAAAATCACAATTCCTTTCTTCTAACTTTAGAAATAAGCCATTTGCAAGAGAATTACAATGGCTGTTCTTTTGGACACAGAAAATTTGTAGAGAAAATTTGAATTATCATATTAAGGTTAGAGATGGAAAAGAAACAGAAAGTATAAATGGTATGGGTTTAAATAAATTGAAAAAATAGAAAACTAAATTATATAATGCAGTGATAATAGTAAAATCTCTTTCAGCTGAAATAATAAGTGAAAAATGACAGGGAGAAAATAGATGTGGTAAGAATATATAGAGAAGAATCCAAAAATCTTCACAGGAAAAAAATTCTACTTCTAGCTATGACAGAGTAGTTTGTCTTATATCAATACCCTTTCTTTGAAAAGAATAATGAAAAAAGATGGTAAAATGTATTAAAGTTTAAAAACAACAACCAGCTTTTGGAGGCACCAGAGAACAACTAAGGCTGGTAGGATTAATGGGATAAGATCCTGGAGACAAGGGCAATGCATTGATGTAAACCTAACATTCTTCCTTTTTTCTTTTCTTTTCTTTTTTTTAATATAGGGGTCTCTATTCTTTAAAAAAATATTTTTATTGATTTCAGAAAGGAAGAAGAGGGAGAGATAGGGAGAGACATTAGCGATGAGAGAGAATCATTGATTGGCTGCCTGGATCGAGCCTGCAAACCCAAGTCTGTGCCCTGACTGGGAATGGAACCATGAGAAAAGGCTCACAAAACTGGGGAGGCAAAAGTTGGGGTTCAGCATGACTAAGGTAGCCAAGGTTTCGGTGGTCAAGACCTGGGAGAAATGGGAATTGCAGAGAACTCGGCCTGATGTCCTATAATTTTTTCCCCCTAGAGGTATTTGATAACCTGAAATTTTCCCCCCTATGGGTATTTGATAAGCTGCATAGGGTAAAAATATAAACAGCAAAGGAGAAAGTAGAAGCTAAGATGTTAAACAGAACTTTAGGCAGTTTTATAGTGTTTAACAAAAGCTAAATTCAGACACTGCCAAAGACCACTTGAATTTTCATCTCTGATTGGATCAAGGTGATCTATAACTTCTCTGTTTTAGGGAAGGCAGAAAAACCCTCTTTAGAGGATGGTATCTTCAGGAAGCCTTTTAATTCATCATGCACAATGTCTGGCGTTTAATAAAAAAGAAATCAACATTCATTCCAGGGGACAAGGGTAAATGGCCAAAAACAAAAACAAAAGCAATAAAAACAGGCCCTTGAGTGATCTCCAGAGAAGTTATAAGACAGAGGCTTTTAAATAATTATGATGAGTAGATTTAAGAAAATAGATGAAAAAGATAGAGAATTTTACCAGAGGATTGGAACCTACAAAGACATAGTCCAATGGAAAATCTAGAGTTGATGAACACAAATATTAAGATCTCATTAACAGATTAAACAGAGCAGAAGAGAGGACTGCTAAATTGCTGAATAGAAAGTATGAAATTAAAAACATGAAAAATACAAAAGAGAACAAGATATATGTGACTAGTAATAAGAAGTTGTCGCATATGTGCTATTGGAGCCCCAGAAGAAGCAGGAGAGGATGGGGAGGGGGGAGGGAGATATACACAATAATTGAAGTGATACTGGCTATGAATTTTCTAAAGCTGAAGCAAGTCATGAAGCCAAAGATTCAATATAAAACCCAAGGCACATCTGGGCACGTCCTAGTAAAATTGCTTAAAATCAAAGACAAAGAGAAACTATTAAAAGCACCCAGAGGACAAAACAAAATGATAAATGCTGTATGATAATGATGATATTTTTAATCTGCTGTAAGAATACAAGTGCCAACTTAAGAATTCTATGAGCACCGAAAATAATTTTCAAAAATCAGGGTATAATAAAGACCTTTTTATTCAGGCACAAAATCTGAGAGTATTTGTTGCTACATTAAAAATGGATTGATATAGAGATATCAAATATTAATTTACTTAAATGAAACAATGAATTCACAAAAGGCAGTTAACTTTTTTTTTGGAGCTTAAGAAAGTGCAGCTTTAGTCAGGACTGGGTTACCTTTTTTCCTTTTCAAAAGGGACAATAGGAGAACAAATAAGTCCTTTGAATGAGTACCTCACATTAATTAATTACAATGTAAGCCATTTTAAAAAAATTATAGAATATGACAAACAACTATAACAGGGAATGATGGGCACATTTAGAATAGGCTTAGTAATATACTACATATTATAATGGTAGGTAAAAACTCAAAAGCGTATCAGTTTAAAAATACATGTGTACTTCTTTATAAATATTTTGCACTTATTTATCTGTCCTTTAAGTTTCTGCTCCCAAATAATTTCTGGTAACTGAAAGGAATATTTATTGCTAGCTTGTTATGACTCACTAGTTTACTCCACTGCAGCCGTACTCTCCTCTGCGCTATTATACCAGCACTCCAACATGATGCCTCAGGGCTTTGCACTTGCTGCTTACTCTGCCTTAAAAGCTATATTCCCTGATATCGGTAAGGGGAGATCCTTTACCTTCTTTATTTCTTTACACAAAGATTCTCAATTGCAAGGGTTTTCCTGTCACCCTTCTAAAATATCAATGCTCCCACCCCCCAGCTTTATACTTCCACCATTTGGTTTGGTTTTACTCTTTAAAACTTACCTAAAATACTGTATATTTTGTTTGTTTCCTTTTTGGTTTTGTTTTGTTCCACTAGGACAGGAATTTTGAAAGATTGAAAGATTCAGGATGGGGGGTGGGAGAAAACTCAACATCCATTCCAGGGGACAGGGGGAAATGGCCCAAAACAAAAGCAAAAGCAATAAAAACAGACCCTTGAGTGATCTCCATATTGAAGATCGCCCCCCCCCCCCAACCCCATTCTGAACCTTTCATTGAACAGTGAGTGTCTCAGGCCAGAGACCATTGGGGTCAATCACTGTTTGATGTTGGTTTTCCTAAATTACTTGATATCCTCTGGACCTTTCTTAGTTTTCAAATACTAAGGTGGATTTCTGTAAGGGATCAGGAATAATTCCAGTAGTCTTTTCAGTAAGAAGCTTCATATGAGGCAGTTACTATGCTTTTCCTGCTCTTAAAGACATGGGGGGGATTTTTTTTTTCACTACTGATGTTTTTGGTCAACACAAGAAGTAGGGATTTGGATTGGTGTGTGGTTAAGGACTTTTTGTTTGTAAGAAACATCTAGATATTTACCATAGCAATCCCAAGAAACAGTGTTTGTTTACTTTTTTAACTTCCATATATAACAATGACACATGTGGACTTGAGTTGGGGCATGATGGCATAGTTACCAAGAATCATGAGGCACGTGGTTTGTCTCTCAGCATCTCTCTACAGTGTGCTCCATTTCCTCTCTAGGCTCACTTACAAACTTCTGCTGCTTACTCATAATTTCTGTTTCCTCTTCAGTTTGCAAGGGCCTTAGTGTACCTCAGGGCTTCCTTTCAAGGTCAGCTCCCATTCTCTCTCCCCCGCCCCTCTCCTTTTTAACTGGTTCAGCCTCTGTATCTCAAAATTGGTTTACTCTAGTTTCCAATAGGAGATAGTTCATGGGTTGCTCTGGTTAGTGCCTACCCAGTGTCCAGTCTGGCACCTTTAGGGTTTAGAGAGGGTCCCATGAACCAAAATATGCTCTCAGGAGCTTTGAGCAGAGAAGATAAATGGAGGGCACCCCTCCTCCCACCCATGGTCACCTCCAAACATATGGGTTCTATTCAAATTGTTTAACTCTTACATCTCCACTTTGGACCTTAGAAAGTACTCTGGGACATTGAGATTGAGGATGATTGCCATTTTTGATCAAGCTATCCTAGCACAGAATGTAAACATGCAGCCTTAATGCTGGAGCATAGCTTTGTTTTAGGAACCCTGACCCACATTTAAAAAAAAATTATATATATATATATATATATATATATATATATATATATATATATATTTTATTGATTTTTCAAAGAGAGTAAGGGAGACAGATAGAGAGCTAGAAACATCGATGAGAGAGATACATCAACCAGCTGCCTCCTGCACACCCCCCACTGGGGGGATGTGCCCGCAACCAAGCTACATGCCCTTGACCGGAATCGAACCCGGGACCTTTCGGTCCGCAGGCCGACACTCTATCCATTGAGCCAAACCGGTTTTGGCTCCTGACCCACATTTTTAATAGGTTGTCCTTCAGCTTTCTTCCAAGCTCAGGGACAGAGTCATGGAACAATGTGAATACTGAATAGTGTATATTTATTTTTATACTGTGGCTAGCTCAGAACCACAGTTTACTAAATGTCTTTCATTATATATCATTGCTTCTGGGTAAAAAAATAAAAGTTTTATTAAAACAGTTTTAATTTGAGTATATAATTTTTTAAAAAATATATTTTTATTGATTTTTTACAGAGAGGAAGAGAGAAGGATAGAGAGTTAGAAACATCGATGAGAGAGAATCATCGATCAGCTGCTTCTTGCACACCCCCTATTGCGGATGTACCCGCAACCAAGGTATATGCCCTTGACTGGAATCAAACATGGGACCTTTCAGTCCCCAGGCCAATGCTCTGTCCACTGAGCCAAACCGGTTTTGGCTGAGTATATAATTTTTTTTAAAGTATAGAGCCTATTTAGAAAAAAATTCTGAGTATAATTCAATATATGCCAATACTTTCCAGAGTCAGGAAATATTATGAGACTTTTGTTCTCAATCAGATGGCAGAGAGAAAACTCTGTACGTGCATATCTCCATCACACAGATGTATTATTGCTGGAGTCTTGTCTTCTGCTGCTGTAAAGACACAGATGTGGAGAAGAAATATGTGGGAGCAGAGCCCCATAGATGTGAATATCTGACTATTAGTCACATGTCATTTTGATTCTGAGCATCAACTGTGACTGCAAAATAAAATTAGTTCCTTTTTTTCTATGCTTTCATGATCCTGTGTTTGATTCCTAATGTTATGAAAAATGCTAATCTGTGTTTTTCACAGTACAAACCAAAATATATTTCCTTTAAGAAAACAACAGGATGAAGCCAACTGTAGAAATTATATTTACTTTGTAAATCAAATTTGTTGCTAGCCTCTGCTTCTGTGGTCAGAGACCAAAACAATTTAACTGCAAGAGTCACTTCCTCATTCTTCAAG
Organism: Vespertilio murinus; assembly: GCA_963924515.1. NCBI lineage: Eukaryota > Metazoa > Chordata > Mammalia > Chiroptera > Vespertilionidae > Vespertilio > Vespertilio murinus. The sequence continues at coordinate 177,538,606 of OZ004705.1, read as the reverse complement.
GGGTGTTGAGTTGTATGCCTGCTTATAACCACAATTTCCCTCAAATGCAAACACACAGGGTCACATAATTTGACATTTAATTTTCAAGTATTTTGTCATACCATAAAACATTATTTTCTTAAGAAAACCCAAACTCTAAGCTGCATGATTCTCTAAATCAGTAGTACCTTCATTTTATGAGGGAAATAAAATGAAGCCTCCTTAATTATCTGGGCAACCCTGGTATGGTGGCATCCTCTACACCTGTCAGTCCATGTCAATGGCTGGGGAATCTTGCCTTTGCCCACTGGAGCCTTGGGCTCTTAGCTAATCTTTACAATTGCTTCACCCACATGACTGTGGCCATTGTTCACCACTGCTTTCTCCTCTTCCTCCACCACTGTTGATCTGTGACAAAGCCCCAGGCATTTGCCTGCTTGTTTGCTTTTATCTTCCCAAGGCTGCAAGCTGCATGAGGGCAGGAGAGGTGTCTATTATATTTCCCTTTGTATAACCAGCCCTACTGCAATAAATATTGGTTGACTAATGATAGAACAACTCAGCATCAATTAGCATCAAGCAGTCATGCACTTCTACTTCCTGACTCTCTTTAATTTAATGTATTGGGGTGACATCCTATATAATAAAAGGCTAATATGCAAATCAACCGAATGGTGGAACAACCCTTTGCTATGACATGCACTGACCACCAGGGGCCAGATGCTCAACACAGGAGCTGCCCCCTGGTGCTCAGTGGGCTCCCACAGGGAGAGCACCACTCAGCCAGAAGCCCTGAGCCAGGCTCACAGCTGCAAGGACAGCAGCAGTGGTGGGAGCCTCTCCCTCCTCTGTGGCAGCCCTAAGGATGAGCAGGGGTGCGAGCCTAAGCCATCAGTTAGTCATTCCCCAAGGGCTCCTCGACTGTGAGATGGCACAGGCTGGGGCTGAGGGCCCTCTCCCCTGAGTGCACAATTTTGTGCACTGGGCCTCTAGTTGGTTAATAAAATGATATAGATGCTTTAGGTTTCAGGTGTACAGTTCTACAATATATCAATTGTATGTTGTATTGTGTGTTCACCACCCCATGTCATGTCTCCTTCCATCATCATTTATTCCCCCATACCCTCTTTGATTTCCCCACCCCCCTTCTCATCTGGTAATCACCATGCTATTGTCTATGAATTTTACTTTAATCCCTTCACATTTGAAAAATGCACTTTATTTAAAATTAGTACCATAGCCGAAACTGGTTTGGCTCAATGGATAGAGTGTTGGCCTGCGGACTGAAAGGTCCCAGGTTTGATTCCGGTCAAGGGCATGTACCTTGGTTGTGGGCACATCCCCAGGAGGGGGTGTGCAAGAGGCAGCTGACCAATGATTCTCTCTCATCGATGTTTCTAACTCTCTCTATCCTTCTCTCTTCCTCTCTGTAAAAAAATCAATAAAATATTTTAAAAAATAAAAAAAAATAAAATCAGTACCATATACACATGTAGTAATCTTGAATTCAGTTGTGTGACAGTAAGAATCTGAGAGCTATCTGCACACCATATCTAGAGCTTTCTGTTCCATTGTTAGCTTTGTTTGAATGATCCGGCGGTTTAAACAGGTGTTCATTTCTGTACCACCTGTCTGTACCCCTCACTGTTTGAGCTGCAGCCATACTGGTCTTCAGTTCCTCAAATGTGCCAGCCTCTTCTTTCCTCCAGTCCTTCTGTCCCATTTTTTCTCTCCTAGGAATGTTCTCCCTCTTGCCCTCCTTGACTTGGCTAACTACTAATGTTTTTTCAGAGTCCATAAAATATGCCCTTTTGTCCGAGCTGCTTTCCCTGATCCCTGATATAAGTTTTCTCCCTGTGTAATTCATCCTAACACTGTGTTCTTGAATTTGCATAGCATTTCTCATTTTGCAATGATATATTTATCTGGCCTTTTTGTTATGTCTGTCCAATACCTGTTTCCCTCATTTGGTTGTAAGTTCCATAACAATAGAGTTGAAAATTTCGTGCCTAGCCACATAGTGAATGCTCCATAAATATTTGTTGAAAGAATGAATAAATGACTGACTGAATAGAGTGTCCCATTCCTTCCTCACTACTCCATGTATGTGGAAAGGGTTGAACTTCCCTGAGGGAGAGAAGGAATCCATTTTTTTTGAGATGGTAGTATATATAAAATATAAATCAAGCAATGAGTAAGTTAGAGCAAAGTTTAGATGACCAATATCAAGATGTGTGTGGTATTTTATCTCAGGCTACCTCATTTGCTAGTAAACATCACCAAGAAGAAGTTGTTTCCTCATTTGTTTTTTGGAAAAACCTTAAGCTGATGCCTTCTGGTTAATGACCCTCCATAGTACTCTCCATTTCCATAATGCTCTTGGCTTTAGTAGCAAAGAGTTCTCATGCATAACATCTTGTTCCATTTTAATTGTATGTACATGAGGAAGGTACCATGTATTTAAAACATGGTATGTTGTGGGGGTTTTTTGCTTACTTTCAAATAAAATTTGAGGCCCCTTCATACTATTAAGACATTTCCAGATACCAGACAAGGCAATTAATATGAAGACAAAAAGAATGGTCAAATTTTAAGAGAAAATTTGTATTCCAAAATCTAATATTGTGTCATTAATGTAAATCTAATATATAAACATAATTTAGCTTTATATATTTAGTTTCCCGTGAGCCATGATCAAAAATGGCTTCCAAAGTTTCCTTTAGTTATTATAAAAGAAGTAAATGTTCAGTAAGCAAACAAGCGAACAGTGTTCTTAACATTGTATTCCAGGCAGTGATGTTCCAGGAGAAATTCTTTGATGGGTCCAAACGAAGAAACAACTGAAAACAGAGTGGGCAATAGGATCTTTAAATATTATTTTGTATACAATATAAAAGGTCCAGGAGTGATCACTCTTTATATCAACCTTTGACAGGCACTGAAAAGATATATTAAACTTCCTTAAAGGCTTTTAAGAGAGGAATTAAGATAATATAGTATGTATGTTGCTTTTTGATGCACTAACAAGAGAAAGGAAAATTTATTAAGAGGTCCTTGTTGAATATCACTTATGAAAACAGAACCCTAACATAAAGGGAAAAAAGTTGTCACCCTCTCTACCTCCCACCCAACTTTCCACCCTGAGTTCCTTAGGTAGGGCGTTATGTTAACCATTATTTTGGTTAGAATTTCATTTGGAGAATTGTTTGCAAAACATACCATTAGCCTGTAAGGTAAACTAGCCAGTTATATGGAGTTTTCTTTATAATTGTCATGTGGATTTAAAAAACACGACCCATGTAGTTCAGTATAGTTCATCCTAAGCTGACTCTTCTGACCCTAGTAGGTAAGTTCAACTGCTTCCTAACTGTCCTCATAAAGTTTTATACAAATATTTGAAAAATGAAAGAGAATTCTCATGGTCTGTACCTAAATTAGTTGGTTTTTGGCTTTCTATAATCCTTTACCATTTGGTTAACAGGAATTTGTGGAGCCAAACTAGACATCACATTCCCTGATTCGTCCAGAGAGTATCCAGCCACCCAATCAGAGTCGAGGCAGTTCAGTTATATTTTTCTGGGCTATCTTCCCAGCTGGACAAGAAGCCTCACTGTATGGAGTTCCGATAGCTTCGGCCTCTATCGTGCCGTCAGTGTGAAGCTGGGTAGAGGGGTGGTTTGATGACAGCTTTGGAGCTCTGATCTAGGCAGGTTTGAAGGAATATCTTTTTTGTTTAGGCTCAATTTTTTGTTGCAAGTAACCAAATATATCTAACGAAAACATCTTCCTATTCAGATAGTTAGAATACTTCTATTGAACTAAAATCTAAATACTTTTCTTACATATATATGTATATATTCACGAATTGGGAGGATTAAAATATACTCAAGTTTAAAAAGGAGGGAAGGAAGGAGGGAGGGAGAGAGGGAGGGTAAGGAGGGGTAGAGAGAGAGAGAGAGAGAGAGAGAGAGAGAGAGAGAGAGAGAGATGTGAGAGAGACACATTGATTAGTTGTCTCCCACATGTGCCTCACCTGGGGCCAGAGATCAAACCTCCAACACAAGTACATGTCTTTGACTGGGAATCGAACCTGAGACCCTTTGGTTGGCAGTCTGACATTCTAACCACTCACTCAAACTAGCCAGGGCTCTACACTTTTCAAGAGAAAGAATGCACTGAAGAATTTGCTATTTGGATTGACAGCAGAATTATCTTTTGCATAGAAGATTAATTTCTGACAGAGTCCATTCTGAGGAAATTATAGCTGAGATTCTAATGAGAGTACAGAATTGACAAGGATTGAGACTCATTACTTAAGATAGTTTCTAATGATTCTATAGCAAAAAATTTTCTTTGAGTCTCTTCTCCCCTTGAGCTGATTGAATAGACATAATCATCCAACTATAAATGTTTGTTCAAATAAATTACTGAACAGGAGAAATCCTTGGAGCTGTAGAGGGAGGAGAGGAAAGATTGCTATGAGCCTATGAAGCTGAGTAAAATAGCTCAGTTGGTCAGAATTAGAATGTAGGCTTTTGTGATGCTCTTGTGAAAGTCATAGCATGGACAACTATGTCCCTAAATTGATACTTATTATTAATCATATGGCTCAATTCAAGGTTCCTTACTATAATTTTTAAGTAAAATGTAGAATAAATATTTGAGTTTAAAGCATTGCAATGTAAGTATAAAATTGATAGCTTTGTACACAATTTATAAGTTACATACATAGCTATTTATATTTTTAAGTTGCTTTATTGACTCTCAGATAAATGAAAGTTCCCTTTGAAAACTTGTCTCTAATAATGACTTAATTAAGATATAAAAGGAACGTGATGAATCTTGAGTGGTGGAAAAGCTCAGATGATAATTAGGATTTTTTATTGCATATATTTGAAGATTAAACTCTGACCTAGCATTTGATGTTTCTTTTGATAAAAAGGAGCCAATTTTAGGTCCTGCTTGATTCTATGCTCAAAACAATGTCACTGGAGTACGTTTCTAGTCCCATGGCAGATTCAGATTCATATCATTTTTAAGTTCTGCAGAGGGAGAATCACTTCATAATTCTAGAGATTCACACACACTCTTTCTCTGGCCCAGACTAGAGGTAGATGGGGGGGGGGGGGGGGGATGAAACTAGCAACTTGATGTTGGCCCCACAGGTTTTCCCTCATATGCTCTAACAATAGTACTGTGTGACCCAATCTGTGTCTGTGGACAACCACAAAGCACCTTGATTTGGGAATATATACACCATATAGTCATATTGGCATTATCTAATCACTTAAAACGTATTTTGTAAGGAAACTAAGGGTCTCACATTTCAGCCATTTTGTCAACAAAGTCTCTGATTCAGCTCACTAATGAGAGGAGAGGGATTTATTTTTTATTATTAAGTTTATTATGTGAGACATTTGTTTCAGAGCCAATATTTACCTCTGGCTTTTTTAAAAAAAACCCTCACCCTAGAATATGTTTTTTAAATGGACTGTTTTTGAGGGAGAGGAAGAAAGAGAGAGAGAGAGAGAGAAACATTGATGTGAGAAGGAAACATCAATTAGTTGCCTCCCCTAGACACTCCTACCAGGGATCGAACCCACAACCTAGGTATGTTTCCTGACTAGGAATTGAGCCCATAGTCTTTTGGTGAATGGGATGACACTCCAACCAACTCAGCCACCCAGTCAGGGGGACCCTGTGGCCTTTTTTTCCCCTTCTGTCTTTAATTCCCAAATTCAGACATGAAGGACAAAGTGAATGTCACAGTTAAATGAACTGATTTTGCTTAAGCCCAAAGAGAAGAGTTCTGTTTTAGAAAAATAATTTAAGTCTAAATCTGTGTCTGAAGAAATGTCATGTAAAGGTTTTAGCTGTAAAACTGTTCTAAGCACAGAGAGGTAGGTATTCCCTATGGTTTTGCATGTGTTCGTCCTGAAAAAGTTTCAATTTAATCGCAGAAAGGTTTGGGTCTTTTGAAAACAGCTAGAAAATCAGTTCTCAGGCTTTCAATTTTCTCTGGGCAATTTTCACCACTTCAGCATGCCCGAGAGAGAAAAGGCCGATAATTCTGTTATGCTGAAGAATTTGGCAAGCCAGCTAATGGTCTCACTAAAAGTAAAGAAATCCCCTCAGTGGCAAAGGTAGGAAGTTATGTCTGAATCATTTGGAGCCATTGCAGAGAAGGTTTTGTTCTTGAAGAGATCCATGGGGATTTTCCTGGGAAGAAAAGGTGTCTGAATATTCTTAAACCTTGGACAGATTTATCAAACTTGCTGTTTCATTCGACTCAACTTCCATCAAACAGACCTCTACACAGACAACTTCATCTTTAAAAAGTCAACACCAAAAATCATCTTATGTTTCTTTCACTGCTGCAATGATGAAATCTGTCTCAAAAGAAAAATGTTTGTATTGATTTCATCATCTTGGAGACTATAACCTGTGGGTAAGGCTGTTATTTAGAAACATACTCTTAGAAAGTTGTTTTGGAGTTTGTTTTTTTTTTGGAGGGAGGGGGGATGCTTGGATGGAGGAAAGCTGGATGGGAATGGAATGGTCTGAAAGTGTGAATTGAGGTAAAACACAAGACTAAATCAAAGTGAGATCATTGAACATTGGTGAATATAAAAAAAATTTGATGCAGATGATGTTTTATTAGTTGTACACTTGAAACCTGTATGGTTTTGGGAAGTATTGCCTCCCTAATAAATTCAATGAAAAAAATTAAAAGAAATTAAATCAGAACTACTGAAGAAAATGTGAATTTAGTACCCAGAAATAGTCTTTAAAAATATTTTTTATTGATTTATTACAGAGAGGAAGGGAGAGGGATAGAGAGTTAGAAATATCGATGAGAGAGATACATCAATCAGCTACCTACAGCACACCTCCCACTGGGGATGTGCCCTCAACCAAGGTACATGCCCTTGACTGGAATCGAACCAGTGACCCTTCAATCCACAGGCCGACACTCTGTCTACTGAGCCAAACCAGTTGGGGCCAGAAATACTCTTATTATTAGTTATAATATTAGTTTGTCTCCCAACAGTAGTTGGAGTAATAGTTTCCAAAGGGTGGGGCCATCAGCTCTACAGGCATTCAGACTTGTCTAAACAAAGCGCCTGCAAACTCTTTCTGGGGAATAACACTGTGGATAGGCCCTGAGAACGAAGTGTTAATACTCTTCTGACTCCCTCTGACTCCCACCTAATCACACACAGGATGGTCAGAAATCCTGCTGCCTCTTTCCTGCCAATTTGAATACAAATCCTTATTGGCCAGAAAAATGATCATTAGGTATGGAAGCCTCTCTTGCTGTTGGCTGCTCAGGTTCTCCACAGATCACCTGGCGTTCTGCTAGTCATAATTTTAAATAAAATGTACTAGCACTTACTAATGGCAAGCATTTATAGATGCTTCCTCATACTTCAAGATCACTATAATATCCTGTTTTACATAAGAGGCCGTGATGCCCAGACACCAAGCTGATGAATCTGGTTTTAAACCCTGTGTTGAGAAAGAGGAAGAGAGCCTGGGCTTAGATTCACATAAACGAGTGTGAATCTAGCTTGGATTCCCATTTATGTCCCAGAGCCTTCAACCAATTTGTCACACAACTCCCTTTATCCTTGCAATGAAATCATCTCACATTCTAGCTTGAGACCCTTGTCTCAGAGCTGGTACGATCCACTCCATCCACTCCATATGAGACAACTCGGGAGACTGGTTTCTCCTCCTAGTGGGAACTGGTACTTTTTCTAGTGGATGCAAATATATTGACCTGTGACATAAGTGTGCATAAAATATAGCTTTAAATTTTTAAAATTTAATTAATAAATGTAATTTTTTATCTAGTAATGGGTAATTTGATTTTAGTTTTGCTGATTCAGAATACACTTAGTCAAATTTGGGATTCAAAAAAAAATTATTTCAGTGTAAACTCATTCAACTTAAGCTTCTTATTCTAAATTTCAATTTTGTTGCTGAAACCGGTTTGGCTCAGTGGATAGTGTCGGCCTGTGGACTGAAAGGACCCAGGTTCAATTCCGGTCAAGGGCATGTACCTTTCTTGTGGGCACATCCCCAGGAGGGGGTGTAGAGGAGGCAGCTGATTGATGTTTCTCATCAATGTTTCTCTCTATTCCTCTCCTTTCTCTCTGTAAAAAATCAATAAAATATAGTTAAAAAATAGATTTCAATTTTGCCCAAGCAATGTCTAATTTTAGGGAGGGGTCATGGATTATATAATTCCAGGTTCTATGCCTTTTCTCCTTTTTCTGAGAAAGGAAGTAGCAAGGTATAAAGTGTTATAACAATAGCTAGTAATTGTCAAAGGTATGAGTATCTTATAGGATGTAAGCTTGCTGAAAATGTGCGTTTTTCAGTTAAGTGCCAAAATTGCAGAGCATTAGCTCCAAGGAAGACCCTGAGTCTGTGCCAGCAGAAGCCACTATACATTTGGTAGTGGCAGCGATGGCCTCGAGGCAAGGCAGGTCTTTGCTACTGGGTCAAAAGAGAGATTGTAATAAGCTATGGGCTTTTGGTGCTTTCCTTGTAACTAAAGCTATTAGAGAATCAAAACGTTCTTGAGAAGCTTCTCCATGCCAATAAAAAAGACACTACACTCAACATTAAGAATTTGACTGCCCATTTGCTCTAAGATTACTCTGAGATGGACAATTTGGAAATATCTAGAGTTCATCCAAAGTGGCCACTGTGATTCCGAATTATTATTGGTGAAATAGTGCCATTTTGTGAGATGTGTGCAAGAATTTAACAATGATACTTCATAAAAGAAGCAGGTATCTGGCTTGGCTGACGTGCAGACTTGGCCTGAGACTACCTCTGAAGAAATTATCATGGTCATTCTAATGTGTTGATTCTATTGCTCATGTCCCAAGCCCCAAGCCAGTGGTTGGTCCTCTCTGACAGCAGACTTGATCATCTGTGGCCCTCAGCAGACAGACTTCCTGGAGGTTTACCTCTCAGACTAATGGCTCAGTGTATGAAATTTGTGTATGGGGGGTGGGTGTGTCCCTCAGCCTGCCCTGCACCCTCTCCAATCTGGAACCCCTCGGTGGATGTCTGACTGCCAGTTTAGGTCCCATCCCTTGAAATCCGGGACTGCTCGTTCCAAACCGCTCAGCTGCCTGATTGCCTCAAACCACTCTGCCTGCCAGCCTTCTTGCCTCGAATTGCCCCAACACCAGCCTGCTCATCCCCAACTGCTCCCCCACTGCTGGCCTGCTCAGTGCCCAGCGCCCCCTCCTCCCGCTGCCTGATCATCCCCAACTGACCCCACTGCCATCCTCCTTGCACCCAACCGCCCCCCTGCTAGCCTGCTTACCCTCAACTGCCCTCTCCTGCTGGCCTGCTCAGACCCAACTGCTCTCCCCCTTCCCCCGCTGGCCTGATCACCCCCAGCTACCCTCCTCTCCTGGCCTAATTGCCCCTAACCACCTCTGCTTGGCCCTACCACAATGGCTTTGTCTGGAAGATCTCCTGGTCTAATTAGCATATTACTCTTTTATTACCGTAGTATAGATAGAGGCCTGATACACAGGTCGGGGGTGGCTGGTCTGCCTTAAAGGGGGTCCTGGATCAGGGTGGGGTCCCCTTGGGGGGCAGGACCAGCCTAGGTGAAAGGCCGGTGGCAGTTTGCAGGCCGGCCATGCCCCCATCAGTGTGGGGGTTCCCTCCAGGAAGTGTGGCCAGCCTGGGCGAGCAGTTGATGGCCATTTGCAGGCTGGCCACACCCCCATTGGGGTGAGGGTCCCTGCAGGGGCTGTGGCCAGCTTGGGAGAGGGGCTGAGGGCCATTTTCAGAATGGCCACACCCCCTTCAGGGTGGAAGTCCCCATGGGAGGACATGCCAGCCTGGGTGAGAGGCTGATGGCTGTTTGCAAGCTGGCCACGCCCTATTGGGGTGAGGGGGGCGTGGCTGGCTTGGGCGAGGGGCTGAGGGCCGTTTGGGGGAAGTTTGCAGGCTGGCCGAGACTCCAGCTTTGTCCAGAAGGATGTCCAGGAGGTCTCCTGGACTAATTAGCATATCATCTTTTATTAGTATAGACAAGGGGCTTGGTGCATAAAATTTATGCATGGGAGGGGCGGTTCCTCAGCCCAACCTGCACCCTCTCAAATTGGGGACCCATTAAAGGATGTCCATCTGCCAATTCAGGCCCAATCTCTGTGGCATGGCGAAACAGGCGTGGCTGCTGGCGAAGCCTGGAGAGAAAGAGAGAGGCAACGGCTGATCAACAGCTGCCATGGAGGTTGGGGGTCAGACCCTGCCTCTCTCTCTGCAGGCCTCTCTCAGGGCCTGATCCGCGGCCTGCTAGGCAGTCAGTGCACAGCAACCCGGCACTGGCTTCTGATGTTTGGTCGAGCCTTGGTCGTTATGGATTCTGGCACTATATATATATATATAAAACCTCCCAAGTCAACACAAAAAGAGAAAAAATAGACATTGGAAGGTTTTTGAATGGTAACTCAAAGTAATTTTCATCCAAGGGGGAATATTAATGTGCAAAATTTTTATTAACAGCTTTATCGAGGTGTAACTGACATACAATAAAATCCACATAATTGAAGTATAAATTTGATATCTATATACCCATGAACCAATCCACAATCAAGATAATGAAAATATCCACCACTCCAGAAGGTTCCTCACGCCCCTTGGCGTGAAAACAGCTAGAAAATCAGTTACATCTGAGTTTTGTTCCTCCATGTACTTCTCTACCTCTGAGTCTGCAAGGAACCTCTGATCACTTCCTATCACTATAGATTAGTAGCTATCTCCTAAAATTTTGATAAATGGAATACAGTATGTATTCTTTTCTCTGATTCTTTCACTCAACACAATTATTTTGAGATTCATCCATGTTGTTGTGTGTGCCGATAGCTCATTTGTTTTTATTGTTGATGTATAGTCATCATATGGGTATACCACACGTTGTTGATCCACTCATATGTACATGTACAGACATTGAAGTGCTTTCCAGGTGTTAGCTATTGCAAATAAGCTGCTATACCCATTCATATACATGTCTTCATGTGAACATATGCTTTGTTTTCCTTTGAGTAAATATCTAGTTATAATATAGCTGCAGCATATGTTAGGCTTATATTTAGTTTAAGAAACTTTCAAGCTGTTTTCCAAAGTGGTGGTGCCATTTTATATTTTTATTAGCACTATATAGAGTTCTAATTCTTCCATTTCCTCACCAACACTTGTATTACTAATGTTTTAAATTTTAGTCATTTTGTTAAGGTGTGTGGAATCTCATTGTGGTTTTAGTTGGCATTTCTCTAATGACTAATGATATTGAATATCTTTTGTGCTTATTTACCATCTGGATATTTTCTCTAATGAACTATTTGTTTAATCAAGTCTTTTACTCATTTTTAAATTTGATTCTTATGGAAGTTCTTTATATAATCTCAACGCTAGTATTTTTTTAGATGTATAATTTACTTTCAGTCTGTGGCTTCTCACTTTTTTATTATCTTCCAAAAAGCAGAATTTCTTTACTTAAAAAAGTATTTTGCTGAAACTGGTTTTGCTCAGTGGATAGAGCATCAGCCTGCAGACTGAAAGGTCCTAGGTTCGATTCTGGTCAAGAGCACGTACCTTGGTTGTGGGCACATCCCCAGTAGGGGGTATGCAAGAGGCAGCTGATCGATGATTCTCTCTCATCGATGTTTCTAACTCTCTATCCCTCTCTCTTCTTCTCTGTAAAAAATCAATAAAAATATTTTTTAAAGTATATTTTACTTTTGAGTTTCTATCTAAGAAATTTTTGCCCAACCTAAGAGCACAAAAATATTGTCCTATATTTTCTTTTAGAAATTACATAGCTGTAAGATTTACACATAGAGCTATGATCTCATTTGAGATAATTTTAATAAATGTTGAGATGTATGGATTGAAGTTCATATTTTTGCAGATAGTATCCAATTATTTCAGCATATATGTTGAAAAGATCCTTATTCCTTTGCATCTGTTTTGAAAATCAAATTTTCATATATTGGTAGGTCTTCTTCTGGGCTGTCTATTCTGTTCTGTTAATGTGTGTGTCTATCTTTATGCAAACACACACCACTTTGATTACTATAATTACTGTATTAGGTCTTAAAATATGGTTGTGAGAGTCTTCCAACTTCTTCTTTTTTGTCAAATTTGTTTGGTTATTCTAGTTCTTTTGCACTTCCTCTAAACTTTGTATTTGAACTTTAAAATCAATATTATTGATAGTTTACAGAAAGGAAGAGAGAGAGAGAGTTAGAAACATCGATGGGAAACATCAATCAGCTGCCTACTGCACACCCCTACTGTGGATATGCCCGCAACCAAGGTACATGCCCTTGACCGGAATTGAACCTGGGACCCTTCAGTCCGCAGGCCAACACTCTATCCACTGAGCAAAACTGGTTTCGGCCTAATAGCTTTTTAATTGATCCCACAGGATATTCCACACAGACAATCAGATATCATGTTGTTGTTGTTTTTAAATTTTATTGATTTCAGAGAGGATGGGAAAGGGAGAGAGAGACAGAAACATCAATGAAGAGAGAGAATCATTGATTGGATGCCTCTTGCATGCTCCCCATAGAGAACTGAGCCAGCAACCCAGATATTTTCCCTGACCCAGGACCTCTTGGTTCATAGGTTGACTCTCAACTATTGAGCCATACTGGCTGGGCAACAATTATATAATATGTAAAGGGAGTTTTTCTCCTTCCTCTGCAATCTAAATGCCTTTTATTATTTATTTTTCTTTTTGCCTTTTGCACTGGCTGGACCTTCTGGTAAATGCTGGATAAAAGTGGTGAAGATAAATATCCTTGCCCTGTTTCTGACCTCAGGAAGGAAGCATTCATTTTTTATTATTAAAAATGATGTCAGTTATAGGTTTTTTACAGAATCCCTTTCCCCTTAATACAGTTGAGAAAATTCCCTTGCTAAAGGTTTTTACTGAGAATTAAAATTGGATTTTGTTAAACAAATTTTTTTCTGTATTCATTTAGATGATTATGTGTCTTTTTCATTTTAGTTGATATGGTGAATTATATTAATTAGTATTTGAATATTAAACCAAGTACCAGAATTTGTGTTTAGGTTCTATTGCTTTCTTGATTTGATCTTTTTGTTAATTGAATTTCACTTTCTAATACTATAAATTTCTCCTATGTACTGCTTTGGGTATAAATTTTGGCCACATATTTGAAAATAGCTTTTTAACTTTTACTCAGTTTAGAATGCTTTCTAATTTTCTTCTTGATTTCTTACTTGATTCATGGGTTATTTAGAAATATCTCATTTAATTTCCAAATATTTGAAGATTTTCTAGAGATCTTCCAGTCATTAATTTATAATTATTCTATTATGGTCAGGGATCATCCTTTGTGTGACTTGAATTCTTTCAAATTTATTGAGACATATTTTCCAAAATTCAGAATGTGGACTATCTTAATAAATGTTTAATGTATAATTAAAAAGAATGTTCATTCTCATTTTGTTGGGTGGAGTGTTCCATAAATATTAAGTCAAGTTGGTTGATTATGTTGTTAATTCTTCTGTCTTTACAGATTTCTGTCTATTTGTTCTATCAGCTATTAAGAGAGGAAAATTTAAATCTCCTACTATTGTGGATTTGTCTAATTCTCCTGAAATTCCACCAGTATTTCCTTCATGTTTTTTTTTGTTATCAAGTACATGCATATTTAGTTTTTTGATGCCTCTTAATTTATTCCTTTAGCCTTAATAAATTTCTGATAATATTCTTTGCTTTGAAGTCTACTTTGTCTGACACTAATATAGTCACTCCAGCTTTCTTTAAATTAGGGTTGACATGGAATATTTTTTTATATCCTTTTACTGTACATATGCTGCATTTATTCTATGCAGTATGTAGTGGGAGCTGGTAGTTTTTGTTTCCGGGGCTTCTCTTTATGTGATGTATTTTGTGCGTGGCAAGTAGGGTTGATGACAGGGTTTGAGAAAAGTGAAGCAAAGAATCCTCATGCTTGGCATTCACATGCAAGTTTTACATTGACTGGAGGAATCTTCAAAGGAAGTTACAGAAACAGATAGTTGGGGATTGGTGACAGTCTACTGGGAAGTATCCTCGAAACATACCTCCAACTGGGGAGAAGTGGCCAGAAATTTATTTAAGGGGGCTGGGAAAATCATGTTCCCTTGGCATGTCATAGGGAGATTTGAGAACAGAATAATGTGTCCCAACTTAAAATGCTGGGTATGCATGGCCATGGGACTTTATTGTCATGATGTCTGCCATAACATGTAATTAACACTCTCACTTCTAGATTGTACATGTCTTCTGCTAGACAAGGTGCGTTTACTTGATTCATCACTCTGTTTTGACCTTTAAACTTCCTGTTTAAGACAAGATAGGTTGAGCTATACTGGAAATAAATAATCCCATATATTTTGCAGCTGAACACAATATTTATTTCTTGTCAATGACGACTACTGTGGACTCTTGTGACTCTCCAGGGTCATTGCTATCCATTCCGTGACGTGATCAAAGCATGATCCTGTAACCTGTACCCTCTGGAACCTATGGCCTCCTCAGTTAAAGACCCATGGAGTGTTGCAGGTCACTCCTGCTCAGATCTTAGTGAACAGAATTAGTCACACGGCTCTGCCCAATTTCAAGGGGACTGAGAAGTAGAGCCGGCAAGGGAAGGAGAGGGAATGTTGGAGAACACTAGGTATTCTCCTTCTTGCCTTAAGAGCTGTTACATGTACTGCCTCTGCCTGACTTAGCCCTCAACGTGGCTTCACTGCCACACACTAGTCTTTCTGGCTCCAGGTTAATTCATTATTTGCTTCATTTACCTCTCCTATTAGACTGGAAACTCTATTACTTATTCTGTCTTATTTCCTCAGCCCCTAACACGTGCAATTCCTAGTGTCTGGACATTTCCTTGTTGATATTGTTTGTAATTTATGTTTTACTGGCTATAGAAACATTCAAAAGTCGTGGACAGCCTGGTTTCATAAGTAATGGATAAGAAGCTTGGAGTCATTGACACACCTGTAGGGTATAGTTGCTGAAATGATTATCCTAGTTTCTGACATTGGGGTGGTATCTCTTTTATTCAAGGCACATCATACCTCCAGATAAAATTGATAATTTTTAGAAAGCTAGATTATTTTTAAATTTTCTTTATTTCTCCCCTGACTGTAAATGTCACACATATACATTATATAAAAACTGAAAAGTACATCAGACATAAAGAAGTTTTTGTTTCAGTGTTAAAAAACACACATTGTATTATCATTTTGACGTATTTATTTTCAGAATTTTATGAATACATGCTTTACACAGTTGAGACGGAATAGTAAAACGGACTTTTATTCTGAATTTCATAACATTCTGTCACAGCATTTCCACTTTTCATTAGTCTGTTAAATCATCATTTTAAATGACCTCATCATTTTCTTTTCATGTTTAAACCATAATTTACTGAACTATCCCCTAAAAGTGAGCATTTAGATGGCTTTCAAAATATTATCACTACATAAAATAATTGCATAAATATTGTATTGCACCAACACTTTTAATATTTTGGACAACTTTCTTATATGAGGTTCATAGAAGAAATACCAATAAATTAAAAGCTAGGAATATTAATACAGCGTTAGGGCTACTTTAAAGTAGTCAATAATTTTAAACAAACACTTAGGAATCATCGAATCTGCTTACTATTTTCCCAATCAAAAGTATGGAGTAGCAATTCTAGGGGCTTTAAAATACTTACTCATTTTATGTAGCAGTCAAAAAGTATTTAAAAATAACTTTTATATGATGAACACTGTCTCCTTGGCGGGGATAATAGTAACATGCCCACATTTCCACATTTCCTTACGGAGCAGGCTTGTAACATTCAAGAGAAATAAAACAGAAGTCATCTGGAATACTTCAAGTTACAAACTACTTTCACATATAGTTTTACCCTGAAAATTTCCATATTTGTAGTGGGTAAAGCACTTGCTGAAACAGTTTGTTCAACCACTTTTGTTTCCTTTAATATTGAATAAATATGCCAGAATCATCCACAAAATAGGGTTGCTAGTCACTGCCAAAATCAACAACTGTTCTCCAACCTCAACCAATGGTGTTAGAGGGGCAGAACCTACATCGAAACACACCCAATGATTATTTAGGGTCGTGACCCATATCCAACATCATCCAATGGTTGTTGAGGAGTGGGATCCACTCCCAACATCAGCCAATGGTAGTTGAGAGGTGTGACTAACTTCTAACATCATCCAATGGTAGTTGAGGGGAGGGACCGACTTGCAACCTCACCCAATGTTTGGTAAGGGGTGGGAGCCACTTGCAACCTCAGCCACTGGATGTTGAGGAGCAGGACCCACAAACCAGCCTTGGGGCTGATGCTCATACCACTGAACTTAATTAGCCAGAGCTGTTAATGACCCATTTAAAAATAAAACTTTTTATTTTGGAATAATTCTAGATTTACCCCACAATTGCATAGTGAGTACAGGGTTCCTGCACACAGGTCTACAAAGCTAGTCTCTCCTGTTGTTCACAGCTTCCATAACCCAGAGGCCGTCACAGCTAACAAGTGAATGCTGGTGCCCTGCTTGAACTGAACTATAGACTTATGTTTCCTTAGTCTGTCAGGAAGAGCCCTTTTCCGTTGGAGGATCTACTCAGAACCCCACACTGCGTTTAGCCCCGTCTGTGCAGTGCCTCTCAGTCGTCCTTGTTTTTAATGACCTAGATGAGCTTGGAGGGTGCTGTGTGGAGAGGGGCTACAGCATTTGGACAGGCTCAAGACTGGGACTAATGAGAGGACCCAGTCCTCTCATGGCTACGTGCAAATCTCAGCTTGGAGGGCAGAGCCTCCCAGCACAATTATATCCAACAGCTAGAGTTGTAATCTTGAACCCATGGTCTGAACACGTGGCCCCACATGCCTGAGTGATATAGGCTGCAATGGATCCAAGTTTGACCAGGTGCATGCAATGGAGTAGGATCGAAACCCTTGAGAATGCTGTAGACATCTTGACAAGTCCTTACTTTACCTTGTGCCATCTGCTATAAAATAAAGACTTGGCTTGGGTGCTATCTTTCTGGAAGCAGCCTCCCACCACAACACACCTTTCATTCTCTTGTGTGTCTTTTCCAAGCCTTTCAGCTGCCCACTTCAGGGCCACCATTGGCCGTGCCTGGAGGCACAATGCCAGTCCTATGTTTTGAAGGATGCCTCTTGGATTCTCTCTTTTCCTCATAATAGACTGGGGTTTGGGGAAAGAACACCACAGGTGTGTGTGGAGCATGCTCATTGCACAGAGTCAGGGCACGTGATACCAACACCATTTATCCCTGGATCCCTAGTCTCTAGGACCCTGGTGTATCTGCCAGGGTCTGCACTTTTCACTGGCTGTGATTTCCTTCCCATAGTGTGATCATTGGGAGAGAGACACATAGTGCCTCCTTGGAGGGTGAGGAAGGCAGGGAGTTGGGGGAAGTGCTTTGGGGTGACATGATTGTCCCCTGTCCTTGAGGATAGCCTGGTCATGAGCAGTGAGGAAGAGGCAGGACCAGCCAAAGGGGCTGGGCCTAAAGGTGGGTGTTGTTCAGAGAGATCTGTATTTCTGTAATTAATTTGGGCCCTGCCTTGTGCACCTGCTTCCAACCTCACCCAATGGTTGTTTAGGGGTGGGACCCACTTTGAACCTCACCCAATGGTTGTTGAGGGATGGGACCCACTTCCAACCTCATCCAATGGTTATTGAGAGGTGGAACCCACTTTGAACCTCATCCAATGGTGTTTGAGGGGCGGGACCCACTTACAACATCACCCAATGTTTGTTGAGGGTTGGGACCCAATTCTAACCTCACCCATTTTTTTTTTTTTTTTTTTTTTTTTTTTTTTTTTTTTTTTTTTTTTTTTTAGATTAGACCTACTTCCAAAGTCACCTAAATTTTGTTGAGGGTTGGTACCCACAAACCAGTCTTTGTGATGATGCTCTTATTAACTCTGAACATAATTGACCAGAATTGTTAATTACCTTTTAAAAAGGAAACTTATTTTTTTTCCGGAATAATTCTGTATTTTATGCCACAATTGCATAGTGAATACAGGGTTCTTGTGCACAGGTCTGCAGAGCTAGTCTCTCCTGTTGTTCACAGCTTCCATAACCCAGAGGCCGTCACAGCTAACAAATGAATGCTGGTGCCCTGCTTGAACTGGACTATAGACTTGTGTTTCCCTAGTCTGTCAGTAGTAGCCCTTTTCCATTGGAGGATCTACTGAGTACCCCACACTGCATTTAGTCCCATCTGTGCAGTGTCTCTCAGTCGTCCTTGTTTTTCATGACCTTGACGAGCTTGTTGGGTGCTGTGTGGAGAGGGGCTATAGCATTTGGACAGGATCAAGACTGGGACTAATGAGAGGACCCAGTCCTCTCATGGCTATGTGCAAATCCCAGCTTGGAGGGCCCCACTTGCCTTAGTGATATAGGCTGCAAGTAATCCAAGTTTGATCAGGTGCATGCAATGGAGTAGGACTGAAACCCTTGAGAATGCTGTAGACATCTCAACCACATCCTTACTTTACCTCGTGGCATCTGCTATAAAATAAAGACCCGGCTTGTGGGCTTGGGCGCTGTCTTTCAGGAAGCAGCCTTCCACCAATACCCAGTTTTCATTCTCTTGTCTGTCTTTTCCAAGCTTTTCAGGGCCACCTCTTAGGGCCACCCTTGGTTGTGTTGGGCAGCACAGTGCTGGTCCTGTGTTTTGAAGGATTGCTTTTGAATTCTCTGTTTTCCTTATAATAGACCGGGGTTGAGGAAGAGAGGAAGAGCACCGCAGGTGTGTGTGGAGCATGCTCATTGCACAGAGTCAGGGCACGTGATACCAACACGATCACCCCATAAGGAATATGCCAAACTAGACATTCAAAATAAGTGTGTCTCAGTTAAGAACAGAATGTTATGCTACATAGCTGAATGGGAAAGGAAAGAGGTTTCTGATAGAATCTCATTTTTATCTCTTGAGAATTGTTTAATTGTAAATAGGAGTTAGAGATATTTATTTTCTAGAATATAATTTGATATTATAGATATTATTAATTTGATATAATAGATATTATTTTCTAGAATATAATTTTATATAATATATAACATAAATTGATCTGTTTAAATATGGGATAATTGATTAGATAAATTTCTCTTTGCTTTTCTAATTCAAGGCTTATATTCAAATATATTGCTTCTTAGTGATATGTGCAGTAGTACAAATTCTGATTGGCTAAACTTGACTTTTACTGAGTCCAAAATTAATTATGCTATTAGAACTAAAAATGTTAATTTTCTTATTACTAACATAAACTGTAAGCCTTAATTGGCAGCCTTCAGAGACAGAATCCCATAAATATACTATGAAAAATCTAAGAAATTATAAGGATGCAATAAGTATAAGAAGATTTCATTTAAATCCCAGATCTAACATGTAAAATCTCTGGACTTCAGTTTCTCCATTTGTGAAAGAGAAATACAATGTTCTTTATCCTTCCTACTTTCCAGGGTGACATAAGGATGAAATAAGGTGAGATTCAGGTCCATGAAACACGGTAGTGATGTAAGATATTGTCATTGTTGGTACCATCAGCAACCATAGGACGGCCCTCTTTCTCCAGAGGTTACTTATGAAGTGGAAATGTGGTTCATCAAGTGGGCCATTCAGGGTGTGTGAGAGATTAGGTTCTGGCACCTGGGAAAGGAACAAACTCTTTTCCCAAGAATTGTCTCAAATTAAAGCAGAGTTCCTGGTAGCATCTTATATTTTTGTTTTGGTTGATTCTATATTTGGATGTGCAAATTAAGAGATGGTAAAGTGGGTTAATGAATTAAAAACAGGTGGTAGTAGTATGTGGTTCGACCTTAAGTAAATATTATGGTCTATCCCAGTTCATATATATTTCTTCCTATCCATCCATTCACTCATTCATTCATTAACTCATTCATTCAATAAGTGTTTATGAATCGTATCCTATCCAATTTTGGTTTCCTTTTAGTCTTCTTCAATTGAGCACACTGCTGAGCCACATGAAGATGACTGCTTAGATTGTATGTCTCCAATGAGACTGTGAGCTTCTTAAGGGCAGAGGATATGACAGATATTTTTATTATCCTCTGTTTATAATACTTCTCAGTGTGCTAGGAACATTTAAGGAGCCATTAAATAGTTATTGGATTTTTCTTAAAGGGCCACATAATATTTTATGGTTTGATGATTTTAGAAAAGTGTTGTAGGTTGGGTTTCTCAGGGGGTGGCCTCTGAGATAGGAGTTGATTGGGGCAAGCTACTGGAAGCAATGCCTGTGAGAGAAAGAGGGAGGCAGTGAGCAGGGCAGAAGAAGATGAGCTGTGAGTCAGCCTGGATAAGCTCTGAGGCCAGGATGTCCTTTCAGACTTGTCTTCAGCTGGGCTGAGGGAGCCAGGTCTCTGTCTCCGACACTGACCAGTCATTGGAGGCAGAGTGCTTGGGGAAAGGAATGTGACCTTGGACAAGGTGACATGGTAATTCTGGAAGAGTGTTGTCAGCCGTGGGCTGTCTTCTGGCAGCATTCCCAGAAATTTAGGGAATAAGCTCTTTGGTTCAGAAGGGGAATCACAGAGTCCATTGCTTATTGTAATTATCCCAGGAGGAAAGAAAGGAATGTTAATATGGACACTTTAGTTCCTCATATTGTTCATGGAAAAGATCATTTTTAAATAACTCACTAAGGTAGCATAAAATACAAGTTCCCCTCCATCATATATTTCAAAGAAACTAAAAAACAATGAGGGTGAAGTTTGTGTTAGTATGTTCTCTAAGGATAGTTTTGTTTCACATGATTGAAACTAACTCAAATTAGTTCAGGAACAGGGCATTTTCTTGTCTCGTGGAACCAAACTTTAGGAAAGGCAAAGTTGCAACTAGACCTCAGGGACCCAGATAGTTGTAGATTATTAATTATTGTTATTATTATTATTATTTGTTGTTGTTGTTTATGCTTATCCTATATCATAAAGAGGCAATGTGCAAATTGACCCTCATAGCCTCACACAAGATGGCTACCCCAATGTAGTCAAAGATGGCTGCCACAAGATGGCTGGCAGGGGAGGGTAGTTGTAGGCAATCAGGCCAGCAGGGAAGGGCAATTAGGGGTGATTGGGATTGCAAGGGAGGGCAGCTGGGGACAATCCGGCATTGATCACCTTGGCAGGGGAGTGGTTAGGGGTTATCAGGCTGGTAGGCAGGCTAGCAGTTGGGAGCCAGCAGTCCCGGATTGTGAGAGGGATGTCCCTGGGGGATCAGGCCTAAAGTGACAATCAGACATTCCCCCAAGGAGTCCCAGATTGGAGAGGGAGCAGGCTGGGCTGAGGGACATCCCCCCAGTGCACAAATTTTATGCACCAGGCCTCTAGTCTCTTTATATTGTCTTTCTTTTTTCAGAACAGCTTCTTTCACACAGCTGGAAATATGGCTAAGCAGTTTCTAAGCTCATAGTTTTTTATCTAGAGAGAAATTAAAACTTGATTGTCAAGGTAAAAACTCCCTGTGGAAACAGTTTTATTAGGTCACATGTTATTCATTGGGACAATCAGCTGTGGCTAGGAAGACGAAGTATGATGATTAGTTCACCAAGTCTATCCAGGCAGCAATTATTGTTGTCATGTAAGATGATGATGTTTCTTATGTGGATACATAAGAGAAATGGAGAAAGGATTTTTTTTTTTTTGGAAGGGTAGGGAAGCAATGAGTGGGGAGAAACAAAAGATGTCATATATATTATAGTTTTCTTACTTCCCCTGTTTCAGTCTTAGGAGACTAATTTTATGTTCATTTTTTGGCTCCAGTATATGGAGCATTTTATCATGGAAACAAACCATATAGCTATGAGTAATTTGTTCACAAATGTTAGGTTTTGTTCATTTTGCACTGAGATTAATCACCTGCCATCATGTACATGATTTTCTTGGTTCAGAGAAATTGTTTATTAATCATATTAACAGGGGAATTTTTGAAGGGCTAGAAATGAAGACATAATGATTATATACTTTTTAAAAGGATATTTATTTATATTAGCAAATGTCATTTATAGAAGACATTTTAACCTTTCTCAAGAAAACCTGCTCTGAGTGATTTATAATATAATTTTGTTGGCTATACATCTTTATTATGTGAAGACTTATTTGAAAATATAAAACTTTAAAAATAGTTTGTCTCAGTTCTAGCAAAAAAATCTATGCCTGGAAATAAAAATTTCAGAAAGAGTCAGCTAAGCTTTTTAACTCCTGTAGTGATGAAGTTGCTGGTCCAATATCTACCTAGTCCACACCCAGGTGATTAGTTCAAGTCAATTGTATTAATTCTATCCCATGGTAAAACCAATTCCAGTGGTTGGTTCAAAAAGGGTATGTGACATAATACATGAGGGAAGGAGTGTCTCTGTGAAATTTTTTCTATCCCCTCTAACAAAAGAAGGCACAGAAAGAGACAACCTTTCCTTTGAACATTGTTGGTTCCATGTGTCATATAAGCTCTGCTAATATCATGGATCACTAGTCCAAGGTAAAGCCAACACTGAGGGTAGCCCAGTTGGAGCAATACGAATCTGAGTCCCTATTGACATTATTAACTTGTAAATTAACGAGCCTCAGAGCCTTCCTATCCATTGACTTAGGATGGACAATAGATCTCCTTATGGTTTAAGCCAAAATCAGGGCTGTTACTTGTAGCTACATATTTCTTTGTTTTCTTTCTTTTTAAAAAATATATTTTATTGATATTTTTCAGAGAGGAAGGGAGAAGGATAGAGAGCTAGAAACATCGATGAGAGAGAAACATCGACCAGCTGCCTCTTGCACACCTCCTACCGGGATGTGCCGGCAACCAATGTACATACCCTTGACCAGAATTGAACCTGGGACCTTTCAGTCCCCAGACCAACGCTCTACCACTGAGCCAAACCAGTTTCGGCTACATATTTCTTAATAGATATAATTACAAAGTATAAGAGAAGAGCTTTCTACTAAATAATTGTAATACTGAGTGATAAATACATATAAATAAAAATATCTATATCCTTCGCCACAAAGGAGTGAGTCACATGAGGTCTTTCAGAGAAGAAGGATTTTGAAGGATATTTCAACAAGAGCATGAAAATGAGGAAGGCCTTCTAGGCAGAGGCAACACATATGCAAGTTCATATGATCTTAAACTCACATTAGAGCAAATAAATAAAAGTCTGGGGATCTATCACAGGAACTATGTACATCTAGATATGATGGGTACTGAATCAAGGAATTAGAAAAAGCTGTCAAGGACAGCTGTGTCATCTCTCCATCTGTATTTGGGGTCATATGGTTTCTTTTTAAAAAAATATATTTTATTGATTTTTCACAGAGAGGAAGAGAGAGGGACAGAGAGCTAGAAACACCAATGAGAGAGAAACATCGATCAGCTGCCTCTTGCACACCCTCTACTGGGAATGTGCCCACAACCAAGGTACATGCCCTTGACCGGAATCGAACCCGGGACCTTTCAGTCCGCAGGCCGACGCTCTATCCACTGAGCCAAACCAACCCCGGCTATCTGGTTTCTTAATATTGCTTTGTTCTGACCAGGTTTTCTACCCTCCTGCTGACTTCTGCAAGCTAGTTCTTCTGGTCTACAGCATGGCCCCAAAAGACTTTCTGAGTTCAACTAAAAATGATTTCAGTTTAAGCATCACTGTGATCTAACTCTAATTTATCTGTCTCTTGGTTAGAATTTTCCTCACCAGCCAATGTGCTAGCCTTCACATTGCCCATAGTCTAATCCATTGTGTCATTGGGAAACAAGGTCATTATGATATAAACATGACTACCTATATGAACCAATTCAGTTGGCCTGAGCAATAGGATCAAATCTGTATTTTCAAATAACTTTCCTGAAGCATGAAGCATGATGGTAGGGGTAAAATGGGAGGGAGACCAGATGGGAAGTTAGTGCAGTGTAGGTAGGAAATAGTATCTGAACTAAGAGAATGAGAATGAGATGGAAAGAAAAATTAGATAATAATGGTGAAGTAATTTATTCACTCACAGACTCATCATTTATTCAACTAACTAGAAGCCCAGTGCACAAAATTAGCAAATGAAGGAGGAGGTGTGTCCCTTTGTTGGCCTGCACCCTCTCCAATCTGGGATCCTTTGGGGAATGTCCAACTGCTGGTTTAGGCCTGATCACTGTGGGACTGGGCCTAAACCTGTAGTCAGACGTCCCTCTCACAATCTGGGACTGCTGGCTTCTAACTGCTCTCCTGTCTGCCTATTTGATTGCTCCTAACCACTTCTGCCTTCCAGCCCGATCACCCCCAACTACCCTCTCCTGCTAGCCCGATGGCCCCCAACTGCTCTCCCCTGTCAGCCATCTTGTGATGACCATCTTGTGATGATGTGAGGGTGGTCTTCTTGTGACAACATTGCATGACACCACCTAGTCTTTTGTTATATAGGATGTTTTTTGAGCACCACTGACCATGTATCAATATTATTCTAAGTACAATGAACAAAGTAGACAAAAATTTGTATCCTCATGGAGCATATAGTTTAAAGTAGGAACAGAAATCAGAAATAATAACTCAAATAAGTAAAATATGTATTGTGTGAGATGGTGAAAGTGCTATTCAGCTATTTATCAAGTCAGCCCAAAACTTACCTTTATGGTGCTCATGGATTCTGTGGGACAGGAATTCAGAAAGGGTACCATGACCCTCGTTTTTCTTTGTTTCATCATGTCTAAGGTCTGGGGCCTCAGCTGGCAAAACTAAACAGCTAAAGACAACTCAATAGCTGGGGAATTAAAGCACATGGAGGCATATTTACTCCTGTAACCAAAACCTGAGGTCAGTTGCCCACCACCTCGAAAGCCAAACTCCTGAGTCAGGTGTGGTGAAAAGGAAAGAGGTTTATTCAGGTGTCACTCACCTGAGAAGATCGGGGACTCTTGATGCAAAGCTCTTCTCTCCACTTCAGTATAGGCAGAGGTTTTTATAAGGAAGGTGAGAGAAAGCAGAACAAAGAAATCAAGGGGAAAGGGTTGAAAGTTCTTTATGGGCAGACTAGCACAGTCCATTCTGATAAGGACTTCAATACTCATCAAGTGATGGTCTTGTTTTCATCATCCTGGTTTGATGTCATCCTGGTCCTACATAACTGAAGGACAGCAGGTCTCCCAGAACTGGGATTGTTGAAGGTTGGAGTCTTCATCTTCTGAAGTTAGCTCCTAGGATTCTTATATAGACATGCTGTTTGTCTACAGGCTACAGCATTTACAGAAACAATGTCAAAAGAATGCTGGGGTGGGCTACAATTCTTCACTGTTCTATTCACATGGGATGTTGTTACTGGCTGAGAACTGGGAACGTCAACTAGTGCTGTTGGTGGAAGCATCTATGTTGGCCTTTCCATGTGGCGTTGCTTCCTCACAGCATAACAGCCTCAGGGTGGTTGGACTCTTATATTGCCCTTCATGGCCCCAAAGGTGAGTCCCAAGAAAACCAGGAGGAAGCTGCATGGTCTTTCTTGACTTAGCCTCCAAAGTTACCTGACAGAATTAAGGAAGAGATCTAGATGCAACCATTTGAAAGGATAAGATTCTAAGACTTTACGTGCATTCAGTAGCAGGCAGTGCTTGGGGCTGGAGGTGAGGTTTTGGAATCCTTAGGATCTGCATTCTATCAGAACCCTTAAGAAATTGATGGAATTGACTAGTGAGATGAGGTAAGAATTCTGATGAACACCAATCCTATATAATAAAAGGCTAATATGCAAATCAACTGAACAGGGATCAACTGGTTGCTCAACCCAGGAGCTGCCCCCTGATGGTCAGTACGCTCCCATAGGGGGATGTGCTGCTTAGCTAAAAGCCAGGCTCAGCACTGGTGAGGGCAGCTATGGTAGCAGGAGCCTCTCCCGCCTTCGTGGCAGCACTTAAGGATGTCTGACAGCTTAGGCCTACTCCCCGAGGGTTCTTGGACTGTGAGAGGTGCAGGCTGTGATGAGCCCCCTACCCCCACAAGTGCATGAATCTCATGCACCAGGTCTCTAGTATTTAAAATAAGAGCAGAAGACTGGCTTGAGAGGTAATAAAAACAGGACAGATGCATGATTTAAGGATCTGAAAAAGGTTGAAGAAACCTAGCAACCTTCTAATTTCTTCCTTATTGATGCACAAATTCTATCATTAAAAACTTATTTTTTTAGCTTAAATGTAGTACTCTCTTTAGAGTTTCTCTCTTAAGATATAATTGTCCCCACCCTGGCCAGTTTAGCTCATTTGGTTGGAGTGTTGTCTCATGCACCAAAATGTGGGAGGTTTGATTCCCAGTCAGGATGCATGTGGAAGGCAATTAATTTATGTTTCTTTCTCATCTCATGTCTCATATCTCTCTCCTTTCTCTCTCTCTCTCTCTCTCTCTCTCTCTCTCTCTCTCTCTCTCTTTCATTCTCTCAAATCAATTTTAAAATTGATTTTAAAGACAAGAAGATATAAATGACCCCCAGCAGGCCAGAAAATTGAGCCAATGGTATCTGACTGAATGGAAGACAGGATGAATACACTTTAAAAAGGGAAGAGGATAAAAGGGAAAAGTAGTGGGGAGTTGCTCAAAATACCTTTAGTTGATTTCTTATTTTCTTAGGGTGTACAAAGTGATGGTGCATCAACAAAATGTGTTATGGTGTTCTTGGCTTATCTTCAATTTAAGGGGTTATAATATGTCACAGGACATATTTTATGTTTCAGTAAAACAAATGACAGTGGTGGGGTGGTGGGCAAGTTCTTTAAGCTTATAACAATCTATTCTTCTAGGTTACTAAGTGCAAATACAAATTTACAGAACTTTAGCTACACCTAGTGGCCAAGTCCTGGAAGAAACATTTTATTGTAATGGTTCTTTAGCTGTATTACTTCTACATGTCAGTCAATGTTACTTCTTGAGTGGTTATGAATTATA
The DNA here is from genome assembly GCA_963924515.1 of Vespertilio murinus. Taxonomy (NCBI): domain Eukaryota; kingdom Metazoa; phylum Chordata; class Mammalia; order Chiroptera; family Vespertilionidae; genus Vespertilio; species Vespertilio murinus. Next base: position 177,511,574 of record OZ004705.1, on the reverse strand, counting down.
ATATACAGTTCCCTCTGTATAACTATTTTCAGTTAATCTGTTATTTTTTCATCTAGATAAATCACTTATACCCCAGCCTTGAAGAATGTGGGAGTGTAAAACAAAAAGACTGTGTTGGGAAGTTAGGAAAGAGGAAATAAATGGCATAGGCCTGTGCCTCTTACCGGCTTGGCAACTCTGTACCAACTTACAGTGTTTAACACCTGCTAGCCTCCTCTACTTCAGCATTATATATAAGATTGTATTTTTGAGAAAATAAGCAACAATGGGAGTGATGATGATGATGATGATGATATTGATTGTGGCCCAGGAAGAGATGTTTGAAGAAAAGAGAACCCAAATATTTTCTGAGTATTTGATATATATGAAGTTGGAAAGATAAAATTAATGTGTAAGAAAATAAAGCAGAACTTGAAATGAAGAACTGACCAAATTATTAATTATATATATATATATATATATATATATATATATATATATATAACTGCATCAGCAAAGAACGTTACATTGACTCCTAAAGTTTTGCAAATGGCATGTACTAGAAATATGTCATGGGTGGTAATATTTTGTATTTGCTTATAGATTGAGGAACCTTAGTAGCCAACACTGGTGGTCATTATGGCAATGAAGGGGACTGTTTACAGAGCTGATTCCAACCCTTGGGGAGTTGGCTTGGCTGGGTCAGGTTTAGGGCTCATCTCCAGGTTCACAGTTGGCTTGGAAAAAGAACCAGAAATGGTGTACAGGTTTTGAAGGCGCTTTTATAACACTGCACTCCAACTTTCCAAGGGAAGAAAATAATGGGATTGGGTTTATGTTTCCTTCATGAGAATTTGAACACACAATTAATTAAACATGCATCTTCATTTTACTGATGGAGAAACAGGAGCCAACAGTGATTAAATTACCCAGCTATTTGGTTGCAGAGCTACACCTACAACCCATGGTTTTCACTCCTGATCTATATTCTTTGTATACCACTGTTCATGGAAAAGTTCTCCATTTCAGGAGAAGACCACAGAAAGAGGATGTGGGCTTCCACCTACATCAAGGAAGTTTAGATAGATTGAGGAAGATTAAGTGTAAAGTAACTAAATACTATACTTCCTTTATTCTTTGATGTATGTATTTTTTCACCCATTAATATTCTTCAGTCATCCTGAACCTTATAACCAATGTTAAGTAATAGTTGTTTCCAGGCACTGTGTCAAATTGTGACATGGACACCCTCACGTGGGAGAATTGGGCTATTAAGATTCGCATTTGCCGAAACCGGTTTGGCTCAGTGGTAGAGCGTCGGTCTGCAGACTGAAAGGTCCCAGGTTCGATTCCAGTCAAGGGCATGTACATTGGTTGCGGGCACATCCCCGGCAGGGGGTGTGCAAGAGGCAGCTGGTCGATGTTTCTCTCTCCCTTCCTCTCTGTAAAAAATCAATAAAATATATATTTTTTAAAAAAGATTCGCATTTACTAGGTTATAGAAGTCACAAAGCTAAGGCATTGAACTTAACTCCTGATAAAAACTATGTACTTTCCAGCAATATATAATTAAATTGAAGGGGGAACAAAAACCACCCCAAAGTTACAATTTACATCACCAATATTCTCTCATTTGGCTTGACGTGTTAGCAGGGTGAAGGTGTTAAGAAGGGGTTAGGCAGACTCACCCCCCAATGCTGCCCCTGCACTGTCAGGGGCCAAACTTAATTTGGAAGAATTTTAAAATAGCTTTAGAAAAGTGTACACCCAAGCCTGGTGAATCTCAATAGGCTGTGGTATGGGGTTGTATGAGCAGATGCATGTCATATTTGTGTTGGTAGACTTTATAATTTGCGTACATAAAATACATATAATGTAGTGGATTCCCTCCCGCCCCTGAATTACCCTTACTAAATTGACCGTCTTACAATCAGTAACATCTACAAATAGGACTAATTTAGTTTAGAAAGAACACTGTCTTAGAAGCCAGGTCTGGGAAACCACTCAGCCTCCTCTAGCTGTGTTGTGGGCAATTTATTTCCTCCGTACATATCAGTTTCCTCACCTAAAATACATATTGATCTGTAACTTGCAAGGATATTGTGAGGATTAAATATGAGTATGGATATCAAGTGCCTACCACATAGTAGATGCTCAGCAAAATCAGTCCAGCCCCAGGAAACTGGAGTCAACAAAATGATGCATTAAGTAATGCTGGCTGACTAAATTGCCCCGATTTAGCCCTATGTAGACTTGACAGTGTTTCTCAACATTTTAAAATCTGTGCCTCATTAATCAAAATGATTTTAAGAAGTCTTCTACATTATGTTTTACTGAAATAATATGTATTTGAACGCTTTCTCAAGTATATAATAGCATGGAGTAAAATTTTTTATACTGGCTTATCCTACCCTCTCCCATTCTGACCCACCTCCTAGAGGGGTGGCCCCACCCAGCTCAGGATCAGTGACCTAAGGCATGGTGTCAGACGGGGATCTATGAAATATTTAGATATTTATTTCAGGCTTATATTAGGACCATAGCAGTTCCATCCATTTTCACTGACTGGCCCCATTGTCCACATATTTGCTGAACACATTGGGTAAAAGAAGAAATATGGAACTAGTTCACCCTGCTTATCCTCCTTCATAGAGTTATCCAAAATAAATGTAATGGGGCAGTACTTACAAAGTCATCTAAGAATTTTTATGCATCATTTAAGTACTATGTGTTTGTCAGAATGGAGATATCAAGGGGAAAAATAGGTGGGCTACCAGAAAAAGCTCTGTGGCCAAGTTACTTAAAGAAATCACAAGGCTGCCGAAGCTGGTTTGGCTCAGTGGATGGAGCGTCGGCCTGTGGACTGAAGGGTCCCTGGTTCGATTCCGGTCAAGGGCATGTGCCTTGGTTGCGGGCACATCCCCAGTGGGGTGTGTGCAGGAGGCAGCTGATCGATGTTTCTCTCTCATCGATGTTTCTGACTCTCTATCCCTCTCTCTTCCTCTCTGTAAAAAAAAAAAAAAAAAAAAAAAAAAAAAAAAAAAAAATCAATAAAATATATTAAAAAACAAAAAAAGAAAGAAATCACAAGGCCACATTTTGTGTCGTTCCCTAAGGAGACACAGAGAGAAGAGGCTTGGTGGCCCCAATAGCATTTCCTTTGCTCTAGCCTGTTGTCCCTGACAATGTGACAATGTTCATACAACGATATCACCACCTGAAGTTGGCCGCAACTTGGGTGACTTTTTCTGAAATTTTCTTAGTGTGACTTCCACTCAAGCCTAAATCTCACTCCCCACCCTGATTTCAAGAATGGAGGGCAGGATTCTGCTCCCAGGATTAACTTCCCAAAAGCCACCCGCCTATTTGCCTGTCTCCTGCCGTGCCCACCGCACTAACCTCGCCTTCTCACAGGCTCCTTAGGGACTGGAGTCCCTTTTCTGCTTTGCCCAGCAGCCCAGGAGGTAATGGAGGCGCCACTCCTTGAAGAGGGTGAACAGGGAAGGATGTCAGCGCTGGGCACCTTGGCGATGCCGCAGGAGGATTTCAAGAATGCCCTTAACTGTCCTCGCCGCACATTGTGCTTCTGCCTCACTAATCTTCAAATGAACACCAACAACATTTAAAGCAAATAATAATAGTCCTTGCACACCTCTCCTCTGCCTTCGTTCCCTCTGCATGTCCCGAGTTAGCCACGCTCAGTTTCCAAAAAGCGCTACTGCTGAGTCCTGGGGCAGGGCCGGGGCTGAGAACATCAGTGCTCACCTTGGGGAGAGAAGTCACTGATAAGGATCTAGCCCAGCCGTGGGCAAACTATGGCCCACGCCGCCCCATTCAGCTGTTCTATCCGGCTCTCGGAGCCGAAAGAGCAGAGGGTTCTCTTGCTCTCCCCTCCGCTCCTTCACCAGCAGCCCAAGATGAGAGTGCCAGCATGGTCAGGTTGCTTTTGTTCCGGCCCTTCGGTCCAGTTTAAGAACCCATTGTGGCCCTCGAGTCAAAAAGTTTGCCCACCCCTGATCTAGCCACTGAAAAGCCACGATTTCTTCACAGGAAGTATAGCACTCGTTGGCTGGTATTCTCTCTTTCCCACGGATCATGGATTCAGTTCCTCCACAGAGCACGAACCGGTTTCTCTTTGCTTTTCTTTTATTGTGCTATTAATAGCAGAATACTATAAAAATTTATACCAGCAGCTCTTATAATATTTTCACTATGTAACATTACTTATGAGTTTAAATCCTCATGTGAGGGGGGAACTTTCTTTTTAATTTAGGTGTCTTAAAATTCTTTTGACAGAGATGGGTCTTATTTACTACAAGGCAGACGAAAATTATTTATGAACAGCACATCATTTGATAGAAAACGTCCTTATGTTTCTCTTTCTAATGTAAATTGTAAGTATGGCTGCCAGGAAAAAAATAAGAGAGTAATTTCTCCCCTTGCTGGATAAAAATAGGTCAAGTAATTTAAGCCAGTCCATTGCAATTAAAATTCTGACACCGCCATTGTCCCTTCTGTTCTAGGGGGAAAAGACGAACAGAACACATGATAATAGGGGTTCATTGGCTAAGTCACCTGATGTGCTTCCTATTGTTCTCTCGCTTCAATCTGCCCGGGAGCTCGGATTGGATGATGGCGGCGCAGCACCAAAGTGACAAAGTCACACCTCCTTTGTGCTGCTCCACCGTTCCCGTTGGAGAGGAGAAAGTTGCCAATGGCTTGGGTCCTAAATTCCTTGAATTCTGAATTTATTTATTTATCGGAGACAATGTTATCGGCCAAGTTTATTTTAAAGTCAATTCTACCGACCCAATCAGACAGTAACACTCATTCTCATTAAACATCCTGTGGCCCTTTTCCCAAGGTTAGAGCCCCGTGGTGGCTCGGTCACATTCCAACATAGATAATGCCTCCTGCATTCCTACATACTTCCCCCCACCTTCCCTGCCCCGTGCCCTCAAATGCGTGATGATGTGTGCTTAGCCCAGATCAACAGTTCTGTTGGGAGAGGGCAGAGTGTCAACCTGAACGGACAGGCCAGGGCATTGACTTTTAGAAAGAACACCCTGAGCCAATGCATGTCTTAAAAGAGGAGGCACATCTCAATTATGCCCATTTCACCATGGGTTAAAACCGTTAAGGGCTTTGGTGAGTAAAATACTCTCATCGTAATAAATGGTGTTTATGTTGGAATGTTCTTTAATAAAAGGCGTGTCGCTCAAATATATGCTGCTCCTGTCACGAAAGAAAATGAAGTCTTCAGAAATGATTTAAAAAAAAAACAACCACCACCAAACAGTAAGACATCAAACAACCCCCCTTGAGCAAACAGCTTTCCTCTGACCTTCTGAATAAATGCCACAAGGGGGCGAAAACGCCTAATGGTCCACGACTGCGAAGTTTATATTTCAAACCCAGCCACTCATAATAGATTAGTGGATTAATATTTTGGTCTAAAGGATCTGGCCTTTAATGTTGACATCAATTTATAGCTATCCCAGGAGCTTACAGTAGTAAAAGTCACGGAGACCATAAACTTCACAATAGATGTCAGCCTGCTGGTTACCGGTGCTCTAGGCTAGCACCCCATAAACAGAGGTGATTAGGTAACTGTTCCTCCAAGAGCCACCCGTAGCTGTAACATCTTCATCAGCTCCGGCGAAGATACTGCCCCCAGGATCTTAGCAGCCACGCGGCGGAGGCGCGCGCTTTTATTCATGTGTATTTATTTCTCTGTCATGTTTCATACGATGTTTGCACTGGTTGCTTATCATTGATCTCTTCTTGAAAATCAAGCGCGGGGTGTCTATTTGCGGGCACCGCTAAGAGAACAGAAGCACTCTTGTATCGTATTAGAACTTTCTGAAAAACAGCCAAGGTACAGAGGTCAAATTTCCCCATATGCTCTAAGTAACTTAGGAGGAAGCAAGACCACAAAAGGTTTTGCAAATGTCTGCCAGAAGCCCAGTGATCTAGGTCGCTGTGCAGGTTTCATTAATCAGGGTGTTCAAACAAGGAGTTATTTTTCTCTGCCTAAGGGACCTGCAGATATATCACAGAGAATCTGCTCAGTTGTTGATCGAGAAAGAGTTTTTTAATGAAATAGAGATCATTCAAGTGAATGGGAGGGAGGGGCGAGGGGTCGTGTTTGTGCTGAAGAGAGAAATTGTGCTCTCAACGCAGCTCCTCTGTTTGAGTCCTCTGTTCTGGCAGAGATGGGCTCAGGATCTAATAATAGTTCCTTGAGCTCCGCATCGCCACATACGTGTTCGGGTTAGAGCAGCAGGAGGAATTTAGTGACAGAGCAGGTGTTGTGGCTTATTCCCTGGCAGAATAAATGGTGGAGGGTGGTGGCCAGACAATTCTTTTGCTCCTTTCTTTATGTAAAAGAACAGTGCCTCCAATAGGCTTCCTCTTTTTTCCCCCCTTTTTTTCCTGGCACCAATGAAAAAGAACTAGAATTGCTATATTAATATGTATGCAAACATATTTTTTCACTTGAGCCTCTGGGGGGAAAAAAAAAGAAGGAAAGAAAAACTTACGGTGAAAATGCTTAGCCAGGAAGATTTACTGCTGATTGCAGATGTAGTATTGACATGTCTTAGCTGAAGAAAACTTCAGCTTTTAACTATTAATGTGGGAAACCTGGATCAGCTTTTAAAACGGGGTGGAGAGAGTTTTCAATGGCAGTGTATTTTCAGGGAAAGCATTTAGAACATCGTTTTTAATAGGAGCGTCAATTATAGCAGCGTGTGCATCTTCATTTTAATGGCCTGCCCTGGCTATCAAATTATGGAATGTAGGTGATCTGAATTATACCGGAGTCAGCCTTTATGCAAGACCCGCTGTTATTTAATGCTTCTGCAGACCCTTCTCTCCTTTTGTAATTACAAAATAGGCTTCAAGATTGGAATCTGTCTGAATGAAATGCCCTTTTAAAATAGTGAGATTTTCCTCAATCCACGTTTCTTTACTCCTCCAGTAGGTTAAATGCAAAAGACTTTCCCCCCCTCTCGTTAATGGTGTGTTGCTCTTATAAGATAAGCTAGGAAAACAAAAATGTATTTTTCCTGCCAACAGAGACAATTGGAGGTTTTAACAATATGACTTTTTCATTTGGTCATATAAGGTAACGCCTGACATCTACTTACTTAACCGTAGCTATATATTCTCGATAACCCATTTAGGTAAAATTAAAAATGATCTTATCCTTATGTCCTTTGCACCCAGTGCCTGCGACAGAAAACGCTCAGTGTTCTGGAAAACAGGGCATACCTCAGAGGGAACATCTTGTAAAGACTGTAATTTGACCTTTGACTCAACCTCTCTTGAGTAAATTTTAAATATTACAGGAGAACAAATAGAAAGCCTCAAGGTATAAGTCTGCTCCCTCTTCCTCTTAGAACTAGAAGCCAGTCAGGAGCTGTTCCAGATACCCAGCTAGCAGTGTGCGTGCCTGTCCTCCCTACTTTGGCTGAGAAATAAGATTCATCACTGGAGATAAAGATTTCTATATAATGCCATCCTCATCCGTCTCCCAGAATATTACTCCCTTCTTCCTCCTTTGAAGTAGTTGAATCAGTTATAGCCAGAGACACTTACCCTTCCCTCTTCCATACTATGAAAAAAATAATCTATCATGTTTAGTACAATAAGCCTTCCTAACTCTAGAGTCTACTTGAATTTGATGGCAATTAAGGGGAAGAAAAGCTTTGACAACTTTGTAGCTTTTGATTAAACCACACCAGAGAGACATGTTCCAGTGATAACAACTAAGCATTACGCCAATTATGTTAAATCCTGCTCCCCGCTCGCTTAAGCTCATCATGACCTGTTTCAGTGTCCAGTCATTTACCCTTTGGAAGGCTTACTCTCATCAATAAAGTGTCCAACTTACAGAAGGGGGAAAAAGAAAAGGAAATCCACCCAAGGGAACAACCGACCCCCAAATGACTTCTAGAAAACGGGTATTTCTTAACTTTTTATTGACATTGGCAAATTAAAATAGAATAAATTAACAAGTATTTTCTCAAAAAAATGTTTTGTACAAAAATACTGTCAAAATTTCCTAAAAAGCTTTCAACACAGTAGTATCTTTTCATGTACTGAATATAACTATTAGCACAGTGTCAAAAATGTTGAAGACAGAAACAAAATAAAAATCTGTGAAATGTTTGCCACTGACGACATTCCACACACCCTATTATTGTCTGTACATATGGGGGGGGGAGGGGGGGGCAGCCAACGTGAAAGTGAACAGTATGACTTTTCCTGATCCAGAACGGCTTGGCCCACATCTGTTTAATCTTCCAGTTTAGCATATTTTAAAAATTAAGTCTGTACTCAAATGCATAGTTTAAAAAAAAAAAATGAAGCGAGATGGCAGAGTTTGTGCATCTGCCCTTCAAAGTTCATGCAGCCAACTAATGCAATTTTCCCTTTCACTCATAAATTTGAATGCAGTTCAGTCATTTGAAACCATCTACAAAATCCACAAGATTAAGCAGTTTGCCAAGATTAATATCTAACAGTTGAGCACTGGAGAAAGTGAGGAAATAAAGGAGTAAAAAAAAAACAAAACACAAACAAACAACAACAACAACAACAAATAAAAAAAGACCAAGTTAGCTAGATATTTCAACTACATAAGGGAGGTGAATGTCAAGGCTACAAAAAACGAAACAAAAACAGGAAGGAAGAAAAAAAAAAGTGGCAGCAATTATTTTTTTTTAAAAACCAATTTGTACAAGTGTATAGCTTTACTTTGTCTCCAAGCTCTCAGACCTTCCAAAGATTTTGAAAAGTTGAGATACTGTGTCTATAAGGGAATGTTTATTATTATTATTATTTTTTTTAAATTCACACCGAAGAAGTTGGGAGGGGTTTGCTTTTTTTTTTTTTCCTTTTCTTTTCGCCGGGGGGGGGGGGGGTGGTGGAGGGGAGGGGGTTGGGTTCGATCTCGAGTCAACAGCTGACTCGACTGGGCTGCTGTTTGCACACGAAGTCCGTCATGAAATCGAATTCATTCTGCCCCAGCCAGAGTTCGGGCAGCTCCTTGATGCGGTCCAAGCCCATCTCTATCACTAGGGACATGAGCACTTCCTCGTCGATGAAATCAGTGTCTATGACATTGGGCGGCAGCATCGCCGCGGGGACGTGGGCCACGGAGGCGGGCATGCTGCTGCCGCCGGTGCCGCTATTGCCTCCGCCGCTGCCCGCGCCGCCGCCGCCGCCCGAGGAGCCGCCGGAGCCGCCGGGGGTGCTGCTGCCGCCCGAGCCCGGGGTGGCGGCGCCGCCGCCGCTGTGCTTGGGGTTGCAATCTCGGAAGTGCTGCTGGCTGGTCCCGTTCATCTGGTGGCCCGCAGCGGCGGCGGCGGCGGCGGCGGCGGCGGCGGCGGAGTGCAAATCCGGCATGTAGTGGTTGTGGGGGTAGGGGTGGTGGTTGAAATACTGGTTGTTGAGCTTCTGCAGCTGCATGCTGGCCGGCAGGGAGCCTCCCTGGCTGGCCACCGGGGGGCCCATGAACTGGGAGTTGCTGAACCGGGCCGCGGGGGCCAGCGCGCTCGGGGGGTGCCCGCCGTTCACGGTCCCCGGGCCCATGGCGTGCCGGATGCCGCCCGCGGCGGCGGCGGCGGCGGCGCTCATGCCGCCCGCGCCGTAGTGTATGTGCTCGCCCAGGAGGGCGTTGAAGGCGTGCTGGGGCGGCTGCGGCTGCGGCTGCGGCGGCGGCTGCGGCTGCGGCTGCGGCGGCTGCTGGTGGTGATGGGGGCTCGGGAACTGCCCCATGCCCATGCGGTGGGCGGGGTGGTGGTGCAGCCCGTTGGTGCCGTCGGGGAAGCGCCCGTGGTTCATGGCCATCATATGGTCTGCCATGTCCAGTCCTGCAAGGGAACAGCCGGTCAGAGCCGCGCGCCACACGTGTCGCCCACCGGAGCGCACCCCACTTTTTGCTTGCTCCCGCCCCCCCCCCAAAGACTCCCCCGGGCGGGCGCACGGCATCGGCTGCAAAATCACCAACCAACCATCCCCAGGATCCACCCCCCTTGGGTAGCTAGCTAGCGGCACCGGGACTCGCCGACCCGGCGGACCTGCCACCCGCCGCGGAGGAGCCGGGCGCTGCACCAACGAGCCCCTTCCCCAGCGATCGGGCGGGCGGAGCGGGGCGCCCACACCCCCCTCCGCTCGCTCCCGCTCTCCCCTCCTGAGTCGCCCTAATAAAGGAAGTGCCCCGCAGCCCCGCCGCGAACTTAGGGCTGCACCCCAGCCCTCCTCATCCTGTGGGGCTGCACATCCTGTTGTTATTCCCCGGCTCCGCCTCGCGCTCTTCCTCCTCCGGGCGGACCCGGCGCCCGCGGACGCAGGCACGGGGCTGGCGGGCTGGCAGGAGCCCGGCGGCCGGCTCGCGCTCACCTTCCGTCTCAGCGACGTCTGCTCCGAAGACCGAGGGCGGGATCGCGGGGTCCAGGACCGGCTCAGCCGCACATAGAGGGGCCCCTCCTGGCGTGCAGGGCGCTCGCGGCGCGGTCGGCGCGGAGGGCTCTTGCAGCGGCCGCGGGGGCAGGCAGAGTCCGAACCGCCGCTCGCCGCCTTTTATTTTCCCTCCGCCGCCCTCCCGGCTCGGCGAGACGGCCGGGCCACTGCCAACAATGAGCTGTGTTTCTCCGGGCTTTGGCCGCGGTTAATATAAGGAGCTCAGGAAGGGCGGAGCGACGGCCTGCCGGCCGGGAGGCGGGAAAAAGCGGATTGTGGAGCGCCCGGCACGGCGGACCGGGTCGTGGAGCTGCTCTCTCTCCCCCCCTTCGTCCCCCTCCCACGGCCAGAGGCACGTGCACGGAGGCTGCAGCGGGCAAGGGGTCCTGCCCCGTTGCACCCCCCGACTCTGGTTTCTTCCCTACCCGCAAATGTGGGGACGGCCCTGTCACGCCGGGTTGCAGGGAGAAAATCCTTGGAGTCCTAGCCCGCAGGTATCGCCTTCCCGGAGAGGAGCGAGCGAGGAAAGCTCACCGCCCCTTGCACCCCCGCTACGGCCGGATCCCCCCATCGCAACCTCTTCCACCGGGTTCACCTAGCGGTGTGGGCTACCTTCTATGGGGAAAGGGGGTTCTCTCGCGCCCCAGCCCTCCATCGTGCCCTTCTGCCTCCCCGGTTTTGCAAAAAAAAAAAAAGCTTCCTTGGAAGGCTGCGAGGACGGCGGTGTTTTTCCCGAGTGGGGTTTTTAAAGCCCGGGACAAATAATGCCGCCGCTTTCCTGGGCTGTGCCTTTGTGTTTCTTGTAGGGGCAGCAGTTAGCTGATGTAGATATACTCCTTGCAGATGCATATTTTTTTCCTCTTTTTATCTTTACTCCTTTCAAGGGCAGGAGCTGGGGGCGGGGAGCGGCACGGGCTGCAGGTGGACCGAGCGCGCTCGCGGCCCGGCCGCCTCCGTTTCTCGCGACGGGGAATCCGGTCCGCGCTTTCGGGCCCACCCGCCGCTCCCGGGGTACGTGTGCTTCAGCTAAGTTTGCTTTGCAGCTAGCTCTTGGTAGCTTTGGCATCCGAGCTGAGGCGTCTCTGCTCTGTAAACAAACTCAGCGATCCTCGTCCCCAGATCCACCTTTTTGCACATACGCAGTTTCTTGCTTCTGCTGCTGCCCTTGATCCGGGAGGGAGGTGGGGGGGGGGTGTGTGTGTGTGCAAACTTGCACAGCCTCCCTCCGGGCTCTGCCTGAGGGTTTGGGGTGGATTTAGAAGCGAACGGGGTTTGTAATTAAGAAATTCGAAGGCTGCGTAAGGCTGCCGTTGCTGGAAAAGGAAAACAAACAAACAGCACGGTAATCGTTTGGTAAATAAAGTTGTTCTGGAGGTGGACGCGTAGCTGCACGTCCCATATGGCACCGCGCGCGCACACACACTCCCGGGACTCTGGCTTTGCAGTGAGATTGTGCGGCGGAGCAATGGGCGATTATAATAACCGGGCTTCCCATAACGTGACACAACTAGCCTGGTCTTCTCTTTGGCTCACTGACTTGCAAATAAAAGCCCTAACTCGGGGCTGGGCCACAACCTCTCTCTTTGCTTTCTAAGTCGGGAAGCCGAATTGTTTCCCCACCGCCGCGAGGAGGCTGCTCCAAGCCTTTCTATTGCTCTTTATGTGGTAACAGCGAGTTTAGCATGCAGCGCTCCGAATAAGGACTTCTGTTCAGAGTTGTTTCTTCATAACTCTATAGCCATTGAAGACTTCCTGCTGCCAAGAGCCAGTTCCCCGCCTCCCCTTCCCCCTCCACCCCCCCTTTTTTTCTCCCTTGGCCTCCACAAGACTTATAGGCCTTATGTGTTGAGAACTGGAAATCCTGATACATTTTTCCCTTTTAGGAATTTGCAAATGAGACTGAATACTGTTTATTTTCTATTACCCCTCCATCTTCCCTATATCACTCTTCCTCTTTTTTCCTTTCCTAGGCTCTCCAACATGTATAACAGTGTATGCAATAATTTTTACACCTCAAAGATATTTACTTTTTGGAGACTTGTGCACAGAACATATTGCATTGTTGGTTGCAACCATCCCCTATTATCCTCTACATCTGTGTTTCCCAAAGTGCGGTACGCGTACCCCCAGGGGTACGGGAAGAGTTTGGTGGGGGCATCTGTTGCACCGGGGTTTGGTGGGGATATGCACTGCACTGTGCTTAGCTGCACCTAATTCTACATTTTCATGAGTCAAGTCAAGACAGTCTTGTGAGGCGTGAGATGGTCCCGTGTGCAAATAAATGTTATTTATAACTTTTATTTATATTTTATTATGAATAATTTTATTTTTGTTTATTATTATTTTGTGTATGTACCAAAAAATAAAAAAAATAAATACATTTTGATTGTTATTAAAATGCATCCATTTTTTTTGACGAGGGGTACTCAGCGTTAAGAAAATTATAGAAGGGGTACACATATGTCAAAAGTTTGGGAAACACTGCTCTACGTCCACTGTCTTTACCTGTAGGTCTTGGATTTGAAGTTACAGAACCAGAGTCTTAGAAGAGACCTATAAAAAATAGACTCCAAAATATCAGTCACCTCAGACTCCGTATTTGCCAGATCCGTTGCTTACGACCCCTTTGTCAGACAGCAGTGTCTTCAAGGACCAGCTCTTGAATGTCTCATGTAAAGAAAGGTGTAGCTCCATCAGTTCCATTGCTTCCACGTAATATTGGGCAATGCCTTGAAAGGTCACCTCCTCCTCCCCCACCCCATAAAGGGGAAACATTTGTTCTGGGACCTGCTGGTTAGACCATGGCACGCTTTGTCCATTTCTTCATCCCTCCAATGAATGTTTCCCAAGTGCCAGGCACTTTCCCTAGTGCCCGGAGAGACAACTAAGACAGGAACTCAGGGTCTGAAGGAGGAGATGAACAAACAGCCTCGGACACACTGTGATCAATGCCACAGCAGCATCAGACACAGGACTGCTGGGAGCACAGAGGCAGGGCACCTATCCTGGTCTTCAGGGCCGTGGGAAGGCTTTCCAGGGGCTAAGTGGAGGCCTGAGGATGTGTAGAAGTGGGGCCACCCCGGGAGGGGGCACAGAGGAAACTGGTTGGAGAACTAAACTGGGGTGGATCCTGTGGGCTTTGGTCCCCAATTGAGAAATTTGAATTGTATCTTGAAGACAATGAGAAGCTGGTGAGGGCTTGTGAACCAGTGAGATGGTCAAATTTTTGTTTAGAGAGATCACAAGTTTTTGTTTAGGACAACACCGTGGAGGATGGATTGAGAAAGTAAGATGGAAACAGGGAGTCTGGTGACAGTCATCCGGGGGTTTATCCTGTGAGCCTGGTAATACAACCATCAAGCAGTATGACCAGCAGACTGGTCACACTTCATTTTCCATAGACACCTATTTTCTCATGGTTCTGGGGGCTAGAACCAGGATCAGGATGTCAGGAGGACTGGTTTCTCTCTAGGCCTCTCTCCTTAGCTGGCAGATGGCTACCTTCTTGCCATCCGGCTTTTTCCTATTTCTCCTGTGCTGAAGCCCTGGGTAGATATCTTTTTGTGACCCATCCATGTGGACTCCCATGTGCATGGATTCCTGCACACGGAAAGGAAATTAATTAGAAGAAATATTTTAATATCGCCATTCGCCCTTTCTCTGTAATGGAAGTGTCAACCAAATTCATGGTCGACAATGACAAATCAAAAAACATGTGTGCAATTGGTGCCAGTGAGAGCTTTATATGTATCATGCATGCATGAGTCAACTTAGCCTTTTATAGGTAAAGAATAAACTTGCTTAATTAGACCCGCTTTCTGATTTAGTTAAACTTTTTCCAGCCCAGTGAAGTACCCCAACTTCTCTTTCAGGTAATTGTCAGAAACACAGCAGTAAATATCAACATGAAGCAGATTATTATTGTAGATGCCACAGGGAGAACAAAGGGTAAAGTACTTAAAACTGCAGAAGTGTTTGACTATATTCTGTGCAGGGAGAAAACCTGTAGTCATTTTCAAGGTCTAACACTTCTTACTTGTTTTCAGTCGGATCAAGTTTCTAAACTTTTTAAATCTCTGTTTTCTGGCTAATGAAAAAAAAAAAAAAAAAGGATTCCACTGAGTCTGCTATTTACCTACTCTAGGACTTCCATGAGGATCAAATGAGATGAGGCATGGGAAAACACTTCACAGGCATTTGGCTTGCACCTGGCTATAAAGCAAGTTATGTTCCTGGGCTGAAGAAACTCCCAAGGAGGCTAGTTGCTGTTGCTAGGGAGAGGAAGCTGGGTGTTGCTACGGGACATCATTACCTGGCACCCACAGCGACTGTTTCCAGGCTGGGCTGTGGGCTGCATTTTGCACAATGGGATTTTTGCAGCATTCGCTGTGATTTGGTGGGCTATTGCTCTGGGGTGGTGGCGTGGCCTGTGTCCCACTTGGGGGAAGCAGGGTGTTGCCCTTTCCACACCAGGTCCGCAGTGCTGTTTCTTTGTGAATGGCCAGTGCACATAACGGCAGCTCTTGCATTGAGTCTCTGCCCCCTGGTGGTCAGTGCATGTCATAGCAACAGGTAGGATGGTTAGAGGGACACTTAGCATATTAACTATATATACATATATATATATATATATATATATATATATATATATATATATATTAGCATATTAACCACATATATTATTAATCTCTTACTGTGCCTTAGATCTAAGTTATCTAAGGCACAGTAAGAGATTTATCATAGGTATGAATGTATAGGAAAAAATATACATAGGATTAAGTACAACCCATGATTTCAGGCATTTACTAGGTGTCTTGGAATGCATCCCCCTGTTGATGAAGGGAACTATAGTAACTGGCATTTTATTAATGTACAGCTTTAACAATACATTAGATAATATTCACATTGATATTGAAGGTGTGGATGGGGTATGGTGGAAGGCAGAACAAAAATTCAATGACCTTAACTAATTAGAGAAATGCTCCATCTAAAACAGGATTATATTCAACAGGAAAAATTTCAAAGGCCCCATGAGAACAATAACAAATTACATGGGTACTGGATGGGAAATTCTTGGCTAGGTATGGTAAGTCCAGCCCCCCCCAAAAAATTATGGGTCCAACTGAGCTATTATTGGTCGAATGAGAGGCAGCAGTGGAATGCTGTCCTTAAAAAGGAAACAAATTGTAGTGTATTAGGAGGGAGAGTATCACATGGTAGAGCCAAAGTAATCCTTTTGCTACACTTGGCTCTTCTCAGAGATTGTGGTTGGTGTGTAACATTACATTTTAATAAAGTGTTACAGAAACTAAAGAAGGTTCATTTCAAAAAAGGAAATATGTTTTAAGGGGATGGGAAATGGGAATTATAATGGCTATTTAATC
Source organism: Vespertilio murinus (assembly GCA_963924515.1). NCBI lineage: Eukaryota > Metazoa > Chordata > Mammalia > Chiroptera > Vespertilionidae > Vespertilio > Vespertilio murinus. The sequence goes on along the minus strand of OZ004705.1, from coordinate 177,495,741 downwards.
TGGAGAAGAAAAGGCTGACAGGTGACTTAATACATATGTTCTGGTGTACACACAGGGAAACTAATATGGTGGATCCTTTCCAGATGTTTCCCTTTTCCACTGAGACAAAGAAAAAAGGAAAGTGTTTTTTAAAAAAGAGAGCTTTGGATCAGTGGTTTTCAAATTGTGTCCTGCAGACTTTGAGTGTTCTTATCTTGACTTTTATGTGCTTTATATGTTAAGGATTTCTTATTTGAATTTGTCTTAAAACCTTGTTCTTATGTTACACAGTTGTGAAAGGAAAAGCTTTTGGTAATACAAAAAAAAAATCATAGAATTCTAATTCAGGGTGGGACTTTAAAAAGAGTCTTTCTCCACACTCCCTCAATTTCTAGATGAGAAATCGGAGGTCCTGAGAGGTTAAGTGACTTGCTCATAAAGGACTTCCTAAACATCAGGATTTTAAAGCATCAGAGCAGATTGTTAGAGGGAACTAAGTCTTTATGAAGACTCCAGTGAAATAGGATAGAGATGTGTTGAACGGGTTAGATCAGGATTTCCCAACTGGCGGGCGGGTTGTAAAAGGCAGCAACAATATCTGCATCGATTCCTACTTGTTCAAAAGTGAGAAATAAAATCATTTAAAAACATTTCTGCAGGTCAAAAGAAAAGTTCAAGAGTCTCTGAGTGCGTGTGTGCCGAGTGAGCCTACTGGGCTGGTCATAGACCTTCAACAACATTCCATGAGCAGACACGTGGCTCAGTTACCCTCTTGCTCAATACCTTCTTCAGAGGGGTGGGTGGTTTTTACTGTTTATAACCTTTGGTATTTGAATTCTCATTTACATATGGTGTTGTTTATTTTTTAAGATAGAAGACAAATGGTCCTGAATAAAACAGATCAATGAGAAATGTAATCATGGTTATTATTTTGCAAATGACTTATGATGATGTTCGCCCCTCCCAGAGGATACATTCATATAATGGAAATTCTTATATAGCACAAATACACATTCCTCTGTATGTATTTATAACTTTTATATAAACATAATTGTGAAGGTATATTTGCAAATACTATAATTGCTTGAAACTATTTCTTTTAATCTCATTAATTACAAACAAAATTGTAATTATTTTTAAAACCCCCAGCTGGTTTTTAAGTATTAAGTATTAGGACTACAAACATAAAAAAATGAAGTATTTTGTGTCAATTGCTGAAATGTAGTAATATTTCAGTCTATGTAGCATGGTTGGTGGTTGAACATTGATCTACAAACCAGGAGGTCATGGTTTGGCTCAATCCCTGGTGTGGGGTGGGTGTGCAGGAAGCTGCCAATCAATGAGTCTCTCTCATAATTGATGTTTCTATCTCTCTTTCTCCCTCTCCCTTCCTCTCTGAAATCAATAAAAATATATTTTAAAATTCTACAAAATAATGAAAACATTAACATTAAAATTTCTTTTTAAAAAATATATTTTATTGATATTTTACAGAGAGAAAGGGAGAGAGATAGAGAGCTAGAAATGTCGATGAGAAAGAAACATCGACCAGCTGCCTCTTGCACACCCCCCACCGGGGATGCGCCCGCAACCAAGGTACATGCCCTTGACCGGAATCGAACCTGGGACCCTTTAGTCCATAGACCGACGCTCTACCACTGAGCCAAACCGGATTCGGCTACATTAAAATTTCTTGAAGAAAATAACAACAACAACAAAAAGAAGCCAAAAGAATTATTTAAAGACTGGAGGTTCCATGAACTCAAGTTGAATAAAAACTGGTTTGGGTGGTATCTGGTTTTCATTATTAATACTTTGGATCATATAATTATTTTTTATAATAAATAATTTGAACCAATAGCTGAGGCAAGCATGGATAATTTAAACTACTGCAAAGTCTAAATGTTAGCCAATTTTTTTAAAAAAATACAGGGTTCTTTCCTATATCAAATAAGTATATGAGCCCAAAGTTGTCTGAAAGTAAGATCCTTTTTTACTTGTTTTTTCTTTAGTTCCTTCTCCCATTCATTCAAAGTCCTGTGTAATCACTAGATAAGAATGATATGTACTAGTGTGACAATTGTTTGTGTTTTGAATGGTGTTTTCTGGGGTGCTTGTAAGTGCTTCAGTTCTTTTAAGTGTTTTAAATAAGCTTGTTTACACCACTAACAGTAGTGAGGGAGGCAATCTAAGATAATTTGACATGTAGTTCAGCTTCTGGAATCAGTAGGTAGAGGCACCAGCGAAATATCCTCAAAACTTTGGGATAAGATTCTTTTTTGGAGTGAAATAAAGGCGCATAAACATGTATAAGATAAGGTCAGCAGTCTTCCTAGGTGCCCTGAGTACCTTGAGAATTAGTGGCCACAAGAATTCCAGGCAGTAGAAGGGCATACTCCTGTTGTAAACAATAAACTCCTCTTCATCAGTCTCTTGTGGTTTGATGAGTGTGGGGGCCAGTTCAGCCCTGGGTGGATGGATCAGTGAAACTGAAGACCAGGCATTAGCCTGTGGTGGCATCAAAGGCAAGACATACGGTAGGTGTGCTGACTGATCCTTCTGCCTCCTCCCTTTCTATTATTTCTGTGCTAACAACGTATGGTGGGCCTGTTGAAATAATTTGAAATTCAGAATCATCAAATCATCAGATTCTTACTTACTGATACCTTATATATATTTTATTGACTTTTTACAGAGAGGAATAGAGAGCTAGAAACACCAATGAGAGAGAAACATCGACCAGCTGCCTCTTGCACACCCCCTACTGGGGATGTGCCTGCAACCAAGGTACAAGCCCTTAACAGAATCGAACCTGGGACCTTTCAGTCCGCAGACCAACGCTCTATGCACTGAGCCAAACCAGTTTCGGCTACTTACTGATACCTTATAGTGCATTGCCATCCTAAAAAAACTTGACTGTGATTTTGCTCCAGACAGGTTAGGCCCCTGCATTATTGCCCCTATTGTATATGATGCCTTGTGATGCTCCCTCATAGTCCTCACAATGTGTAGTTACACATTATTTTGTGTCTCATTGACTGCTGTCGCCAGAGTGGCAGGGACCACACTTCTATCTTATCTCCATGTCACAGCATCATATCAGTGCAAAGCACTACCCGACTCAGAGTCAGTGATCATGAAACGAACAGTCCTAATTCCTTTCACCTTCACAGTTAAGCAACTGAGATTAAGTGTCAAGCTTCCTTTACAAAATAAAATTCGAAAATGTTTCCCAATCATCTGGGTTGCCACTTGGTAGGCCCTCAAACATGTCTTCTCTGTTAAGTAACAAATAATTTAGAAAGATCATTTATACAATTAGATTGTTTTCAATCCCTTTTAGTCCTTCTTTCCTTGACCACCTTCTCACGATTCAAAACTCTCCCCAGTAATTTAGACGCTAGGCCACTGTTTCCTGTCTTCTTTATTGACTTTGTGAGTCCTTCATAGCACAGCGGCAGGAGGAAGAGAACTCTGAAAATAAAAGGCGGTTCTCTACCTGGCGGCAGAGGCCCCTCATCCCCATTTTCCCCACGTGTTTGAGGGTTTCACAGAAGCGGCCCAGCAGAAGACGAACCCACATGCAATGTGTCTATGTGTTTCCATAGTATTGGTGCCATAATGGGTGCATAACAATGTTTCTTACAAAATATTATTTTTAAAAAAATAATGTATCTTTTATTGAAATTGTTGCATACTTTATATTAAAGTTAATTAGATTTAAAAATGAGGAGAGAACTCAATTTCAAAAAAATATTCTCATGTTGAAATCATGAGGGACGTCCTCCCTCCCCCCACAGTGCACGAATTACAATTTTTTTTAAAAAAGCAAAACAAAAACAGATGTATTCAGAAAACAGATTGGTGGTTGCCAGAGGGGGTTGGTGAAATGGGTAAAGATGGTCAAAAGGTATGAATTTCCAGTTATAAAATAAATAAGTTATGGGGATGTAGCAAGATTACTACTATAGCTAATGATGCTGTATTTTATATTTGAAAGTTGATAAGAAAGAAGGTCTTAAACGCTCTCATCACACACACACAGATTATAATTATGTGTGGTGATGGATGTTAACTAGACTTAGTGTGGTGATCATTTGCAATCTATACAAATATAAAATCGTTATGTTGTATATGTCAATTATATTTCAACGAAAAATATCTTTGGGGAGTTTACTAGTAGTTGGTGCACACGATGTGATTATAAAATAATGGGGAGGATTTCATAAGCCACAGGCAAAAATGTGCCTGATCCCAGTCATACTGTGAATGCTGACGATGAAGGTAGATTCACAAGAATCATGGAATTATAGTCAGTTACATATGGGAAGGTCCATAAAAACCATCTAATCCAACCTGTTTCATTTAGAGAAGACAAATTCAGGTGAACTGTCTTGCCTAAGGACACAGGGAATCAAGAGAGAGCCAGGAAGAATTGCACAAGGTTACTTATATGAGCTGTCTTGCAGTGTGCATGCCCTTGCGGTGTGCATATGCCTTGCTGACAAGCCTGAAGGGATCAACTATGCACCAGCTAGCCCTTAAGAAAACCCTCATGTAGCTGAAGAGTTCCCTCACTGCTCTCATGAGACTATCAGGGTTATTAGTTCTCTGGAGTCTCTAGAAAGCCAGGACCCTATCAGAGCTTGAGCTGATGTGGGGTCCATGGGGTGACTGGGGGTGTACTCCGAGGTAGATGAAAGATCGGGATCCTCCGATTCACACAAAGTTGCAGGACCAGTTTGCTGATAACATCTTTATATTCTGCTCTCAGATGATTTCATGAGAACTGTTTATGACAGGCAGACGCACTGGTTCCAATACCGGGGCAGGGGTGAAGGGGGCAAACACGGTGCTTTATTAGTTGGAAATCAGGTTCATAACCAAAATACTTGCAGATAAAATTACAGTTCTGACTTAGGTGACGACTGCTCAATGGACAAGTGAAATCTGACAAAGAAAAGGGCCTGATATGGATTATACTGGCAAAGTATCTAGGCATTTGTCTTCACCTACTGTGTCACTTATCATTGGGTCAACTTTCTTTTAACTCCCCTGTTTAAAGTTCTTTTAATATAGAAGTCAGGTAAGGCACCACTGGAATTTTGAAGTGTAACTAGACATTAGGATTTACCCTCTGAAAGTGAGTGAAACTAGGAATGACCACACATAATGTATGAAATTAGCTATTGAGAGAAATAACTCAAGGCCACAAAGCAACAAAAATGATTAGAATCAACTATGAAAGCTGAAGTGTAATGAGTTGTCTAAAGGAAGAGGTATCAACGGAAGGCAGAGAGCCAGCATGGAATCTAGATGGAATGGAATCTAATGAGCAAGAAATTGACTGTGTTCATCTGCCCCGGACAAAAAAGACACAGGCTTTGGTCCCTAGAGAAGTGTTCTTTACTGTGTGGGAGTGTTTGCTCAGTGGCTTTACCTTGATCATTCTTCTCTCTGCTCTGATTTCAAGTCCACCAAGGGAATTTTTGATAAATAATTCAACTTGTAAGAAATGAGGATAGGGTAATGAATGCTCATCCTACTAGGTAGACATGAGTAGTTCAGCCACTTAAAAAGCATGTTCTTTTCCCATTAAATATTAGTAAGTCTAGGGATGAATATATACTTTATCTTAATTCTGGTTAGAACATGGCAGCCCTAGCAGGCTTGGCTCAGTGGATTAAGCATTGGCCTGTGGACCGAAGGGTCCCCGGTTTGATTCTGGTCAAGAGCAAGTGCCTTGGTTGCAGGCTCCTCCTCAGCCGGGCCCTGGTCAGAACACATGCAGGAGGCAACCAATTGAGGTGTTTCTTCTACATTGATATTTCCCTCTGTCTTTCCCTCTCTCTTAAAATCAATGGAAAAATATCCTCAGATGAGGATTAAAAACAAACATATGAATAAATAAATACTATGTCAGCACTTTAAAAGTTGAGTTTCTGTACCTGAAAGTTGAGTCAGTTCTGTAACATGGTGACTCCTATTCACATGTTGCCACCTGAGGACCAACTGGACCCGCTCCAGCACATAGAGAGGCAGCTCATTCTGTATGAAGACCACATCTTTGTTTCTTATACCCTTACTGTTCATTTATCTCATCATCAGCACTGCCTACCCTATTACCATACTAGCATTTTCCTCCAGGTGCCTGGGACCCAGGCCTTCGGTCCGGCCAGAGTCTGACTTCTTCCTCTATGCTGCAGGCTCCGGCCAGAGTCTGCCACCTTCATTGCAGTCTGCCGTCTTTGTCTTTGCTGCAGACTGTGGAGTCTGCCGTCTTGTCTTCGATGCGGTACTCCACTCTTATAGATCCCTTCATATCTTCCCCTCTCCCCCTCATAGCAGGCATCCTGCCCCACCCATACACTCTGTGCCTGGAGCAGTTGGCTGGCCACCATCTTTCTCCTTCTAATTTGCATACTCCCTCCTGATTGGTTGGTGGGCATAGTGAAGTGATGATTAATTTGCATGTTTCTCTTTTATTAGTGTAGATAGAAGAGTTCATTATAATTTTTTTCTTATTGACTAGGAATCCCCTCCTTACTCCCTTCCCCAAAATAGTCTCTAAGAGAGAGAGAAAAAATAGGTTTTTGGTGGTGTCTTTTGCTATTATCAGCTGGCACACTGAATTCTCCTTAGACCACACTGAACCCAATGTCTTAGAAAAAGAGTATGCCTTTGAGGGAGAAAGAATGAAGAGAGAGGGGCTGTAAGTGCTGAGTATCTGTTATAAGCTATATAGCATGTCATTTGCTTCCATGTGTTGTCTTATTTAATTTTAATATCAACTCTGTTAAAAAAAAAAGAAGGAATTATTATCTGAAGCTCACAGAGTTAGGTGATTAACTGAAGTCACTATGTGAGGTAGGGTTTCAAATGAAGTCTGCCTGATCCCAGGGTTGAAAGGCTTTCTATTATTGCTGATGACCTTTAAAAGACAGTGGGGTGGAATATTAATGACTCCAGACCAAAGTTAAGCTTTGCAGGGCAAAATTCAGGAAAACCATCCAAGAGTCTTTAGCCTTTCATTCCTCTTTATCCACTGGCAAAAGGCAGTTTGCAATATGTACTTTCTCCATCAGTATTAGCCTAGATGGAAAGGAGGAAGATATTCCCCTTCTTCCTTCTACCCTCCACTTTCTAACTTTAAACGAAAGAATAGCTTTTCAAAAAACACACTAAGACAGAAAAATCTTAACACAAGAATAAATGGTGAAAGATAAACATAGAATGAGGAAAGACAATGGATAATGGTAACAGTAAACCCTGAGGGAAGCAAATTTTCTCAGAGCTTCCTGGTAACCAAGGCAAAAAGAGAAACATGTTGTGTTCCATGGCTTTCATTGTCAAATAAGGAAAAGGCTATTAGTTCCTTATGAAATTCAAGTGTTTTTGTTGTTGTGTTACTCTTAGCTGTGAAAGGAATTTATCATCTGAGTTATTCTAAAAGAGATATTGAATGACAAAGGTGAGAAAATACTAGAGAATATTTTTATTTCTAAAAAATTAAACTATATAGTTTTCTGTACACACAGATGCCTCTTTGACAGATAACTTTGGCAGATCAGTGAATTTTTATGTTCTGGGTGTTGATTCAGATAGGCACAATAACTTCTGATATGTTGATCAAAAAAAGTCTTCCCTTGCGAGTCTTCAGAAGCTTCCTTCCATGGTACCACTCAGAATCTTTCTCCTGTAAGTTTTAAGTGTCCTGATACTGAGATGCTGGTTTCTCTCCTTAGTTTAGCTTGAACCATTCATGAGCATCTCTCTGTCTGCTCTGTTTCTTGTTGCACGCGTCAGAAATTGAAACTTTCTACAGAACACTGCATTTGGACTAGAATAATCCATTTCTTCTTTGTGACATTTGTTAGAATCGTGACTATTGTTAGTTATTTTCCCAGTTTTTTTTTTCTTTTAATAACAGTTATGCAGTAACATTTCTGCTCTTTGAGAACAGCTTCTGCGTCCATCAATTTTGTGTACCTCTGACACTATACTGGCATATTTTCTTTTCATTTAAAGTAAGCTTTACTGAAGTTTGCAGGAAGACCAAGGTGGAGCGATTATATTGTAACTACATAATAAATTTACAGCTGATTTCTAATAATTTTTTTATGATTGAGATGAAAGTAACCTAAGCAAACACCTTATAGAAGAGTAAAATTATAGAAAAATTTAACTTGCCAATCATTATAGAAAAATAACTCCAGTTGAAAATACAAAAGTATTTTTAAAAAATGAAACAGAACTTGCCAGTTGTTTTTTTTAAGTTGACACTTTAGGATTTTTTTTTTCTTCCGGTACTTTACAGAAGGACTTTCCAAGGACTGCAGAGGAGGTTAGAGTGAAAATACCGGACTCCCTTCATCAGCCTTGCTTGCATAGCCATGTGCCTTGAACTTGCATTTGACTGGAATTGCCCTGTGGGTTTCTTCTAATTCCCTGGGCTGTGGACAGCTGCCTTCACGCAAGCCGGTAAGATGAGCCCAACACAAAATTATCACATCTGGGTGGTCTTCAGTGTGGGAAAGAGCCTCAGCTGTTAGTCAACAGGCTGTGAAAAAAACCATTTGGGCAAAACACACTGTCTTCAAAGATGGCACTTTGCTTTTTGCTCTCAGTGTCTTTTCCCTCTCACTGGGCACTTCCTCATTTCTCCACCCCCTTGCCTGAGAGCTGTTGGGGCTTCCCCTTTCAAGATACCTAGTTGGTTCAAAAAATAATTTTTTTAAATGACCCATTCTTTTAGAGGGAGAGGAGGACTGATGAATGAGTTGTATTCCTGGTGGACAGAATTCGTTTTGCATCATCTGCTCAAGATTCCCTAGCTTTGGTCATCTCCTTTTCCCGGTTTACATCACCCAAGCTTCCTATCTCCCTTGGAGGCCGTGTTAGTCTGAAGTCAGAGAGTTCTGGCAAAAGGCAGTTGGCAATATGTACTTTTCTCAAAGCCCAGCTGCTGGGGGTGGAGACCACGCTGTGAAGACCCTGCTCAGTTGGTGCTCTTGCCCGGGCTGGAAGACTTGTCTTCTGCCACGCCCCCACGCTGGGACTGGGAAACTTTTCTCAAGATGCTGGTGCATATCAAATAGGACTTCCCAGAGGCTCCTTCCAAGCTGCTTCTGCATTTCAAAGAGGGTTTACTGACCCCATTAGTGAAGTCAGCCCGTTTAAGGCGAAGAGGCTTTGTACAGGTGTGGGGCTCTTTAGGAAGGACTTTCTATAGGTGCCCCTGTGCTGAGCAGACAAAGAAACTCCTGCATTGGTTGCTATGCTATTTCAAAAAATGCTTTGTTGCTCTAAGGAGAAAAACAGACACTCTAGGAAGAGGAGTTTTCACAGGATTTTGTAGACCTGGCGCGAGTGAATGAAGCTAATATTTTTCTTCCCTTAGCAGTTCCATCTTGGCAATTACAGTTATATCTGTTATCCTTTGGTGACATTAAGCTTGTTAGTCCCATTGTCATCACCTCACAGTTAGCCCTACGCCTCCAGTGTCCCATTTCTCCAGTCCCTCCTACACGTTACAGCGAAAGAGCTCTTTCTAACATAAAAATCATATCATGTTTCCCACTTAAAATTTTTTCAAGAACCCGCAGGAGGCATGTTGGGGAAATTGTTCCTGCCCTGGCCTCTGCCTTCCTGCCCAGCTACACCGTCCCATGGTTAGCACACTTTCTTAGAGCAGGAGACGACCAATATTTATCAGCAAGTACCACTGTTTTATAGTGCACTTTGATCCTCTTAATGACGCCAAGAAGTGGAGGTACCCATTTTACATATGGGAACATAGTTACTTAACTCCTCTAAGTCTTCATCTTCTAAGTGGTAAGACCTAGAGTCCCTCCCAGGTGGTCTAATGGCAAAGTCTGGGGGCTTCGCCACTACAGAACACTGCCTCTTCTGCTGACTTGCTAGTTGTTTCTGTTGTACTAGTACAACCTCCATGTCCTGTTTCCCCTTTCTGGAAAGGTCTGTTCCATTTGCTCAACTGGCTGGCTCCTTCTCCACCAGAAGGTCTGGGCTCCATTACTAACTCCTCTGGAAGTCTTCCCGGCTCCCCAAGGCAGAGTTAGGAAATGACATCTCGCCAGCCGTGGCTTTGGGTTTATGTGCACAGTTAGCCTTTATGAAATTGTGTAGGATTCTTTACATCTTTTTTTTTTCTCCTGACCAGACTGAGTTATTTTGAAGGAAAGGATTTTATCTTTGTATTCCCGATGTCTACTTCAGTGCCTAACAGCACAGGACGAGCTGGTGCTCAATAAATTCTTGTCAAATGGAATGAATGTACTACTAAAGAATGAATGGATGAGAGTTGGGGGAATATAATTCACACAAGGTTTGCTTATTCTTAACCATCCTTTGAAAGTCCATTCTCTGGTGCAAAAATTCCCTGTCAAAGGTCTCTACAATCGTTAGGGTCCTTGAGGATTGTAATGGACTCCTTGAGCTACTTTCAATATTCCAAAAAAGCTAATGAAAACCTTAACCAGATGTAAGTCCATATAGGCTAAATAAAGCGTCAACTTTCTTTGCTTTGGGCTGAAAGTGTATTAATTTAGGGTGGTAACAGAGATTTTCTCCTAATGATTAGAAACTCCAATTGGCAGAAAAAGCTACATGTGTTAATAAAACAATAGGAAAATAAATTATCTGCTACTTCAATACTGCTTGTTTAGGGGAAGGCACTTCTCAAAGATTGGAATCACAGGGCAAACTCCCAACAAAAGTAATACTTACGGTACAAATATGGGAAGGTCTCTGCCTTCATTAATGAACTCACATAGTCCACAGCCTTCTTATCTGCACCAAATCTGCTTCTCAGAAAGCTGAGGAAATTATATTATCATTGGGCAAATGCAGCTTCTCCGTTGAATATTTTTTTGAACATTTCCATTGACATTTAATTGGATGTAAGAGTGATCTGGTTTCTTTATCTGCCATCCATTGATCATCAAATTTATAGCTCACTGAGTTAAATTTATGTTCTTTTCAAACATTTTATTGTTGCCATCTTCCAAAATAAGAGAAGAGGGAAAAAACAAACAAACAATAAGAGAGCAAAGGAGACAAATGAATTTTTCTCCCTTTCCTATGGCTTCTGGCCAGTCTGTTTTGGTTATGAAAACAGCCAGCTTCTTTATTGAAATAAAATACAAACCTCCAATTTGTTAAATTTTTATTGACATGGTCCAGAATATACCATTTTCTACATTATTTCATCCCTGTCAATGAAAGCAAAAAAGGGCCTTCATTAGAAGTTCTGGCTCTATCTCAAACCATTTTGTGATCTAATTTGGTCTTATGATTTATTATAAAATTTATAGTGTGTAAACATTGCCATAACCTTCGGAGTAGTAAACTCATCAAACCTTTTGTAATATCTCCTCCATCCCTTGTATTGGTTGGCTGACACATCTTCTTAGATTGTAAATATTCTTCCCTTTCTTGCTTACTATCTTTATAGATAAGACTACTCTTTTTTTTTTTAAATTTCATTTTACTTCTGATTTCCAAAGTCATCATCATCAAGTTTCAAGAAAGTTAGCTCTGATATCTGCGACACCCGATTCCATTCCATCTGAAGCACAACCGCTATCTATCTCCTCCCTCTGGTCCACCGTCCACAGAGAAGCTGGAATTTTTATTCAAAAGCCAAATTGGATCCTACTCATCCCCTGATTAGAAATCTTCCAGGACTCCTCATTGCTGACATCTCTGACTCCAATGTGGTGTTCAATCCCCTTGCCAATTTGTCTTCAAGCTATTTTTTTTTTGTGGCTTCAATTGCCACCAAAACCACTGAGGTCCTTCCCTCTCCAACCAACTTGGATGCCTGCCTTTTTCCAACACGGTGTGACCCTTCATGCCTAGAATGGTCTTGCATTCCTCTTTCATTCTCCCTTATTCTCCAAAGCTCTGTTCAAATGTCATCGCATTGTGGGAGTGTTTACTCATTCTTATTTTATATGAGATGTTGTCTTTTCATATGTATTATAATTAGCTGTGTCTATGTCTGTCTCTTTCATTCCTGTGAGCTCTTTTATATATATATATAATTGATATTTTACAGAGAGGAAGGGAGAGAGAGAGAGCCAGAAACATCGATGAGAGAGAAACATCGACCAGCTGCCTCTTGCACACCCCCTACCGGGGATGTGCCCGCAACCAATGTACATGCCCTTGGCCAGAATCGAACCCGGGACCTTTCAGTCCGCAGACCAATGCTCTACCACTGAGCCAAACTGACCTCGGCCCTGTGAGCTCTTTGAGGGCAGGGGTTGGGTTTGAGTTATATTGTATCCCCAGGTCCAATGGCCTCCAGTCACTAAAAAGACCATAAAACTTACCAATCAATGTGGGACACTATTGAGAGTGCAAGTGGGCACTGTTAATAATTAAACCAGGGCCACAGGTATAAAGCAGATTTTCTTAGTCAATATAGGATCTATTCTCATCCTATCACATCACTCCAAGCCTTTCGATGTCTCTGCTTTCACCTACTTTTCAGTTTTCTCTTTACCCAGTCTCCTTTCCTGCCACCCACCCAGTATGGAGGCTTCACTCTGGCCTCACCAAACTGCCTTCAGTTCCATGATGGTTTCTGTTAGTGCTGTTCCTCTTTCATGTCCACCTGGAAACTCTTCTTCACTTTTCGAGATCCTCTTGTGCATAATTCCTGAGAGAAGCTTCCCCTGACTTCCCCCAGATTGGATTAGGATCTCATTCTGGGATGCATGCCACTAAAAGCACACACTGCTTTGTATTACTCAAATTTACTAACTTTGTTGCCTTGCTCAAGTTGAGTAAGTTGGAGCTCGGTGAGGCAAGGGCTGCATCTTACTCATCTCTGATTTTTAATCACACAATACTGTTTTAATAAATGTCACTTGAATTAAGCATAATTTTGGAATTGCCATAGCTTTTTAGGTGGCAAACTCATTACATTTATTGTAACATCCCCCTTTACCAGGTGTACTGGTTAATCGGATTTTTTTCCATAGATGGAGTTACACATATGTTGATGTATATATATGCTATTTGACATGTTTGCTATTTTGTTGTATTGATAGCAGGCCTCAAAACTTGATATGTCAAATTTGCTGAAGGTGTTAACATCATAGATATTTTACGCTTAAAAATATCAATTTTTGTGCCAAAAAAAAAGAAAAAAAAGAAAAGAGTATTTGTGGGAAGTTTTAATTCATTATTTTAAAGAAAAGTGCTGCTGAATACTTCAGGAAGCTTATGGTGAACATGCTCCATCTCAAGATACTGGTATTTAACACATATTTCTGGGATTCCATTTTAATAAATATTATATTGCTATGATTTTATGATTTTATTTGACATGTCACAGGTCTTTGGTTCTTTTGCACTATTAAAAAAAAAAAAGCTCCTGGACCAATAATCCTCTAACTAGTATTCTTGCTTTGAAAAAAATTGAGGGCATGTCTAGAATCAATTTGTTTGAAGAATATATTGTTTGGAAAATTTGGGGGAAATTCGGTGTTTTATGTGACTCAACAAAGTGAATTTCTCCTTACCTTACAATTAATCATATCGCCTTGGCTTAATTCTGGTGAGCTTTCTGAAATCCTGAGCTGATGGGTGTTTCAGAATGAGCCTCGAAAGCGGGATGACAGAGGAGCAACCTGTTTCTTTGCAGAAGAACTTAGGAACCACATCCATGCACCTTTCTTGGGAAAAAATGCTCTTCTCTCATTTCAATGCCCCATGGCCAGGAAGTGACACCTTTGCGTAGCCCCGGTCCAGAAAAGGCATATTTAGATAAAGGCTGATGGGCTTGTCCCATTTCCTCCTCAGGCCCCTCAATTTCTCTCATCCATGGGAACACTCCTACTGGATGAGAGAGGAGGATTACTGAAATGGGGCACAGTCTTTGGGCACCTAGCTCTGTCTGTTGCACTCTAACCTGCCCACAACCATTGCATGAAACAGGAACGAAAGCATATTTGGCAATATTTGTAATGAATTACATCCAGTTGAGATTTTTGAAGTTCACAGATCTTGGCCAAAAAAAATGAGGAGGGTAGGAGAGAGAAGAAAACATCTCAGAAGACAGCACCCAAAGAGAATGTTTATTCACTTTCAAATAAATGTCTAGAACTTTAGTTTGTAAATGCTTTAATGTAGTCCCTTAGATTCCTCAAGGGGTTGCTTCTGCTCCTACCCCTTGTGCCTGTTCTTTCATTCAGCTTATCCAGGAAATACTGGAAAAGTGCTCATTGTGCCTAGGGCACCCCCAGAGGCACCAGGGGAACAGAGGAAAGACAGGCCCCTGCACTGGGGGGCCTCTGTCCTGTTTGTCCAGACACGGGGAGTCACTTCCTCCGGACAGGCCTGCCTCAGGGCGAGCGGCTCCCGGGCAGGTTAGTCTGGCTGCCCTGGATGTGTTTTGAGCTCCTTTTCTCCACACAACAGTGATGATCCCACAAGGCCCAATTAGTAGGGAGATTAGTATGTCCTAGGTGCTGTGCTTAAGACTGTACAAATATTCTTTCGTATAATCCTCCCATCAACCTGAGGTAAAGGTTATTTTTAGACGAAGAAACTAAGGTTGAGAGAGGATAAATGATGCGTGTAAAGCCACCTGGGTAGTCAGTGTGCTGAGGGCAGAGCTGTGATCGGTCGGGCTCTGCAGCCAGCTTCTCAGCACTTACCCATCTCGGTCCTGCATCGTCGTCTCCTGTCTCCCTTTAGCAGGAAGTATTTAAAGCCTTCCCCCTGCCCCTTCCCCTGCCCCTGAATGTGTAACTTTCCCCTTATTGGACATCTCCAACAAGAACCCGAAAGAGTGGAGACCCCTTTCTGAACACTCTGAGTAGGTGATGTGCCAATGAACAAAAGACTCTGAGAGTACTGTTACTCACAGGCCTATTCTGTTCCCAGATCCCTACACTCTCCCTTCTGCTGTCCTGCTATCATTGGCTTGATGGAGGCATTCCATTATACAACTGACTGCCCTGGTCAGAGTCCTAAAGAGAGTCAAAAACATAGTTCCCCCCAGGAAACTGGACAAACATACATGAGTGAATTACAGGGGATGGTAGTCGGCCTTCAACGGAAGAGTTAGTGTAGAAACAGACTTCTATTATACAGTCTCAGATAGAAACAAAGTAATGTAGATTTTGGCAGGAAATTATTATTTTTGACTGATTCTCAAACCCACAGTTTATGCCAGAATTCATTTCCCTGCTCCCAATCTACTCCAATTGCTTTCATAAGAACTTTTGATACTCTGAATTATTTTGGAAATTTGGGGGATATTCTGTGTTATTATGTGCAACAAATTCCTAGGAAATTATTCCAAAGTGTAACACAAGCAAAGAACAAGTTTTACTTGGATGTCAAACAACCTCCTCCACCAGTGCTCATCATAATGCTTGCTTGGTATTTTTCAAAGATCGGAACATCTAACCGCCTAAAGTATTTAGATAACAAACAACTGAACAGTGCTTACGATTGCAATATGTGCTCATTCCCAGACAATGCTTGACAGTGAGATGTTTGAGAATGTGCTTGTAAACAGAGGGCTTTTCGGTTCTGGGTCACAGGTTCAAGTGCCATCCAAATTAGTGACTATCGTATTTGTCTTTGTAAGATGCACCAGTGTTCTAACTTGAAAAGCAGGGGTAGAAGGAGAAGGGGGTCTAATATAAGGTGAGAGGATAAGATTTGACTTTGGGTGGTGGGCACACGGTACAGTATAAAGAACTTGTAACATAGAAAGCCACACCTGAAACCTATGTGTTCATGTTGACCAATGTCACCCCAATCAATTTAATTTTTAAAAGAGCAAAAAGTCAGTATGTGATGAAAAAGAAAAAGAAAAAAGAAAAAGACACTTAAGATGTGGTTAGATACAATTTAAATATGGCCTCACTTCTGATACCTATTGAAGATCACAGAAGAAATCTATTTGTGAACATAAAACAGTAATTTAAAAGAGAGAGAAGTGGTTAAATTTCATTAAAAGAAACATACATGCATACACATGCACACACACACACACACATTAGTTTTTTTCTCTCTCTCATAATTGCAGATAATGTTTCACACAGATGAAAGTAACAATTGGATAACTTTTATAATCTATACCATTTTGGAAACTAGTTTAATATTTTCTGTATGTAAAGCACTGTGATGGTTTTATTAGGTTTCATGGTGCCAACTTACTTTTCTCACTAAGAATTTATAAAATCTTGCTTTCCTCCCTTAATTGGTTTTTATTTTCTCATGAAATAATTTCTCCTTAGAATTATTTTTCTAGGGTAGAAAGCAACTTTCTAGGTGAAAATCAAGCTTACTTTAAACATTCCTCTTAATCATTTCTTCATTCATTAAGTTAATATTAACTTAGTCCCTACTATGAGCATAATAGTTGCTCAATTGAGAGCTATAGGAGGATACAAAACAATTTAACAAATATTTTCAAAGAGCTCACAGCCTACTGCAGACACCCAGGAAATGTTACATGGTGATTCAACAGTACCTGAGATGTCACAAGGGCTGTGTGTGACTACGTACCAAGGGAATGCCTTTGAGTGTAGAACATAAAGGCTCTGAGTTCCTGGGAAGGAGAAATTGCTGTGGCAAGGAGAAGTCAGACAAGCTCTGTGAGAAGTGGGACAGTATCCGGCCTTGAAAAGTAGGGAGTTCCTGGGCGGTTGATGAAAGAGCATATTATGCATTCCAGCCTGGGGACCAAGCTTTGACCAGAAGCCCAGTGATGGGAATGAGCAAAGTGTCATTACAGGGAATCTCGCTGCACCCCCCTCAGGGGTGGTATGTTGTAGTTTCTTCAGAATTCAACATTACCTGCAGAGACCATCCCTGAAACAGCATCGCAAAGAATCTGAACAACATAGTCTCCGGACCTGGGAAAGCATGGGTGGTGATAGGGCTTGAGTTGCCACGTAATCTTACTAGTTGCACATGGAGAAGTGAGGGTCCCAAAGCACTGTGAACATTTCTTCCCCTTTCTTCCCTCCCACCACTTTCCTTTTAAATAAATGGAGTGAAAAACCAGATAAACAGGAAACACAGAGCATTTGCTTTTGTTTCTACTTTCACATGTGTAGTCAAATCTCACGTCTACACATAAAGTTATTTCTAAATTTGGAAAAACACCCATTCTTTGAACTTTCCCATGAAGAGCTTCTGGTTTCAGTTGCAATGTACTTTAGCTTTCCACGACTCTTTTTGCAAGGAAGATTTTCTAATATCTTCAGAAAGGACTTCCTCCCATCTTTCTCCCTCTTTCTAGGCTTGAAAACGGTTAAGAACCTCAGTCAACTTTTTCTAGGTCAAATAGCTTGATCGTTATCATTGTTTCCTTTAAGGGCGATTTCTCAAACTTGTAATCAATAAGAAAAAATATTTATTTCTACTTAAATGCCTCTATAGCCCTGGCCAGGTAGCTCAGATGGTTGAGACCCGCTGCTGTAGAGTGTAAGACCATCGGAAAATACAGATATTTACATTATGATTCATTAACAGTAGCAAAATTACAGTTATGAAGTAGCAACGAAAATAATTTTATGGTTGTGGGTCACCACAACATGAGGAGCTTTATTAAAAGGTCACAGGATTAGGAAGGTTGAGAACCATTGGTTTAGAGCATTATTCTGATATGCTAAGGTTGTAGATTTGATTTCTGGTCAGGGTCATTACAAGAATCAACCAATGAATGCATTAATAAGTGGAACAACAAATATCTTTCTCTCAAATCAATAAATTAAAAAGTGCTTAAATGTCTCTATGTTCTCTATATCCCACTTTAAAAGGTGGAGCTAAAGACAGTACATAGTATTCTAGGACAGCCCGTATCTGTACTGAGCATCATGAAAAGGCTGCCGATTTTCCTTTTATTAAATCAATCACACTTTTAAGGCTAAGGCAGGAACACCAATAGTTTGTGTTGATTACGACCTCTAGCTAGTTTTACTTATCACATCACTAAATTAGTCCTGCAATTGTGTGGTTTTGCTTCCCATGCGAATTTCACTATAGAACCTCAGTCTGTTTATATTCACCCACTTCTCCAACTCATCAAGATCATTTGCACTTCTGTCCAGTTTTCCAAAGTGGAATGTACCACGCCCGGTTTGAGGTCATCTTTAGACTTAATAACCATATTCTCTACAATCATCTAAATCACCACTAAAAATAGCATCAGGTTAAGACCAAGCACACTGGAATCCCATGAGATATGCATCTCTGGGCTGACACTGGACCATTAATAATTACTTACTGAGAAAGGCCTTCTACTTACGAATCCGCCTAATGAGAAGATGATTTCAGGATGTAATTCTTTAATTGCCCAATGTCAAGGAAGACAAAACGTACAGCTGTATAATAGTCAGAAATATTTCATATTTTTGCCTTCTGCTTGGTTTTACAACACTTGTCATGCTTCTGAGGAATTGCATTTGACTAATTGTGATAGGCTTTTTAAACACAATTGCCTTGATTTTATCCAGTGTGTGTGTGTGTGTGTGTGTGTGTGTGTGTGTGTGTGTATAAGACTGTGATATATTTCTAGATCTGAATGTTATGGTGTTGAGTCTAATATTTTTGTTTCCTGATTTCTTGTTTTTAAAATACAAATATGCATTTCTCTCTTTTGATCCATAGACACCTCACCTCAAGTTTGCAAAGATAATTGCTAGTGATTCTGTGATGATTTCATTGAAATGCCATACCATGGTGTTTGCCAGTAATTGTTTATTCATTCTGCCATCTGAGCTTGCAGGTCATGCATTAGCATATGCATTTGTATATTATAATGATTTTCAATTTATTGAGTGGAGTCATCATCTGAAGCACTGTAAAAAACGCAAGGACAAAAGCAATGCCTACCTCATATGTCACTTCACTGGGATAGACATGACAATTAAGGAATAAAAACATAGAGGAAGGAGAGGTCAATCATACTGTCAAGACATGCTGGCTGGCAGCTAGCTGAATTTCTCTTTGGTAAAACCTTTGGACTGCAGCCACTTTGATTTAGAGGAGACCCATTGTAGGAAAAGCTTTCCTGGAATGTGAGGATTTGGAGATGAAGTCTGGAAAAGAAAAGGGAGCTAGCTAGGGGGAGGGCGAACATAGATGGATTCGTATTAAAACCAATGGGTTGTTCTCACCCCTCTGTTCAAAAGGAAGTCTGTGCATGAAGGGTATGCAGAGGAAGGGAGATGATCAGCCCTTGTTTTACCTGGCTGCCAAGTAAAAGAACCTTCCAGACACAAGAAACTGGTTGCGTGACTCATAGCACCTTGGTTATGATAAGGGCTGTTCCCAGAGGCGGGTGTTCCTGGTGCTAGAATTCAAAAAGGTTGTTTTCTACAAGCCATCCACTTTGTTGGGTGTTGTGACTCAACTGTGGACTGAGGTTAATGTGCACAGAGGTGGGAATGGAGATGATTCCCCGAGGGAAGGCTGGCTGGATTTCTGGTTGACCACCTGCATACTGTTCACCATTGTGCATACCCATGAGGCCAGGCCTAGCCCTGCGATCCTCCCTCACCCCTTCTTACTGCAGTTATCTCAACCTTGTGGCTAAGGACAAGCCTGACATGGTGTTTTCCTTTCTTACAGCCTGGGCTGGGATCCTCACCCCTGGGCTCACTCTTGAGGTGAGTCAGTAAGAGAGCAGCTGCCACCTCCTGGGAGCCGGGGGCAGCAGTTGGGGTGCACCTGTAGGGGACAGAGGAATGAGTGATGCAGTCTACTCTACTTCTTGCCTATTAGTGTATAGGACTGATTTATTCTATTTTCTAGCAACCAAAAGCCTGGCCCTGAGGACACGAAATTCTAGATAGCTAACCTGCAAAGTGGAGCATGTGGGATTGGAGGGAAGATGAAAAGAGCATGGCATGATGAAGGTTGGGTTAGAGTGCTGTGATGCCCAGGAAAACAGTCCTAGTTACTAATGGGCCGTCCACAGAAGGTGTACATGGTGCCAGTGATGTGCGCATTGGGCAGGGGGGGCTGCAGGGAGGCATGGAAACTTCAGCCATCACTGCTTTCCTCTTGTCTTTTCTCCTTTTATTCTCCTACATGCCACTACTAAGCCTTTAATAAGGACACTATTAAGTGTCAAAGCATTTTGCTTTGCACCAAAGATCTCTGAATGAGGCTACTGTTTATTGTATTCTTTGTTGGGTGAAAGGTAAAAAAAAAATTCCTTTTAATCCAGTTCATTCAGGTTTTAATATAGATCAGAGCTGAATACAATGAAGAATATTATACATTAACATCATCAGTTTCTTAAAGATATTGTAGCTTTATGCTCTTGCCTAAGTTAAAAGTAGATCTTCCAAAGCATCTTTGGATATCTTTCTTAAGTTTTTCATAGCATTGAAGCCTTTTGGCCATTGATACGTGATGAGGTTGAAACCTGGCTGGTCGAGATATAATTTCCAAAGCTTGGATGCTGAATTATGGATCCTACTTACCTTACAGACACTCAGTATCGGCTTCCATAATAGAGTAACATATTCCATGGAGGGTGCCAGGGAGGGCAAAGGGAACGTGTTATCCTGAGGTAGATCAGCCACCTCTTTGAAACTGGCTGGAAACAGACGTTGAAACTTGCCACTGATGTCATAAACAATTCCTTCCATACACTTGGTCTAATTACCATTTTTTAAGTACAGTGATCATTAGGTTCTGGGTGGAAAATCTGGCATTTTATTTGAATAGACTCTTGCTAATGTTCAATCCCAAGATATACTTACTTTGCTTCCGAATAGTGTGGTTAGGTGTTGCCTCGGTTTTTGGTGCGCAGTGAAAGTATATGCTGAAAGGGAATTTCCCGCAATCTGCCCTTAGGATGTTCGGTGAGGTGTGTTCATGCACCGACTGCATGTGTGAATGCACCCAAGGGACATGTGGGACTGGGATGCCCAATGTGACGCTAGAAAGGACCATCTCTCATTACTCAGAGTCACTCCCTGGGTGCTGCGAAGCTCTGCTTGCAAATTCGTGCTTAACTTCGGATTATGGCTGAACATGGCTCTGCCCACTTATTTCCAGAGAAGCTGTAGGTGGCCGTTTCTGACCCTAATATCTACCGTGTTTCCCCCAAAATAAGACCTAGTTACAGGTTTCCTTCTGAGTGAAATATAAGGCATCCCCCCCGAAAATAAGGCCCCCAGGATTCACAGTTTGTCTGGTTTGTGTTGACAACTACCGTACTACCGTACCGTATACAGGTAATAAATTTCCTTTATTTTCATTTAACAATAAATGTGTACCGTATTCTTCTTCATGGAAAAATAAGACATCTCCTGAAAATAAGACCTAGCACATCTTTGGGAGCAAAAATTAATATAAGACACTGTCTTATTTTCGGGGAAACGGAGTACATATCATACCTCACTTGCCCATCAATGTCAAGGCTGGTGGAGTAAAATTTCAAAATATTAATTGAGTTTCCCTTAGAAGTGCCCTTGAGCCCAATTTAACAATAGATTTTGACTTTTAAAAATAAGTAGTGTACCGGGAAGAAGAGACTTTGGGAAGCCCTGAATGGTGCTTCCTATCCCTGTCTCTCTGGGAAAAAGTATAAAGACTCGGTTTACTGTAGGGGGAATATACTATTTCTTCTTAAAGGCTGTTGAGATCAGTCAATGAAGTAATGTATGTAAAGAGACTGACAACTTGACTGAGTTTTATCAAGTTATGTTGTGTTCAAGCTGGCTTCTACCGGCGTGAGCCAGTCCTTAAAATTTCAGGAAGGCCAGGTGCTGGTTAACATCATTTTGGTAGTTGAAATCAGCATTGGAAGAACAAATCAGATAGTTTCTTTTTTCTGGTTGTTACACATTTAAGAGCATACGGTTGATAACAAGTGTTAATCCTCATTCATCACAGCTCCAAATTAGATTTTAAACCTGCCAGCCCTTGTAAAGAGCCCATATAGAAAGCGGTCCTGTAAGAGGATGTAAGGTAACCACAGTAAACTTCAATCATTTTCCATATTGCAGCCCGGATGCAGGCAGACCCATTGAAGCTGTCCTCCCCATCCCAGAGGACTAAAGAATGAATGTTCTAATTTTTGAAGTTTTCTGTTCACTTTATATATATTTTTTTCTTCTCCTGTTTTATCAAGCAAGCTGGCACCTCTGTCACAGCTCCTCCGCACATTATTTGCTGCTCTCATTAGTTGTTAGCTTAAAAACCAGCTGTTAAAATAACGTGCAACGTAAAAGTAAACTGGATCCCTATTAAATAATGTTCAAAGAATCTGAATTGGTATTTCTCTGAGGAAGATATACAAATGGCCAATAAGTAAGCACTGGAAAATATGTTCAGCATCATTCATCATCAGGAAAATAGAAATCAGAACCATAATGAGAGAGCATGGTGCACCCTTTGCAATGGCCTCAATGAAAAAGCCCAGTAATCAAAAGTGTTGGTGAGGATGTGGAGAAATTGGAACCCTCATACACTTGTTGGGAATGCAAAATGGTACAGCTACTTTGGAAAAACAGTCTAGTAGTTTGTCAAATTATTAAACATAGACCCATACCATATCACACAGCTGTTCGACTCTACATATATATTCAAGAAAAATGAAAACATATGTCCCCACAGAAACTTATACTGGAATGTTTGCAGCAGCATTAATTCATAATAGCCAAAAAGTGGAAACAACCTAAATGTTAATGAACTGACAAATGGATAAGTAAACTGTGGTATATCCATTCAATAGAATATTATTTGGCCATGCAAAGGAATGAAGTGCTGATACATGCTATAATATGGATAAACCTTAAAAACATTATGCTAAGTGAAAGAAGCCAGTGAGAAAGACCATATATTATATCATTACATTTATATGAAAACCCAGAATGGAGAAATCTATGGACCCAGAAAATAATTAGTAACTGCTCAGGGCAGGGGTAGGGGGGTGACAGGGGAATAAGGGAGTGATAGCTAAATGCTTTGGGGTTTCTTTCTGAAGTGATGAAAATGTTGTAAAATGGATAGTAGTGATGGCTGTGCATACATGTGAATGTACTAAAAAAGCGTTGAATTGTACACTTTAAATGGATGAATTGCATACTATGTGAATTATATCTCCATAAAGCTGTTAGCATTTAAAAAAAACATAATCCTGAAGTAACGTTTGATAATTATGATAAAAGTAAGAAATATTATTATTCTACTAATACATTAATTAACTTTTTATAAAGGCAAACTGGCTTTGAGAGACAACTTGAATGGCTCAGGGAAGTGCGTGGGTTTTTAACATCCATTTGGCTATTTAGGAACACTTCTGTTGATGTTTTTATATTCTGGAGAGTCACTGTCTTAAATAAGTAATGAATGAGTTGTCTGAATGAGTTGTTTACCATACAAGAGCGTTAGCTGACCTTTTAAATGACCAATAAATACTGAGGGGACTGAATAAGGCTCTCTCTGTTCAGTTGTGTGTATGTTAAATTTAATACATTTGGATGACAGTGGTGGTGATATTGCAATTCAGAAAAGATAGTTTAATCTCTGGCCTCTGTAGAGACGGGGGAGGGTCAAGTGAGAGATGGGAATGGCCATATTAATTTCCACCCATCATCATTGGTAGAGCAAAGACAAATGATGAGTACATGGAGCCTAAAAATAGCAAACTGTTCAACAGCTGTGTGTGTGTGTGTGTGTGTGTGTGTGTGTGTGTGTGTATCTCCTTTTGAAAAAAGCTTGTAAGATATTTTGGTGCAAAGAGTATAGAAGTGAAAATACATATGTAAACATCATGCCAGTACCTTTCCATTTAATTTTATGCTCTTGTGTTATGCCAACAGTTAGCAAAATATTCTGCTTTTCATATTTTGAAAATGTGAAATGTTATCTTATGCCCTCTTTTAGAAAAATCTATTATTTGAAGAGAAAAATATTTGTCATTTGAAATTGTTTTATTAAGCATTCAAACGCCTGTCTGAAAAAAAATCATTTCTTAATTGTAAGCCCATCCCTTACAGAATACTTGCACTCTGCTTGCAAGATTAAAATATATACTTGGTAGATGCTGTGAATCTTCCTTGGTGATATTCAGTTTTTCACTTCTAAATAATGCTATTTTTTACATTAATATTTGGATTGTTCTTGCTCAGGTTTTATTGCTAATCATTCTTAGGATATTTTTGTTTACCATAGTGCTTAGGGATTAGATTCAAGGAAGAAAAACAAACAAAGAAACCATACTTCTGAAGTTCCACACCACGTAATTGCCTCAATATTGTAAATACAGGCTAAGAAATACTAAGACTCCAATAGCTCAGCCGCAATCTTCTGGTGAGATCTAAATGCTGCGGGAAGGAAATTAGCCAATAACCACCCCCCACCTCTCTTCATGGTCCTCTGCCCTCCAGGCACCTGCCCAGTTGTGCAAACCTTAGTTTAAGTGTGAGGATGTCATTTTCTCAACTAGCACTGAGTCAGTTATAAAGTCCTCGGGCATTATTGGAGAGCATTGCTTTCCCACCTTCATCAGCAGATCCTTGGTCCCTAGAAGCCTGGAAATCGATCACCTCCCAGTAACCACAGTTGCCAATCTCAGTTAAACATTTGAAGAGAGCGAGAGGGCAGAGGGAAGGTTAGTCTTACTCCTCTGGATGGTCAGATTCATGGGTAAATTACCTCCTGGGGAAGAAGGAGACAGGAGAGCATGCAATGATTTGTGTATCTGGGAACGTACAGGGTCAGGTTAATGCGGTGACTTAACTGTTAGGGATACCTGGCACTTGTTTTTATGTTGTTGGACGTGATCCACAATGTAAATATGAAATCTTTGTGCTTTTGGGGGGCTTGAAAGAAGAGATAAAGAATTTGTAGCCCTGACCAGTTTGGCTCAGTGGATAGAGCGTCAGCCTGCGGACAGAGGGGTCCCAAGTTTGATTCCAATCAAGGGCATGTACCTTGGTTTCGGGTACATCCCCAGTGGGGGGTGTGCGGAGGCAGCTGATGGATGTTTCTCTCTCATTGATGTTTCTGCCTCTCTCTTTCCCTTCCTCTCTGAAAAAAAACCCGCAATAAAATATATTTTTAAAAAGAATTTGTAAATAATATTTTAAATAGTATTTATGATATGTATCTGTTATTTCCATCTTAGAACAAATGAAAATGGACTAAAGGGTAGGAAGATAGTCATCAGCTCCTAGCATCTCATGTCCTTCCCCTCTCTCTAAAACCAGCAAGTCATATCCTCGTGTGAGAATTAAAATAAAAAAAAGACAATTTAGTTTATCTTTGATGCCATTTAAGTACAGTTTCTAGCCTATTTATCATATAAGTTGCAAAAATATTAATATAGGTTTTTATCTTTATGAAAACCTATATTCATTTATGTTCATCTTTCCTTCACTCAAATTATTAACTAATTTTAAAGACTTCCCATATGCAATTGTGCCTACCTTTCCCACTGCTTCTAATGACTTTCCTGGTGTTATTAGATGTTTCTTTGTATTTTTTTTTTACCATCTTTCTTTGGAAATAAGGTGATTTTAACTGAATGTAGAACAAGTATGTGCCATTGACTTCTGTAATTGCTTTGGAATATACTCTCTCTCATTCTTACAGCAATTTAGCAGTGTATTTGCTTTCTTTCTTTTTTTAAAAAACTGCTGAGCATCCTGCATACATCTTCATTAAGATGTCTTCCATGACCCTAAATCTTTTCCCTGTGAGTTTAGAACTAATTCAGAACTCACCCAAGTGGATGACTAATTTAAATTGCTATTTCCAACATGCATTACTTTGCACTTGTCTGCTCTGAGTTTCATCTGCCACTATTTTGCCCAATTACCGAGTTTGGATTCTGTATTTCTCACATCCATCTGCGTAGACTTAGGGAACCAATATAGTTTTGTTTACTCAGCAAATTTCAGCAACTCATTATTTAGTCTATTCTCAAGGGTGTTAATAAATGTCCCGGAGGACACTACTCTTGTACTGATTGCTGACACCCTACTATTAACTCTATTCTACGCTGAGAGCGGGTCATTTATTCTTTCATTCCCCCTCAGTCTCTGAACTCACTTTTAACCCATGATTGACAGCCCTTTACCTCTTGCCCAGTGGTTGGCAAGTTTCCTTAATAGTCTCTCGTGTAGGCCTTCATCAAAAGCCCTTTGAGAGTCTAAATAAATTGCATCCTCTAGTCTTCCTTTACCCACCATTTTGTTGCCCACAAATTTCTGCATTAAACATATCATAGGCACATAAACAAAATAACAACTTTCAAATGTTCTAAAAATCTCTTTCCCCCTTTTTGGATATGTAGTGCTGCTTTTTTTTCTTTCCTTTAATATTAATTTTCTGTTTGTATCATCTTCACTGAACCTCTGCAAACCAAAGACGTGTTCCCCACCTCATGTTAATGCTGTGACATATCCAACAAGATCCTGAGTTACTTTCCGATGTAAATAAATTCCACTCATTGGCCCTGTCAGCACTATGAGACATGCCTAGCTAACTTACTTCACTCATTCGCCAGCTTGTCAGAAATTCCAAGAAAGTAAGTTTCCTCGTTGGCAGTTAACAATCCAATATTTTTACTTCAGGGGCATGACACTGTGAGAGCACATTTTGCTGTAAAGATATTTATTTGAGTCATCTCCACTGTACTTCAGTAATTCCTCCCTTTATAGAAAATGGTTTTCCTAGAATTTTTTTTTAAAAAAAGGTCATTTAAAAATGTGTAACAAGTAATCCATCAAAAGCTCTCTTTTTTTACAATTAAATTTACGTTTATTTATGGATTCACGTGATGATTATCTTTCTGACCAACAGAACTGTAAAGACTGCCAGAGCAAGGATGTTGTCTGCTTTTAGTCATCCTTGCTCTTCATCTTGATGAGCAGGAGGTTGATGGCGCTGGTGCTGTGTGGCATTTCTATTTATAGACCTTTAGAGCCTCACAACAATAGTATTATTATTATTATTATTATTATTATTATTATTAAATGTAGAGTAAACTAACACAATAGAGGTACATTATTGGCTCAAGGCCATCGGGCACATTAATGCCCTGGTCTGCTACCCAAGGTTTCAGATCCTTCATCCAAAGTCCCCTCTATGCTGCTCTGGTGAGCATCTCTATAAAAGATTAAAGCCATTTTAAAAATTACTTGTAGCTCCTCAGATTCTATTATTTCAGAGTCTTTTCAGGAGACGTGCAGTTCTGAATGTGGCGGGGACATATCCTTGCCCTCTTACATCACCTACCTGCCAAATCTTACCCTTTAGAAATGAAGGACATTTTCATTTTGAATTAATATTAGGATTACATAAAAAAAACATTTTGCTCTCTGAGGTAAGCTTTTCTTCCGTGTTTCTACAAACCATTTATACCTTTATCATTTTTTCTTTTTTACCTAAAATAAGTCTCCCACATTTGAATTCTCACAGCTTGGGAGCCCTGCCGAGAATACATAATAACTGCCTGTAACACTTAAAATAAAAACAAATTTACCAAGGATGGTGGAATGACAACAAAGAGCAGGAAAAACAGAAGTACCTGGAAAATAGTCTTTTCTGCGCATATATTTTCAGCACCAAGTGTTTTTATTGAAAATACCTGTTTCCGGTTATTCTGCTTACCTTCTCTTCATCTGGATTTTTTTTTGGGGGGGGGGAAGGGGAGGAAAGTTCAAATTCTAAAGATCTGGGGAAAGAGAGATGAGCCTTTAGAATTGTTATGTGACTTACTGGGTTTAGAGGAGAGTATTTGTTGAAGTAATACTGAATGTGAACAGAACACTGATCGGCAGGTAGCAGTCAGAACAAGCCTTCTCAGCTTTGGTACTGTTGACATTTGGGGCTGGGTCCTTATTTGTAGAACTGAGGTCTGTCCTGTGTATCCCAAGATGTTTGGCAGCATTCTTGGTCTCTATGCATTAGTTGCCAGTTGTGACAATCAACAGTACCTTCAGACATTGTGCGAAGTGTCTGGGTTTAGGACCCTGACTTTGAGGCCAGATGCTTGAAAAAAGTGTGCCTGGGACTCTGGTAGGGGCTTTGGTAAACCTCCCACTGCCTCCCGTGGGCAGTCTCTCCCCATCCAGGGCAGACTGGCCTTGATCCCTGGAAATAAATTCACCTCCAACGAGGCCTGCTAGCTTACCCGGCCTTTGTTTATGGCCTTTGTCTAGTGAATCTGAAAGATCCCTTTATTCTCTTCTGCCAGAACTAGCTAGACTTGACAAAAACACTTTGAGAACATCCCTATTGGTGGGGAGGAACTCGGGCCATTTTCTGAAAACTCCATGCTCCTCTCTGGCCTTACCCTATTACTCTTCCCTCTCTCCACTCAGCACGAACGCTATGATAAAATGAGAGCCCGACTGGGAAGCAGCAGACCTCAGTGACCTTGGGGGAGCCGGTCCCTGCTCTGGGCTTTTGTTTTCTTATCCACACTTGGAAACAGTTGGACTAGATAATACGTCTTCATGACCTTTCAGCTCTAGAGTATTATGGTCTGAATGTTCTTATTTTTCTTGGCTTCTTTAATCTGCCTATTCGGACTTTAGAATACCTGCTTCCTTTAATGACACCAACATATAAACCAATTTTTGCAAAATTGTTTGTGTGGATTTGAGTTTATCTACTTGCTTTAGTTCATCTATATATATATATTTTTTCCTCCCCCAGAGCCTGACTTTGTTAACCTATACGTAAAATTTAGGAAAAATTACTCGTGTCTTTTGAAGTAGACACTCATTTACTATAATGATCACATCAAGACGTTTTGAGTTCAGTGACAACTTATAAGACTACACTGTGTATTAAGTTTGTAGCAGCAAAGTGTGTGAGTGACAACCATATTTCACATAAATTAGGGAGAACTGGCCATTTAAAGCAAACTGCTAGGAAAGCCTTATGGACAAAAAGAGAGTACTTTAAAAATATATAAATCAAGTAACTGGATATCTCTGGAAATAGGCAGTTCAAAAATTATTAAAATCTGATTAATTCCTACAAATGCATGCAAACTTTTGCTGCTGCTGCTGTGTCTGATTTTCAGGATAAGGCATGACTGAGGTGGGAAAGTTTTCCCTGCTTCTTGGCTGGCTGGTCATGTGACCCTTAGGCAAGTCAGTTTTCCTCTCTGGGCTTCCATTTCTCCCTTTCTAATTGGGGGTTAAGTTTTATTTCTAAGGTCTTTTATAGCTCTAACACTGTAAGCGTTCCATCAGAAATGTTGGTTAGGAACGAGGCTTTGGGACACAAAACTTGTCCATCAGGGCTGGGGCGCTAGATTCCAGTGAAAACTGGCTCGCTCTGAATGGGCAGACCATCAGGCAAGAAGAGGTGGGCAGGGAGGGATCCCTTCCCTTTACGGAGGCTGATGCGTGAGGGGCTGCACTCGACAGCCTGCTCCCCATCCTCTGCTCTGTGCTATTGAGAAAAGGCAGCCGTCCTAGGAAAACAGGTGGGAGCCTGCTAAGGAAAATGCATTGACAGAGGTGGGGGACTAAAGAGGGAGAGGACAGGGAACATCAAACATTCTTCTGAGCAGGGAGCACAGAGAGGGTGCCATCAGCATGCTCTTTGAATGGGAAAGGGGCAGGTGGGGTGATCAGGGGTCACTGGAGTGCCCTCACTCCTGACATTCACAAGGAATGAAGGGGTGGCGCCATCCAGAAAGCAACATCTCCTGAAGATCTGCCCAGGTCCAGAGTAGTCCCAAATACCACCACGATCACAATGCTCTGTCTCAGGGGAAGTGTGAGGGGGAGGAGCTGCAACAGGTTTTCCTGTGACTGCATGTTAGGGAGCTGGCCCAAAGAAATGGGTTCCATTGGTCTTTCTGGAAGGTGCACTGGGAGCCTTGCATCCTATCACATTGCACATCCATTTGTGAAAGGATGTTTACGGAGAATGCTATTTCCCCATAGTGCTATTATGTACTGGAAAATGTGCTGGACGCTTGAGATACATCAGTGAACAAAATGCCCAACATCTCTGCCCTCCGGGAGTGTGCAGTGGAGACAGACAATGCAAAATAAAGATGACAAACAGCTTAAACAGCATGTTAGAAGGTTGATGGAGCCAGGGAATAAAGAGAAAAGAATAGGTGCCATTTATTCCAGATTCCTTCTTTACTTTCCCTCTGGCTCCAGCATTCAGAACACCCACAAATAACTTTTCCTTCTTATAATTTCTTATTCTTCCAGTGTTTCATTACTGACCTATTATTTGACACTAAATTTCATATTATATTATAATTAAATTTCTTGCCCTATATAATAAAAGGCTAATATGCAAATTGACCAGATGGCGAAATGACCAGTCGCTATGACGTGCACTGACCACCAGGGGGCAGATGCTCAATGCAGGAGCTGCCCCCTGGTGGTCAGTGTGCTCCTTCAGGGGGAGCGCAGCTCAGCCAGAAGCTGGGCTCAGGGATGGCGAGTACAGTGGTGGTGGGAGCCTCTCCCACCTCTGCGGCAGCGCTAAGGATGTCCCTCAAGGGCTTCCAGAAGGCAAAAGGCCATAGGCCAGGCTGAGGGACTGGGTATCTAGATATGGTCTCTAGTTATATTATAACTAGAGGCCTATTGCACAAGATTTGTGCACTCAGGGAGGGGGGCTCCCCTCAGCCCAGCCTGTACCCTCTTCAATCCGGGACCCATCGGGGGATGTCTGACTGCTGGCTTAGGCCCAATCCCACAGGCAGTTGGACATTCCTCTCACAATCTGGGACCACTGGCTCATAACTGCTCATCTGATCACCCCTAACTGCCTCCTCTGATGGCCTTTTCACCCCCAACTACCCATCCTCCTGGCCTGGTGGCCCCATGCAGCCTCCTGTTTGGTCGTTTGGTTGCCCCTCACTGCCCCCCTGCCAGCCTGGTTGCCCAATGCAGCCCACTGCTCAATTGTTTGATTGGCCCTCACTAATCCCCCTGCTGGCCTGATTGCCCCACGCAGCCTGTTCAGTTATCCCTTTGGTTGTTTGGTTGCTTAAGCTTTTTATAAATATAGTCAGTTTTATGAATTGATGTTAAAATGCCTTCTATGTTTTCAGTGACACATTTCCTTTCAGTCCTTGTGTGAGGTGGGCAGAGAGGCATTTTACAGATTAGAAGCCCATAGTTTAAAGAATCTTCATGAAGCTCGGCAACTTGATTTTTTTCTTGGTGTTCTTTCATAGATCTTTATAGAAAATACGTTGGGCACTTTTCTCTGTGGGGAAACGTGTTAGAAATGTCAAACAATTGAGTTTGAACAAATACTTGGAACAAATACTTGGCTATTGCTTGGGAACTTCTAATATGATAATTACCTTAGGCAGATGCATATGTGGTGGGATAGTTGCTGTTCTTGGAAAATGATGGCTGAAAAGAAACTTACTTCCATGTGGTCTTGATGGTCACCAGTGTGGTCCCTGACACCAGGCTTATCCTTAGTGAGCTGGTGACCTGCAGCACTCATGATAGCAGGGGAATGCTATTTCCCCATAGCCTAAAATCGGTGAGGTACAAAACTTTTTTCATTCTCCTGAGTATTAGCATACCACCTCCACTTGCCTACCTTCTGGGACTTACTGTCAGCCACATCTCCTGGACATGGGTCATGGTCTTGGGTGTAATCTTTAGAGGACAAATGGGACATGTACATATCTAATTTCCTGAAGTCCCTGAGAAGTGTGTGTGTGTGTGTGTGTGTGTGTGTGTGTGTGTGTGTGTAAAATGGGAGGAAAAGTACTTCTTACAAGTTTTTTTTTGTTTTTTTTTAAGTGATGAAAGGGGATAAGGGAGAAAGTGCCTGCCATTTAAATAGCATGTACTTGGAAAATATTGGTTTCCATTTCTCTCTTCTTCCCTCTCCCCCTTAGATTGGCAATAAAGCTTTCTTGGGAATGAAGTTTTTATGTGACAGGTTTATTTCTCTGCTAAGACTGGTGCAGCATGAGCAGTCTGTGGTGTGCTGTGGAGGTGTCGGCTCCCCATGTGTGGCGTGGCGGGAAATATGTTCTCCTCCCCGCCGTGCTGATGAAAAGACTCCTCTCCATCCGTGGCTGAGAATGACAGAGCCTGCCTGGGGCTCATCTCTTTCAGTATTGCCGGGTGACTGTTTACCCTTGAAAATCCATGCGTTTGGGGATTCGGAGATCAGCGATGCTCATCTGAGTTTGAAAGTGTGGGGAGAAATAACCGGTTCTCTTCTGGCTTCGGCTCTGGTCATTCTCTCCTTCCATCTAAAATGCTGTGCCACAACTGTCTTTGCCATCGCCACCAAGGGGCGAGTGTCCGGCCAGTGACCCATCCCCTAGTCAACTGCTTCTTCCTTAGTTTGATGGCCAGGAAGAACAGAGAGACTTCAGCACTGAGGAGAAAAAACGAGGTTTGGAGAACCAGGGGCACTTTGGGAAAATATAACCATCTCACCAAGATCCCCCACCTGTGCTCTGAACCCCGTGGAAAGGATAGTACTTGACATTGATAGAGAGGAGCTTCTCCAAGTGACAAGTATAAATTATTCTGCTTATTGGTGTAATCTGAGCGGCCAGCACCTGGCCCAGGACAAGGGCTCCAGCCGGAGAGAACATTCCAGAGCCCCAGCCACATCTCACACTGCACACGTTGCCTCCCTAATGAAATGAAAAACGGCTCTGCGAGAGAAACCAAACAGAGGTGAGGAAAGCTTACAAATAACCGGGAAAAGGAAGATGTAAGGTGGGAGTCAGAGTCAACAATGCCGTCTATCAAAAGCATTGTGGGAAACAGCTCTATTAACTCTGTGTAAATAACTACATGGATATACTCTCAGGACTTAAATCACGAGCACAGTGGAAATTGCCCAAAGAAGTAAATAATTTCTTGATAGAGCCTTTCATAAATAATCATGGTTTGTCTCTGCTGGATAGTTCATGTTTAAATTGTCATCAGAAATTTCCATTTTCGCTACGAGGCTAAACACAGGATTGTGTTTTTATGGTATATAAAAAAGCTAAGTACTTAATAACATCCCCTTAGAATCGGTTATTAAATTCTATTTGCAACCGGGATGCACCGAGGGAACGCACGCATGCAGCAAGCCAAGCAAAAGCAAAAACAGAAACAAAATCAGAAATGACTGTGGGGGCTTGTGTCTTTGCAGTGACAATAAGGACCCCTTCACCTTGAAGGCTCCGCTTCCCTTTGTCCCGAGCGCAGAGAGATCAGATCTCTAAGACAAAAGCTGAGCTGGTCTGAGAGGGGCCTCCTGAGCAGGAGGAGGTTTTGTTTCCATCGCCTTTATCACATCACCCTTCTCATGGCATCGGAAGGTCTCTGCTCCACACTCGGTGGGCTGGACACAGCCAAGAGCATGAGGTGCCTGGACTGGAGGTGAGAGAGCTCTGTAGGGCCATCAGAGTGCCCTTGGGCACAGAGGTGCCACCCTTGGCCACTGAGTCTGGTGGAATGAGGCCGTCAGGGCCGAAGAGATGCCCTCAGTGGAGAATCGAGGCTGTGGAGAGTAAACGTATGTTGCTGCATGCAATGACTGGCCAGTTGCTGATTTGCAGGTGTGATCCCTTTTTCAAACACATTGCGGAAAAGGAACAACACCTATGCTAAGCTAAACATTTCTATTCTCTCCCTGACTGCAAACCACTGTGGATGCTCATGACTGAACTGAAGCTTTTCTTTCCGAAAACAGATCTGAAATATTCAAAAGGCCAGGGAGTCAAGGCCAGTCTTCCTGGATGTTCAAGGCCGTGCCCGATCCCCACCCCCACTGGGCCCAGCTGCTGCCACAGCCAACCTGAGCCCAGTTCCTGGCCACACCCCAGTCCTTCCTGGTCCGAGCTGCCTCTGTACACACTGGAGGTCTCCCCTCTCAAAATCCCGTCCCTTCCACACCCAGAAGGGATGACCCCTCGTCAGTCCGGGAGGAACCTCACACACCACTGGAAATGAGAGCTCTCCTGCAGCTCTCTGCCTTTATTCAGCCTTTGGCACGTTCTGCACTAAGACTTGCAGTTTAGCTACCTGCCAGCTTCCCCACCAGCTACAAAACCCTCAGGGGCCAGGCCTTGTTTTATTTATCTTTGTAAGGGAGTGCCCCAGGCACTAGGAGAGTGTTTCAGCACCGGCTAGGCCAGGCGAATGCTTGCGGATACACCTTTTCTTGCTCTCTATAGATTTTAGTCATTTGCTGTGTGAACATTGGAGTTAGTCTCTTTTTTTTCCCTTTCTTTTCTTCTTTAGTGTATTTTTATTGATTTTAGAGAGGAAGGGAGAGGGGGAGAGAGAGATAGAAACATCAATGATGAGAGAGAATCATTGATCGACTGCGTCCTGCACGCCCCCCCACTGGGGATCGAGCCCACAACCTAGCATGTGCCCTTCCATCCGCAGGCCAACACTCTATTCACGGAGCCACACCAGCTGGGGCTGGAGTTAGTCTTTGAATGTTCAAACCCCTAGCTACACTGAGTCTTTGCTGAGGTGTCATGTTGTGTCCTGGTCTCAGCTTCTGAAAAAAAGTGTTTATGCTTCTGCCCTGTAGGAGTGTAGGCCCTGGAAACTTGGGCCTTATCGTGTTTTTCGTTGCAAATCCTGTCCATCAGATTATAATTCGCCACATTGGCTTTTCCCTCGCAGCCAAAACTAATTCTCAGCGTGTTCGGAGTCAGGGTTAAGTTAGTAGAAGGGCCCCCTTTGTGCAGTAGGCCCTGGACTGGTGTCTGCCAGAGGATTCCAGATTTGTCACCGCTCAGGACTGGCCTTTTGGTTGGTGCCTAGTGAGGGTGGTTGCTCCTGCCAGCCCAGGACCCTGCTGGACACCTTGCCAGGGGAAGTGTTTGTTCTTCTTAGGATTTTTTTACGAATGGATTTTTGTATAGTTCAATGTGGACCAGTAATTTTCCACAGTCAGAGTGCCTCTGCCAGATGGGTAGTTTCCCTCAGCTTGGTAGGACGCCTTCTGATAAGAGTTAGGCTCAAATAAATAGCTTACCCTTTATGGACCTTTGGCCGCCGGCCATAGACAAGGGGAGGGGTCCAGGGTTCAGCAGAAGACCTTGAGAGGACTGCAAAAACTAGGAGAGATTGATAAAATCAGTGCTCCAGCCAATGAGATACTTAAGCAATACCCAGGGACCACCGGTAGGGAAATCTTGTTGGTATACTTCCGCAGAGCAATATATCTTAAAGGAAGATAACATACCTACATGCGTACGTGATCATAACTGTGTTTATTGAGCTCTTTCTAGGTAAGATGATTCATGCTTTGCATTAGGTTTGCAGTTCAGTGTTTTCAGCAACCCTGAGAGATAAATATAATTATTTCCACTCTATAAATAATCAAAACCAGGCTTAGGATGTTACCTGTCTTACCTTATTTGCATAATAAAATTTTAACTGATGGCTTTTTCAATTTGTTCTTGTCCTCTCTTGTTTTCTAAAAAACTGGAAGATATGAGGCAGCTCAAAAGTTTTTATTTCTATTGCTGACCAAGGACAAGGATGTTTAAGAGTTTTGCTAGAGAAAAACATGCCAGCTGGGAGGACTGAGACCCTGTGGTTGAGATGTGGGAGTGTGAGCAACAAATACTTTCTCTGCGTAAGAGCTGATATTTCGGGATGCAATAACTACAGATTAGGATGGCTCCATGGTCAACAGTAATTTCCCCAGTGTCCACATCTCTATTAACCCTTTGCTTTTTGACCAGTAGCTGACTGGCCCAGGAATGCTTGACCCAAGTCTGGTAATTAGGCCTCTCTTTCTTGTCAGGGAGGCATCCAGAGATATGAGGCTAGAATAAATTCAGCCCTGGAAGGGGTTGGTGCTACACTGTCTGCTCCTCAACCTTCTGATTGGTAAATATCTCTCTACCTGTGTGGATGCCTTCTGCTTCTGGAATTCTAACAAATCCCGAGCTGGGCCGGGAATACACTGACGGGCGTCTGTATGTCATCTGGGCAAGGCATGTGCAGCCCTGCTGTTTTGACCTTTGCTCTGCCTTGAACTTCATGTCTGCAGGAAGAGGCACAAGTCCATTCCATCTTGGTAGGTTGTAGGGTGGGCTCAGAGGCCTGTGAGAGTCTCCTGAACTTGTCTATGTTACTGTATTTGCTGAGCAAGCACTGGTTCCCCATTCCCATCTGCTATTTTCCAGCCCCGAGGTTGAAAAGGGGGTGGGTGGTGAGGCTGAAAGCAGTAGAAGGCTGGGACAAAGGTTGCAGGGTGGGGTTGTTCCCTTCACTCCTCCCTGTTGGGTATGAAAGGAGGAAGAGAAAGGCCTGTGTACTTCAGGAGAGGCATGCACGAAGGGGGAGGGGTGCGTGCTCTAAGTACAGGGAAACCCTTCTCTGCCTTGGAAAAACTGAATAAGCACCTGAGAAAAAAAGAGGAGATGATTAGGAGGA
This sequence comes from Vespertilio murinus, assembly GCA_963924515.1. Lineage (NCBI taxonomy): Eukaryota > Metazoa > Chordata > Mammalia > Chiroptera > Vespertilionidae > Vespertilio > Vespertilio murinus. The sequence goes on along the minus strand of OZ004705.1, from coordinate 177,459,361 downwards.
ACATCCTGCAAAAAATACCTGTTCATAAAAGATAGGTCTCTGAAATGTAAATGCCCTAAAAATCTGTAAGGCTGGAAGATAAACTTCCTGAGTTTATCATCCTTAAAAGTGTGCAGTGGGGGGGGGGGGGGGGGGCAATGGTAAGATATGTACACAATATAATACATTAATAAAAAAATAAATTAAAAAAAAGTGTGCAGTAGAGCTGGGAGGTGGTTCAGGAGTAAGTTTGCAAAAGCCGGAAAAAAAGTGGAAATGACCTCCTGGTAAGTTAGATCAGATGATTTCAGAAGAGAATATAAGAAAACTGGGGAAACATCAATAGCAGAGAACACCTGTGATAATGTAATCAAGGGCAATAAATAATATAGGTTTTGAAATGATAAATTATGACAAGTCAAATTGGTAGATTTGAGTCAACTTACAAAGACTAGAAATTAGGTTCAGCCAAGCAGATGTTAAATGTTTAAAATTTAGGAAAGCACTCGGGGTGAGCTCTCAGAACATTTTACTTGCAAAATCAGTTCAGATCCATTTGGATATGAACATGCCGAAACCAAACAATGAGCATGAGCCCCGGAGAGACACAGGTCTCCAGCAGGAAGGGAGATATGAGGAAAAAAATAAATTTTAATATATTTTTTCCTACAGGAAATGATTTTTTAATGTATCTTTTTTGATACCTATAAGGAGGTGATTAGTTTTTCCGACGCTGTGAGGACACAAAATAAAACAGAAACCAAGGTATGCCAAGAAAAAGAAATAAGCATATTAGATTCTATTTTTTTTTAAAAAGCAACCTAAATCTGTATCTGTTTTGTTTTGAAGAAAATCCTGGAATACAGTGATGCAGTTTTAACCATCCATTCATTCCACAGCACATGCCCTGCCTCCTGTGAGCTTGGAACTGCTCTAGTGCTGACGCATGCCAACTAAACCTAGCATTGAGGGAACCTCAGGAAGGTCCAGGGAGGGACTTCTAGGCTTGGTGGGAACTGAGTTGTCTTAAGTTTTCATCATACCTGCTCATGCTATATAATATTTTATATATTAGGAAGCACCTTCACCTTATTTGGTCTTTGACACCCAGCTCTGGGGGTGGTGCAGAGAGTATTAACACTATTGGGGTCTATTTCACATTACCTCTTTATTATGTTTAACACGATTGTCCACACCTCCCTTTTGGACATTCGTAATAGTTTTCCTTTCATCTCCTTGGATGCTCCTCAGGATCTAACTCCACTCCTTTCTTTTAGCTCATCCCTTAAATGTTAGTGTCCCTAAGGGTGTTGTCTTCTGCTCCTCTTCTCTCCTTCACTTCATACACCGGTGGTAATGGTTTAATCCCTCACAGCTGACATGCTCAAGAATTGGATTGGGCCATAGTTAGGGGTGAGGAGGAAAGGCATTATGAGTTTCAAGGGGATGATATGTGCAGTTGAGAAAAGCTTTCTGGGTAATTCTGACAGCCCTCCCATCTCTCTGTTTTGAGTGCCAATTACCTAACATGCTGATGTTTATATCCCCAGCCAAATTCCCTGTGGACCTCTGTCCGGATCTACTGCCTAGTTTTTTATAGGAATTTTTTTCTGCTTGGCTGTTTTACCAGAACCTTACTCAGATGTCCCAGACCACACCTACTAGTGCCCACTCCCCCTGTTACCTGTCAAAACCACCCAGTGTGCCCGACACTGAAAGGCCAAAACTCAAAACATCAGAGGTTGGAGTAAGAAGAGGTTAATTGATTGAGAAGGCACCCACCTAGAAGATGGGAGACCTAATCTCAAATACATCTTCAGAAAGTACAGAGTTCAGGCTTCTTTTATGTCAGGGAAGGGTAAATGGGAGAGACTGTTTTTGTAAGAACTCAAGCCCCAAGCAGATTAATGATTAGCAGTCTAAAGCAGGAGCTGTTTACTGAAGGTCACAGGCACAATGCAGGCTAAAACAAGATGGAGTCAGAGGGGTGGAGCATTTTACTCTGTGACACCCCCATCCAAGTCAGGATGGCTGTCTCCTCTCCTCTCACACCCCTCACTCCCCATTGATAGCACTCAGTGACAGCAGGGAATAGAAATGTGAAAAGGAAGAAGTTGGGACCCCACTGTGAGCTCTTCATATGTGTTTCTTTTAGCACTTAGCTTCTCTCTGTCTGTCTCCATCTCCATAGTCTATGTGAGTAGATTAGATGGTCTTTAAAATTCTAACTCTGTAACTCCGTGTGTCACATTTAGCTATTTCCCTCTTAAAAGTCTCAGTGAGCAACACATAAAATGTACTAGGAAGTATGGTGTGTCTTGAAGCTTGTCACAAAAAATCCCAGTTACCCCAGATGGCACACCTGGCTGCTCTCAGATCCAGATGTTTTCCCCAATCAATAGTGAGGACTCCTATTGCCCTTTAATCCCTTTCTAAACATATACCCACCTAATGGTGTGGTGGACCTGGTTCGAAGTCTGGAAAGTTGCACTGGTGTCTCCCAGAGCCAGCCCGTCCCAAGGGTCTACACAAGATAAGGCATCGCTGTACTTCTCCACAGTGAAATTCCTAGGCCCACACTTAGCATTTAGTGAGTAATGCATGCCCTGTGATTCTCTACCCTCTCTGCCATCAGCTGCATCTGATGGGATTGAGGTGGCAGCCTTCACAAGCACAGCCAAACCATAGGCTGCTTAAAACCTGCAGAACGGCCTCGTACAAAACACATTGGCTCAACGAGGCTCTGGAACTGGGGAATTCCTAAAGAATGGGCAACTAACCCCATTCGTTCCAGTGGTGCAAACAGTAGCTGAATAAAAGAAGACACGAGGAGCTCCGAGGTAGTCGTAACCATGAAGTGCCATTGTAACCTGAAGTTCTGAGGAAACGAACTGAGGTTTGCAAAATTTAAGAGTTTATGCTTACATATGGGAGTCCCTGAGGGATAAGATATGCAATCTGGAACACAGAATACACAGGTCAGGAAGAAGGGAAAGGAGTGGACAAGGAGAGAAAGACATCTGGGGGAAAGGTGGGGAGTGGGGGGAGGAGTCAAACCCACATGTTCCTGTCCTGTGACCTGGGCGGATGTCTTGGATCTTCTGGTCCCGTGTCATGTTTGGGAAGGTCTGGCCCTATATCAGTTCTTGTTCTTATTTCTGTGAGGTTCTTTCTCCAGTGTGTCTCCTTACAATGACCACCCCTTCCTCATTTCTTTCTGGGAACTGGAAGGGCCTAACATAGACAGCCTTAGGGCAGGACTCCTTGTTTCTGACTCACTGCCCTGGCCATTGTCTGGTGTGTGAGCATTAGGTGTCTGAATATACTGGTCACTCTTCCCCTACATTCATGCAACGTTTTCATTCGCACAGCACAACGCCCAACTCCTTAAATAGACAACAACCAAATTCCACATGTTGATACTTCAGGGAACATTTAAATTAGAATTCCATGATTTGGTGCTTAAGAACCCAAGGAAACCCTGGATGGTGTGTAAGGAGGTCTAGAAACCCTCTGAAATTGTATGTAATGAAAGTTTGTGTGTATGTGGCAGGGTGGGGTGTGTTTTTCTGAGGAGGGGTTCCATAACTTTAATCGGATCACTAGTGTAATCCCTAGCAGAGCTGGGTTGCCAAGAGCTCAGACTCTGGAAGCAGAAGTGTGATTGAAATCCCAGCTGAACCATTTACCATTGGGACAGCCTTGACTGTTTTCTTATCTCCACACCTGATGTTATTCATGCATTAAATGGATCTAATGTCAATAGTACTTACAAAAGGGAGTGCTATGAGGATTAAAAGATGTAACAGACATAATGTGCACAGTTTCTGGCATATTGCAAATGCATTACATTTTTGGTATATGTAATAGATATAAATGTGATCATTGTTTCATTATCATCCATTTTCAAATTCCAAATGTGTATGTTTTATTATTGAGGACAATATTTTTGTCAGAGAATTATGAGACTAGAATAAAGGACAAATAAACAAATATGATTTTTCAATAATGGAGATTTTTACTCTCTAGTGCAGCATAGTGGAAAATGCTATTAAACGAGTGAAATCGATCTATTTTATACTGATGAGCATAATTTTTATACCACCATAATCATTAATAAAAATGAGATAAATTTGAAAGTCAGCTGCTAATGGGTTAGTGAAATGTTGCAATGACTGGGATTTTTACTCAACTTGAGAATTGTTACCACTTATATCCACACTTAATACTTATTGGTTTGCCATGCCTCCAACTAATAACCTGAGAGACCAAATGCACCGACTCTAGTTCATGTGATTGTCTCAATAGAGCTGTGTCCACTTGATTATATTTCTGTAACACCCAGTAAAAAATTCTCTGTGAGGCACATTTTTTTTGCATAACCAATTAACTCGCATAGAACAAGGCATCATCCACAGCAGGTCAAGCCTCTGGTCAAATAAACCTTCCTGAAATGAATAGGACAGATGTTATTGTGACACTCTGCATCCAAATAGGTGCGTAACTTACTTCAACTAAACATCACACAATGGGATCCATCTTCCCAGGAACCTGCCTGGACTCTGAGAAGTAGTGGAAAGGGCTGTTGGGTAACCCTGTGCACGCAATCAGCTGAGGTCGTCCAGCTGGTTCTAACAGGTAATTCCCGATGAGGCCTTCCTGGCGGAGAAAATAAACCCTCAAAATTCCTGATGGGAGGCTCTTGCTTTTAATTTGACAGGTGGTTAGTCAGGTATATGTGAATAATCATTATACAGGACTCAGCCCCAGCCAAACAAAACCCAACCCCATTCATGAATGTGAAAAATGTCCTGTTTTCCAAATAATGACGCTCAGCCTGCTGTTTGGAAAGGCAGGAGCGCAGCAGTGGTCTTTACCAATGTAGCACTATGTTCTTGTCCTCCCGAGTGGTAGAAATAAAAGTGGAGTGTTTTCTGGCCCTCATCCAGCCGCTCACCCTCTACTGACTGGGGCTATGACCTACCGCGGCTCTCGCTCACACAGGTATTTGGCTGGACTCCACGTCGGAGCATGTAAAAAGTTACTTGCAGATCCTGTTACTTGCATATTGTGAAGGTAGTAGTAGCCATGAAAATGATAATGAGGGTGAGGATGATGTTGGTGATGATGCTAGTAGTTGGTGTTCTAACTTGTTGTTGGATATTTGTACATCATTTTTAATCTAAAGGCCTCAGGTGTGACCTGGTGGTGGGGGGGGCTTCTGCAGGGGCTGTTTTATCCCTAAGAGAGGGAGCGCTCCTGGTGTCAGTTGCCTGTGCCCATGGCCATGTCCAGGCTCAGGGACAGTGGCCAGCATTTTGCTTAGGTGTGAGGCTGTTACATAGAAGCAGCCTGTTCAAACACATTGAGGACTGATTGTGACAATTCCCAATTCTCCCTTAGGACATCTCCAGGGAGGACACTGTATCAGTACTGTATCTAGCCCACCCGAGGAACTAGTCAGGTACTCTGTAAATGTTCTGCTGCTGCTTCATGTAACCCTATATAATAAAAGTCTAATATGTAAATTGAACAAACTGCATACTGACAAGTGGAACAACCGGTCGCTATGACGCGTACTGACCACCAGGCGACAGATGCTCAATGCAGGAGCTTCCCCCAGCTTGCAGGCCCCAGGCCAGCCAAGGCAGGTGCCGGTGGGAGTCCCCCTGATTGCCCTGCTGGTTGCCCCTCAGATCAGCCCTGATAGCTGGGCAGGCCTAGGGACCCTACCCATGCAAAAATTCTATGCACTAGGCCTCTAGTGAATACATAGATGGCTTAATGCAAAGAGCAAGCTCTTCCTTCTTCCGACTCTCTCTCGCTCTCTTTCTCTTTCTCACACATACACATACACACACACACACACACACACACACACACACACACACACACACAGAGGAGGAGTAGGGGATGAGGGAGGGAGGCTGATTAAGGCATTTGGAAAATTCCTTAGTACATTGCTAGTATATTACCCTGTTTCCCTGAAAATAAGACAGTGTCTTATATTAATTTTTGCTCCCAAAGATGCTCTAGATCTTATTTTCAGGGGATGTATTATGGTTCCACGAAGTAGGTCTTATTTTCGGAGGATGTCTTATTTTCGGGGAAACATGGTAGTTGATTTTTATGTAATAGAAGACATGACCATTAGTATAATTTTAGATAGTTCGCAGTTTGAATCTTTGTTCTCTATCCATTTTCTATAAGGATCTCCCATTGTGTTGACTCCCCCATCTCCAAATTTAAGCAGGAGAATGAGACTTTTAAGTGGGTCTTCTGGAAATTCCAGGGCCTCAAGATTGGGTGCCAAGCTTAGGATTAGGTTGAATTTAGAATTATTATAGCAGTTGTTTGTGCAGACTCATTCTAGGGAGGGAAGTGGAGAGGTCTCTTATGTAGCTTTGTTCAATTTGCTGAACTGGAACGATGTTTCCCATAGTCCCTTTCCCTTATGGCTCCAGGTTACTATTGAACACTAGACACATTTAAAGAAGATTTGAAAGGTGAGCCTGAAGCAGCAGCCACTGTTTACCCACTGATGGTGAGCGAGGAACTCCAGGCACAGTGGTAGGTCATGAAAGTTAGTGCTGATCTGCTAGCTCACTTGTGGCCCACACATGGCGACAGCCCCTCCAGCAACCACCAGATGCTCTTTCTGCTTCTCTGAGTTCAGATGTGCGTTCAACTCTGTGGTAAATCATGTTGGCTTTATTGTGCACATCACCTCCTCACTGAGACTGAGCGTGATGAGAGGCAGATGCGAGTTCCAGTTTGTTCTCATGGGTTCCAGGTCATTGTCCCAGGTTCCAGTTCACCCTTGACCTTCCTACATAATGTTTAGCTTTCTTTCCTGACTGCTGGCTCGGTCCCACAGCAACATCATGGCCAACACCAGTCACAAGGCAACTTGCATAGAGTTACTTTTCCACCGGCTTCCACTTTTGTGTAAAGTTTAGTCCCTATAATAAGTCTCTTCTCTACATCATTCATAGTAGTTCTGCTTCTCTAACTAAACCTTGATGGGTACACTATTCTTATTCTAAATGAATACCAGCATGCCTTTTAAATAGTGGCCCTGGAGTTCAGATGTTCTTTATACTATCTTAGAGAAGGTATTGGAGATTTTTTCCTTGTCATTCATCTGGTATGTTAGCTGAAGTTGTAAACTTGAACTTATTTTATGTGACTCAAATATTATACTGTTCATAGGAGAGAGGTGCATGAGGTTTACAGAGGGGGGAAAAGACAATTGCTTGCAAGAGCCTGGTTGGTTAGGTCAAGCCTGACTATGCCAAACACAGATATTAACAATGTATCAAACACCTGAGGACATAAGAAAAGTGAAGAAAAGATGAGGATGGGGTGGAGTAAACAAGGGTTAAACACAAATTATGTGTACAATAAATGTTTTTGAATGAATGTATAAGAGGTGTTTTGATATTTTTAATGAAAAACAAATGTAACAATACCAGTCAAAAGCACAAAGTTATTTTTAAGTCTCCCATTTTCACAATACCTCTAAACATTTTCATTTTCAGGTATTATTCTTCACACCTATGTTTAGTTGCTATATAGTTGAAATCACAGGGCAACAGCTCTTTGTATATTTTTGTGTTTCCCCTCCCACACACACACACACTGTTTTTTAAAAAAATATATATTTTTATTGATTTTTCACAGAGAGGAAGGAAGAGGGATAGAGAGCTAGAAATATCAATGAGAAAGATACATCAACCAGCTGCCTCCTGCACAACCCCCATCGGGGATGTGCCCGCAACCAATGTACATGCCCCTGACCGGAATCAAACCTGGGACCCTTCAGTCCGCAGACCGACACTCTACCACTGAGCCAAACCGGTTTCGGCACACACTGTTTTTAATATACAGGATGAGGCAAAAATAGTTTACAATTATTTGTATGGAAAATAATACAATGATCCTATATATAAAAGGGTAATATGCAAATTGACCCTAAGGGCAGAAGGACCAGAATAACTGCTCATTATGAGGCGCACTGACCACCTCTCCGTCCCTTTTATTGGCCAGCAGGCTCTGATTGCCCAATGGCAAACAGGGAACCAGGGGTGGGTGGCAGGGATGCGGGTGGTGCCACGCCAAGGCTCCATACCACCAATCGCCCCACACACAGAGGGCAGCCCTCGACGAGGGCATGAGTGGGCTGACGTCTCTGTTCCTTCCCCTGGCAGGCAGGCTCCAATCACTGGATGGCGAATGGGGAACTAGGGATGGGGGATGGCAGTGGGGGGGCAGGGCCAGCTGTGGGGGGCAGGGCCAGGTCTAGGGACCATACCCGCTCATGAATTTTGTGTGCCGGGACTCTAGTTAATAAATAACAATACATGAATAAATTCTTCCACATATTCACAACTGTAAACGTACTTTTGCCCACCTGTGTATATATTCTCCATTGACCTGGATCTCAACGGAGGCTCTTTCAAAGAGATCCTAAACCTGTGTTCAAGAATATGTTATTTTCAAGGATATTTTAAACTTCTGAACAAAAATATGAAACATTCTACCTCAATTCCTGCTTACAATGTGTGGCTCTAAGAGGGATATGAGCTATTTTGGAAATCAGTCTAACAAACAATGCTAAAGCAATGTGTAGCCGAGGTGAGTCCTAAAAAGTAAGAGCTGTTGCTAAGGGAACCAGGAGAGAGACATTTAGGGTGTACACTTTGCTATGGTATTTGAATTTCTCCCTACGGTCCTTGCTTACTGGACTTGAAAATTTAAACAGCTCTGATCAAGACAGAACTGTCGTGGGGGGTCACAGAGGCAATGCAGGCTGGAGTTCTCCAACGAGAGAGCTTTTTGGACTCAGGGATCTGGGGATTTGAGTGAGACCCTGCTTAGCTTACTATTGAGGATGGTCATCCCGGTGCAGCCGCCAATGTCCCTTTCTATCAGGGGGCAAGTGTTTCGTTAGCTGGCTGGACACCACTTGTACATATTTAATTACAGGAACAATTCAAACGAAACCTTACATTGAAATTCAATGCCTTCAGTTGATAAAAATGGAGCTGCTTTGGTTGACTTTTAAATTAGGTGACTGAGCATTTCACTTGCTTGGCCTTGACCTCACCCTTAACCCTACCTATACTTCTTTCCTATTGCAGTCCCTCAGGTCATGGGTGATAAGAAAAATAGCTTGAAAAACACTAGTTTAGATCCACTTCAGTTCATACTTATTCTTAGGAGGAAATGTCAACATTGCGTCTTTTTTACTTTCATTCATCTCTGTGTAATAATAATGATACTATACTAAACAAAACCTATAATTGCAACATTTTAAAATTTCTCAATGGCACATAAAATAAGGGTGCGTTGTACATAGAGAACAGCTTAGATTCCGTAAAATACAATATTACTATCCTTGTTTGATAAAGGAAGAACTAAGGCACCGAGAGGTCAGATAACTTGCCCAATATCACAAACCTTGGCATGCTGGTTTAGGAATCTGTGCTTTCAGCTACCTTGTGCCCTTGCTGGCATTCAGCATGGCTATCCTTGTTTCTCCGTGCACTGCCACTGAGGGCTGCACCCTCGGCCCAAAGGCCCCACCAATATTGACTGTGAATTCCATCCATTGGGCTGAGACCCTCTTCCAGGAGGCCTCCCAGCAGGGTTCACACATAGAGCCTTCTTCATTCAACCACTGACATACTGCTGGCATTCCCTCATTATATTGCCTTTCCAAATAAAAGGCAATTCTGAAACAGTGTTATAGAGAGGAGGAGGCACAGAGCAAGTCTTGATAAGGGACAAGACTAGAAGGTCAAGTGGTGTGAGAGAACTGATTTTGACCAGCTTGCATGAGTTCTTCAATGCTGTTGTTAGTTAAATTGCTGGTAACTTGAAATGGACCATGGTAAAATGGTTTTTACATCACAGAAACCAGCAAACACCAGGGATAAGGGCTTTTGTTTGTCCTTTTGATAGAACCAGTTTATGACCATATCATTACATAGATGCTAAATGATTACATTCGAGCAGAAAGCCCTCATTAGTCAAAACACAGCAGGAGGAGGGGATGAGGTAGGGGGAGTATGAGGAAATGAGCAGATATCCTAACGTTTTCAAAATAGTCTCCATGTCAAATAATCCATCTATTATTAGAGTTACATTGCATGTGTGTGCATATTTTAATTTGTTATGATCTTTTTAAAAAATATATTTTATTGATATTTTACAGAGAGGAAGGTAGAGAGATAGAGAGCTAGAAACGTCGATGAGAGAGAAACATCGACTAGCCGCCTCCTGCACACTCCACACTGGGGATGTGCCCCCAACCAGTGTACATGCCCTTGACCGGAATTGAACCTGGGACCTTTCAGTCCGCAGACCGACGCTCTACCACTGAGCCAAACCGGTTTTGGCAATTTGTTATGATCTTAATATCTCTATGATCTTAATTGGTAGAAGACCAATGATACGTATACTATCCATCTGCAGAGGTACAGAGGGATACAAATTACCCAGGAAGAGAGCTTTTCATTTTGCTCTCCCTGTCAAGAGGAGAGGTTAGTGTGCTAGTTGCCAAGAAAGCGAGTCCCACGTCCAAGATCCATCTCAGAAGCAAAGCCCAGAAGTGATAACTAGGAGATTCCAGAGGGCACTGCTCAATGTGTGGCAAGTGATCAATGGGAACTGCTGAGTGAAGCAATTATATGAGTTCTAATATTGTCGCATCCCTTCGCTGTGGGTACTCTGTTACTTTCTCTTTCTCTCCTTGGTGATTCTCAGTAAAACCCACAAAACAGAAAGGGCGAGAGGGCTTATCATTAGGAGGAGGAAGGAAGTGAGCTGCGCGGACAGAGCCTCCGCCTGCATGGAGACATCTCCAGGGAATAAAGTAGATTGTAGCATGGTTACAAAGAAACCCAGAGCGGGCCAACACCTCAACTGCTTGTCAAAGAGGGAAAGTAGATCATGGGAGCAGGCTCAGGGCTGAGGAGAACTCTTGGGGCCAAGAGGGAGGGGTGAAGGCAGTTTGAGTCCCCAAACCGGGGCTCTTTCAACAACTTGGGGCCACAGAGAGCCCCGGACACTGATTGGTAGGAAGGAGAAGAGAAGGGAGAATGATTCTCAAGGCCTACTGAAGGTGGAGGTGGCAAGATAGCTGCTTTATATGTGGCAAAGCCCATTTCTCATTTCTAAATTAGGCTATTTTATACAACAACAACAGCAGAACCTCCGTGATTCTCCTCTCTTCTGAGCTGCCAAGGGCTAGGGACAGGAAAGGTATCTTCACAAGCACATGTTAGAGATTTTAGCAGTAAGACTTTTGGTTAATTCAGAGGGAAGGGGTGGACTTCGTGAGGGTGTGACATGAAGGCCAACTAGAAACTTCTAGAACGACCTTCCTAGTATCTTCCCCTGCTCACAGAAAGGGCTGCTCACCACCTATGAACAGATTTAGTTCTCATTAATAATTCTTTGAACTGGCAGAGCAATTCTACCTGATTGAAAATAATTATCAGCCTCTCCAAATGATTAAACAGCGTGTTTGGATTTTCATTTATATCATCGTTTTGATTGAATGATGTGTATGTGTGTGGGGCTGTGTATTAACAAGGCATCTCTTCAAAGTAATAATAAATACTTGATGAAAAAAGAGTTGCATGTTGCTTTGCATAAAAGGCAAAACAAGAAGTCTAGGGCAGGTGAATAAAAGAACAAAATTAGTACCTAAAATAAATGATGAAAGACAGACTGTGGCAGAGACAAAGTTTCATGGGACATAAGTGATAAACACATAACAGAATGCTTACGGCGTTCCAAGCATAGCACCAGAAGATTGAGAATTCTGGTCAGCATCAACAAACAAGCGGTGTAATTAATCTGGAACAGAAAGAATACCACAGATGTTTAAAATTATTTTTTTTCCCCCTACTGACTCAGTCTCCTGCATATTTACAAATTGAACGCCGTGGATTAATGCCCCTGAGCTCCACGCCCAGTGGGCCCCGCTCCAGGTCTGTGTTTGCACTCAATGACATTCTTCTGGATGCAAACGATTTCTCCTAATCAGAACACAAGAAAAATTAAAGCCTGAGCCCGCTTTGTCTTACACAGGTCTCCCAAGTGCATTCCGTTAAGGATCCACTCAACAAGAATAACAAACAAAAAACTCCCACCAGGAATGGCTGCATCTCACGGAGGTGGTGCACGCGGCTGTCCGCAGCTCATGGAACTCAGCTCGGTGGTGCGGCCTCATCCATAACGCAGGAACGGCGACTCGCTTCCACCTGGCTCATTTAAATTCTGATTTTGCTGCCTGTCCCCATCTGGATTGGCGCAACACACTTTAAATGCCGGAGAGAAGACTCTGCAGACGTGGGAGTTTACGACACTCCGAGGACATTTTTTCTCTTTCACAACAGCCAGAAGTTGGCAGCTGTTTCACAGGGAGGTAAACTAAGTCACCACGATGGGTTGCGGGTGGCTTACCTGCGTCCCAGCAAGCCAAAGCAAACACCAGAATCGCAGCCAGATTGTTAAATTCCGCAGGTTAGTGTTAGGGCATGGCCCTCTTCTGGGTGTGTTTTTTGGGGGGAGTAGGGGGGTGCGGGGGGGGGGTGAGGTGGGGTGGGAAGAAGGGGAATGCGGGTGCTTGTTAAACATAAAATGATGCTGAAAGGGCAGTGAAAGGCAGAGTAGCCCAAATGGGTTAGAAAGAGCCAGCTCTACAGCAGAGGATCCATCTCATACCTGGGAGTCTTTCCTTTAAGCTGCTGGCTGAGGGGATGCCAAGAGAACCCCAACCACGGTGTGTGGTGGTCTCTGCCTGTCTCCGCGGCTTAAAGGGTGGCAGGAGTATGGCAACCCCTGCCAGATGCTTGTAAGCCCCAGCGTTCATCCCAGCGCTCTGCTCTGAGACACCAAGTCTCCTGCGGGGTCTGCGCAGGTCCCAGCCGTCCCATAAACACTGCGATCAGACCTAACTGGCCAAATTGTGCGTGCCCACCCAAGGCCTTCTCCATGCGATGGGGTCGATCGGAGGCCAAGTCCTTAGTTCTTTGTCTGTGAAGCAGCAAATTAGAACACGAAGAGGATAGACTGAAATGCACTAACAATAAAATACTCTCACCTTGCCGAAACCGGTTTGGCTCAGTGGTAGAACATCAGTCTGCGGACTGAAAGGTCCCGGGTTGGATTCCGGTCAAGGGCATGTACCTTGGTTGCGGGCACATCCCCGGTGGGGGGTGTGCAAGAGGCAGCTGGTCGATGTTTCTCTCTCATCGACGTTTCTAGCTCTCTAGCTCTCTCCCTTCCTCTCTGTAAAATATCAATAAAATATATTTTTTAAAAATACTCTCACCTCTGAAAATTATGCATTCCCAGTTTCAATGTTATCCCTTCGATCTTGAGTTTTGTCCACACGGACTTTCAAGATACAAAGGGTATGCTGACACACATGCTCGCCTACACAAAGAAAGAAGCAGCCGGAGAGAGATCCCGAGAAGTCAGCTGTCTTCTTAGGAACTGGAATAGAAAAAGCAATAGGATCCAGGTAGTACAATCTCTCAGCCTCCAGCCTACAAAAGATACAGTTGGTTGTTATAAGTAAGCTGGCCCTCCCCTCTATCCCCCCCCTCCCATTGCCTCTGTACTCCCTCTAAATAATTTCCATCTCTTTTTTTACCCTTCCTTAAGTTACTAGGTTAGGAGAATATTAGCAATTATCTTTAACAGGCCCACTTAGGTTATGTTTACATAACAACAAGAAAACGTTTCTGGAAGGAATTCACTATTGCACCGGGGTGCAGGCATTAATTTCTTCATGTAAGAACCAGTTCTTCTCGGCGGAATGTTTCATCAAAATGTTTGTTTCAAACCAGGAGGCTCAGTCTGGTGAAGGGGTGTTTCCCCCTCAAAGGCCTCCCGATTGGATAAGAACCGGCCTCACCCAGGGTGCCCCGAAACTGTCTTATCTTTTAACACATTTTCTAACTTCTTGCAGACAAAAGAAGGAAACCAAAACAGAATTGGGGCTGACAATATGGTTAGGAAGATAGGGCATCAGCTTTGTACCCAGGACACACGTTCCTGTGAAAATGAAAGACATGCCAAGGAGAGAATCGTTCCATTGCACCGTGTTCGGGGTCGGAGGGACTTAACACGAATCGTCTTCACTCTACAGATGTGGGTAGGGGAACTGTGAGCCACACGGAGCAAAAGAGATGGATCGCATTTTCTAAAAACATGTGGCCTATGTGAACGATCCAAGAGCTAATTGAAACGTTCCAAGGCAGATTTCTCTAGACATTCCAGAAAAATACCATCCGATATTCTGTTTCATTCCCAAATGCAACCATTCATATTGTCTGGCAGTCCTTCCCTGTATTTTTCTCAAGTTTCTCATGCTGGCCTGTTCAGGACAGGTTTGCCTTTGGCCCTCTGCCCTAAGTGGACAAGTAATCCAAGAGAGGGCCTGGGGCACGACCCTGGCCAAAGGGGACCCGAACTCATGCTGGAGACAAGCCTGTGTAGCTGCCAATCTAGGTCTTCGGGGCTGGCAGTTTTTACCCAAGAACCGAGGACCATTTAGCCCACGAGAGTCAGAATTCTAACCAGGACTCTACTCTCTGAAGCTACCTTTCTCTCCCTGGCTTTTTTGTTTTGATCGCTTCTTTGTAGCAGTTTAAGGTCACCTCTTGCCCTTTTAACAAATCCACAGGATTGTCCTTCTTCTCCCTCCTTTGTTCCCCTTTTAGAATCTTAATTTCCTAGTCATTTGATGTTTTGTTTTTCAGCTTTCTACCCCACCCCCACCTTTGTCCCCATCTCCTAATCCCATTTAAGCAAAGTATTAGATTCTTTTTTCTTCTTTATTTTGTCCCTTTAGTTCTTTGGATGCCTTGGGAAGTTAACCCCCACTCACCACCCCCTTTTTTTTTCTTTAACGGAATGTGAATTTGGCTTATTTGGATTTTAAAAATTAATGCCTTCTAGTTTCTATGAGACTAATTTCTCTCACTTTTTAAATAACTAAACTCTTGGAAAAGGTCTATACTTAGTCAATACTTAGTGTCTTCACATCTCATTAATTCCTCAGCTCATTAGAGTCTGGCTCCCACCAACACCACACAATTAAAAATGCTCTCTCACTAGCATCCTCCTCATCGGCCAGTTCAACGGCCTCACTTTTCCTGCCACCCTACTTAACATCTAGGCAGCATTTGACATGGTTGACCAGTCGCTCCTTATTGAAAGTCTCGCCCTTCTCAGCCTCTTTTATTTCATCAGCTCTGCTTCCCTAAGCGTTCTTTTTATGCTTCCTTCTGCACCTTTTGTTGTTTTTTTCTAGGGGATCCATTTACGATCTGTTTACCACACACACACACACACACACACACACACACACACACACCCTTGCTCTGTTCTAATTTTGTCAATAACCCCAAATGCATGGATGAAGTTTTCTGGTTTATAATTTTTTCTGCTCAACCGCAGTTTATATATTCTAAAGCCTATAGGACATGCTTATCCATTTTCTTTGACCATGCTACATTATTATTATTATTATTATTATTATTAATTATTGTTATTGTTATTGGTATTATCAGAATTAAATTCTCTCTGCCTTCACTCTTGCTATTTTCTTGGCCTGCCATGGTCTTCCTTCATATTCCCTGCTTGGAATACTCTGGCTAACTATTTGAGACCAGCCCTCTTTTTAAACTATATATTTTTTTAAATATACTTTTTATTGATACTTTACAGAGAGGAAGGGAGAGAGATAGAGAGCTAGAAATGTCAATGAGAGAGAAACATCGACCAGCTGCCTCTTGCACACCCCCTACCGGGCGGGGATGTGCCCGCAACCAATGTACATGCCCTTGACTGGAATCGAACCTGGGACCTTTCAGTCCACAGACCAATGCTCTACCACTGAGCCAAACTGGTTTCGGCTTGACTAGCCCTCTTTTAAAATTTTTTTTTATTTATTTTTAAATCCTCACCTGAGCACATGCTTAGAGAGAGGAAGGGAATGAGAGACAGAAAGAGAGAGGGGGGGGGGAGAGAGAGAGAGAGAGAAACATTAATGTGAGAGTAAGAAACATTGATTGGTTGCCTTTTGAATGTGTACCAACTGGGGCTCAAACCCGAAACCCAGGTATGTGTCCTGATTAGGAATTGAACCGACAATCTTTTGATGCATAGGACAACTCTCAACCAACTGAGCCATTCCGGCTGGGTATGACCAGCCCTTCGATGCCACCTCTTCCTCAGAACATTCTCTGTCACCCTAAAGAGGAGCTAGTTACTTCCTTTTGAAGCATTCTGAGAGTGATAATGAAGCACATTAGTCAAATTCCTAGGTGCCTGTCTCTGCTCTAAAGCCTTCTCCCAGCTGATCTCATTCAATCTGCGGAGCAACTCTGACACGGGTCCTCATCCTCCATCGATTTGGGATGAGAGACCAAAGGCTCAACATAATCACTTGTAGGGTCTCACAATACAGCTTCAAACCCAGAGTCCTTATCTGGCCTCCCCAAATAATAGTAGCTCCCTTTGACTTGGACAAACTGCTTCCTTTGTGGGTGGATTTCTGTGTGTTATCTTATTTGGTCCCCAGAATGAGGTAGTACACGTCACATCTATTTTGTGAATAAGAAAACGGAGGCACAAATAGATTAAGCAACTTGCTCAAAACGACGTGATAGCTCCTAAAGTAGGACGGATGCACCTTCTTTTACCTCTAATGTAGAACTTGCCCCATGGCTCTGTGACTAACTACTTAGGTCACTGTTCACTCTTCCATCAGCACCTTGAGGGCCCAGATAACGTCCTTTTAAACTTTGGATCCTCTCTAGTCACAAAATGGAAGTAAATATGGAGAGTAAGAGAGACTGATAAACATATTGGCCACTGCTATCTTAGGGTGTTTTTTTGTGTGTGGGACAACAGATACCCACCAACTTTGTTATATGTTTTCCCAGCAAATAACTTTTTTTTTTGTATGTGTAGCATGTATGAAGCCAATTGTGAAAATGCTGTCTCTGCAAACTTTCTTTTTTTGAGTAAAAATAGTTTCAGTTCCCAAAGGTAAAATAATTGCTGCCCTGACAGTCTGTATCTGCTTCCCTCCCCCTTTAGGAGTACTTAGCTATTGCGTCCAGATGGGAGGTTTAGTTGAAGAGACCCGTAATCTATTCAGAGATAAATACCACATTTCACAGAATATAAGCCGACAACATATTTTAAGTCACATCAAGATCGGAAAGAGGTCCTTTTCCATTGAGTGAGGCAGTGTCTGCCCATCTCACGTATTTGCTGGCACTTGTCCTTCTCTCCTTCACTGTCTTTACTCTCCTCCCTACCTCCTTCCCTTTCTTCCTTCTTCCTCCCAATGGCCAGATTTCACTGCTTGCTGATGATGTCACATAAAATCAAATATGCATCCCGTGTCTAATAATAGAGTTTCCATTTCTCCATTCTTTCAAAAACAGGTTGGTGTTGTAGTTTTTAAACCATAAAATATATTACTTTGCATCAATAAAAGCATAAGATAGGTACTCATTTTTCTTGTTTTCTTTGCTTATAAAATTACAAAATATGTGTTTATTGTAGAAAATATCCAGAACACAAAGTTACATATAGTAAAATTTAAAAAAAATCCTTCTTTGCCATATAGTTCTGATTCTATTCCTCTACTTATTTTGCTTGCTACATTTTTTCTATGCATTATAAATATAAATGTGTATAAATACACACACACGCACACCGAATTTTAACTTTTATAATCTAAGATTGCATCTTACATACTATCTTCAGTACATTTTTTTGTGAAAGAATATATTTTCCCAGGTCTGTGTAATAAATCTACTTCAATCTTTATAATGGCCATAGAGTATTCCATATTGAGGAGTTATAAACCAATTTCTCTTCGAAGAACATGTGGGTTGGGCTCTGCCATGTTAATATGCACATATCTCTGAGTCATGTATAACGATCCTATCATTAAGTTCTAGGGAAAGAAATAGAGTTGCTGTGTCATTATCATTCTGATAGATTCTCCTGTGGAAGCTGGTCTCCAGTGAGGGTCCCCAATGAACCACACCATCTATATTCACATCCTTAGATAGGACCTCTCACTTTAAACCTGGACTATCCATCCTTACAATTTTAGTAAACATAGTTAAATCTATATATTTTAATCAACATTGAGAATTAATCTTCCTCTCCCTGAACATAAAAGACTGGTAGCAAGAAAGCATTTACTTTTCCCTCTTCTTCCCTACCTTTAAATTTTTGATTAGCTAGCTGAAACCGGTTTGGCTCAGTGGATAGAGCGTCGGTCTGTGGACTCAAGGGTCCCAGGTTCGATTCCAGTCAAGGGCATGTACCTTGGTTGCAGGCACATCACCGGCGGGGGGTGTGCAGGAGAGGAGGCATCTGGTCAATGTATCTCTCTCATCGATGTTTCTAACTCTCTATCCCTCTCCCTTCCTCTCTGTGAAAAAAAAATCAATAAAATATATATTTTTTTAAAAAAATTTTGATTAGCTAGACTTTCTAATATTTCAAATGCTTTTCCTCAATTTCTTATGACATTTCCTAAGAATTGCATTGAGCTTCATAGTTACATTGTCAAAAATAACTTAGACTTGACTGTCGTAAGTGCTATTGGTTTTTTTTCCTCATCCTATTGCTATTGTAACATGGTGTACTTACAAAACAAATCCTCTTTTGTTTTTAAATTCCTCTTTTGTATGTGGTACATTTTTCTACCCAGAGATGCCTGGGTGGTAAGGTTTATAAACTATTGCATGTGTAACAATATCTTTATTTTTCCTCAGACTGGATTGATACTTTATCTGGTTATGGGAATCTAGGTTCAAGAGAGTTTTTTTTTTCTTAGTTTCTTGAGAACATTTCTCTGTTATCCTTTCTCTATTATCACTTGTTGATATAAAATATGATGGCAAAATGACTTTCGTTCTTTTAGCTAACCCTTTTTTTTCTTCTCCTTGGAAAATTTTTGGAGTTTCTCTTTGTACTTGACATTTAATAATCTCACTATGATTCCTTTATGTTTTTATTTGTTTTTTAAATTTTTCTGACTCAGCACTTTTCCAGCCATTTTCAAAAGGGACATTCGGTTCCTAAAACTCTCATAGACAGAGATGCTGCATTATTTTAATCAGTATTTCTTGTTTGATACCTTTTTAAAAGAAAAGAAAGAAAGCTGTGAGAAACACCAGGATAATAGGCGGATAAGCAGAAATAAAATTTGCAGGTCCATAATTTAAAAAAACCACACAAAAATTTCTTAATAGTTATTTGATCATATTTTTAGGATGGCCAGTTATTCTGTTTTCCTCTGAATAGATTTGAATATTGAAAGACAGTGCTATCAATCATTGGTTTTGGTGCTGAGGGCTACATAGTTATTTATAGCCAACCCCAAGAAACTTAGATTATAGAATTGATGTATTCCTGGAGGGAAAAATCTGCTTTTTGTATTTTTTCACTCGTTTTCTTAGTAAAATTGGAGATGGGCATGTCTTGAATAATAATTTGATCCCACTCATTATAAAATCATTTTCCGTTTAACAAGTGAATTTAGATTACATATTTAGATTGTACAACTTTCAGGGAAAAAGAAGTGTCAATATATAACATAACATGCAAAATATCAACAAAAATTTCCTAGCTTCTATAGGTAATAATGTATGAAAGGGAAAATTGGGTCTGACTGAATATCCATGGGCTAATCTTTATTGAATGTTGCTGTGTGCCGGGCTCCCCTCTACATTTTCACTACCCCTACTCTCCATAGCAGGAGACGGAAGTTGGTACAGTTAGCCAATGACCAAGCCAGGATTTGAATCCAAGTTGCCTGATCCCTCAGGAGTGTTTGCTTCGGGTGCGTTGTGTAAAGAAAGTCTTGGAGAGCTTGATCTCTGCACCTCACAATCAGAGCAGACATTCTGGGAGGTGGTGATGCCTGAAGGGTTTAGCCAGGCAAAGAAGAGAGGAGCGTGTCCGGAGAGGACACATTTTTTCCAATGACACCGAAGAATGAAGAGTGCGAGCCCTGGGGGAGAATTGTAGGTTGTTGTGTATGGATGTGAAGTGTCTCTCCGTCGCCATCAGCTTTTCCGTGGCACTTTTTACTTGGTGCTTTTGGCGTCAGCAACATGAGATATCTCCATAATCATCCCCTCAGCCATCGGCATCAGCGGTCAAGGCGGTTGAAGTAATAGAGCTGATGAAGATCTGGCTCTTTCAATCATGTAAACATAGCTTTGCGATTTGGTTTCATCTCTTTAGAAGTGGGGCCTAAATGACCACGGATTTCAGATGAAATTTATCATAAAAGCACACCGTGGCCTCATCATATTTACTTATCAAAGTAATTGACACTGAAGTTCTGAAAGACAGCATCCGGTCTGCAGGGTTTTGGCCCGGGAGAATTTCAAGTAGGCTATCCACTTATGAGCAGTCCCATGTCAAGGGAGAGTGAAAATAAATGGCCGAGAACAAATATTAGTAAGTAGAGTACTTTCGATTTTAAGCTTTCCGAGCATTTCTATGCACATAAATGAATCAAGAGCCAGTTAAGAAAATGCCTTTCACAGAACTCTTTAAAATTTAACAGGTTCAAAGACCTTCTACCAAGGAAGCTGAAGCACACTTGGCGTGTGCTGTGTGTTCAGTGTTATTGCCGGACAAAAGGATAAAAGGGAGACCAAGAGTCTTCAACTCCGGGCTTGATTTCATCACGTGCTAGACATGAAGCGTCACATCCCGTGATTAGATTAAATCCCTGTAAAATCACGCATCAAATCCTATCACTCTCCTTCCCATACGACACAATGAAAAACTTGCTGTGGTGAGTTATATTGTGATTTTCTTAAGTCAACCCACTCTGATTGCTCAGTCATATTTATCTGTGGGAACCAATGCAGTTGTGTGTGTGTGTGTGGGGGGGGGCTGAATTCCTTCTGTAATCTGAACCCATCTCCACTGGAGTGATCTCTGACCACTTTAAGACCTTGGTATCCCTTCAAAAACAAAGGCCTTATCTCTTCAGATCTCACCGTGAATTCCATTTGCCTCTAAATTCCAATAAAAGAAAACTGAATAATCCAATTCCCTTTGAAATTTTTGATGCAATCTGATGTTGACATCGATCTTGAGGGGAGGCTATGTAAAAAGCATGCTCTCCTGCTGGATCACTGCCCATATTGGTTTTCTGTATCTGATTCAAAGCTGTTTAAAACAAGGTTTCTCTCGAGTCTCTTAGATTATCACAGCTTGGATAAATTGACTTTAGTGGAAAACATCTTGGCATATCAGCTTTACAATTTAGAAAAAATAAGGGTTTTGTCAGAGAAAAGTGGTATGAATTAAGCCTTGATATGATTTAAAAAACGTGACTCAAAAAAAAAATCCATTGTTTAAGAGGTGGGCTACATTTCTAAGGACTGACTAACAGTCTGGAGACAGGCTGGCCCGTGGGACTTGCGATTCTTGTGCAACATCAAAGAGGGAATGGAGGATGTGAGGATGAATGTACGAGTCACAACATGTTTCCTGGGGCATGAGCGTTCTCTTTTCTGCTTTGGCCCCTGCATTCTATCCGTCAGTGGCCTTCTAGTACACCAATTCTCTGAATGTCTCATGCAGGCACTTGGTCTATTTATTCTTTGTCTTGTTTTCACGTTGTTCATGTATCGTGACTTCATAACTGGATTGAAAGGTCGAGATCAAGGGCTATGCTTTGTGCTGTCCTTGTGACCATCGCAGCATCTAATAGTCCTTGAGTGCACAGGAGGCTTCCGTCAGGCCTTGTAAAGTGAAACCAAATTCAGTGAGTAGCCTTGGTAATCTTGACCCAGGGCCAGGGCAGAATCCACAAAACCTATTTGTCCTCATTGGCAGCCACTTTACATCTCATTTCTCTGCCAGGTTACTCTCCTAGCCGGACTACCCACATACTTCTTCTCTTCAAAGGCATCTTTACTTTTGAAAAATTTCTAGGCTTTTCTCATGTGTAGTCCCTTTTCTTCTTCAATGCCAAACCTACTAGGTATGCGGCATTAAATAGGGTTCTATTTGCCAATGATTAAGAAGTTAATAAATTATACCTGTGTGGTTTCCTCGTCTCAGCACAGGAATTAATAATAAGTATATGCTTACAGGCCTTGCAAATGGCTTTTCAGGATACTGAGTCAGTTTTTATTGAGCTTGACAAAATTATCATTTTTGTTGGCATTCATCCTTGCTCCCAAAGCCCAAGCTATATTTTTTTATGTTTTCATTTTTACTTTTCTCTTGAAAATATGTATTTCTTCTCAGTCTAAAACCAGTAAGTAGTTATTGTAAAGATTTTCGCAAATATAGAAGGACAACAAGAAAATTAAATCCATCCATAATCCTACCGCCTGGAGGTAAGCATTTTAGGTAATCTCCTTCCAAACTTTTTCTATGTATAATATGTGCATGACCCCTACTCCATAAGCTTAGATATGGGAGATGTTTTCTTATTTTCTTAAATCCAAATGAAATCTGACCTTATCCATCAGCCTTCCTCCCAGAGCATATTACATTTACCTTGCCAAGCTTGAGAAAACTTCACTGACATTTTTATTATAATTACCTGAAAATTATACATCGATTCATGAAAACTAGGCATTTAAAAAAAATAATATTCAGTTTCCCATCTACAAATATGGGATATGATCTTTATTCAAATGTTCTTTGTCTCTTGGTTAAATAAATGTTAAAGCTCTTTGGGTAAGAGGGGCATCCAAGTCCTACCCTTTTCTAAGTTATTTCTAGGTATTTAACTTTTTTTTCATTACAGTTGTGAAAAAAAATATTTTTATCCTTAACACTTATGGTTGTTAATGGCATTACTTAAGGAAATTACTATGGTGTTTTGTTTTGTTTTATTTTTTTTGTATTTATTTTGTCTTCAACCATATAAGTAATTTTTTTTTATTAGTTAGGTTAGTCTTCAGTTCGTCCCTTGGAAACTAGTCCACAGCACATCAGGAAATGATAATAGCTATATATATATATTTTTTTTCCATTTCATGTCTTATTATATTGACTAGAGTATCAAGAACAAAATTAACAATGCTAACACCTCTATTTTAAAGAGATTATCCCAATGTTTTATATATATTAGTGTTAGCTGCTGTTTTGAGATATATGTTACTTTTTATGATGTGATTAATAATAGGCTTTAAAAATGTTTTTTGAATGAGACTTTCTTAAGAATGTTGTAGCTACCTGTTTAAAAACTACTGTGTCAAGAGTAAAAGTCTCAACATGGGTATAATTTACTAACTAATAGATCATTAATGGGTAATTATAATGATAATTAGCATGTATAATATTTATTTACATTATTCCATTTAGCCTAGTTAGATCTTATCATGCCATTAATATTTTTATTATCACTTATATCTGCACTTTTTCCTTCTCCCACTGCATCATAATCTTCTTAAGGAATCATATTATTTCTTTGTAACATCTCAGTATCTTCTAAAGTGTCACATTCCATGGATATTTGTTGTTGATGACCTAGTAACCTAGCACTGATAATAATAACAACAATAATAGTGACCTAATATTTATTGAGTACTTATACCCAGGCAGTTCCAAGAACCTTTATATGCCACCTTTCTAATCTACACAGCAATACGTTAAGGCTGACGTTATTATTATAGCTGCCTTTTCACATGAGGCACTGAGCTAGATTAATTAGTTTGCCCCAGGAGCATACCTAGGAAATGATAGAGCCTAGATTGGAATCCAGGCCTCCTAATTCCAGAGCTATGTTCCTTCCACAGATGGTCGGGTTAGCCTATAAATTTATGCTGGTAAACTTCTCTTTAAATGAAATCTTAATCCTACTTTATAACTGTGAGGCCTGGTACAAACAATAGGGTGGGGTAAGACTCAAAATGTGTTTCTCTGAAATAGCATTTCATTTTTGGTTTTGTTTTTACTTCTCCAGATAGATCTTTTTATTTTTCTATGTGAAATGGCCCTAAGAATGTTTTATTCTGTAATCTTCCTAGCTTTCCCTAACCAGCAAAGCTTTGGTTATCACTTAAGTCTTTGTTTTGCAGAACTCTTTACTTTTGTTGAAAGCAAAAAAGTTATTGTATTCCTTGTGGCAGAATAAATATTCACCATTAGTAGAGTCATGATGGTGATGCCCATGTATGTTGGAGAGGCCATCCTCTGATAGTTTTCCTAGAGTTTTCCGGCTAACTGGTTAACCTGTCTGTGCTCTGTTGAGTTCAAGGTGGACTCACCAGAGCCTGGGGAGAGATCAGGGGACTAGCCCTCTGGCCCAGCTTGCCGCCAAGTCTCATGTGAGACCACTGGAAAACCAGAGGAATGTTCTTATCTCTGAAAAGAGTGAATGAAACTAACTAAAATACTATTAAGTTTTCTTCTAGTGCTAGAAGTTTATTATCAACATCATAATGAGCAATATAACTCAGAAGTTGCAAAAATATATTTTTGATAAACACTAAAGGATCAAGACTCTTTTTGGCATTTGAAAACTCTCAATATCTTATTTACAGTATTTTAAGATCTCAAACATGATGTTTAATATATAAATTAAACATCAATTTAAATGCTATAAGTATCACTTTTATGCTTTAGAAAATAAATCTAATTGGTTTTTCTAGATATACTTTAACTGCAATCACTTTTATGTTTCCAGTCTTTACCCCATTTGTCCACAAATAAGTAAATAATACAATAGCCACCTCCAATTCCACTATAAAAATAGTGCTTTAGAAAGAGCAAATTTCAAGTTATCAAACACACATTTCCACAGTTTCCTGTCTACCAATGGAAACCTATCTTTTCATAACTTGATTTGCTAATAGCTTAGATTATAAATAGTTCTTGGAGTGGATTTTTTCTCCCTCCAAAACTGTCATGCTTCTTAATTGAAAAATAACTTTTTCCCACATTCATTTTATAACTCCCAGTTATATCTACCTTTAGTGTTTTAATTGCAGGTTATTTTGGGATCTCTGCATAAAGATGAATGAGTTTGGAAGCCAAATTTCATTACTCCCACTACAAAGATAGGTTCAATAACAGATGCAACAAATTTTAACCATCATTTCCATCAGGATCACAGATGGTATTGATGTGGAAGACATCTGTGGCACAGGCCAGAGGAGAGATAGTTGGCTTCCTGTTAGAGTCAGGGCAAAGAATGTGGCAAAAAAGATCTAAGGATGCCATGAGGAATTCCAGCACTACTCTCGTGCATGCGCAGGTCATGGTAAATTAGTTATAACAGATTCGTAGGCTGACTATGGGGAAAGGCACCCAGGGACGCACTGCGTACCCCCTGAGTGTTCCAAGCTTTTCATACTCTGTTTTTGGCAGAATCTAGAGTAAGAAGAAATGAGATAAATTGTTTGCATTTAAAAACTTGATAGAAAAGACTTCTAGATGGGAGAAGTGCTTTATCTAGTAGGAATATGCAGGTTCAAATCCCCTTGCCTTATTACTGAGAAAATATATGTTAGATAAATGAAGCAGCAAGGTAAATAGATAAAACTTATATTGGAAAATGAAAAAAAAATGGGGCAGCACTTACTATTAATTGAGTGTATCGATAGTAGGCCATAAACATGGGCTTAGACTAGCCATTGATTAATTTAACAAGATTATTGAGTACCTATTAAGTACTAGAAACTGTGACAGCTGCCAGGAGACAATGATAGGCAATTTAAACATGGTCCCTCACTTCCCAGATCATAAGGTCTTGTAGGGGGGGTAGGGGACCTTTCTGCACGTTAAAATACTAGCAGAAGTCTAAAAGATCAATACATAATTGAAACAATTTTATTCTTTTTGCCATTTCCCATGTTTGCACTCTCCATCCTTTCCACTCTTGGAAGCTATCACTATTAATATAACAGCAAGCATTTTACATATGTTAACACACTTAAACATTCACACCACTTTGTGGAAGGTGAACTACCTATATACCATTTTACAAGTGAAAAGTCGGAGGCATAGGAAGATGGAAGTAATTTACTGAGGATTAAACAGCCCCTCAGCCAGAGAGCTGGGACTGAGCCCTGGCAGTGGAGGTCTAGAGTCTGTGCTCCTCGTCTCCACTCTGCGGCAATGATGGAATGCTTCCTGCTAGTCTTCCTGCGAAACTTTCACTTTCTCTGGCTCATGATGTCCCCGTGGGCCATGCCATTGATGTTTCCTGAAGTGCTGTGCATACAATGGACCTTTGGAATGTGTTATTGATAATTGACCTCACTGGCCGGGGTGGAGAGGGTCACCTTGTATAAATGATGTTGGCAAACGTCCCCAAAGGCAGTTCTAATTCTGCTTTATTGCTTTCAGGTAATAAATTCACGGGGTTTTAAAGAAGGGTTAACCCTGGGGAAGTATGAAGGATGCCAGATTATCTTAGCTTGCACACAGATCGGAAAGTTCCTGGCATTCGGGGATATAGTGATGCTCCAGGGAGGCTGGCAGCCTGTGGCCCAACAGCATCTCCCAGAAGAGGCTGCTCTGGGGACAGAACTCCTCTGCCTGCCTTTTCTCCATAGCTCAGTTCTCTCTCTCTCCAGGTTTATTTTTTATTTATTTTTTAAATATATTCCATTGATTTTTTTTTTTTTTTACAGACAGGAAGGGAGGAGAGGGATAGAGAGTTAGAAACATCAATGAGAGAGAAACATCCATCAGCTGTCTCCTGCACACTCCCCACTGGGGATGAGCCCGCAACCAAGGCACATGCCCTTGACCGGAATCGAACCTGGGACCCTTAAGAGGCCCCCCCCCCCCCAAGACCTTATGATCTGGGAAGAGCAGGCCGATGCTCTATCCACTGAGCCAAACTGGTCAGGGCTCCATGTTTATTCTTGACAGGACGCACCATATTATTACACCCTTCCTCCATTGCTTCATGATAGCTCCTGCATATTTATTTCCATAGTGCACTGTGTGCTGACATAGTTGCCTGTATCAGTTTTACCCTCCCTGTGAGATGGTATCCAGTGGGACCTGGTTTAAGGTCTTTGATGTAGGGCAGAGGTTTGGTGTTGGTCCCTCATGAACTGATGGCCAGTGTGAAACATCTTTCCCTTGACTCAGGAGCTGAACCCTGCCCATTAGTTTATGGCCAGGCCGTGGTGATATTAGCATTTGCTGGGTTGGGAGCTTTCTGCAGGAAGTTCTGGGTGTGTCAGGCACTGTGAGAATTTGAAAAGGGTGTAGTGAAACTGTCACACAAATTGCACTGCTTTTCCAGCATAAACACATTACTGATTTATTTGTACCTTAAATGTCCAGATGATCTAAGTCAGTAATTTGGGTGGCTGATGAGCCAGGGAACAGAGAAAGAATCGGTTAGAATAGGACAAGCATGAGGGGACAAGGACCATGAAGCTGTTAGAAGTTCATAAATATTAAATTTTGAAGAAATTGCTAACATAGAGTTGTTAACTATGTGGTTAATTGTGAAGTTGTTGATAGCAAAGTGATAGGGCAGAAAGGAACCTCAAGAGATTGTGTAGAACAATTTCCTACTGTAAGAGACTAAAAGAGATACTTGTCAACCATTTAAACATTTGCATCTAAAATCTGTAAAGCAACATGCTCTTCAGAAAGCATTAAAAGAGGGTCTGCCCCTGTGCTCTTCCCCATTGTCTTACTTCTATTACTACCTGCATTTTATTTATTTATTTATTTATTTATTTATTTATTTATTTATTTATTGTTATTATGTGTTTGTTTCCCTTGCTGGGATATATGCTTCATGGAGCAGCTTGGTCTCTTCCATCCTGTTATATCTCCTGTGCCTAAGAAGTTCTGGCCTATGGCAGATGCTTATAAATATTTGTTGAATAATTGAATTAATTAGTATATGTATTGAAAAGTGTCTGTAAGAATACACACCAAACCGTCAACAACATTCACCTCTGGGGAATACAGTTAGCAAAGAGAGTTGAAGGGAGAAGGAGGTAGAATGGTAATTTTTATCTTATAAACCTCTATATTTAGCATTACTTTATATGGTATTTGATATGATTTACATTTAACTTTTTAGGAATGCACCTGTGGCACAAACAAGTAAAGGTACATGTAGATACTTATGTTGTAATGCAAATATGTTTACTAATAGTGTAGTCTTTTTTTCAATAAATATATCAAATGTTCTATAGCAAGGTGGTAAGTTCCTCTCCTGGAGAGCTCATTTTAAAAATATAATTTTAGTACTCCACATGCGGCGATAAATTAATATGTAATTATTGACTGACCCTCTGGACAAAACAGAAAAATATTGATACAGATTTTAAAAATAAATATGTCTTCAAAATGTCTGGAAACAGTCTTTCATCGGGTGCTCAGGAAGGTAATAGAATTGCTGGTAAGAATACCTTGAACTGTCTAAGAAGCAGTTGATCATAAGCAATCAATAGAATCATTTTATAAGGGTAAAAAGTATGTCCACACACATAATGACATTAAAAAAAAAGACTATAACATTGCCAAATTAAAGATGAAGAGTATATTAGGGTACAGTCAGGAAAACAGAGCCTGTATGAGATATATTTCCGGGAACACATTTCTTATGGGGAAATAATTACAAAGGTGTTGGTACAGCTTAAAGATTAGATAAGGGAAGGAAGGCAACCCAGAGGTTAGCAGTGTCGGGATGCCTTCACTACCTTTATTGCTAGAGGAACCAAAGCAGATGCAGTGTTACCAGGAAACTTTGGCCAGCCAACTTCACTAGGCAGGGACTGGAACTGCCCAGAATCCCATGGCTATCCACTGGGAGCTAGAACTATCAAGGGTGAGGCTCCCTGATGGAAATTTATCTATTTAGGAGAAATAGTTATTACTCAAAATAAAAAAAGAGGGGAAGAAATATTCTGTTTTTCCCCCCAGTTCTTCACCCTCAAATCTTTTACTAGTGCCTCCTACTGGCTAAACCTAACAGGAAGTCAGTTTGAAAGGGATCCTGGGAAATGTAGTTTTTCTGAAAACTATTTGTTCTACATTGCTCTGTGAAATACAGTAAAGATTGGGGAAGAAGAGGGAATGATTCTGAAAGCAGACAGGCAAATAATCTGAACAAATAGTATAATGAATGAAAGATTATATTCTATTCATATAAGAGTCAAGTTTTAGATAAAATATTTTTAGGTATTTAGTTATAGTAATTATTTTATACAATATTTATTCACAAATAAGAATATCAGTGTAAGCTAGCCTGCATGGCTCAGCAGTTAAGCATCGACCTATGAACCAGGAGGTCACAGTTTGATTTCCTGTCAGGGCATATGCCTGGGTTTCGGCTCAATCCCCAATATGGGGCATGCAGGAGGTAGCCAATCAATGATTTTCTCTCATCTTTGATGTTTCTATTTCTCTTTCCATCTTCTTTCCTCTCTGAAATCAATAAAAATAATTTTTAAAAAAAGAATTAAAGAATATCAGTGTGAATGGAAGAATATCATCAATCATTTTTCAACCCTTTTAGACTCAAGAATGCTATTTACATGAATAAATAATATTGTCAGCCACCTTATTGAATCTTTATTCCTTTATTATTTTAATGTTGTGTTATGGCAGAAAAAATGAACACCCTTTTTTTCTCATTTGATGTTAGAAATTTTTGTAATTGTGACAAAATATTCATTGTTTTAAAAATTATTTTTTTCAAACTTGTTTCTAAATGGCAAACTAAGAGAGACATCCAGGCTAAATTTACAAGCATTACTCATGAAAAATCTTTCTCTCTTCCAATAAGTTAAAAGCCAAAGTAGACATAATTTCCATTATATTTTCTCTTTTTAACTTTGGCTTTTGAAATATTGGAGATATTTCAGTGTGCTGTACAGGAATTTAAATGAAGTGAATGCACCTTATGGATCTTTTGAGGATAATTTTGTGGCGAATTTACAGAATTATTGCTTTCATCAACTGTATAATTGAGAAGATTCTTCCAGGGATTTATACCACCATAAAATAGTTGGTCTTATTGCTATTAATTATCATCTGGAAGATGTAGTAAGTACAATGTTAATGAATGTGGTGAATGATGTTCGATTAATTGGAATGATAACAACGCCTTAAGCAATGAGTGATAGTTTGAGAGTATTGGCAAACCCAAAGATAAAACTGTTATTTACTTCATGTCCTACCCTGTCCTTAGAGATGTGACTGGTCCAGAGCAAGAAATGAAGTCCACTAAGTCCAGCTTTCCATTGTCATTCCTTCTATTTTTTATTTTTAAAAAATATATTTTATTGATATTTTACAGTGAGGAAGGGAGAGAGATAGAGAGCTAGAAACGTCGATGAGAGAGAAACATTAACCAGCTGCCTCTTGCACACCCCCTACCGGGGATGTGCCCGCAACCAATGTATATGCCCTTGACCAGAATCGAACCTGGGACCTTTCAGTCCACAGACCAACGCTCAACCACTGAGCCAAACCGGTTTCGGCCCTTGTATTTTTTAAAAAGCTTTTCATTATGGAAGTTTCAAATGTATAAGAATAGCTCCCAAGTACTGCTCACCCAGCTTGGGGAATTTCAACTCATGACCATCTTTGTTTTCACATATGCAGGGTGGGGGGAAAGTGGGTTTACAGTTGTTCCTATGGAAAATAATACAATGATTAATAAATAATAATACATGAATAAACTCTGTGTTTCACGTACTCACAACTATAAACCTACTTTTGCCCCTCCCTGTTATTCCCTGCCCTCTCTCCTTCACCTCCACTGAATTAATTTAAAGACAATCTCAGAAATCATATCACTTCCTTCTGGGTTTTAAAGAGCCTTTCATCGAGAGGATCCTGGTAGCTTTTCATTTAGTAGTGTAGTAGGAAAATTCAACACAAAATTCATCTGTTTCCCAAGAATGCATGTTATGGGTGGGGCATTGGTGTTGGAAGTTAACAGGGAATCACATATCCTTTGGCATATGGTTATAAATTTAGGCACTAGGTAAATAATCTTATAAAATGTACATGTACTTCTCAAGATAGAGAACACATTAATTTTCAGAAATCATTAGTATGCATTTTAAAACCAGACTCATATGCAGTTGTTTGATTCAACAGAGAACCATAATAAAGTGGGAATTTGGGCAGAAATATTTTAGAAGTATTTAGGGATGTCACAAAAAAATTCCCAAACCCCAAACTTGCTCTTCACCAGTAATGGCAACAGTGCCCTGGGACTTTTGGAGAGAAATAGGCAGAGAAATTTCTCCTTGGAATGCAACCTCCTTGGAAAGCAGTATTTCTGTCCCTGGCATCAGTAGTCCTCTGTGACAATGACTTCCAGATCCATATTTCTGTCTCTCTCCTTAGCTCATGTTCAAATATAAAACTCATAGTAGATATTTCTGCACACTGTGCACAAAGCTCCTCATAGTCCACATGCCTAGAACAGATGGTTCTGACCTCTCAACCTACTTTCCGTCATCTTAATCTACAAGGCATCATCATCCAATTAGGTGTCTAAGTCACAATCGTCAGCTTTTGTCTTGTCTGCCTCTTAAAAGCCTCTCAGTGTCTCTCTGTCATCTATTGATTTGCCTTACTTCAGACTTTTTTTTGTGCCAGAACTAGTGCACTAATCTTAGATCCAACCCATTCTCTGTGCTCTATTAGAGATATGCTAAGCCTGCATATATAATGTCTCTCCAGTATCAAGTTCTTAAAGTTGCCATTTGTATGGCAAACATGAACCTTTGTGAGCTAGTCCTGCAGTGCTTTTTTTTTAAAAAAAAAATATTTTTATTGATTTCAGAGAGGAAGGGATAAGGAGAGAGAGAGAAACATCAATGATGAGAACCATTGATTGGCTGCCTCCTGCATGCCCCCACACCGGGGGTCGAGCCCACAACCTGGACATGTGCCCTTGACCAGAATCAAATCTGGGACCCTTCAGTCCTAGGCTAGAGGCTCTATCCACTGAGCCAAACCATCTAGGGCAGCCCTGCAGGACTTTTAAGACTCATCTTCCACTATCCTTTAATGACTTTACCTTCTACCCATATGGAAATACATGTAGTTCTTTAAACATGCCAAAATGTGAAGTATGATTCACAAGATCCATTTCAGATGGCGCCTGAGATCCCGTATTTCTAATAAGACCCCCTCTGGTGCTGCTGGTCCACAGAGCACACAGCAGCATGGCTATCAGCTCTATTCTTACCCCATTCCTTAATTACCAACCAAGCCAGAGTTGTTCCCTCTCTTTGCCATTAATTCAGCCATTTTATTCTGCAGGACCACTCAGTTTCTCTTTCTAATTGCCCCACTTGGCCAAATCCTTCTTACCTTCCAAGTCTTAGCTCATAAACAATTTACATTTAGAAAACTGCCCTGAACCCCTTAGGAAGATTTAGGCACCTCTTCTGCTGTGCGCGCACTGCATTTCTCGCATTCTTCTGTTATGGCACCTACACATTACATTGTAGATTCTTGTTTGTCTATTTCCCAATTCAGAGTGTTCCTGGCATTACTCACAGTGCCAGACACATGAGAAAAACACAGAAAATATTTGTTAAAAAACAGACAGATTAACCCCTCCTTGACAACTTTATGATTGTCTTTTGCTATCTCCATGACATTCCCAGCAGTGTCTAGAGGAGCAAATAGTTCTAAAATATCCTGAAAGTTTCAAGAATCACAAGCTTTAGAGATTAATTGCAGTCCCACGTAAATAATAATGTCCTTGCCAGAGTTCTCTAAGGGCTGCCTTTGGACAAGCCTTGGAAGCGGCCATAGGAGCCTTGTTTACGTTATCATGATTTGTCTTTAGCCCCAGATTTGTAGGCCCAGAAAGCTGATTTGATAGCATCTTGATGAGTGTCCCTTTCTCATGGGGAGATTCACGTTAACCCAGGTTTAAGATTGATGTGTAATTTACAAAGTCAGCCCAAAGTCAGTTATGGCGTTAAGAACCAGATTAGTGGAATTCTCATACGTCTAGCTCTTTCTTTGCTGTAATGAATGTTTAGGAAAAATCCAATCTTAACTCAATTTCTCTCTCTCTCTCTCTCTCTCTCTCTCTCTCTCTCTCTCTCTCTCTCTTTTTGTGGAGAGAATCTGAAAGGTACGATTTAGATAAGTTGATGGGTAGTAGCATCAGATTAAGTTAGCTTGACACCTAAGCCATAATAGGGATGATCTTATGAATGGGGCCAGAAGCCAGAAACAGTCTGTGGTCACACGGTCTGCATCCATCTCTATGGAAAGGATGAATGCTCAGCAGGACTGGAGATGCTTACACTCCAAGTCTGTTGATGGAGAGTGCCCTGCCATCTTTGGGACTCTTCATTTTCCTATGTTTTTATGTCAATGACCCTTTTCTGATGGACTTGTCTTTCCATAGAGCAATTCTTGCTTTTTAAGGTGACTTTGCATAACCGTCCTGACCCTTCACTTATTATTTTCTATGAGTTCTAAGTCCTAGGAGGCACTTTCCAATAAAATGCCAAGTGATGAAAACAAACATCCAAGCAAAAAACAAGACAAAATAAAACAAAACACAAAACCCCAACCTCCCTTCTCCTCTGTAGTAAGTACAGGACCGGTCTTACGAGTAAGATAGATGCCTATAGTTGTGATATATGGGTTCACACATGTTCTCCAGCGCAACTTTGCGGCATAAAAAGAAAAAAAAAAAATTCACCTTCTTTATCAAATGTCCTCTCATTTCTTTTGAGTTCAGTGAAAATGCCTTTGGGAGGAGTCACACTTCTCCCCCCTGTGAGTTCCTTTCTCTGGGAGTGGGGTGTTGGAGTGCCCATCACAGTAGTAAATACCTGATGTGGCTTTCGGTCACTGTTCCAAAGCCCTCATTTTAGACTGCCGTGTTCTTACAGTGCCATGAAGTTGTTGGGAGAAAGAGAATCTGCATTTAGGGCAAAGAGAATCCTAGGAAACAATGAGAAGGGTGATAAAGGAAAGGGTGAGGAGCTATGTGACTGCATCTTGATTGCTGAGGCTAATAGTTCTTCAGATACATTTCAAGGGAAGTTACAATCTCCCCCCCCCCCACCCCGCCCCATTGGATATAAATGTTTACATTATCGACACCTTTCTTTTAGTTTCCTGGTGGTAGGGGACTGACACGTGGAGTGTTTGTTCCTTATGTGTCTCTGGATCCTTGTTAAATGCAGATTCTGGTTCAGAGTGGGCCTTGACTTGCACATTTCTGACAAGATCCCAGCTGATGCTGCTGGTCCACACCTCTCAGGGGAGGAGCAAGGGCTGTGAGATCCCTTGGGGCCTCTTCCTATCCCTCACTTAATTATCAGCTGAGTCAGAGCCCTTTCTTTCCCTTGCTATTTGCTCCCTTTTACCTGCTCTCTGGATGCAGCTATTTGTTTCATGTTGCAGATACAACCATGTCACGTAGTAGGAAACCTTTCTTAATCCCGTGGGTTTGCATAGCCTTGGAAACATTTGATAATTGGGAAGTGTTAAACAAGGAAAACTGAGTGGAGGGAGAGGGCACAGTGTGGGTGGAGAGGGAGAGAGGGGTGTGGGGGGGTGAGAGTAGGGAGGGAGGAAAAGAATATAATAGTTCTTATTGGAATGTGGAAATGTGTGTTTATAAGAGACCTGTTAATTCATGTCGAAAGCATCATAACACCTTAGCGTGGTTGGGCAAGTACAAAAACAAAACAGGAGAAAAAAAAGTCTAGGGAATGTCAAAGAATATTTTGGACTGAGGTAACATCCACAGTCATGGTTTCTTTCCTCTTTGCTGGTGCATGTTGGGCGTAGTTCTGTGATGCTCAGAGTTCACTCTGTGCCCTGTTCTGTCTTGCAAAGATGAGGTGGAAGGCATTACCAAGGGGGAAATTTCTACTGTGTGTGGCCAAACAGTGTTCAAGATGTCATTATTCTAGTTCCACCTAAGTCTTCTTTCCAACATGTTACTGTATAATTTCTCCGAAGAAATCTACTTAATACCCTGACCTTCCTGACTTTGCTCATTTACCCTTTTCAACCTGGTCTTTGTACAAATTACACATTGCTGGGGGGAGAATTCATTTTTCATCTTAAAAAATAAAACAGTGCCGAATTTCAGTTGTTAACTTTTCATTTTGACCTCCCCTTCCCATTCAGTTCTCCTCAGTCAGGGATTCCACATATATTTTACATTGTCATTTGTTTTCTCTTTTTTTTTTTTGCAACTTCCTATTACCGGGCTTTAGAAAATGAAGACATTTAAAAATAATGTAAATAACCAAAATCTCCAATGATCAAAAGGCAGTAGTAATACTTCAAAGCTTATCTTTTACCTGTGCCCATCACAGTAGTAAATATGAGGATTCAGAAAGTGTTAGGTAAGTATGTGGTAGACCTTTTTATAAAATATTTCCTATGTGATTTTTAAAAATCATTATGTAGTAATGTGGGGGAGACTTAGATGTATTGTGATTGTGATAAAATTCTAATTTTCAAATTCAGTGTTAGTTACTGGTACATTTTTCTGTTTCGTATTGCTTGTACACTCGGTGTCTACCCTCACAGCGCTGTAAGTTAGGCCTCTCTGTGGAAAGTTTGTACTTGTTCAGAAAGAAAGTGGTTTTCATGGAGATGTTCTTGGGAAGTGTTACGTTTTATTGCTTGGACTATTTGGAATTTTATATGTGTAACATACTACATAATTCCATCCGTGATTATTCCCATAAATAATTTCATGACTTGGCTTATTATTGCTATATCCATTTTTATAGCTGCTGATACAGAGGGATGGACTACAGGAGAGGTAAAATGAGAATCCACAATCACAGAATTTTCTGAGACTGTTGTTTAAACTGTAGGCGTGCAATGAGGTCGCTGGGTGTCAAGCATGAACTCTCTGGGGACTTGGCATCTCTGGGGCTGTGTCTGGGTTTGTAGAGAAAAAGATGAGGCTATGTGAGTCACTTAACATAATATTGTGGAGAGAAAAATCCCTGTAGTAAGAGAACTGTTGATCCTGCTGGCTCAGTGGTCTTCCCAGCAAGATACAATCTGCCGGATCATGCCCCACTTGAGTTTGTTTTTATAAACATCGCTATCCTGTCCGTTACACTGCCAGGAGCAGCTGCCTTCTACATTCTTGTAATTATGATTCCAATCCTGAAAATGTGTCTGTCCGATTCTGAGTGGCCATCTTAAGATCATATGGCTGTGACCTCAGAGAACCAGGTTTAAAACAAGAGTCTATCTGCAGACAACTTCCAATGGACTGAGGGGAGGTATCTTGATAATCCTGTTCCGTTTACCTATGACCACTACCATTGGCTTTAGAAAGCTTACTCTAAAGCGGATGAGCCAATAGGATCAGTTGTGTGATCATAGGCAAAAAGTGGTAGGGATTCCTCATACCCCTCCATCAGATGGTATAGTCTCAGAGGTTTCCAGGAAGAGTGGGCCTTGAGCTTACACAGGGATCTCCCATGTCCTAATAGGATGTAGGACCCTCCACTCTTACTCTATAGGTAACAAGCAACCTCTGATGTTAGTTAGCCCTGTGATCTCAGGAGAAAAATATTTTATAACATACTTATGTGAAATATTAACAGTGATTTTAATTTTAGGCAAGTTATTTATCCTTCATAACACTAAGAAAGAATAACTTACATATCCGACTTTTGTCACTTTACAATGTGGCCTGCCCTCTCCCAGGGAGGCAAAAAAGCAAATCAAAATCGGTACTCCTTAGTCATATATATTCCTTTCCACACCGTGCCTCCGTGAAAAGTGATCCATTTCAAGCTTATGACTATAAGTGTTAATGCTGTGAATTGGAAATTACAACACACCTCATTAACTGTTTCCACTTCTCTGACAATTAGGAGCCAGAAAGGCATAATTCCTAGCCATGAGGCAAAGCTAGGTTGCGGGAAGTTCAGAGACGTGACCAAGGAGCCTGGAGCCACGGGGTCTTGCTGCTTCCCGAGCCCACCAGGGCTAAAATCACCATGTTCCCGAATTCCGATCCTAATGCAGGATTTGCAGAGCCTATTCTAATTTGGCACCATCTGGAAAAGGCTACATGGAAAAGGATTTGTTTCAAGGGATTTTCAGGAAAATAGCCAATTCAAACTGCTCAGCTCTCTGAGATCATTCCTGGCTGGTAGCAAGTTCTTTCTGTCATCGTGGGGCTTGCTGGAGAGTCAGGAAGAATAGCTTCATTTTTACTGCATTCGTGTGTGTGTGTGTGTGTGTGTGTGTGTGTGTGTATGTGTGTGTGTGTGTGTGTGTGTGTGCTCTCCATGTGTGTTTGTGTTCACACCTACACGCCAGCATCCAGGTCTTCCTCCCGGCCGGTCACACCAGTTATGTGAACTTACTCGGAAACCTTCAAGTGTCCTAGTCAGACCTGTTTAGTCCAACTCGGGGAAAACAGACAGGAACGGTAGACAGATACCTTCCATCACATGGATCCTTCATTTCACACTGTAAGTTCTTGACGGGATGTCTGGTCCCAGAGTGCAAGGAGGTCTTCTCCTCTCTTCCAGGGCAACCAAAGGAAGCTGCTGATTGTGCCCTGAAGAAAGGTGAGCTGCCCTCCCGAGGTCCTCCCTTCCATGGTCCTTCCCTCCGGAGCGCTTCCCCGCCTATCTTCCTGTGGTAAGATAGGTGCCATTAAAATGTTGTCCTCATGCAGGTTACACCCTGTCACGCCTTACAGGCCCCAGGACGCTGTCGTCTGCATTCCCAGCCGTCCCACAGCCTTGCCAGCGGCAGACAGAGGAGTCCCACGGAGCCCTGGGTGGAGAGAAAGCCTGGCATTATGCAACACTGACCCATTTGGCACAGGCGCAGAGCCGCCCCGATGGGTCCCAGGGACTCCTCATCCCAGTCCCCTGGGGTCACCTCCCCCCCCCCCCCCCGCCCCCGGAGAGCTCCCCCATCCGTCACCCAGCCATAGCTGAGGGCCATCAACAGGAACCCAAGAAAACAGGGCCCTGCCCTGTGGCATGAGGAGTCAGGCTTGTAGTGTCATTTACCAGCTGTCTGATAAAAGGGAATACTGCTAGGACCAGGCTGGGACCCTGGGGTGTAAAGGTGTCACGTTGGGAAAACAAAGGTGGGTTTACATCTCCTTCTAACCTGCCCCCCCCCCCGCCCCCGCTCCCATCCTGAGAAAAATGATCTCAGCGTACACATTTCTTTTTAAATTTAGTACATCTCCGTGCAAGAAAAACTAGTTTATTGCTCAACATTAATAACCCTCGCTTTGAACCTTAATTCTGAAAAACCACAGAATCTTAAAAATGCTGCAAATAGCTGACATGGGTGTTCTTCTCCTGCTTTCAAAGGAATTGTTTTTGTAATTACCGAGCGGGGTGAAGTGGAATGGTCCCTCCCGCCGTAAACAGGGGAGTGTAATGAGATAGCTCCCCTGAAAACATTCATCTTATTCCGATTAATTAATAATGGAAAGTTTCAGTGCATTCCTAATGCTTTCGTTTTAATCTTTTATTTTTTTTCTTCTTTAAGTTGCTCGGTCTCTCTGCTAGCTCGGAGTACAAATAAAGGCCTGACATATGGTCTAAGCCAAATTCCAAAAAATGCAGCAAAAAGCAGGGCTTGCGCATTTGGCAAAAAATTCCCACCAGGTCAGGTCCGTGTCTGTTTCTGCCCAAAGAAGGGTTTCTGCAGTTTGACACTGGACTTAGAAACTGACACTGGGCTAGGGAACTGACACAGGAAGGCATGGGGGGGGGGGGGAGGGGGGCGGCAAGCAATAGTGTAAGCTCCGGGCCCCTGGCTGGCCAAAGTGTGGTGTTTACAGCAACTTGGGAATTACCACCCCAGCTGCAGCTGGGTTTGCAGTAGCATTTGGGGGTGTGTGTGTTGGGGGGGGATGGGAGGGGGAGGGACAGTGAGCAAGAGAAACAGTGTGGATGGCATTGTTGAGGCTAAATGGCCTTCTCCCTTCTAAGCCTCTCACCTTGCAAATCACCCCCTCTTAGCAAAAGCACATCTTACTTGTTAACTCCTCCCCTGCTCCCTAACCTTTTCAATCACCCCCCCCCCCTTCTTCATTTCAGAATGGCCTTCCGAACAAAGCGGTGCTTTAGAGCCTTTCCCACTAAAAGTTCGCCCCTCCCCCCTTTAAAGAGGCAGTGTGGGGCTAATTTCCTTGCTTAAAATTTGTTGTTTTTTTTCTCCCCTGCAGTCCGCGCTTTGTGTGTGCTGTCATTGTTTGGGGGCTGATGGATATTTCTTGGGAGATACCATCATATCGCTTGTTATTGTAACACTTATTGGTAATAAAGTTCAGACTAAAAATTAAGCAGCTGCAATGTAGCAGCACAAATTAGTTTAATGTAAGCAGTCAGGAGCAGCTGGCTGGCTCAGGACTCGAATTTAGCTGTGGGGGGAAGGGGTCTGTGACGCTGACAGTGTTTTTTTCCCCTCTACATAAACATTTTTGGCTGTTGGAGCTTTTGTGCTGATCATGTGACAGTGTCCCTAGGCAGATAATTTATTTCTGTGGCTTTCATGAGCAATCATTAACCTTCAGACACCGAGTTTGCTTTTTGCTATGTGGCATTTGTTATGATTGTTATTATTATTTTTTTTTGTATACTAACTGGTTTAATTCAGAAAGTGTCAGGAGAAAATTACAACCAATTTGTAATAGACTGCAATACATAATACTCAGGTTTCCGTTAAAGCAGACCTTACTTCCAGGAGCGTTCTCAGAGCTGAGCTGGCATGTGTGGGTTCGAATAATTATTTTCAGGGTGGCTGCTGTGGGGATGCTTCCTCAGTGGCCCCTCCTGAATGCAAGGCCACTTCCTTGCAGAGACGCGATTTGGAGATCCATCTTTGGCGGTCTTCATTTACTGGACCACGAGCTGGAATCCCAAGAGCCGTCAGCAGGGCTGAGCATTGGGTTTCTGGAGGTGGGATCCCACTTGGACCCCCTCTTCCTTCAGTAATGGACACACCAGCCTTTAGCAAACAGTATGGCCATTTGCAGTAAATAGCTAAAGTTAGATCATACTGGGACTTGAAAAACAAAGGAAACCAGAAATGTATGTGTCCTGCATACATCAGAAAGGGGACAGGGAAGTATCATTTCTGACATGTGCTAATCATTGCCGACCCTGTTTGCTGAATTCATCTGTTGTGTCCTCCTCAGATCTGTTTGTATTGCTCAGCCCTTCCTGCCAACCAGTAATTCAGGGGTAAAATGCACAGGGTCATTCTTTGGTGTCTATCATACATGATATCTTCAGACACTCTCAGAATGCTGATTATCTCGTGGGTATTGTGTGGGCCCTGTTAGATATTCATGTATTCATTCTCTCATGGCGCAGGGTGGAGTGGGGGGAACACTCAGGACTACTTGCGGGGAGGGATTTGATAAAGTGTATTTGTAAACCCCAGTGGACTGTGTTGAGCGCCAAATAAGGAAGAAACAACCCCTCTTCTTCCTTACTCGTTTAACATATTCCACTGATGAGAGCCGTTCTTAATTGATCCTAACATTTCTTAAGATTCGATGTGTGGGTTATAGACTGCAGCATGAAAATTTCATTCTTCTAAATGTATAATGTAAGAGCTGAAAACATAGGGGGGAGTGATACTGTTGTTCTTTAAACATTTTGAGGCGCCATCAGAGGGCAAAGGATTGTACAGGCTAAAGCGTTAGGAAGAGCTTGACCTAATGATAAGCATGAGAATGCTAAAGTGTTTGGGTGATCTCTGATGGTGCATGCAAATGAGTGAATGGGTCCCACAAATGCAATTAATGTGGTGGGACACAGAGATTCTATGAGTTGCATTGTTGCTGTGGTAGGGGTGGAGGAGTGGGCAGACTATGGGACCTTCTTTGTCCTCACCTAAAGAGAGAGATGTCTTCCCCTTAGGGCCCTAGTGTTCTGGACTTTTCTCTACTTCTCCCTAACGTTTTCCTTGCTCACTGATTCCTTCTCACACGATTGGCAGAGCTGCATTATGACTTTGTGTTTTACCTAGAAATTGGTTCACTCACTTAGCTGAAGACTTTTGCCTTCAAGGGCCCCTTCCTCCATATTGATAATTATAGTTTATGACTATGTTGGTATGAAGATGAATAGCATTCAGGCTGAATTATTTTTATTCATTCATTATTATCACGTTCCCCTTTCCTTCTGATTTTAAAAGAAAGGAAAATAAAAATATTTTTGTGGGTCATTGTTACTGACCCATCCGAGGGGGGTGACTTGGGTGAACAAACCAAGGGTGAATGAGGAACACCACACATGTAGTCTCCTTTCCTCAGGGTAAAGCATTTGCACTTCATTCCAGACCCTTCGTTGTGAGCCCTCCTGCTGGGTTCAGCTGTTTTGGGGGGACCTACTTGGGAAAGACCACCCTTTTCCTGCCCTCTACCCCCCAGTTTTCCATACTCTTGAATTCCTTTCTAGCTCTTCTTGGCCTCTGTCCTTAGCCCCGTGTGCCTTATCTGAAGCAATAGTTCTTGGGACTCTGTTCTAGAATGCTCTCTCCTCTTTTGCACTGCTTATCTCTTAGCCTTAAACCTTGTACACTCAGGATCACTGCATTCTAAAGGCCTCTTTTAGGCACCTTTCCTCCAGGTGCAGATAAGATCTGACTGGGCTTTCTCGGAGACTCTCTTCTTTGAGTCAGCACATCCTTGTTACTCCCAGTTCAGCTTTGTCATCTACCATTTGAAATCCTTTTCCTTCACTCTACTGCAACACCACCTCTCAATTTCTCTCTAAGTGATCTTAGATAATTTATCTTTTAAAAAATTTTTATTGACTGATTTTTTATTATGAGAGAGAGTGAGGTTGACTGATTTGCTTTCCATCTATTTATGCATTAATTGGTTGCTTATTGTCTGTGTCCTGATAGGAGATTGAACCCGCAACCTTCACATATTGAGACAATGCTCTAACGGTAACCAACTGAATACATGGCCAGGGCTGGATAATTTATTCTTTAGCACCAGTTTCTTTTTTATCTATACAAGATGTATTAATATTAGCCAACTATTAAGTATGCACTGTCGGCCAGTTGTTGTGCTAAGGAACTTGCCAAGTGATTAATATGCATTGTCTCTTTTTATCATGGCAAAACTCTGTGAGGTATGTAATATCATTAATCCCATTTTACAGATAGGGAAGGTGAGTCACAAAGACACTAAATAACTTAACGTTTCTTACATAGAATGTGAGCAGGTTTACAACCAAGTCAGTTGAATTGTAATGAATTCATTCTCAACCATTATTCTGTACTGTTCTTATGCCATTATCACACCTACCTCATAGAGTTGTTGTGATTCACTTAGCAAACATCTGTTTCCCATCTGCTGTGTGCCAGGTATGAATCAATACCTGCTCTCAAGAACCTTCTATGATTGCTCTATAGACAAGTCAGGAGTAGTAAAGGCCAACTAAGAGCACCTAGTAACCTCTCAAGGAGCTCAAAACATGAGGTAGTCAGAGGGTGGTTGGGAAGGCTTTTAGAGAGGAAAAATTTAGAGCTCAAAGGAATGATAAATTGTACTTATTGGGAAAATGGGGGAGGGAGTTTTCAGACTAAAGCAAAGTTTAGGCAGGAGGACAGGCATTTTTCTGGTTTCAACCATAAGCTTTAAAATAGTCAACACCTGGCAGTTACAGTTTTGCCTAGAAACTGATGCTTCCTCTTTGAATGGATAGTTAACAAATCATAATTATTTTAAGCAGGTAGAGAGTTAAGACGAAGCTGAGATTCACATAAGATCCAAGAGCATAAATCAACGTGAGATTGTGGAAATAATATCATCTCTTGACCCATTCATTTTTCATCCTTATTTAATGAATGCCATATTCTGAGCAGTGTAGGAAACTTCCTATGGGATAAAAAAAATGAAAAGATAACTCCCATCTTCCAGGAGCTCAGTTTAGTGAGGCAAAAGAATAGGCAAATCTAAACAATTGGCATTGATCACATGGAGGCAGTTAGAAGCATCTGTACCAGATGCAGAAGTAGCCCTGAGCAAGGAGCCTCTTCCTGTATTTGGAGCACTTGAGTTGTGTCTCAGAAGATGAGTAGGTGTCCTCCAACTTGAAAGAGTAAGGAAAGGATCTCAGGCAGGGAGATCAACATAAGCAAAGGAGAAGAGGTAGGAGTGTGACAAATGCAAAGAAGTCCAGCAGCTTGTCATCACAGGAGCTTCAAGGACTAAGCTGGAATTTGGGGTTGAGGTGTGGTTTCAGGTGTGGCCAGGTCTCTAAAGTAGGGTAAGCAGGGAAGAGTCAGTCAGTTCCCATGGGCAGGGCATGATTTATATGGGAAAAGTAGGAAGACCAGTTAGGAGCCCATTGTGATAAGTTTGGTGTGAGATGACTAGGACCTGATCCAAAATACTGGAACTGAGAAGGAGAGAACTAATTTCCTGTGATATTGGGAAATTAGGGTGTCCCCCTCCTCACTGAATGCTATGGATGGGGTCCTTACAATATTTCAAGAAAAATAATTTTCTGAGACTCGCATGGGAAGATG
This sequence comes from Vespertilio murinus, assembly GCA_963924515.1. Classification (NCBI taxonomy): domain Eukaryota; kingdom Metazoa; phylum Chordata; class Mammalia; order Chiroptera; family Vespertilionidae; genus Vespertilio; species Vespertilio murinus. The sequence goes on along the minus strand of OZ004705.1, from coordinate 177,415,831 downwards.
TGTGATCTTTATTTAAATGGAATTGCATCTCCGTGCTTCCAAAGTCTCATTTCCCTTGGTCCAATCATAGAAGTGTAGCTGGGATTTCAGTGGAGCTAGGAGAAGCAAAACCAGGGTCCAGAGTTTCTGCTCCATGTTGTAGCCGGGGTCAGTTCAGCATCTGGCTAGTTGCAGTCCATTAGTCCATCGTGTCCTTGTGTGGGTCCACATGGCCGTGGGCCACGTGTGCAAATACAGAGGAGCATATCTGAGCAATAAGAGTCCCAAGAGCCTAGGGGAACCAAGAGAAACCAAGAGAGCAAATTCCTGTCTTCTGGGGATTAGATATCCCAAATCTTCTTGCTTATAGTGGGCACAGCCATTCTGGCCCACCATCTCTGTCCCCAGGTGTGATTGACATCAGACACCTTCCCCAGTCCCCCCAACTTTACTGGGTACGTGTCTATCTTCCCTTTGCTTCTTTCCTGTTCTTAATAACTAGGTCAATTACAATGGTATCAAATGCATATACTTAGGCGGAAGACTGATCGGGTGTGGATGGTATCAATATAAGAAGGTCCAAACCTGCAGTGAATTTTTATGAGATTTTATTTGAGCCTAACTGCTGGGGAAGCAAGATCTCTAATGCTCTGCAGAATAACAGTTTTGTAGATTTTTTTTAATGCATTTGAATTTAAGGAGGGAACCTAAGGAAGTTTATGTAGAGGTGGGAGAAAGTGAGGCAGGGATGAGATTACGGGAAATTTAACAAGATCGTGTGGGTTACTTAGAAAAAGAGTCATGCCCAAGGTGTGTTAACCTAGATGCACAGAAACAATGGACAGGACTTGCTTAACGCAAAGATAAGCCTCTTAGCGAAGAAGTTACATTGCCTGGGGCATGACTACCCACCATGACCTGCCCAGTTAGGAATTTATGATCAGATTACCCTGTGAGGTAGAACCCCTTATTCATCGATTGCTGAGAGGGAGAGGAAAAATAACTACCAGGTTTCTGGGACATTAACTGAGCCTTTGGGTAAGGTGAACATTTAAGATGAAATGAAGAGATAATTACAGTCCATTCCTTTATTCGTGGTAGTTATGCTCTATGAAGTCACTATAAACACTGAATTAGTGAATCTTGAATGATGCTTCTATGGGAAATGCAAAGTTAGGCTCCTGTGAGCCTCTAGTCACAACATTTTTATCAACTGATTAATACATAGCCCTGTTTTATGTATATTCCTGTTTAAAGACACTGTATTATACAGAGTTATCCAAGGAAACAGAAGTGACAAGGAAACACACACATACACACACACACACACACACACACACACACAGGAAATCCATTATGAGGAATTAGTTTATGCGATTATGGAAGCTGAGAAGTCTCACAATTTTCCATTTGGATCTGGAGACCCAGGAAAGTGGGTGGCGTAATTCCAGTCTGAATCTGAAGGCCCGAGACCCTACGAAGCAGATGGCATAACTCCCAGTCCAAGAGCAGGAGACTTAGCTCACACATGCAAGCAGGAGAAAAAAGTGACAAATTACTTCCTCTACCTTTTGTTCTATTCGGACCCTCAGAGGATTGGATGTTGCCCACCTGCACAGGGAAAGACAATCAACTTTACTGAGTCAAGTGATTCAAATGCTAATATCACCAGAAGACACCCTCAGATATCCTCCAAATAATGTTTAATCTGGGCACCCCAAGGATCAGTAAAATTGACACATAGAATGAGCCATTACAGACACCTTAAGTATTTATTGTTAAGTACATGCCTGAATCAAGCTTTCCTAGCACAAGGATTTTTCTCTGTAAGGCACTGCAGACTTCTTACGTTAGGAACACACCTAGACACCACTTCAGCAGTACACTTAGGGTGAAATCCCCAACTAAACACACAAAAATGTGAAAAAGGTAGCACTAACTAGGCTGCTAAGAGACTACTTGTTTATCATATGAGAGCTTGAACAGGAAGGTGGAACAGGAAGGTGGAGGCCTATTTCCACCTCTCTGGGGCCATGTGGGTCCAGCATCTCAAGTTCTCTCCATTCCCATGAGTGTCTGAGAATGACCATAAAAATATTCTGTGTGTTGATTTGAGGGTTACAAATTAATTTTAATGAGTAGGAAAATTTGTAACTTGAAATCTGTGCATAAGAAAGATCAATTGCCTTCAGTTAAGATTTGAAAATTTTGCTTTGAGGCGTCTTTAAGACACCCCGTTGAAAGTCAAGAGAGGTGTTGAACAAGAAAATAGATACTTGAGATACATTAGTATTCAAATGTCTGAACCATGCTGACTGTGTAAGATATTGTTATGGGGCAAAAGAGGTTATTTACGTAGTAGAAATACATGCATGGTGTGAGGATGGAGAAGGAGGGATGTAGCTGTTGTGGTGCCAGTGCGGGGCTGGCAGAGTGTGGCAGAGCATAGGAGGAGCCCTGGATACTCATGAGGTGAGCTCCTACCTGCACTGCTTCCCTCCACATCCTGCAGTAGAATTGGATGTAAGTCAGGCATTGAGTAACATCCCAGAGAGACTGCATTCAAAAGCATCACTGTACATGTCCCTTTTAGTGCTAATGCCTCAAGGAGGCCCAAAAGGCTCACGGGCAGGGGGCTGGGTCTGAGGAGGGCTATGATAAGAATCCATGCCCCAACTTTGGGCTGCTCTCTTGGTAGGAAAAGGAGTGTGTTGGCTGCACTGTCCTGCGTTCTTTGTACGCCCTTCACACCCACATCACAAATCTTCTTTGAGATATAAGACTTCAGAGAGCCATAACTTGGGGCTATTCATCCTACTAATGTTTTTTATTCAATTATAAGCTTTTGCTATTTCCACCTAATTTTATCTTCCACCTAATTTTATCTTAATCTACTACCCATGTGTATGGTGATCCTTTGGTATGATTCTATCTTTTCTCCCCACAGACCCAGCCACAAAACTACATGAGTTAAAACTTAAAAAAAAAAAAAATAGATTCAGGACTCAACCAATAGCTGTTTCTTTCCTTCCTCGTCTGTGTTATGTGCCAGGCACTGTGCTGGAAGCTGGATAAGTAGTGACAAATGAGCTAGCATGGTCCCTACACTCCAATAGCTTATAGTATAGGAAATAGAATGTAGTGGGAGGCCGCTGAAGCCAGGATACCAGGGTTCAATTCCTAGTTATGTCACCACTTGTCTAGGGAACACTGGACAAGTCAAGTAGCTATTAGAAATTCTTCCCTTATTTATAAAACATTGGATTTAAATTTCTAAAATCCTTTCTGGCCCTTTACATCGAATGATTCTTTAAAGTAAAATACTCATACATTTGTTACAGGGCGGAAGCAGATGGTATTAAACTTGATTGTTGTAGGGAAGCAAGATCTCATAGAGGTTGTCTAAGTTTCTGACAGCTTTCAGCCATCCATGCTATGTAGGTATATGCCCAGCCGAAAGTATAGGGTAATTGTTAATGCTCACCATGCGACTCTAGAGTATTAAACCCTGGAGTACTTGGGTTCTGTGGAGGATTTACTCAGTGGAAGGGAAGATGCCAGCCTTGGGAAAGGATTTGGTAATACCTTGCACGATTTAGCCGCAGCTGGAGAGTGCATCCTCCACTTCCCATTGTTATTCTCAGATTTAAGGGAATGACTCCATTTGAAAGCCACCGCTGTGCGGCTGTGTCTTTGTGAGCAGTAGCAGGAGCTTATGTATTGTTCAGGGTCCCCTAGAACATCTTTGAGAGGCCAGGAGACCACATTTGAAACACAAAAGTTGATTTCTTTTACCAGGGGCAAACACAGCACCGAAATCTGTTGCATGTGCCATAATTTGTGCAAATCAGCTTCCTGTCTTTTCAGATACAGATCTATTGAAAGCGTAAGTGAAGCATGAATCCAAATAAAAATTATTTTTCAGGTAAATGTTAGCTAACACACCAGTGGAGGCTGATGGTTCTACTGTGCAATGCACCTGTGTATTAACAGAAGAAAGCTCACAGGGATATTATGAATGTTTTACTACATCCCATTATGTTAGGGTAAGTAGATACTTTCTCAGTGTTTTTTTAATTTTATTTTAAGAAAACAATATATCTATCACAATAAAACCCTCTTATATTTGTTTTATGGCTAAAGGACGGCTCTATTTAATTTAATAACCCATTGTGTTACAGGGAAGGAGGCAGATTGAATCCACAAGCCAATGTATGATAACTGGTTTTGGCATTGTCCTTGATTGGCTGTATGACCTAAGACATTAGAATACTTTTCTCTGGCACTATCTCTGAATGCAAAGTGAAGCTAGCAGTAATTTCTATCCCTTTTTCTTACCTTGTGTGTTGATTAATCATGGTTAGGTATATGGAGTTTTTTAGGAGAACAAGCTCACTGTGTAAAATTTATTAAGTCCACAAGTACGTTTGGAACTATGCTTAGAACTGAGTTGAGTTACCAAAACATCAAGACATTTAAATTCCTGGGAATACCTGATCATTATAACATGCAGCCAGAGTCTTAAAGGAATAGCTTTTCTGATTTTAAAACTGGGGTAACCTACTATGTGAAAGAGAGGACATCGAAGTTCTGGGCACTGTCTTTTCCTAACTGTTTTCTGTAGCAAACTATTCTTTCTTTCTAGTCCTTTTGCTTTCTCCCTCTGGTTTTCTGCTTCTTCTTCTTCTTTACTCAGTGCTCCTTTCTTATGAGTGTGCAGAATCAGTATTTGAACTCAAATAGTTGGCCTGCAGAAGCTATGGGAGTCAGGTGACAGTCTTTGTTGGGAATGGCAGAAAGATTATATTACAATGCTGTAGTTCTCCAAGGAAAAGAGACTTTTGCCATTCAACACTTCAGCTGATGAAAGAAGAACCAGTACTGATGTTCATGTCTGAAGTGATAACAACACCCTTCTCCCCCTTCAAATAATGCCATCTAGAATGCCAAGACATTGTAGAGTCTGCTGTCAAAGCCACAGCACTCAGGAAATGCGGAGATAGTGTGGTTTCCAGTATTAGTATTCATAGTATTTTAAAAATATATGGCGTACATAGGATAAGGCCCACATGTAAAATGTGCTCTCTTGTGATTGGGCAGATGAGATCTGCTAAATTAAAGACGTTGGACAATGAAATAAATGTAAAGAAAACACACCACCACTGAGTTGAGAAAACCAGTGAATTGTAAACAATTAAATGAAATAATTCTGAACCTCTTGGATTTTCTTTTAAAGTAGTATGGAATTGTTTTGATGTGTTAATTTAATTATAATTCAATTTAGGTCACTTCTTTTAAAACGCCTTTTAAAATTTAAATGGCCATGTGCTTTCTAGCCCCTTCAAAGGTCCCCTCATATTCTGTCCCCTTTCAAAGCTCCTCTCCTGGGTCAGGACCCCCTCTCAGACATCCCAGCATTTGCAGGCAAGCTAATCCTCTCCTGTGAGGCAGCCTGAGCTTTTTGCTCAGCCTGCTATTGTAACAGTGAGCACAGAGCTCATCTCCAGTTCTGTGCTGCTTCCTGTCAGGAGGCCCTGTGTGAACTTAATGGCCCTTTCTGGGTTGTCTTATCTCTCTGGACTAGCCCCTTTCCCAGCATTGCTCCTCTTCGGATAACTTTCTGTTGACTTTCCATTCTGGTTGAAGTGTAAGCTCCTGGGGGACTAACAATATTATCTTGTCCACCCTGCAGCCTTACCATTTACCATAGATGGTTGATCCTTAGTGGAATAAGTATTTCACTGTCAAACTAAAATCGTGTTTTCTTATCATTGTTTTTGAAGTAAGCAAATCTTATAAAACTTGCATGTTAAGCTTTCTCTACAAGTTACCTCTGCTTTGCTTCTTAAATTGCAAATGGTCTTGCCCATCTGTCAATGGGAACATTGAAGAGTCGTCCATTTATTTAGACAAGATACACCCTCTGCCTGGAGTCTCCACCATCAGTTTTGCTGGCTAACTTCTAGTCAAACTTTTGATCTCATCTTGGACTCTTCTGCGTCCTTTCCTGGAACCTCCCTTTCTCCTCCTGCTCACCCAATCTGAAACAACATCCCCTAAAATAATGACTCATCACACCCTTAATTTTTTCCTTTGCATCATTTATCAAAAGTATAAATGATAGATTTGTAGAGATTGTATATATTTAGTTCACCATTTTATTTCTAACACACAGCACAGTGTCTGGCATAAACCAAGCAGGCAATAAATATTTGTAAAATAATAATTACTTTTTCTTTCTCTAAAACTTACTATAGAAACATGCAGGTAAATAGGATATTGTCTCTAGCCTTAAGAGGAAATCTGGTGTCTCTGATGCCTTCAGGTTGAAAAAGACACATTGTGCTGGGGATGAGGAAGAATGCATAGGTCCAGTGATTAAGTATGGGAGTGTTCACTTACCATAAAATACATAATAGCTGTACATTTATTAAACATAATTTGAGAAAGCTCATCATGATAGAAAACTATAAATTTGTTCAGCAATTCTATTAAATAACTTTACACATTGTGAATCAGACTATTATATTGTTTTGAGGGATAGTGGAATACACGGTGAGATCTACATCCTGTCAATTTTTGTTAAAGTTTGATAGCTTCATATTTATATCAGACTCCTTGCAACAATGGCCACAGGGTCTTTCGCCACAGGGTCTCCAAACCTTGGTGTCTGGGTATCTAGGGCTCAGAATGAGGAAATCAGTGCATTGGGAATATTGCCAAGAGAATAGAGAGTCCCAGTGTGTGGCTGGAAGAGTGTCCATTCAGGCACTTACCAAGTTGTAGTCCTCATGGCATTTAAGTATACCCTTACGTTTGGCATTGTTTTTAAAATTTCTCTTTTCTCTTCAAGACTGCCTGTGCTAATTCACTCTTTAAATAACCAGCAGTTGCTCTCATGTGTTTAGTGATGATCATGTTTAGTTAAAAGACACTGTTTTCCTCTATTTGCTGTGTGCGGTGATAGACAGTATGGAAATAAACACTTGAGAGTACAGCAAGCCAACACATTATGTAATAGGTAGAAGCAAACCCATAAATAATAAAATGTTTACATAAATATTTACAGAGTTTAGCTGCTTAGGGCACTGAAATGAAAAGAAATACTGTCACCATCCTTTTTAAAAATTTCAGTCAGGAAGCCTTTAGGTAAAGCAAAGAGACCTTCTAGGCAATGAAACTGTTGTAATAGCTAATACTTATCTTGGGCTATGCTATGCCATATACCATCCTAAGTGATTTATAGGTAATAATTCATACTAATTTGTTTAACCTTTACACCAACTCTATTGGATGCTATGGTTGTCGCACAAATCCCCCCCTACAAGAACCAAGGTATTTGTTCCTTCATTTTCTGAAATGTTGTCTGCTGCCAGCTTTTAGCTAAATCCCCCTCTAGATATTGCCCTTGGAAGGAAGGAGCTGCCTAGCTTAAAGTTACACACTTTTCCAGGGACAGCTTGCAGCCACTGATTGGTCATTTTGGGGGGTACAAAGTGCTGGTTGGCTTGTCTCAATTCAGGATATTTCTGCAGGGCCATTCCCGCTTCAGAGCTCTGTGGGGGAGCAGATGAGGCTCTGTTGCAACTGTTCACAGTCCAATTTCATCCTTTACTCCAACTGGCTTTGCTCACTGCTTTTCTGATGTTTTCCCCGAGAGAATTCCTTATATGAATTTCTATCTCAGTATCTATTTTCTAGGGAATCAGATAATCACAACGACTTAAGGAAACTGAGGCGTAGAGGATGAGGACCAGTGATCAGCCCACAGTTATACAGTTGGGATTCAAACTCCACTAGCCCAGCTCCAGAGTGAACATTTTTAGGCGTTTTGCTGTCTTAAAAATAGGACAGGGAAAACAGATGGGCTCTGCCTGTTCTGGCTCTGCCTTCCTCTGGGGCTTAATCTTGCTGTGTCCTCTCACCTTCTCCTGTTTCAGCACACTGGCCTTCCTTCATTCCCTTTTACTGGCCATGAATGAGTGAGTGAATTACTAGGGGTACAGTTAGTATGGCTGGGATATTAGGATCTAGGCTGGAGATGATTAGAATCTAGAGGAGGAATTTGACCACAGCAGAGAGAAGAAAGAATGAAATGTAACTGATATTATGGTTAGTAAATAAAAATTTATGAAATGCAAATCTGAGATTCTCAGCTTGGGGGCAAAATATTTTATGCTCAGCACAATATTAAATTCTTATTGCAAAGCAGACAGGAAATAATGTCTGCATCTTTTGGAAATTTGTAATCATTTTTCAAAGAGAAGAACACCATAGAAGGAAAAACAAAAAGGAATAACAGAAGGTGATATGTCAGCAAGAGCAAGATATTGTGACATATTGTAAGTATATTTGTGAGACTTATGAAACTGAAATTAGGGAACAGAAAATATCATGGTGATGAAATTAATTACTGAAGGGTTAGCGTTGCATTTGTGTTGCATCTTCCTAAATTGAAAGAAGAAGGACGATCATTCTTGACAGAAGAAACAGATGGAAATCACATGAAGAGAGGCATTGTCTCATTTAATCTCACAACATCTCTCTGAGATGTGTAAATTTATCACTGTCAGAAGTTATGAGAAAGTGGAGGTGCAGAGAAGTAAAGGAAATTGCTGGATGGAGCCAAATTGGTGAGCCCTGAAGCCAGGCCTGAACCCAGGCAAGTTGCTTCCGGAGTATATGACCTTGACCACCATCCTTTGGAGCACAAGATTTGTGGTGATGCAATAGATCAGTGGGCTAGGTGATAAAGTTGTTAAAATCGCAGGCTGGAAGAGTTTAGATACATTCATTAGGCAATTGGTGATCTCCATAATCAGGAAAAAGCATAGATTTGGAAGTCAAACAGATGAGCATTCTAATTCAGCTCTCATTATTGCTGGGAGAGTTGCCTATTCTCATTATAAGGCTCAGCTTCCCCTATTATAAAAATGGGACTAACAAAATTTAACATTTAGATTTGTAGTGTGGATTACATATAATGTATAGATAGCAATTTGTATAGCATTTAGTATAACTGTTTCAGGGACTTAGCTAATGGCTGACACTGTTGTTTTGGTGTAGATTATCAAATTTGGGTGGAGACTTCTGAAAAAGAAAGGAACAGAGGGTGGAATACTGAAAGAGGAATTTTGGGAGGATAGAGATGGCTGAATGGGGTATAATGGACTATAAAAAGATGGGATGGAGGGGCTGAATGCAGTTAAATTGAGTACCATTAATTAGGATTTTCCAGTTCAAGGGTATATGATACAGACTGTCTTAGAGTTGGGCATTAGTTTTGGAAACACAGAGGAAGAACTGACAAAAGTCTGTATAGAGAAGATAAGAAAAGAGGTAGTGAAAAACAGCCAGATGATAATACTATTGAGGAAAAAATGGCAAAGCTGAGGGAGGTGCTATATTGGGGCACGTGATGATAAATTCTGATGTTAAAGTTAAAGTAAGTTGAAGGAAGGGTATAAAAATGACTGAGAAGAATCTACACAGTGAAATAAATAAAGAATTTAAAAAGTCAATGGTTCCATTAAATTTTTTGATCTTGAGAAGGTAAAATTTCTACTTGGAGATTTTCTGGCTAAAATTTTGAGGGAAAGAGAGCCAAGAAATATGGCTACCCAGAACTGTTGTCCTCCCTGCATAAAAGGGAGCTAAAGCAGTAAGAATGGGCGAGATTGGGTTCACAAAGAAGAGGGACAAGATAGGTTCACACATGGACATCACACGAGAGGCAGATCCCATCCGCGTGTAGACCCAATCCCTTCCTCTGTAGGTTCAGTGGTATCCTTTCTCTGAAACCTATCAAGTCGAAGAATCAGAGATTTTTTCCAGAGTTTCTCTTTTGGAGGTGGTTTTAGAATAAAAATTCAAAACCATTGAGTTTCTTCTGTTCTTTTTGCTTTAAGGGCAACAGGATAGAATGCTTTGCCAACACCAGACAGTTCAGAAGGACTATTTCTGTTTCTCCAAAGGGCTTACTAAGGAAGCAGCTTAATCTCTCCGAGGAAAATGACACTTCTCAGAGGCCAAATACTATTTCTGTGAATTGTGAAGGATAATAATATTGTTCCAATTAAGCGCTTTATGCTCACAGTATGGAGGCCAGTCTGACCTTATACAAATAGGACAGGAGGAGAAAAAAGATGCTATTGCCCAAAATGTTCTCACCTGGAAGATACATGTCATAAATAAGAAGTTGCCACAAAAAAAAAAGAGTACCTCCGGAGAAACTAGAAGCATCATTTTATTTTCTCAAATAGACAAATAGATGAATTTGTAAATGAGAAATTATAGGGAGCTGGAATCAGGGAATTTGAAAGTTTCAGCCATGCTGAGCCAAGTGGCCTTTCTCAGGGTCTAGAATTTCTTATTTTCCAGTAACAAACCTAAATTACCTCAGGCACACAGTCCTAGAAAAAAATTTCATTATTGGCTCATTAGAAGAAGTTAATTCTGAGCTCCAAAAATGTATTTGTTTTACTGAGTATCCGTGATACCTTCTAGAAGTTATCCCCGGAATATACCCGCCCCAAACATAGTCAAGGCCAGGTTGTTATCAAGGCCCAACTTTTTCCTTTCTTGTAGGTTTTTAAAGAAAGATGGAGAACAAAAACCCAGGAAAAGACTTTCCTTAGCCTTATATGAGCCATAATATTATCTATTTATGCATTTTTAAAAATATGCAGCAAAAACATTATTTCCACATTCAGTGAAACACCTTAGAGTGGGAAGGAGGCACTCACCACACACTTAACCAACCTTCAGTCAGATTGGCTGCAGGCTTCGCCTTAGATTAGCTGGCCTAGGGATTTTTTTTTTTTTCATTCCTTAAATGTTCAAATTTGATTCTTAACCATTAGTATCAGTGTTTATGCTGAAGGATCAATAAATGCCTTGGAAACTTTTTAAAAAAAATTAAAATAAACTTGCCTGTTTAAGAAAAAAAAAATGTACTTGGGAAAGAAATAGTATAATTTCATGCCCATTGACCAGGCAATATATTCATTCTACCTGTGGCTCTTTTGGAAAAACCTCTCATTTGAATATTTCTAATTTCTATTCTGTGACATATTATATGTCAGTGCTTGACTCCGAAGGACAGATTTTAGCTGTATAGCAGTTTTGGTTGATGTAAAATGTGCTCTCTTGTGCTTGGGCAGATGTATTCTGTGTTGCTACAGTCTAAAGGAGGAGAAACCTCACCCCAGTTCGTCTTACCTCATGAGTTCCTATTCATGAAACAAGAAGAATGATTTTGACTCTGAGAACAGCCTTTACCTCTTGGGAATTAGACTTGGATGGGTGCTAAGTCTTGTTTCTCCATCTACCTCTCCATGTATACTCCAGGTCTTTTTTGCCTAGAATAAATTAGCAATAATTCTCATCTTTACTCATTGCCCAGCACAAAAAATAATCTGCTCTTGTAGAGAATAACTAAGCTAATGTGGACACTGTATTTCTTCCTTGGGGGAAATAAAATCATACTTTTATGCCAATATTTTTGAGGAGGTTGAATAGGATATTACTGTAAAAGAAATTCTAGCTGCTGAAATGTAGGATTCTGGGAAGACTCAAATCCAAGAAGTTTCCTTTGCTTTCCACCTATTTATTTTCATGGTATTGTGATTAGAGGGTTTTGTTTGCTTCAAGCTTTTGTGATTATCATTATTATTTTTTGACTTGGTTCTCTGATGACGTCAGTTATGTCAAACCTGACGACTCTGCTCTTCCCTTTTCTGTTTCACTTGCATCATGCAGGCTTGAAAGCGGCCTCGTTCTCACAGATATTTGTTATTTAGCTATGTTACTTACTTACTTGGCAATTTGGTTGCAAAATGTTGATATATTCATACCATTTTGCCTCTTCTATCACTTATCTGGTCTATTTTTATTTTATTTCTTCATAGGCCTGCACTTTCTTGTTGATGTTTCTTTTAAAATATAAATATCCAAAGATTATATGAGCTTTTACTCTAGTTATTACTTGAGTTTATGAGTGCTTTGAAATAAGGATTTATTGTTTTACTTTGTTAAAAAAAACACACACATTGGCTTGAAAGTTCAGGCACATAATAATAACTTGTTGAAAAATTGTCAAAAGTATAAAAATGTAAAAGAGCACAAAAGAAATTTTTTTATATTCTCTTAATTCTACTCCCTAAAGGCCACCAGTGTTAACAGTTTGGTATATATACACCCAGATATTTTTCTAGCTCTCTATATTTCTATAACTATCTTATTTTTTAAACAAATGGAACATACAAGATGGGCAAAAGAAGGTTCATAGTTGTGAGTGTGTGAAACTCAGAGTTTATTCTTGTAGCATTATTTATTAACTATTGGCCTGGTGCATGAAATTTGTGCACATTAAAAGGAAATTAATTAGAGGAAATATTTTAATATTTCTATTTGCCCTTTCTCTATAATAGAAATGTCAGAGATGAAAGAAATTTAGTAAAATGTATATGAAAATCTCCCTCCTGTCAGAATCTGGGGTGCACCCTGGGATCCAGAGTCAAGTCCCTGCCCACTGTGTGCACCTTGAAATTGCACAAGACCCACACCTGACTGGCCTTACCCTTGCCAAGCCCCATAGGGTGGAGGGTGCAGCCTCACATCCCCTATCAATCATTCCCGGGTAGGGGGTGTAGCCTCAGGTCCCCTGGCCCAGTGCCAGAGCAGTGGGTACGGCTTCAGGTCCCCCAGTCTGGCCTCAGGTTCCCCGGCCCTGGTGCAAGGGCTCAGGGGCAACAGGGTGTGACAACCATTTGCATATTTGCTCTTAATTATATAGGATTACCATGTTATTTTTCCATACGAACAACTGTAAACTTACCTTTGCCCACCCCTATACTGTATGCAGTGGATTCTCATTATTTGTGATAGTTATTAAGTTGCTATGAACATTGAGTTAGTGACTGAACCATTGTCCTAGGGGGAAGTATAGGGTTAGGTTCCTATGAGCCTCAGGTTATAACGTTGTCAACCAATCAATAAATAACCTTGCTTGATATGTGTTTCTGTTTAAAGACACCTTATTCAAAATATAGTGTTAATTCATTAATATTGAACTCAGAGCCAACATCACTAAAACTTATGTCTGAACAAAGCTCATCTAACGCACATATTTCCTCTATAATGCACATTAGAGACTTCTTGTGCTTAACACTAGCCAGCAGGTTAGCGCTATTTTGGGGGGCCATTTGAAACAGCCAAATCAAATGCAAAAAAACAACAACAACATGGCACTAAATAGACCACAAAATAAAGACTTGCTTACAGTAGGAGAGCTAAAATAAGAAGGCAGAGAGTCACCTTGTACAGACACAGCTGGGAACATGCACACTGGGCGACTCACATTTTTTGCTGCTCTATGCATTTTTGTGAATGATTGTCAAAGTGCTATGCATATTGATTTTGGGGTTACAGATAAATTTTAATGAGTAGGAAAATTCAAAAATAAAGGATCTGTGAATAATGGGATTGACTGAATATCTTCAATGTGTTTTTCTTTTTCTTTCCCTATTCAACAACAATTTATAGACATCCTTTCATGTCATTGTATATGGTCTTTAGTTCATTCACCTCATGTTTATGAGCAACTACCAGACACTGTGCTTAGTGCTGGGATGCACTGAACAAAACAGAATAGAATCTGTGTTCATAGAGGTTAACTTCATTATAAATAGACTAGAGGCCCGATGCACAAAATTCATGCATGGGGTGTGTGTTCCTCAGCCCAGCCTGCACCCTCTCCAATCTGGGAACCCTTGAGGGATGTCCCAACTGTTCGCCTGCCTGCCTTCCTGATTGCCCCTAACTGCTTCTGCCTGCCAGCCTAATCACCCCCTATCCACTCCCCTTTCACCTTGATTGCCCCTAACTGCCCTCCCCTGCAGGCTTGGTTCCTCCCAGCTGCCCTCCCCTGCTGGGTATCTTGTGGTGGCCATCTTATGTCCACATAGGGGCAGCCATCTTTGACCACATGGGGGCAGCTATCTTGTGTGTGGGAGTGATGATCAATTTGCATATTACTCTTTTATTAGATAGAATCCTATAATGCTAAGTAGTGCTCTAATCTTAGGGATAGAAAATGATAAGAGAGTGACTAGCTAGGGTGATAGAGAAAGCCTTTCTTTCTTTTTTTTAAAAAATATATATTTTTTATTGATTTTTTACAGAGAGGAAGAGAGAGGGATAGAGAGTTAGAAACATCGATGAGAGAGAATCATCGGTCAGCTGCCTCTTGCACACCCCCCACTGGGGATGTGCTTACAACCAGGATACATGCCCTTGTCCGGAACCTGGGATCGAACCTGGGACCTTTCAGTCTGCAGGCCAATGCTCTATCCACTGAGCCAAACTGGTTCCAGCGAGAAATGGAATTCTTCAATCTTTCTGATGCGGTGCCATTTGAGCAAAACTTAATGACCTAAAAGAATCAACTAAACAGATCAAGAAAATAATGACAAAAATGTCATAGGGCTCCTCACCCTGTGCCCTGGGAAGGGTTCTAGCTGTGACTATGTTTTTGTAAAGTTGCAAAATAAGATATTTTAACTGCAATCAGGTAATATCACTGCGTCTCCTCTCTAACTTCCCATTTGGAATTCAGTATGTGCTCCTCACTTATCCACAGTTTTGCTTTCTGTGCTTTCAGTTACCTGAGGTCAACCTCGGTCCAAAAATACTAAATGGAAAATTCCAGAAATAAACAATTCAGAAGTTTAAATTGCATATCATTCTGAGTAGTATGTTGAAATCTCTCACTGTTCTGCTCCATCCTGCCCAGGATGTGAATCATCCCTTTGTCCACTGTATCTGTACTGTATGTACTCCTATCTGTTAGTCACTTAGTAGCCATTTCGGTTATCAGATTGAATGTGGTAGTATCTTAGTGTTTGTGTTAAAGTGACCCTTATTTTACTTAAGAATGGCCCCATAATGCAAGAAGAGTGATTTGGACATGGCAAAGAGAAGCCATAAAGCCCTTCCTTTAGGTGAAAAGGTGAGTATACTATAATAGATGTTCTGAGAGAGAAAGAGAGAGAGAGAGACAAAGGCCACATTCACATAAATTTTATTATAGGACATTATAATTGTTCTAGTTTATTATCAGTCATTGCTGTTCATCTATTACTGTGCCCAATTTATAAATTAAACATTATTGTAGGTATGTATGTATTGGAAAAAAAACTTACTATGTATAGGGTTCTGAACTATCTGCAGTTCCTGACATCCCCTGGTAGTCTTGAAGCATCTCCTTGTGCATAGGGGAGGACTACTGTACTTCTCTTGGCATCGGGTATTGTCGGCCATAGATATTTTTGTGAATAGGCTGAGGCAGTGGTGTGCTGGTAAATGCTTGACAAAGTGACTCTTAGGAAATGAAAGCCCTCGTTTGTAACACTTGTCATTTGCCATAGTTAATTTCAAGTTCTCACCCTGAGGTCACAGAAAGTGGTAGCACCTCACTACCCTGTTTCCCCGGAAATAAGACAGTGTCTTATATTAATTTTTGCTCCCAAAGATGCGCTAGGTCTTATTTTCAGGGGATGTATTATGTTTCCATGAAGTAGGTCTTATTTTCGGAGGATGTCTTATTTTCAGGGAAACACGGTTTGTAGTATTTCCAGTGCAGTAGATGTAACTTCAGGAACACACATCAAAGTATTCCTCTGAACTTGTAATTTCCTATAAGTGGTAGTTAGATCCAGATTAATATTTGATTTTTTTCTTTTTTCCTTTGACCAGACTGATGACACACGTCCATCAGCAGATTCATCAAGGAATAATAGTTTTGCCCAAGTGATTTTGTTATTTACCAACCTGAAAGTCAAAGGAAAACGATACATGATTTATTGAACATTCTCATGAACAATGACTCTATAAAAACAGGGTAACCTAGTTTGCGTTTGTAGGGATGTGATATGATGTCCACGGTCTCTTTAGGAGCAGTATTACTGACCTTGGTGATTCTGGTTCTGAAGTTTTGGCAATAAACACAGAGAAGACGGTGTCATTTCAAGTCATTGATGAGCTAGTGGAACATCCTGGAGTCTTTCGTGCTGTCAATGTTGAGGTGAAGAGATTAAAGCTATTACTTCTAGATGTCCCAGTTTTTAGGGTAAAAGAAACAGGACTGCAGTTCCCTGTTGCTCTGTGGTAAGAAGCACTGATAAGGCTAAGAGGGGTGTTTTTGAGCAGCATTTCCACCCTTTTGACTGTCTATGGGTTGGCCTTGGTGTCTTCATGAGTATAATTTTTTGGCCTCTGCCATTTCGGTTTCTGGGAGTCTCTCTCACCCACAGCCTGTGCACTCCTGAGGTATTGTTGCCCAGTCCATCAATGGCTCTGCTCTGGTTGATAACTAAAATAGGCAAGCTCTCTACCTCTCAACAAATACACACAAAATAGCATGTCCTCTTTCTTTTGCTAACACGGATTACCCCAAGTTCTATGGGTCTCTTATGAGGGAGCACTGGTATAGATAATATGAGGCAATAAGGTCAGGAACAGCACCCAGCTACAAGGGATGAATCTGAAGGGAATGAGAAGAGATCCGAGTGCTTGGGGAGCAGGTCTGCGAACATCCAACACCCATGACGGCTTATTAATAACAAGCACTAATACTTACATTGTGTCACTATGTACCTGGGAGAGTCCTGCGCACCTTACTTAAAAGTAATTCATTGTTTAGCCCTCAGTATAATGCAAGAGGTAGGTAATATTATTGGCCTCGCCATTTCAAAGGCAAGGATATAGAGGCTAATTGGCTCCACAGGTGGTGGCAGGATGGAGATCTGAACCTGGGAAGTCTGACACCGAGGATGTGTGTTTAATCTCTGCCAGGCCTACTGTGTGAGGATTAAATGGGATAACCAAGTAAGAAAGGCTTTACAAGGAGGTGTGCATTGTAGGAGTTCAATAAATTTAAGCAAAAAAAAAAAAAAAAAAAAAAAAAAAGCAGAGCGCCTGCCTCCCTTTTTTTGGTCTCTAAGGCTGTCTTCATTTAATTTATTTTCAATTATTCTTTTATTTAAAAAAATTAAGTAATTGTTTTCAAAAGTAAAACCATTAATATGATGAACCTCCATGTACTCTTCCCCCAGCTTCAACAAATATCAACTCCCTGCCACTCTTGTTTTATCTACACCTCTTTCTACATTATTTTGAAATAAATCTCCAGTATCATATTACTTATCCATAAGTAATATTTAAAAGCATAATCAAAACGCAAGTATTACATCTAAAAATAATGAGAAGCAATTCCTTAATATCATTGAATATCCTAGCAAGGTTCACATTTCCCAATTGTTTGTCATACACGTTTCCCCCTACGAGATGGTATGATTTAGGATTATGAATAAGGTCCACAAATCGCAATAGGTTGCTATGTCTTTCACGTTTCTTTTCATCTGTAGCTCTCTTCCACCGTGTTTCTTCTAGTAATTTAATTAAGAAAGTGCTGGGTTGTTTGTCTTGAGGTCTCCCAGGAAACTCTTCCCAGACGTGAGCGATTGCATCTCCACAGTGATGTTTACCTTGTTCCTCTGTCCCGTGTTTTCCTGCGTATTGATAGATCAAGAAGCACAGGCAAATTCATGTTTCGTTTTTGTTGTTGCTGTTGTTTTGTGAGCCAAGACTGCTTTATAGATGGCATTTCTGCTTCCCTCAGGAGGTACACACTTTCTGATACTTCTCTCCGCAGTATATTGGCAGCACTGATAACTGTGCCTAGATCCATTAATTCATTAGGGGCTAGAAACGGTGCTACTCTATCCTACCCTACCTCATTTATTATACAGAAGACTTCAATGTAGAGAAACTCCTCTAATTAATAATTTGGTTAGCCTGAGTCATGGTTCACTTAAGGCAGGCGGAGCAAATTTGCTAGATTTCTTCCCTTTACCCACTTTTAAATAATGTATTGGTTCCCAATCAACGCATGGAATCAAACAAGTGATTTTTTCCTCCTCCACTTTTTGAAAAAAGGAAACACTTGGAATTTGTAGAAAAGTTGACAGACAGGATCCTTACCTAAAGACATGAGTTGTTAAAATGGTGCCACAATTACTGGATCTGTTTCTGTATATATTTGCAAAAACTCCTGAAAGAAAGTTGCAGACAGCGTGACAGCTCATTCCAAATATTTCAACATATATTTTTTTCTTTTTTTAAAAAAATAAATATTTTATTGTTTTTTTACAGAGAGGAAGAGAGAGGGATAGAGAGTTAGAAACATCAATGAGAGAGAATCATTGATCAGCTGCCTCTTGCACCGCCCCCCCCACTGGGGATGGTCCTACAACCAAGGTACATGCCATTGACCGGAATCGAACCCAGGACCTTTCAGTCCACAGGCTGACGCTCTATCCACTGAGCCAAACCGGTTTCGGCTCAACATATATTTCTTAAGAACAAGGACACTTTCCTATGTAACCACAATACTATTATCAGGAGAAAGCAATTGAACCCAAATGTAGTATGTAATGATTCATATTCAAATTGCCTTTTTAACTGCCAAAAGAATTGTTTTAAAACTAATATTAACAAAATCCAGGAACCAATGTAACATTAGGCATAATATGTTATCACGTTTCTTTAGCCTGTTTTGTTCTTTTGGTTATTGTCTCTTGTTGGGATAGGAAGCAAAGTTTCCCTGACTTGGAGCTCCTTAAACCTGCATGGTGCTGCCTGAGGGGCCGTGCACACACACCACAGAGGAGATGCTCTTTACTTCCCGTTGCAACACATAGCAATACCTAGTGCCAGCGATGGGAAGCTTGATATTTTGGTTAAGTTGAAGTTTGCCAGATTTCATACCAGCAGAGGGAATTTTTTTTTTTTTTTAACTTTTGCAACCATTAAGGACTGTATGGGGTAGTATTTTTGAGATTGTTTGGAACTTCTATGCTCCCCAAAGGTATTAGCCTCTACTTCTGATCTGGCCTGAGTCAATTATTACATTGGTGGCTGCAAAATGGTGATTTTTCTCATGTTCTATCTTCTGTGATGATGAGCCTTTGCTATTTCCACATTTATTCTGAGTAACACTGTGGACCTGTGGACTCAGATTCTTTTCTGGTGCCGTAATCCATTTTCATCATTATTGTTTTTATGTACAAATTGTTCCAAATGTGGCCTATCTGAGCTCCTTCAAGATGCTCTCCTTCCCCACCCCCGCCCCTTTAAAAATATATATACATCCTCATTGGTCTTTGAGCATTTATTTGCTTTCTGGCACAGCTCAGTAGTCTGGCTCACCTTGTTCCTCGGTGTTCAGGTCAGCAGCTTCTTCAAGGAGCCCTGGTCCTTTTCTGAGGAAAATGGTTTTTAAGATACCGTGATCTGGGTGCCAGGTGTGCTCACTGCTATTGAGATGTCATTAGTTCAGGCCCTTTCAGTGGGAAGGTGAGGAGATAGCATTTTTCCTTTTTGTTAAAGCAGGAGCTCAAACTCAGCAATTACAGGGCTCCTCAGCGTCCCCTCTTTCATATTTCTGTCTTCCATCTACCACAACAAGAACCTCTCAACGATATCAACAAACTTATTCATTCTCTCTATTCCATGATGGTCCCCAAAATTTTCAGAATTATTACACCAATATTTTCCCCAACAAAATGCCTATTATAAAATTCAAAATTTCTTCATGATATTTTGTTTTTTTGGTTCTCAGACTATCTCCCACTAAACTAGGGTTTCTCAACCTCGATAATATTGGCGTTTTGCATTGATAGGTTTTTTGTTGTGGCTGCCCTGTGTTTTGTAGGCCATTTAGCACCATCCCTGGCCTCTAGATGTTGGATTCCAGTACTCCCTCCCTAACCCCCAGTGGTGACCCTCAAAAATGCCCACAGACATAAAGAAATGTTCCCTGCAGTGGGAGGAGGGGGGAGGGAATCACCCTCTGTTGAAAACCACTTCACAAAGAGGTGCATACAGTCTAGGTTCTGTTTTCTTTTATTTAGATGATTTTATTACCGTATTTGCCGGCGTATAAGACGATTTTTTGGCCCTGAAAAATACCGTATTTGCCGGCGTATAAGAGACTGGGCGTATAAGACGACCCCTTAACATTTCCACTCAAAATACAGAGTTTGTTATATACTCGCCGTATAAGACTACCCCCTACTTGGAGGCATATTTTTCAGGGCCAAAAAATCGTCTTATACGCCGGCAAATACGGTATGTTGTTAGTTTTATTATCAATTTGATATTGATTTTTTTCTATTTGCATTTAATCTGAGAATTTGCTTTTCTTTTTTCATTTTTAAAAATTAAATTTTATTTTCTAAATAAAACATCTGCATGTTCCAACTTACAAACACTTATTTAAAAGATATACTGAGGTAAAGTCTTCTTTCCATCCCTATTCCTGCCGCTCTGTTCCTACCTAACATCTACAGGTGAACATTTTCATTAATTTCTGGTTTATTTTTCTTCCACAAAATGTACCTTACTATGTATTCTCTTGGGACCTTGACTCTCCACTTAAGCATATATCTTGGCTATCACTCCAAAACAATTCAGAGAGCTCTTCCTCACATTTTTACAGCTGCTCAGTACTTCATTGTGGTGCTGTTTCCTAGTTTATTCCATTGTTTCTTCGAGAAGGGCAGTCAGATTGTTTATAATGTTTTGATAACACAAATAATTCCACATTAAATTACTTTGTGCATGTTTTGTTTGGGGCTCGTGAGGATGTCTCTGAGGTAATGGAATTGTGGTTTCAAAGGGTAATGCATGTGTTGTTTAGTTAGATATTGTCGAATTCTCCTCCATGGGGTTTGTACCATTTTGCATTTCCACTAGACAGATATGAGATAATGTGTTGTCAAGTTTTAAAATTTGTTCCAAACTGATGCCTGAGAAAGTTTCTCAGTATAAAGTTAGTGAGCGTTGACTTGTATTTCTTTTATTATGAGTAAAGTTAAACATTTTTGTGTGTTTGTGTTTTTTTTTAAGACCTTATATGTGAGTGTGTGTGTGTGTGTGTTTGTGTGTGTGTGTTTGTGTGTGTGTGTGAACTGTCTACATCCTTTGCTCATTACGATTAGGCCTTTGGTTATTTCTTTCCTGAGATTTTTATAAATTTTAATATATTATATTTTTTATCTGTTATACATATTTCAAATATCTTCTCTCAATCTGTCATTTGTTTTTAATACTTCTCTTTTTCTTTGCCATGTCAAGTTTTTAAATATTTAGATTTGCTTTTCAATATTTTTATGTCTAGATTTGAATGATAATTATAAGCTTTTCCTTACACCAGCTTATAAAGATATTCACCCATGTTTTCTGCTACTGCTTGAATTATTTTATGTTTTATGTTTACATCTCTAATAGATTTAAAGTTTTTTTTCTGAACCTAACTATCTTTTGCCCAATAGGGTCGAAGTTTTCATCATTTAGTAAGGAGTCTTTCTGTACCCTATTGACTTATAATCTCTCCTTTATCATATATTTGGGTCTATTTTCTGTTCTATTTCATGATCTGTCTCTATTTATATTAGGGTACCTCCGTTTCTTGATTATAGAAGCTTTATAGTGTACATTAAATCTGGTATGACTAGTCCCCTATCCCACATTCTTCTTCTTTTAGGTTTTTCTTCTTTAGGATTTTTTTTGGCACTTCTTGCATTTTAAAAAAAATATGAATTTTAGAACCCACTTGACTAAATTTAGCAACACTTATTGATATTTTTATTAGACTTGCATTACATATATATATTAACTTGAGAATTTATTAATATCTTTGTAATATTGAGTCATTTATTCTATTTAAAAGAAAGGAAAATCTTTCTATTTTTGAAATCTACTTTAGTCTCTTTTGGGAGTAATTTAAAACTAATCAACTATTAATACATAATCATATGTCTCCTTTTTCCTCCATTGACCTCTCCCTGGCTATTCCCACCCCCAGCACATGTCTTCATCCCCCTACTGTCTGTGTCCATGGATTATGCTTAGTATATGCATGCATGCACGTTCTTTAATTGCTCTCTTACTCTCCCACCACCCCCACCTTCCCTTTGAGGATGGACAGTCTGTTTGATGCTTCTATGTCTGTGGACCTATTTTTTGTTCGTCAGTTTATGTTGTTCATTATATTCCACAAATGAGTAAGATCATGAGATCTTTACTTTTCTTTGACTGGCTTATTTTGCTTAGGATAAGAATCGATAGGCAGCAAAATATCTTTACCAATACAGCTCCTAGGACAATGGAAATTAAAGAGAAAAATAAACAAATGGTATTACATCAAAATAAAAAGCTTCTGCACAGCAAAAGAAACCATCAGCAAAATAACAAGAAAGCCCACTGCATGGGAGAACATATTTGTCAATGTCATATGCAAGAAGGGTTTAATCTCCAAAATTTATAGGGAAAACATACAATTTAACAAATGAAAGATAAATAATCCAATTTAAAAATGGGCAAAGGACCTAAATAGACAATTTTCAAAAGAGGACATACAGAAGGCCAATAGACATATGAAAACATGCTCAGAGTCACTAATCATCCAAGAGCTATATATCAAAATGATAATGAGGTACTATCTCACACCTGTCAGAATGGTTATCATCAACAAATCATCAAATGGAAAGTGCTGGAGAGGATGTGGAGAAAAAGGAACTCTCTTGCACTGCTGGTAGGAATGAAGACTGGTGCAGCCAATTTGGAAAACAATATGAAGTTTCCTGAAAAATTAAAAATGGAACTCCCATTTGACCTAGCAATCCCATTTCTAGGAATATATCCCAGGGAATCAGAAACACCAATCAGAAAGGACATGTGCACCCCTATCTTCATAGCAGCACAATTTACAATAGCTAAGATTTGGAAGCAGCCTAAGTGCCCATCAGCAGATGAATGGATTAAAGAACAGTGGTACATCTACGCAATGAAATACTATGCTGCTGTCAAAAAGAAAGAATTCTTACCATTTGCAACAGCATGGATGAGCTGAAAATTTTTGACATTTGCGTGAATGCTTTTTATATTTTCAACTTCTCAAGTTTGGGGGAGGAGGCCTTCATATTCGTGCAATATATAACTAAGGATTTTTGATGAACTCATATTTATACTATCTTTACCAGTACAGTTTTCATTAGAAAAAGTACTTGAATTTTTCTTTAAAAACTATTGACTGAATAGTGCCCCCATATAAAAATGGCCATATTATGTTAGACATAAGCAAGAACTGCTAGGAATTCCTGAGGGTGGTGATGAGAACCAAGAGACCAGATAATCAGATGATGCAACATCAAATCCATGATATAATTCAAAGCATATCTGTGGGGCAGGAATCTGGAACCAAGTGTACATTTCTTTCTCTTCTGTTCTTATCCTGCAATTGAGGGCATATCGGTTTTTATTTTCTCATTATGTTATTCAGACTGTTTCATCCTTATCAACATATAGCTTTTCCTTTTCTGTGCACTTTGTTTATTTTCTTTGTACTCATTTTATTCACTAACACCTCTTTTTCCACCAAGTGAGAATAGTGATATTTTCCAAAGACCCTCTTGATTGATATTTGATATTACCCATAACATTATAATTAGAGACAATAAAAGCAGGACACTAACTAAAAATAAGCTTTTGTTGCTAAGAATAATAGGTAGGCAATCTGTTGAGAGAAATAAATAAAAAATTGAATGGGATATCAAAATATGTTTTTAATTTTATACATCTACTTATGTTCTACTTCTCAGAATCAGCTACTTATAAGTAGTATTGTATTAGAAATGTTAATTTTTTCTTCTTGGGGACAGAGATTGAGTTTTCAAGAAGCAGAGTGTGGTGTAGTTGGACAGAACAGTATAGATTGTATTTATATAGAATCTTTTTAAAAAGAATTTTGAGTGCTTCATAAGCATTGCCTCATGAATCCTCCCATCATCCTTCAAAAATGAATGGAATTATTGTTCCCATTTCACTAATAAAAAATTAGAAAAGAAGGAGATT
Organism: Vespertilio murinus; assembly: GCA_963924515.1. Taxonomy (NCBI): domain Eukaryota; kingdom Metazoa; phylum Chordata; class Mammalia; order Chiroptera; family Vespertilionidae; genus Vespertilio; species Vespertilio murinus. The sequence goes on along the minus strand of OZ004705.1, from coordinate 177,391,876 downwards.
GAACTTCATATCCACCTGTCACCCTACACATAGGAACTATATAGACTTGATTCTTGATGCTAAAACTATACATGTATAAATTATATATCCCTGTTCTGATTCTAGGCTATTGTCATTTTTTTTGCCTTTGCATTAGACTTTTTAAAAGCATCAGATAGACACTTTTATGAACATTCTATGTTATGAGATATCATCTTTAAACTGCTGCTGCTGTAATAATTCTATGATAACAGGGCTTTGTTTTACCCCATCTATCTAGAGGTTACATGTCAGTTGTCTTAGCCACAATCCCAGGTTTGAATTAAGGCTGCCCTAGGTGGGGAATTGCTGTCACAAAGCCCATGAACCCTGCTCCATAGAAGACAGAACTAGTTCAATCACCCTAACACTATGTGAAGAGTAAAACAAAGAGTAACAAGACACCTGTCCACTGATGTCAGTAAGAAATGACAATTGAAACAGGAGGGAGAGTTCTAAAAAACAGTTTGCTATGGATGATGAGATTATGTAGGAGATTTTGAATAGTCTCAGGGAAAAAAAAACTGTTTAAATAATAATAGCCTAGTTATTGAAACTTGTTTATAGTCCCTTCTTACAGTAATTTGGGAGTGTTCTGGGCCTTTTATATCGCTGAGAAAGAAACAAAATGGCAGTGGTAAATATGCAAGGTTAATTTGATGTGTTGCTGGATCTTAGTGAGATTCAATTAGAATTAATTAAGATATATTCTGTAGATCTACAAGACATTTGTAATTCTATTTTAAAGATTAATATCACAAATGACTGAAAAAAGAGAAGTCCCTGAAATAATATATATCTGAAGATTGAGCCATTCTTCCCCCAAATAAGAATGAGTTGTCTTTTGTCTAATTGAAGTCTGGAGCCTTAGCCAATCAGTGAGTTATGTGCTGGCCCTATGACAGTTGTCAGAAAGTCTTGACATTGTTGCTAATGATCTGCTAACAGGAACACCTGGTGATGGCAACAGAGGTGAATGTTATCAGGGAAGAAGGTATGGGGGCCTCACTGAGCTAGTGCAAGACTGTCAGAGAACAATAGGAATGGTGTCAGGCAGACCCCCATCCTTCACCCCCCATTAATTGACCAGTCTCTAGATTTTATGGACTCTACTTGGCATGGAATAAAGATGAATGGGGGTTCAGTTTGCTTATCTCCTTATATTTCAAGGAGAAAACCTAATTGTACTTTCCTCAATCCTGCACCTGAGTCTTTCAAATCACAGAATATTTTGGACCAGTGTTCATCATATCATTTGTCATTATACCAAATAATTGTTGGCTCTCAGAGTACTTGAAAAACATGTTTTGGAGATGCTGTGTAACATTATGGGTGGGGTGGTTTCTAAAAGGCTCCATCTTAAAAACAAAGCAGAGTTGTCAGACCAGTGATTAGTACTGATGCAACAGCCTCACAGCTATGCTGACTGTGCACGGCGTTGGGGACGCTCTCAACCCAGGCTGGGCTGACATGTCTTTCACCATACGTTGACAGAAGAAGACTAAAAAGTGTGTGGTAGACATTTTTTCATCTTTATCCTAATAAAATGAGTTCCTGCAAAGGTAATTTGATAATGAGAATTTACTTATATATATTTCTCTTTTTAAAAAGTATAACTATTTCTTACACATAACAATAAATATAAAGTGAGAATAAATGATAGCAATAAAATGTATACCCCTGTGTTTACCAGCCACCTAGTTTAAGGGAAAACAAACAATTTTTAATCTTCATGAAAGTCCCTATAATTATTTCTCATTTTCCATCTCTGTAAAAGTAATCAGTATTTTGACTTTTTATTTACTATTCTCATTTCCCCTTATTTTTTTAGTTTTTAAATATGTATAAATATATAACATGTTAATATATAAATACAAATACCTGTAGTGTATATATTTACTATATGCAAATAAGTACAGTAAAATTATAAGCAAAAGTATATATATATGTATCTCCCTAACAAAATAATGTTAGTTGATAAGTTTTCTAACTTTGTATGAAAGGTATAATATTTTATGACTTCTTCCATGATTTGCTTATTCAGAATTTTATTTGTGAGATTCATTCATTTGCATATAATTCATTAATTTTCTTTGTGACAGAGTATTCAATTGCATAAATATACCACAAGTCATCTATTTGCTCTGCTTTGATTAATAGCCAGTTGTGTCCAGCCTATCAAGAAGATTCTTACATACTTCTCCTGGTGTTCATAGGACAGATTTTTCTCTAGGTCATAAAAAGTGGAATTGCTGACTAGTGAGTATGCACATCTGCTACTTTCTTGCATGATGCCAACTTGTTTCCACAATCAGTGAATCAATTCACACGCCCACTATCAGTGGCTGAGAGTTGCCCTTGCTCCACATGCTCTCCAACCTTTGGGACAGTTAGACTCTCAAATTCTTGCCAATTCAGTGGGTGTGAAATAGTATCTTGTATTGAACTTAGCATTATTTTCCCTTGTTTCTAAAAAGGTTGAACTTCTGATGATATGTTTCTGCTTTGGTTAAAGCATTTTGCATGCCCATTTTACTGTTGGGTTGTTGACTTTTCCTGTCTGTTTTTAGGAGTTCTTTAGGTATTCTGGACACAAGTCACAAGTGCTTCTTTTTTTCTTATTATCTATGCATGTTGCAAACACCTTCTTTTGAATTTTTTTGACACAGTCTGTGACTTCTTTAAAATTTGTACCAAAGTAAACAAATTTTTTTGCCTAACATATAATGAGGTAAAACTGGGTGGTGAAGGCCTGGGGTGGAGGGCAGGAGCAGGCTGGGAGAGGTCAATGGGGGGGAAAGGGGGCATATGTAATACTTTTGACAATAAAGATTTAAAGCTAGCTAGATAAATAAGTAAATAGGAGGTAAAACTGAATTAATTATACTCAGAATTTTTATGCAAACATAAGAATAAAAATTGGTGTAAATACATTTATGTTTATTATTTTAAAAGACAAAATGGCAGAAATGTTTTCTGACAAACTCTTCAAAGCAATCTATAGAGACAATGATATCTAGTCTTATGCAAATGGATTCCTTTATTTATTTAACTGAGTCCTGTCATCCTTTTGGGCATATCCAAGAAGTCTGTCAAAAAATAAAATAACAACACATCTCTCTCTTTCCTTCCAGCATCCAATTTCTGGGGAAAGCAGTTTATACTTGTCTCGCCTTCCTTGTAATCACACACTCCTCTTCTGGGTGATCTGGCTTCCCGGTGTGACTTGCTTGGAAACTGATCCTTCAAAGATTGCAGTGACCTTGTAATTTCCAAATTGAATGGCCTCTTATTTAGAATGGCTAGATTTAGCAAATAAAAATACAGAACTTGCAGTTAAATCTGAATTTCAGATAAACAAATCATAACCTCTTAGTATAAGTATATCCCTAATGTCCTACTCTATGTCCCAAATATAGGCCCTCAACCCTCTCCTCTGAACACATTCAGTTGAGCACAGGGTACTATTAATGCTTTAAGAATTTATATTCATAATTCCCCTGTAGTGTTTGGGATTCTGCAGTGAAACAAAGATATGCAAATTTTGGTATTTAGTGTGTGTGATACATTTATAGAACAGTGAGCTCTGGTCACATTTCTTTCCAACCACACATGCTATTCCACCAGTCTCCAGGCCTGAGGTCCCCCTCCTTCTGCAGGATTCTCTCAAGGCACTATGATTGGGAAGCAGGATTCAGGCTATTGCACATTATCCTAGTGGGAAGAGCGAGAACTTGAGAGAATGGCTCTGACCAAGAGAATCTAAGTCTGAAGAAAAAAGAGGTTAGGCTGGGGAGCAGGGGTAAGGAGGGTAGGGAAAACTTGTGATTGGGCCTGGGTCTTACCTCTCTCCCCTCCCCTAATTCTTCTTCATACACTTTTACATTATCCCTAACTTCTATCCTCTGCAAAGATATGCAAAAGACAAATACATATAAACCCAAGATATAGAAATTAAAGCAACAATAAAATATATTGGAAGGGTTTCAAATAGGTGAGGCAATATGGTCAAAAGCCTTCCAAAATAAATATACTTTTATTTGGTGTGAACTTTTAAACTGCAGCAATAAGTTCAAGAATAAATGAATTGAATTATAAGTTTTCAATAACTTGGAAATACGAGTAGTATACTATAAACAATACCACTAAAAATAGCCCATTATGACCAAAAAACAAAACAAAACAAAACAAAAATACACACCAGAATTTCTAAAACCAGGAATCATTCCTTCCTTCAAGGTTCTAACTCTCTAGTCATTGCTGTAGATGTTAAAATTTAGTTCATCATGCAAGATCCACCTCAATAGTCAGTATCTTCTGGAAGCCTTTACCAGTCTCAGCAGTCTCAATCCCTGGCTCAGAGTGAGTTTGCATTTCAATTCAGTCCTTACTTTCGGGAGCTGCTTTGTAAGTAGTCCCTGTCCCCTCCTGAATCATCAGCTCCTTAAGGGAAGAGCCGATGCTTGATTTGCAGTTATTTTCCCACTGTTCTTGGCACTGGATTGTGCTTGAAAACTGTTCACTTGAACCCTGTTTAGCCTCAAAGCAAAGCATAAAGAATTCCTTCTGCTCAGCTTGACAACCATGCTTCTTGTAGGACAATGTTAGATCTGCATGGGTCAAATAAATTGATTACGTATTCTATATCCACAGTTATGCATTGATAATCTGTAAGTACACATATATCCAACTTTCAGGAAATACTGAAATGTTTCAAAGGAGACAGATGTGTACATGAGAGAGAGAGAGAGGAACATTTAAAAAGCAAGGGTCTAAAAACATGCTTGACCCACGAAGCAAGGAAAGGTCATTTTTAAAAGATGGGTCTTTCTCTTGTCTGAAATGTCAGAAGACTTTTAATTTGTGTGCAAGGAGGGAGTTTAAGAAACAAGGAGTGTGGCCTTTCCTCCAAAGACTTCAGCTATATATTATCATGGATCCCAATTTATACATGTGGAAACTGGCGACATTAAGCAACTCGCCTAAAGGGACTCATTGACTAGAGCTGGGAAAAAATCTCCCATCTTGTGCTGTAACCCTTGGACTGTGTTGACAGAAGTCAGGCGCTGCACACTGTTTTGTCAGTGTAATACTAACATAATGTTAGCAAACAATAAAGCAACATCTGCTGCAGACACGGCCAGAGAAATCAGTTTTTTAAAAGCACAAAATGACCTAGGCGAAAGGAGATACATCTGAGAAAGATGAGCCCTGTGGTTGCTAACATTTTTCATTGGAGACTTCCAGAGAAATGAATGCTCATCCCCCAAAAGTAACTTGGGGGAACATCTGAGCAACCACAATGATTCCTGCACAAAACCTTTCTATTCCTTGCTCCTAAATAGCCTACTTGTTATCTGACATGGACACAGCTTTACTGAAATGATGAGGGGAGAGAGAAGGAGCTAAGTTTCACATGGGAAAAAGATGTATTGAAGTACACTGAGTGGCCAGATTATTATGATCTCTGAACGCATAATAATCTGGCCACTCAGTGTATACCCTATATAATAAAAGGCTAATATGCAGATTGTCCCCTCCACCAGGAGTTTGACCACCAGGCAGGCCGGCCAACTGCCCATGTCCCCTCCCCCTGGCCAGGCTGGCCGGACCCCACCCATGCACGAATTCATGCACCGGGCCTGAATTATATATACTGAGTGGCCAGATTATTATGTGTTCAGAGATCATAATACATAATAATCTGGCGACTCAGTGTAAATGCTTAAAAAAGAAATAAGCCTGGCATCAGGAGAGAATGGCTGAAAAAATGTTCCCCCATAATGTTTCTATGCAAAAAGTAAGCATATCATTTAGATCATTGCTAGAATATTAAATGGCTACCATAGGCTTTTCACAGTCTGGATAAAATATGTAACCAAATCTCCCATCTCAATCTCTTAAGACTCATTATGAAAACAAATATGGAAACTCTTTTTCATTTAGGGCAGACAACCTGGAAGCGCCGATTCAGTCACAAGAATGTGTCCCTATGAATATGACACCTGAGCCCCAGACTGCAATGCTGCTTCCCTTTGTCACACAAAAGCTAGGATTTGTATTTTGCTTCAAATTCCCCACAAGGCTCTATTTTAATGCTCTTAGGCAAGAGGTAATGTGGGGACAGCATTGTATTCATAAAGATTGCAAAAAAAAAAATGTGGAGGTCCCACTGTTTGTTTGACCTATTTTGCCACTCATGCCTCATATATTGCAGAAAGTTTGATGCATACAGCAAGTTCATTAACTCTTGAGATGTCTTATGTCTATGCATTATATGTGTGGGTACATTTATATACATAAACAAATGCCTACCTTTTCTAAACAACAGAATGAATAATCTGAATGTCATCAATATTTATGCACTTTGATATACACTTATAGTCAGACACCTTAAGAATTTACTTCTCAAATCCAGAATTCGTTAGGCAAAGAAAATGAGGTTTAAAAATCCAAGAAAGACAATAGCAGTTAATTGTGTAAAATACAATGTGCCGGATTCTATCATCACCAACTTGCTAGCCAGGAATGAGAAATGTACTTTGGAAGCTTTGTCAATTCTTTAAGGCCACTTATACATTAGTGTATTAATAGTACTAAGACTGCACCTACTAAAGAGTTAATTTACAATTTAAAGAAAGTTTTCTGGTGGCTGCATCAGACTCACTATGGTGTCATTGTCTGAATCTCAAAAGAATCAGATAGTTATTTTCCTATGGAATTTAAGGCAATAATAGGGAATGGGTTCTACCCAATCATCTCCTGGTCATTTATATTGATTCTTTTATTTGGCACATTTTTTTCTCTGGTGCCTTCCTCTGAGCTAGGAACTGTTTTATGTGCTGGTATAGAACATTGAGTAAGTTCGCCAAGTCCATCTTTTAGGAGCCTATATTTTAATGAGGGAGACAGAACAATAAACAATTAATTACATAGAAAAGTAGAAGATGATTTCCACTAATAATGAGTCATACAAAGAAAATTAAATGGGTCAACTTTTTGTGACAAGAGCCAGGGAAACCTTCTGAGGAACTAATAGTTGAGCCGAGCTCTGAAAGGTAAATATAAACCAAGTTCCTAAGGGTCCTAGAAGGCAAATATTCCAGGCGGTGGGAATGGTAAGTTTCAGGCTACTCCTAGAGAGACTGCCAGGCCTGATTGGTGAGCTGGCAGGGGGAAGAGGGTGAGGGCAGAGAGGTGGGCAGGGCTTGGCTTTATAGGTTATGGTGAGGAGTATGGCCTTCTCTAAAAAAAATACCAAAGCAACCAAAAACAAAAAACAAAAAACAAACAAAAAAAAAACCACTGGCGGGTTTTAAGTAGGCCATGAGCTTGATTTATGTTTTGAAAGATCACCCTGATTATTGGGTGGAGAACATAGTTAAGGGACAGAAGTAGAAGCGAGAATTTTAGATGAGAGTCTATTAAGGTTTACATTAGAGAGGTAACATGGTGATAGAGAGAAGGATCAATAGATTAAATGGGTATGTGTTTGGGAGGTGAAGCCAGCAGAATATTGGGTTAAAGGAAAATGCAGAATCTCAGATGGCTGGAGCATCTCAGTGAATGATGGTGCCATTCACTAACATGGTAAGTTGGAGAAAGATTTGGGGGGCGGGGGGAAGTTGCAGGTGATGATGGGCTAGGTGAGAATGCAGACTTCTGTTAGTTAAATTACATTTGAGATGTTGGTGAAACATTGAGGTTGAAGTTAGTGATCAGGGAGAGAAAGCAAGGCTATTTGTTGATCATCTGACCAATAAATAGAGCACTGGGAAAAAACCAGTGGCCAAAGCTTTGAAAGCCTGAAGTCAGAATTCCTAAAGCAGCTTCCTGGGACTTATCTTTAACAACCTACTCCTTATCTTTAAAATCCTTGCCTTGCTTTTAAAATCCACTTGGAGCTCCAAATGGGTTGAGAGCCTAGGGCTATTGAATTAAGGACAATTTGGAAATGTTCATAGACTTAACTATAAAAATACAATTTCAGCACAATATCCCCACCCATCCCTTCCAGTGTGCCTCCCCCACCAGTCTGGTTTTCTTTAATCCATTCTGAACTACATTCCAGTGACAAATGTGCAAGGAAGAGAGCTGGTTGTACTTGTATTGCTCATTCCACTCATCTGTCCAGGAGAACAGGCTATGTTTATTACAAACCAGTAGAACTTTGGGTGGGAAATGCCGCCCTCCCTGCCCCCCTGTTATCAGAATGTAGCCAGACTTAAAGAGGACTGGTTATCTGTTAGTCATTTGGTATTCTAAACACGTGGGTGTGGACTCCCAACCTGGCTGTGGCTTGCCTGAATTGTAACCAACTTTGTCCCAATTATGTTGCTTAATGTTGGAGAGATTATGTTTTTTTGGCAGTTCAACCAAAAGCCCAGTGCTTAGGCCAGAATATTAATACCGGTAGTATTATAAATTCATAAAGATCAGACCCAACATTTTCTAAGAATATAACAATAAAGTGAGCACTTTAAAATGAAATATAACAAAAAATATAAACTCAAAAATGAGCTTGGTCTTTTAAAGAATCATTAGAAAAACAAGATTAATCCAAAGCATTAAAATTTTTTTTCCTTTTTTTTTAAGACCTTCAGAAATAGTTTTGGTTGCCTAGATGAACATTTCTTTTTTAAAACTGACATTTTTCATTTTTTATTAAAATTTGTTTATTCTCTTGGGGGGGGAAAATTCACAGGCTTTAGGGAATCACAGACCTGGGTCATATCCAATCTCTGCTGAATTCTAGGGTTATGACATTGGAAAGTATTTCTTTGAGCTTTCATGTGCTCATTTAAAAATTAGGAAATTATAACAGCCTCTGAAAATGTGCATGCTTGAATCCAGCAACTCTACTTCTAGGAATTTAACTGAAGGAAATGATCACAGAAAACCACAAAGACTTATCTATGAAGAATGCTGACTTGGAGCATTGACATACTGACATTCTTTGAGTAGTTTATGAACACATCCACATACAGGAATACCAAACAATGAGTAAAGATTATTTTTAGGAGAAATTTAGTGACATGAAAAGCTGTTTAGAATATAGTAAGTGAAAAATTATGAAGTTATGCAGACTGTGATTAATTTTTTGGGGAAAGAGCATATTTAGATATTCACTCATAGAAGAAAGACTAGACTTGACCAATAACCAATGTAAATAGAGATTGTTTATGAGTGGTAAGACCCAAAGGAGATTCGGTTTCTTCTTTCTACTCTTCTAGATTTTTCAAACTTCTTTTAATGAACATATACTAATTTTATAATTATTAAAGGAGTGATAAATGGAAGCACTAATATCCACCTTAAAGATTTGGGTGAGAATTAATTTAAGTGAGATAGTTTATGAAATAAACTTAGTTTAGAGCCAGGCATGTGGTTGGTATTTTCAATTATTTTCACCCAATTTAGTCACTCCTCATGGCTTTGCCTCAAAATGATCTTCAACTGAAAACAAAACACAAAATATTATGCTTTAACTGGTGAAGATGAAGGATATTGCAAAGGAGGTGTACTTGAAATGCTTTGAGCAATGGGAGAGACACTGAAATCTGCATTTAAACTTAGAGTGACTAACTTCTTTGGAGCATTTATCTGGACATAGAAGCTTTGTTTGTTTAAAAACCTGTCATTACTGTATAGCCACATAGAGCACATAAACAGATGGAACAATATCTGACTCAAAGTGAGCAATTAGTCTGTCATGATAAATGCCCCCTGTTCTTCAGGCTGATAAAAAGTGTCTAGTCAGAGTCTCCTGTGTCATCCAGAAACACTGCACATGAACCCTGCTGCTCTCTCTTAGTAACATTTTTATACTGCAGAAATGTAGAGGGAAGCTTTTGTGGGAGTGGTTGAAAGACAGTGCATATTATTGCTCTCTCTTCCTGGACTGTTTATCCTTTCTCTCTCTCTCTCTCTCTCTCTCTCTCTCTCTCTCTCTCTCTCTCTCACACACACACACACACACACACACACACACACACACACACACTGTTTCCTATCTTTCCCTATCCCTTTCTATCTCCTTTTCCATATGCTGAGTTAGGAGCTCCTCCTCCATTTTTTAAAAATCTGTTTAGCATTTACTATAGAATGTTGTAAACATTAGTTTACTTATCTCGCTCCTGCACTGGAGTTCATTGAGAGATCTGCTACCTTTAATCTCTCAAGAGTATTTCTTTCTTCATCTTAGTTTTTCATTGGCTAAGTGGGAACATAATGCTTCATTTAAAGGTTTGTTGGGGGCATTCCATTGCATAATGGAAGTAGAGTTCTTGGCACATATTAGGCACCCAATAATGGAAGCTATTATAATGATCAATTATATTTATTTGTTTTGGTATCCTCAGGGCCTGGCATAGTGCCTGATGTATGATGGGGGGAAATAAATTTCTGGTGAATGAATGAATGAATTTATGGGTTTACAGACTATGGCTTTAAAAATAGAAAAATAATATTTTTATTGTAGTGTTTCTAGACGTAAGCAACAATCCCACATGCTTCCCCTTCTCATTCCTTTCCCAAAATAACCTGTCTGCTATTTATCCATGGGCACTATCTTTCCTTGGGAAAAATCAGTGGCTACCATATATGTAGAGAGTCTCTGGACTATGGCTTCACAGAGATAAGAAGCTTGGTCACACCACCTTCATCTACCTAGTTTATTGTCCAGGAACCAGTTTTCCTTAGATTCCTTCACCTCTTGCCCTCTCTCTAATTCAACAAGTAGCTCAGTGATCTGACCAAGATGAAATCAACTGTACTGCTGACTCCAGCCTCCAGCCTATGAGTTCCAATCTAGTCACCTCTCTTAGTGTTGACAAAACCTGTCAGCTCGTTGTCATTCTACCTCCTATCTCCCCCCTACTTCCTTTGAGGAATTATTTTAAGCCAGTTGAACCACTGTGAGAGTTTTGTGTTATTTTAAAGTCTTTGAGGAGCCGCTGAGAAGGGATGGTTTAGAGATGTGAACCATTTCACCATAATTTGCCACAGAAACTGAGTCTGCGTTGTTACGGCCTATTAGGATACTACATGCAATTGGGTCACTGTTGTCAGATACTAAATACCAAGGCCCTGGGTAGCAGAATGCCTTCTTATGGCACAGGTGAGACACAGCAGAAGCCACCCGCTGTTAAGACTATGCTGACCTTCCCAAGGTCTCCTAACTGTTCTGCCTTCTCTCTTTGCTGTTGTCTGCCTGGGTACAGGGCTTGGTCCTCCTTTGGCAGGACCACTGTCTGCCTGTAGTCATCAGACTTCTTGCCTCTTATCAGTCCTTGCCAACAGTAGTCAGTTGCTGAGGCTTCCCCTCCTCCAGAGTTTGTGTGGCGGGTCCAGGGCCTGAGGGGGAGCAGATCTACAGCAGCAGATTACAAGGTGAGAGCCCAAGAGGCTGATCATCCCACTTGTTTTTGAGCCTTTCCTGGGCCCTCAGCTCACTAACCAAAGGAAACTTCTCAGTCAAAAGCCCTGCTGGTTCCAAGAGGTCTTCCCACATTGTAAGAACACGGACTTTAAAAAATAAATAAATCTTAACTCTTCTAGAACTTTATGTTGACTGTTCCCTTCTCAGTTATGCATCTAATACTGCCCCTGCTCCCTCTTTTCTTATGTGTGTAGAAGCCTGCACCTCCTCCATTAACTGTGCTGCTCGCTATCTCTGTGTCCCTGTTGCCTTGGTTCAGGGCACTATTCTAGTAATAAACTTCTACAGTTAAAATGGAAAGACCTCCCTCCCTCCTTCCCTCCCTCCCTCCATCCCTTCTTCCTTCCTTCCTTTCTCACTTTCTTGGCAATCAGTGAAGTGCCATATGTAATTATCACTTAGTAAATGCTTTTATGTTGATAATGAAATGTTCTTTCATAATTATAGATTGTACCTTCCTGTAATCCAAGTACTATAGGTCACGGGGAAACAACAGTGGGGTGTTAAAGTGGATGAAACCTGGAGTCCCATCTTTATTATTACAAACTGAAAACTTGGATACAATTTTAAACAACCCCTTTATAGACACCGAACCAGCTACTATCAAAGGCTGCAAGAAAAAAAAATTCCACAATTTCCATCATGGATTGTGGAGTTTGGATAAAGACAAAGAACTTTCTAAAATGCCAAGCTTTCTTCAACCTCCAGGGAAATCACTGCTCCACAATAAAGTAACACTTACTGATTTCTCTTCCCAGGGAGGGCACTAGGTCTTTCTCTGTTTATGTGTTCTCTCTTGACATATGAAATATTGAGAAAATCTACAAGTAAATTCTGAGATGATGCCATAATCACTAATTTCACAGGGAAAAGGATGACTGCACTTTGTTGTTTTCATGCCTGATAATAATTCTCGGCACTATTGAAGTAGGGGTTGATGTTTTACCCAGACTTAGCAGTAGGAATATAAACATGAGGAACTTTAGGTTAAGTGCTAGAAGGCAATCAAGAGTACTTTTGCTTTTTAGGTAAGGAAACAGAGCCTTAAAGAGATGGCATTCCTTAGATGGCTGACCTATTGCAAACCCAGACCACTGGGTCCCAGTCTAGTGACCGTTCCTGCTTCACTGGTGACCTTCCGTTTTTTCAGAGCTGTTGTGGACATGGTTGGCATGTGCTTGGTGTGTATCTAAAGAAATGAGACATTGCAATGCAACTTGTGTTCCAAATAATGTTGAACCCTCATTCACCTAGCCCGTAGGTGTCTGTGGGTAAAGAAAATTAAACAGGATGGCAGCAGATACTTGATATGGGGAAGAAGGACTGCACTGGAGAAAAGTGGTGGAAGGACAGGTTCTGGACTTTCTGCACCATGTTAGGCCATGTGACTCTAGTAGCTGTGCTCTGGGGTCCTGGCTGAGAGAGGACCCATTCCCCTCCCATCCCCTTCCTCCTCGAGAAGGTTCCAGAAGTCCCGGTCTTCATTCTAGGGGAAGAGATAATACCTCTCTTCTTGAAAGAAAATTTAAAAGAAAAAGAATATTGTACATAATCTTTTGTTGACCAATTTCCTATTTCTTGAAGGTGGTTGACCGTCTATTAAAAACAAAAAAAATGTCCCTAAGCCTTTTGTAAATTCTCTCTCTTTTAAGTAAATCCCAGGAGGCCCTGGCGGGGGGCCCCCCAGGCTGTGTGGTCCCTGGGGATCCTGGCACATCACCTCCGAACGACTACAGGGAAGCTGTTCCTAGTTCCTTGCAGGTCCTCTCCTTTGTGCCACTTGATGGAGCAATTCACGTTTTCCCTTCCCAGGAGACTAAATGCACGCCTCCCTTCCAACATTATGGGAACCTTAATTTGTAATAAAATGACATGAATGAGTTGTGGTAAGTTTTTGGCAGGATCTAGGAAATAATGGTTTCATTTAAGCATGAATCACTAAAACACAGCTTTCTTAATGCAATTAACTCAAAGCAGCCCTTATTGTTAGAATTAAGAGATTTCCTCCAGAAATCTCTTTGCCTTTCGGTGACTTCTAGGATGGAGGTCTAGGGACTACAGCACAGAAAATCGTTTTAACAAATCTCCTGCTTTTCCCTCAAACATAGAATAAAGATGCATTCCTTCCAATTATCTTCCCTAAGAGAACTTCTTAGGTTTCCAGAGTATTAATGGACTGATTAAGACATGCATAAATAGCCCTAGCTGGTTTGGCTTAGTGGATAGAGCATCATCCTGTGGACGGAAGAGTCCTGGGTTCGATTCCAGTCAAGGGCACATGCCCCGGTTGTGGGCTCAATCCCTAGTGGGAGGCATGCAGGTGGCAGCCAATCAATGATTCTCATCATTGATGTTTTAATCTCTCTCTCCCTCTCTGAAATCAGTGAATGTATATTTTATATATATATGTGCATAAGTAAATGTATCAAAGGTAAAAAAAAAAAAAAGAAAGAAAGAAAGGAAAAGTTAAAGAATGTAATTCCAGTGAGGGAGATTTCAGTAATCATGAGAGGAGCTGGGGACTGCTCTTGTTTGGAGCAGAGGGATGGGATGGGAACTTAATGTGCACTCTGGTCCTCTGGCTCTAAACAGGACGCCATTGGGTGCCGATGGCGTGGGTATAATGATACATCTTCAAAGCTTTGCTTTGCTAATGCAATCAATTGTTACACAAAATTGCTTCTAAGTCACATAAGAATAAGTAACCATTTTTTTCCCCCAAATAATATTTATTTTTAAACATAGGTAGACTTGACGGTGTTTAAGAAGCTGAAGAAAGAGAAATTGCTCTTCCCTCTGAAAACTTAAAATTTAAAAAATAACATGACTGGCAGCCTGATTAGTAGTTTTTATTTTTTCCCCCCAAAATAAAGAAAAGGAAAAGACGTTTCCTTTCTATTCTCAGCCCCCCTGATACTGCCTCTTTCTTTCTGTTGCAAGACAGTGTTTGGAAATGAGGAAAAGTAAGGAGGTGTATGACTGCTTTCATTGTAGAGAAAAACAGGCAGCCGATTACATTGAGTGGCCAGATTATTATGATCTCCGAACGCATAATAATCTGGCCACTCAGTGTATACCCTATATAATAAAAGGCTAACATGCAGATTGTCCCCTCCACCAGGAGTTTGACCAGCAGGCAGGCTGGCCAACTGCCCATGTCCCCTCCCCCTGGCCAGGCTGATCGGACCCCACCCATGCACGAATTCATGCACCGGGCCTCATATATATATACTGAATGGCCAGGTTATCATGTGTTCAGAGGTCATAATAACCTGGCCACTCAGTGTAGATAAAATAAGATTGATTGGAGAAGGAGGAAGGGTAAGTTCATAGTTAAATATTTTTTCTTTTAGGGTAGGATGGATCAATTATAAAAATATCAGGATTTCACATGTTAACACATTTCATGTTTCCTATTAAGAAATATGGTAATGATTATTGGGTTTCATTCCATCTTTCAAGTAGGAACCTATGATCTTCTAAACTTCATATGGAATGCCTTTCATACTGAATAATGTCCATGGAGCAGAGGGAAGCTGCAAGTCACTATCACTCCTATATAAAGATAAATGCACAAAGTGGGATTGGTTTCAGAGGGCACTTTTAAAAATTGTTTTATTTTTCTTTGATTAGGTTAAACATACACATGGCATATAATTCGGAAGATGCACAGTGAGAGGTCAGTTCCCCTTCTAGCATCGCACCCCAGAGATAATACTCATTACTGTGTTGTTTTGTTGTCCTGCGGTTAGTCTATTAGCGGCTTCTTTTTTAAAAAAACACCTTTTTAATCTTCTAATAACATCAGGCCATTATGTTCAAACATTTGCTACCCAGGAAAGTTGTTTGGCCCCTTTTTAGCAAGAAGAGGGAGTGTAACTTCAGATTTTCTTTAGAAAATGGTAACACCTCAGAACAGCCCTGAAAGTTAGGTCCAGCCAACCCCAATGCCCAGATGAGGAAAACTGTGAGTGTAGGACCGTGGTCAGCAAACTGCGGCTCTTTGGCCCCTTGAGTGTGGCTCTTCCACAAAATACCACGGCCAAGGTGAATATATTTTGAAGTGGCGTTAGAAGAAGTTTAAGTTAAAAAAATTTGGCTCTCAAAAGAAATTTCAATCATTGTACTGTTGATATTTAGCTCTATTGACTAATGAGTTTGCCAATCACTGGTGTAGGATATTGTGTGATTTCCCCCCCCACTCAAACAGGCTGTTACTGGTAGGACCAAGTGTACCACCCTGGTGGTCTGGAACACCCTATCTTATTCTTTCCACCATGTAGTCGTGCTTGGCCAACACAGAGACTCCTCCCCAGTGGGTGTGCAAATTGGTTTTCCGCTTTTGAAATCATGCTCCAAACTGGCTTGTCAGAAAACTTCACTATTATACTACCAGCATGCCGAGTCCCAACGAAATGTTAGGTACATGAATAAAGATATGCACAGGTCTACAGCCCATCATGGCCTCCTCACATCACCCTGCCCAATTCTGAAGACAAGTTTAATTGTTGCCATGATTCAGAAGAGAGGCTAGGCTTATCTCTTCCATTTGGCCCCAATAAAACATGATAATGAAGCAGACTTTCTACAAGTGCGAGGCAATTGCTCATCATTATTGATCGTTTATATCTGCAAACTTGCTATGCTCGCCGCCTCCAGCTCCAGTGCATCCCATTCCTGCCTTGGGGTAGTACTTCTGGTAGCAACAATCATGAGGCATCTGAAGTTGTTAGGGGCTCTTTCAGTTTCCAGATGATGAAAGGTTTCACTTTGAGAATTCTTATTTCTGCACATCCTGGTCTGGTTATACATGGCCCAGTGTTTTTTAGGCCTTCTGCAAATTTGGCCATGATGGACATGCAGCATTTATTTTGGAATCACTTTTTAAATAGTGATCGTAATTAGTTTCTGAAGCATTAACAGGAGGACATGTTGTTCCCTGTATTTTTTTTTTTACCATGCCACTTTGAATTGTCATTAATAATTGCTTTGCATTATCTGTATCCTACTACCCTCACTCTCCAAGAATACTAATGTTGGCATTATTTTTAGTCTGTGTACATAGTTCTGAAAATGACCAAAGAAAGAAAGAGGACTTTCTTTTAAAAAAAGGAGATTGTTTATACATGTGGGCTTATCATCTGTTTTTACAAAGAATTAAGTGTTCTGCTGTTTACCCCTGATCCTGCAACATTCCTCTGAGCTCTAAATGGGCACCTAAAAATCAAAGCCCTCAATTATCAATGTATATATGATGTCCTTTATCCCTTGTTATATTAAAAGCATAGAAACACATCTGACCCAGATTAATATTTATTAGAATTAGAATAAATAGACTTTTAAATTGCTTTGTAACTATATTAAAGTTTATTGAAAACACCATTAATTATTTTTTCTTTTCTCAGTCATGTAAGAAAGAAGGTTCTTGAGAGTAATATTCTTCATTTGTGATCTGAAAAGAAAAATTGTACGTAGCATCTCAATTCTCCCCCAAGGAGGAGTTTACAAGGTGACAAGAAAATCATCATAGAAACTCAGGACCACAGAGCACTGGTAGGTGAGGCTGAGCAACACTGGAGTCCCTTCTGCAGGCTGCCACAGAAGAGGGGTCCTGGGCCAGAGGCTCAGCCTGCCTTTACTATCAGAGCCAGAGCATTGATTTGTGGTGTGAAATCTCTGATCTTTACATACAGAACAAATCATTTTCAAACACTCTCTGGTAGGATGTTCACATTTGATGTTATAGACTGAATGGGTCTTCCCAGAATTGATATGTGGAAGCCCTAACCTCCAACATGATGGTATTGCGAGTGGGGACATTGGAAGGCAATTACATTTAGAAGAGGTCATAGGGTGGGGCCTCTTATAATGGGATTAGTGCCCTTATAAGAAGAGAAGGAATAATAAATGCACTTTCTCTTTCATGAGGATCCAGTGAGATGTTTGTCTGCAAGCCAGGAAGATGGCCCTTAGGGGATCCAAATCAACTAGCATCTTGATCTTGGACTTCCCAGTCTCCAGAACTAAACCAAATAAACTAACTCAATTAGTTCCTGTTGTTTTAGTGACCCAGCCTATGGCATTCTGTTATGGCAGCCAGAGCTGACTAAGACAACCACATACTTTAATGCTTCTCAGACAGTGAAATGTTGACTTACCATTTTAGTCCTTTACTCAGTTTGCTGTTTGCTTTAATCTGGGCCAGTTCTTGTTTGTGACCTCGAGAGCCTGCCAGGTCAAAAGTTCTCATGTTAATCAGTGGAGACAGTTATTCTTCTAACCTCTCCAAGTTTAAAGACTTATGGTAGACGTCCCTAACTAGGGATATTTAGCTTTCTTTGTTGCATTTCTCTCATAATTAATTCATAGCACTTGATCACCAATACTGTCTTCAATTATATTTTATTTATTCTCCACTATCTATGCTTATCTATGCTTCTCCACTAGCATCTTAGCTCTGTGAAGGTCAGGACTTGTTCTCTTTGATTCCTCTCTGCATCTTCAGCAGCTAGCACAGTTCCCCGCCCCAACAGGTGCTGACTGGAGGCCTGAGTAAAGCACATTGCTGGGATATGATGAGGGTCTCTAGGTAAGAGCATCTCTGAGGCAGTGTTCTCTTGGTTCCTGAAAAAAAAAAAACCAAAAAAAAAACCACCAAAGGAATTATTTAGATTATGTTTTCCCCAGAATGTCTCTTTCCATCACTCTCTCTGTTCCTTGTTTGGATGTTGTCAAGCTCATTTTCTTGGTTTGCTTTATTTTTAAATATGTTTTTATTGACTTCAGAGAAGAAAGGAGAGGGAGAGAGAGAGATAGAGACATCAACGAAGAGAGAGAATTATTGATTGGCTGCCTCCTGCCTGCCCCACACTGGGGATTGAGCCCACGTCCTGGGCATGTGCCCTGATTGGGAATCAAACCATGACCTCTTGGTTCATGGGTTGATGCTCAACTCCTGTGCCACACTGGCTGGGCTGTTGCTTTGCTTTAAATGGACCATTCTAAACTGATCTGTGTCAAAAAACAAATAAACACTGAGCTAGCAAAAGGGATTCCCCAGAGCCCTAAAGGAGCTAATGGAGCAAATTGAGAAACTCCTTGGCCACAACTGTAATATCAAATAGATTATAATTTATACTCAGAACCAAGAAGAATTCTAGCACAGACCCAGAGGGTAATGACTCTGACACCCCACTACTTTAGGTAGACCTTAATGCTAGGATCATTGAACACTAACATTTAGAAAAGGGGAGAAAAGATTCTTTAGTAAGCAATTAGAAGCCCTAATTGCCTTGTAGTATGATGTAAATTTGCATACAGATTAGGAAAAAACTGTGGGTGGACTATATGTAGATTTTCATAATGTATTTGATAATTCAATTTTCAGTGGAATACCCCATTGGTTTTCTTACTGGGGGAAAGGTGATTAGTCACAGTTGGAGAACCAACTTGCAAACAGGCAGTGAGAAGTACGGTAAACAAGTTTAGATGGGGAAATGGAAAGGGAACAGTGTACAAGTCCCTGTTATAAAAATTGTACTGATGAAAGAGTTTTAGTTTCTAAATCTGTGAATGACATAAAACTGCCTTTGGAAAAAAGATTCAGGGTCCTTAAAAAGTAAACAAAACAATAGTTTAGGATTAACCTAACTATTCTAGATACCGAGAACAGAGAGACATTTCTTCCCCAGTACCACATAGAAAATATATAATATATTATACCCCCAATAGCATTTTTACAGTTAATAAAAAATGTTTTACGGGATTATGTTTATATTATCCTTCAACAGATAGATACTTCAATGCCAAAGTTCAATGCTTACCATTTATTCTTAGATTTCACGGAGCACAAGAAGAATCATACTCATCATCAAATGTATCAGATTTGTTGCAAAAAATAGTTTTGGTTGGAAGGCAAGCTGACAAAGAGGTGAGTGCAGAACGTTGATAAATCTGTGTAAGTGGAGATAAAATGGGCAACTAGAACACTGGAGAGGTTTTCAGTAATAGCAAAAACTAATATTTATCAAGAGCTCACCATGTACTGGCTATGCTTCTAAGCACTTGACATTTTTTTTTTTACTTCATCTCCTACCCACTTTATAAAAATTGGTGCTATTCTTATCCTCATTTCATTAGTGATGGAGCTCAGATAATTAACTGGCTCAAGATTATGCAAATAGTAAATGGTGGAGGTAGGTTTAAACCTAGGGAGCCTCATTCAGAACTGTGTGCCTTAGCAACACTCTAGGAGACCTAGATCAAATACATCAAAGATGAAGGGAATAGAAACCAGGAAAGATAGTAAAGATCCAGAGTATTGTTTGTTGAGAAAACTCTTCTAGGAAAAAAGAAAAAAGAAAATAAAAATTAAAAAAACAAAACACAGAGCATTAGAAAAAGTGCTGGAAAAGAAAACACACCCAAACCAAATGTCGTTGTGCTGGTTTATAGTTAGGGTGCATTTACACCTGCATTTTTGTGGGCAATTCTGCTCAACTTAATTTCAGAGGGACTCAATAGAAGAAGATTGGCAATAAGAATGGTCGAAGAGATGACAAGGGGTGTTTGGAGAAAGACTTTATAATAAAGATTGAGAAAAGCTGAGGTTAATATCTATGAAATCATAACTGGCATGACTGAAGTGGATACAAAAATTTTTCATGGAAATAGCTGGCAAAGTAGATATGGGACACAAAAAGGATGTGCTGCACCCATGGCACCATTACCCCAAGTCTTAGTGTGGGCAGAATATGTAGCATCTAGTGCTGTGCTTTAGCTGAACCAATATTAGAATAATTACAAACAGCCCCTGAAATTAACTAGAGATGGATTCAGCCTATGAAAGTGATGCCTGGGAAGGTCATCACGGGCCTTACCCAGCCAAGTGTTTCTCAAAACAATGAAAGAGAGACAGGGAACTGAAGTGGTCAAATGAGGCTTTGAAGTCACACAGAACTAGGTTTACGTTCTGACTCTACGGCCCGCCAAGAAGTTATTTAATCCCTCTAAGTCGTAGTTTCATCACCTGCCAACTGCATCTAATCATACTTCACTGGGCAATTGGGCTTGGCACATAATTGGCACTGAAAAATGTTGGCTGTTATTATGATTAAGATGACCCATGTATGTCTGTGTGATGTGCTAAAAAAAAAAAATAAGAAAGCCTTTCTCTTCCGTTAGGCTGAGGATGTTGAGGGTTTCAATTTTTTTTCTACCCTGAGCTGAGATCCTCAGTCTCAGCTCTGAATTTCTGTTTGCATCTCTAATGCACAGTGGGAAGTTGCTGCTGCCTCCTTTCATCTTAGGAAAAGCATACCTTTGTGGCATTCCCTTATAAGCCATGGCAGCTTACATATTTATTTCTTGATTACCTTTCCTCAGTAGCTTAACATTATATATTGTTTTCCTATATATCTTTTTTTTTGTTTTTCAGATATTGGGTTGTTTCTGATGATCCTTCCATGCCTATAGGGTGAAAGGAGAATGCCACTGTGTGTTTGCCTTTCTTGTGAAACTGGATTTTTTTGGTTTTGTTTACCATTTCTGTTATCTCCTAGAGTGAGAACCCTTGAGTCTAAGGGCCAAACATACTGTAAGTAAGAGCAACAACAATCCTCAAACAAGCTTTCTGCAATGGAAATGACAAGCTGAATCAAAGGCAAAGTAGTACGTGTTTGTTATGACTCACATGTTGTCCAGAACTTCAGTCCCTGCCCTATTTTGTTTAAATCAAGCATGTCAGGTGATCTGGCCACAAGACTTGTGTGTGACACTGAGGTATATTTTGCTGAAGCAAGGTCAGCAGTCAGAGCTGGAGAGCTACACCCTGGGGACTTGAGCTGTGACAGTTGCCAGAAAATTATCATTTATTCAATTATATCCTAAATTTTAACATTTCTCATTTCTGGGCAATGTCTTTTGGGGGGGGGGTGGCTTCTTTTTTACTTTTCTTTTCTGTTTGCTTTGTGAGTAGGCGAGTCTTTTTCACTGACTGCAATTAGGATTGGCCTAAGAGAGAAACAGGAAGAAAGAAGTTGTCCAGAACTTTGAAATTATGTATTTCCACTTCCATAAAATTTAGAGTGTCAAGGAAGTAGATGGAGAAATGATTTTAAAAAGGGTGCAGTGACCAAAAATAATTGACGGTAGAAAGCAGACAATTGCGATTATGACTACTGCTTTGTTATTTTTATAAACTGACATCTACCCTAAATTATATAACTGAAAAAAAATGTATAAAATTGAAAACACATTGATGATAAAGCATGTTCACCTCCTTCTCAATCTTTACTTCAGCTTCAAATTTTCTGGCTACACTCATAAAAAGGGATGAAAGGTCAATGAAGAACAGCACAGTCTCCTTTAAGCTTTAGAACTTCTTTCTTTATATATGTTAGCTAGCATGTACCTGGAGCCCAGGGCCTGTCACCTACTTTGGCATGGCATGCAAGTTAAGTTCCAAATTCCAGGTTCCTTGCTCCACTTGAACAACAATCAAAAACCTACCGTAAAGTCTCTCTCTCTCCCCCCCTTTTTTGTTTTGTTTTGCCTTGTTTTTAACCATCGAATTAAAGAGTTCTTGGTAGAGATGAACTTTTCTCCCTCTTCATCACTCCTATCCCCACCCCCATCTGTTTTGATTGCCAGGGACTAAGCACTACAGAGCTTTAGTGGATTCCCTACTTTGATGATCAAATCCTTGTTTTTATTACAAAAAAGATTTTCTCAGCTTCTAACAAATCTCTACTCCTGCCCTCTGACTTCTGTTTCCCTGAATCCCCTCCCTACATGTTTCAGGAAGGAGCAATTAAGCAATCCTGCTATGTTTCTTCTGAAAGTAGAAGAAAAAAAACAAAAACGTGGCTCTGAGATCCCTTGTGCTGAGTCATGACTTAGATACTTTTTCTACACCACCCAGACTATTTAGAATTAAGACAGGACGCCTTATTCTAAGTCACCGTAGAACCAAACCTAGGAAAGACAGAGTGTGGAAGAAGGGGATGACTGCTGAAGGAAAACCTGCCATTTTGAGTACAAAATCTCGTCTCTCTTCCAGTAGTGTATAGTTTTGAAGTGCTGACTCGTTAGAATAAATTTGAGGTTCCTGTTAGAATTTTCTTCTAGCAGCTTTTGTGATTAAACTCATTGAATAAATCCCTTTTAACCTGTTGCACCATATATACATAGAGTTTAAATTCTGCACCTTCTCCAATCTCTGCTCCCCGCTCCCTTCTGCATTTATCAAAACCATTACTGCCCCATTTCTGTTTTGTAAAGGGCCCCAGGAAACACATTTTCCTTGGAGTCCCAGCATTTGGGCGGCTGTGGAGGCCATGCAGTTCTGTGCCCTTAAGTTCCCTGGGATTTATTCAGGGGAAGAGCATTGCTTGCCTGGAAGACCCAGACCCAGGCCGCATCTTCAGAGTCACGTGAGACTGGAGGGCGACAGAGATGAGGTTCACAAAGAAAACAAGCGATCCCCTTCTCTCCATTTACCAAGCACCTCCTTCCTCAGGTGGAGCGTCCAGGGACTTGCCATTATTTCTTCTGATGAAATCAATGTGGCACTTGTCCTGCTCCTCTCTTCTTCAAGACTCAGTTAAAGGTTAAGAGCCATTTCTTTCCAGAGCGGTTTCCTTACACCCAACTCCTACCCACCTCTGACTTCCAGATCCCTCTCCCTACCCACCCCCATCCCCAGGCAGTTGTTTTGTGTCCTTCCCTCTGTAGCTGGCCAATACACTATTGTACCACTTTCTTGTCTATCTCTCTCCAAACTGGGGAGCATTCCTTCTAGACGTGGGATTCCAGGAGTCTTAGTCAGTCTTTGTAGCCTCCTGTCTACACTCAGTTGATGCACAATTGTTAACTGAATGAGCAAACAAACTGTGGGAGCCCACAAAGCTCTTCTGACTTCCTGAACCACACCAGTAAGCCACATTTATGTTGAGCCAGACAGACCAAGCCTAATACTTCTTAAAATAGGAGATGCTTTGAAGGCGGGGGAGGAGGAAAACCATTGTAGAAGTGGTCTCCTGGTAAACAGAGTAGGAGCCTTTAAAAAGATCAACAAATAAAAATGAGCTGGGGATCTCTGTTTTACTGCAAGTTGAGTATTCTGAATCCAGACTCAGGACTGCCTTGCTTCATCAGCATGGGTCAATCACAAATCCAGTTGTCTTGGGTGGTGCATATGTATTCTCTTTCCAGTTCTGTGGTATAGTTGAAATCATCAAAATGCTGGCATGATGTATACCAATGGTCTTCAGTGTTTTAAACTGTGCACTTTATAGATGAAAAAAAAAATTTATGAGCCCACATCTTCTCTTTCTACATAAATTATACACATGCATTACTACCATTAGAATGAATCGTGCACATTGTAAAACATCATATATATATATAAATTAAAAGATGAGATAAAAATATAAATAGGAATTCCAGGGCTTTCTTCCTAGACATGGATGGATCATTGTTGTCTCCTATGTGGAAAGCACACTCAGGTGTGGAGGTCAGTGCTGCACTGTGACCTCTCCCACTTCTCCTACCCATGACTCGAGGACTTGGACAAAGTTGGGAACCACAGGAATGGGCTACTCATTTTGTGTCTCCTTGCCTAAGTTTACCTTTGGCCATCACATAGCCTTGTTTATCTCCCAAAAAGAAATCAATGGGTAGTGCACTTAAAGAACAAGGTCATTCATTTGGTATATTGTATATTAATTCCTTCTCATTTCTAATGTTTTTCAGGAATTTATGATTTTATCAAATTATGTTGGTTCTTCAGTGCAGTAGGGTTTTAGAGTTATCTTCATCTTTGAAGTATGGAATTTTTGCAGTTGGAGGAATTTTAGTGATGACTCCTAGGGTAGTCATTACTCAGTGACACGAGACAACTGAATATAGAAGACAGGAGGTTCCTCAATATGGCAAATAGTCCTTGTTGCCTGAAAAATTGACCTTTTCTCCTCTTCCTTAATTTTGTTTACCTTCCACTGAGTGGTCACTTACTTAAAAACAGGCAGAGACCTGTCTCCACCCTTGATAGTGGATCTTGATTAAGATAAGTCAGTTGTGGAGATTCTACTCTTGAGCCTTGCTTAGGTTTGGGCTTATGCTCAGGTCTGTGGCATGGTCTCACTAAGCTGCTTGGAAAGTTTCTTTTACTTTAGCACTAGCCACTTTGGTTCAGTGGATAGAGTATCAGCCTGTAGACTGAAGGGTCCCAGGTTCAATTCCCTGTCAGGGCACATGCCTGGGTTGTGGGCTCGATCACCAGTAGGGGGTGTGTAGGAGGCAGCTGATCTACGATTCTCTCTCATCATTGATGTTTCTATATCTCTCTCCCTCTCCCTTCCTCTCTAAAATTAATTAAAAAATATTTTTTAAAAAGAGAGTTTCTTTCATTTTAAAAAAGGGACACAATTAGTAGACATTCCCTTGTCCCTCTGGACCTCATGTATCCAGGTATGTAACATGGATACTTCAGCAGCCACTTGAGGACCGTGGAAGGATCTAGCCTGCAAGGACAGCCTGTCCAGAATGTGTGATAGAATAGAGAGATGGACACAGTTATGGAGCTGTCAACTGAAGCATACCGGGGCTTCCATAACTCTGGGCTTTGTGATATAAAAAATAATAAATGCCTTCATTGTTTAAGCCATTTTCATTGCATTTTCTGTTATTTGTAGCCAAACACATCCTAACTGGCACACTTATCCAAAGGGGTTAGAGATATCAGAAATGGAACAAGAATCCAAAACTCTAATAGCAAGCACTCTATATTGCTTGATTTTTATTTACAAGTAATAGCTTAAAATAATTCATTCATCCTGCAAAGTAAGTTTGTTCCTTTCACTTCAAGAACATTAGTGCCTGTAAACTTACAAGGTTCTGAGAGAATAAAAAGTATTTCATTATAAGGCTGCCCAGCTTCTTCGCTTCCATTGAATGTCCAGTTCTGGTGACCTCTTGATGGGCTTCTTGGGGGAATACATGCTTATTTTTCAATATTGAGATCCTCATGCAGGGATATCCAGGTACACTGTAAATTTCATCTATTGGCAAATATCATTTGCCTACAGAGGCCTGGGCCAACAAATTTGTCAGTGAATTAGTGGCAAAATGCCTGAGCGTGCAATCAGGGTTTTTATATGTTCAAACTAAAACTCCATCCAATGCCCGTCCAGGCTGCTTTTGCAGCTGCCAATTAGCTGGGACACTTAGAAATAAACCAGGAGCTTAGAAAGGTAGTGAGTGGTTTCAAATCACCCATAGACACCCATAGTAAATGGAAAAGCTTTTGTCAACATCTTTAATGGTTTGAGTTGGTAAATTATTAACAGAATCTATGTGGAGTTCTCAGCATTTCAAATATACTTACTTTAGGAACAAGAACATTAGAGAACAGTCTCTCCTGCCAACTCCCAGGCTGCAGGTGTCCACTCTGCTGTCCCTGCCTCTGTCCCTCCCCCAGATTATGTTGAGTCTTCCTTCTATTACAGAAGGGTGCTTCCTTTTCTCCACTTGGCCATGGGTGCTTAGCTTCTCGTGCAAGCTTACCCTTGTCCAGGCCTAGTCATGTGACTAGTTTCATTCCATTCAATTCCTCCTCTGCTGGTATGTGGGGGAAAGATCACAATTTGAAAAAAAAAAAAAAAGCAAAACTTGGGAGTCTAGTGAAGGCTTTTCCACTTACTAATTTTTAGCAAATCACTTAACTTCTCAGGCTCAATTCCTACTCTGGTAAATTGGGGACAGTCATACTGTGTGTGTGTGATCTACATCTCAGAGATGTTGTTAGAATCAAATAACACAATCCTTGTGGATAGGCTGTAAACCTTATGGTTCTCAATATTTACAAACTGTATTGTTTGTGTTGATGTTTTTCCTTCTTAGGAGGTTGAATGACACAATTCACTCAAGTGTTCCCATTCTGACTGACTCAGGAAACAGGAATAGCAAGTCCACGGGCCTTTGAGTAGAATGACCAGTATGACACATATGCTGGGAAATATAGAGTGTGGTGTTGTTTTTACACAGACAAACACTAAGAAACAGATCCTGTTATTATTTTCACCACAACATTTCCTGACATACCTAGCATGCTAGGTAATGTCCATAAGCTGGGGACATTTATAATTCATGGGAAAGGGGAAAGGTTCAGATAAATGAAGCAAGAGTGGGTGGAAGATACAGGTTATACTTTATCAGTTTTTTTTGAAGAGCACTAGCTAATATGTTGTTATGATTACATCTGTGGGACTGTAGACACCGTCCTGAATCAGAAGGCAATAAAATGTATTGTCTATTGCCCCACTGGTGTGGTTCAGTGGTGAGCTTCAACCTACGAACCAGGAGGTCATGATTCTATTCCCAGGTAGGGCACATGCTTGAGTTTTGGGCTCAATCTGCAGTGTTTTGCATAGGAGGCAGATGATTCTCTCTCATCATTGATGTTTCCCTCTCCCTCCTTCTCTGAAATAAATTAAAATACATATAGATTTTAAAGTTAAAAAATAAAAATAAAATGTATTACCTATTACTTTCACTAACTTGATGATACTGGGCAAAATATGTAACTTCCCTGAGCTAAATTGTCCCCATTAATGAAATGGAAATGGTACCTACCTCAGAGGATTGCTGTGCATATTAAATGGGATAACACACAAAATAAGTAGCGCCCAATGTGTGTGTGTGTGTGTGTGTGACACACATTTTAGTATTACTGTTTCTGGTTCATTGAGGAGCTGCAGATTCCACTGATGACTAATTGATCACTTGTAAATTATAGTACTATGCTGCGAGGCAATGAATTCTGAAGGTACTTAGAATCTAAACAAAAAATATTAAGAAAAATATTTTTATGTAGAAGCAACAAGAACAAAGGAAGAGGGTGGCTAGAATGGTGAGTCAGTCGGCACTGGTTGGATAGCAAGGTAGTGTCAGGCAACCTTCTCAGGAATGCTGCCATTGGCTTCAAACCCATTGAGTGGACATGGCCATTGCTCATGAATTCTTGTTTCTTAAAGGAGCAGTTGCAATGAGTAATGGCCAGGGACACCTCACGAACACAAGATGTACAGTATGGGCTGGCCTTTCTCTTTGTAAAGAATTTCCTGTTGATCAACAACTTCTACTAGGTGGTTTCAGTATTAGCTATCAAGGAAAGTTATCAAGATACCTGGCCAGAAGAAGATCATTCTAATTATAGGATAAAACACACATGTAAAGAGAATGAATCTACAGAATATAGGTGAGCTGCATGTTTTAGGAAAGAACACCTTTAAAAAAAATGGTGACATTCTGTGTTGTTGAAAAGGTGGGGTTGTTGTGAGGGTGGTATATGTGCAGAGCAACGTTTGGAAAACCTGAAACCATGATTTGACTGTGCTTTCCTGATGCGTCAGAGGCCCACTCAGCCTGGGGAGCAGTAGGCATGCCACAGGGTTTCCTGTTTGCCTGGCTGGTTACCCATCCTATTTTGATCTTGCTCCATCAAAGCAAGAACGAAGTGTTCAATGATTTTTTTTTTTAAAAAAAATCCTCTTGCTCATCTCTTTTTCTATTTATGGATGGTGCATCTCCAGTTATTCCTCCTCAACCAGACTCCTGGTGAAAGATTAACAATCCTTCCCCTCAGTTGCCCAGGACTCTTTCTCCTCCTCACAAAGTTCATGACTCCTGGGTGTCCTCTGCCCCTTGCTAAGTGTTAGGGCAAACAAAACTCTGACAGGTAAGTTGGCTGCATCTGCAATTTAGAATTAGAATGAGAGAAAATATCAATGTGAATGCAAAAAAAATGGTGGTGTTTTTGGAAAATGAGGTTAAATCATAACTATACAAGGTTTTTATATGTTCACTAGAGGCCCGGTGCACAAAATTCATGCACAGGGTGGAGGGGGGGTGTCCCTCAGCCTAGCCTGCACCCTCTCCAATCTGGGACCCCCAGAGGGATATCCAACTGCCTGTATTGGGATCGGGCCCAAACGAGCAGTTGAACATCCCTCTCACAATCTAGGACTGTTGGCTCCCAATGCTTGCCTGCCTGCCTTCCTGATTGCCCCTAATCACTTCTGCCTGCCAGCCTGATCATCCCCTAACTACTCCCATGCCAGCCTGATTGATGCCTAACTGCTCCTCTGCAGGCCTGGTCCCCCCAACTGCTCTCCCCTGCAGGCCTGGTCACCCCTAACGGCCCTCCTCTGCAGGCCTGGCCCCCCTGAACTTCCCTTCCCTGCAGGCCTGGTCGCCCTCAACTTCCCTCCTCTGCCAGTCTAGTCACTCCTAACTGCCCTCCTCTGCAGGCTTGATCACCCACTACTGCCATCCCTTGCAGGCCTGGTCACTCCCAACTGCCTTCCACTGCTGGCCATCTTGTGGTAGCCATCTTGTGTCTACATGGGGGCAGGCTCTTTGACCACATAGGGCAGCCATCTTGTGTGTTGCAGTGATGGTCAATTTGCATATTACTCTTTTATTAGATAGGATAGAAGCCTGGTGCACAGGTGGGGGCTGGCTGGTTTACCCTGAAGAGTGTCCCAGATCAGGGTGGGGATTCCCTTGAGGTATGGAGCAGCCTGGATGAGGGGCCTGTGATGGTTTGCAGGCTGATCATGCCCCCCCAGTAACCCAAGTGGAGGTATATGGGATTTATTTATCTTCTTTAATTGAAACTTTGTAGCCTTGAGCGGAGTCCACTGCTGTCCAAGGCTGCAGAAGCTTGGCTTCCTCCATTGCGGGGGGAAACTCAAGCCTCCTGCTCTCTCCAGCTCTGTGGATGCCGCTATTTTTGTTGGGACTTGTTTATCTTCTATAATTGAAACTTTGTAGCCTTGAGTGGAGGCCTGAGGTGGTCAGGGTGTGCTGAAAGCTCGGCTTCCTCCATTGCTGGGGAAACCCAAGCCTCCTGCTCTCTCCGTGGCTGCAACCATCTTGGTTGGGTTAATTTGCATACTTGCTCCTGATTGGCTGGTGGGCATGGCTTATGGGTGTAGCAGAGTGATGGTTAATTTGCATATTACTCATTTATTAGATAGTATAACACATCTGATAGAAACAAAGAGAGTTACCTGCTTCCCATCAGATACCTGCCAACTCTTCAGGAAAATGAGGAAGACCATGAGGGTGGTCTAGGCAAGAGCTTTCACCAGTTGGAGCTCCCTGGAGGTAGGGACTGTGCAGTGCTGGACACATTGGAGATGCTCATTTGGAGCTTTATGAGCATGAATAAGTGAAACAACTCCAAAAAGGTTTCACAGATTACAGGTCACTTAAAGCAGATCCACTGTTTTGAGCCCAACTTCTAGATTTAGAAGAGAATCCTTGTGGCTCTGTAATGTCCCTGGACTCATCAAAGTTTTGGTGCTTCCTTTGTAATGAAACCCTTAGTTGAGGCCTGAGGCCAGAAGGAATCAGTACAGCCTTTGTTCAAGAAATACTATTGGTGGTTGCAGGGTCTTTTTATTCTCAGACTTTTCTTCTTTCCAATCCCTTGCCATTATACATTAGATGTAATTTTAAAATACCTTCAGAATTTTAACATTTATATTTTATATATAAATTATAGCATTTAGCATGTGAGCTACAAATATATACCTGTTTACTTTCCAAATAAAATATATGTGTAATTTCTCACAGAGATAATTAGAAGACAGCATTACATTTAAAAAATGCACATTGTAACTTTGTCATAGTAATGTCCTTGGGGCTAGCATTGTTTCTAAGAAAAAAATAATCTGTTTCTCACTCAGTCTAAGTAAGAATGGGTGGAGGAAGCAGGCACCTTCTTTGATTACAAAGGATTCACAGATGGTGTCACTCAAGCATTTTTCTCTCTTTCATTTCTACCAACACAAGAAAACAAAACAAAAGCTCCAAAAACAAAACAATTCACAACAATAGCAGAAGCAATAGCAAAAACAACAACCAAAAGGATATAGGTAGAATGCTACCAATATTAGATCAGCAAAAGGAATTTTGGAATCTCATGTAGCTTGTATCAGTCTAGGAAAAAGAAGCTTTAGTATGTGTTGTTATTAAAAGGGAAGTGGGAGACGGGGCGGGGGGGGGGGGGGGAAAGGAGAGAAAAAAACAAGGAAAGGAAAAGTTTGTGTCTGAGCCCGTCTTTTTCAGTAGGGACATTTGGAGTGAGGGGTCAATGCTGTTTTACAAATGCAATGCAGAATTCCGATAGGGACTTAAAAATGGGTTGGGCTCCTCTTGGTTGATTGTACATTTTATTCCCACTTTTAAAATCCCTAATGTTTTAAACTTTGTGAAAGAGGATTTCTTCCTGTTACAGTTTATAAATGTCTTCAAGTGTGGGTGTATGGAAAACCATTCCAAATTTACCCTCAGAGAAATATTCTTTGATTTTAACTGTTCTGGTTCTCCATTTGATTTCTCTATGAGAATCCTCATCTCACTCTGCATGCCCTTGACCAGGAATGGAACCCTCGACCCTTCGTCTATAGGCTGACGCTCTAACTACTAAGCCGTTCACTCTCCCTGGGTGAACTCATTAATTTTCATGCTTTTGACTGCTGTTTATGACCTCGGTTTTTACTGACATTTCAATTATGCTCTGGTCCCATGTCTTAATCAGGGATAAGATCTGCATTTAGGTCTATTTTTTCCTCATTTAAGAAAACTAGAATAAAAATCATACTTGGTTCCCTTGATAAAATCAATGAAGCCATCATTTGTTAAGTTTCTTAATTTCACAAATATTTACTTGCCAATTATATACCTATCATGCTAAGGTCTGGTGACCAAATAGGCACAGTCCCTGATCTCATTATACAAATATATAATGACTAACAAAGATAATGGCCATGGTAAAACTATAGATTCCTGCAAGTGGATAACATGAAGACCCCAGTTCCTCTGAACATCTAAAATGACTTTCCAGGCAGTACTTCCTTTAACTCCCATTGGCTGCATCCCCACGTGCAGTCTCAGCTCTACTGGGGACCCTCTAATTCTGACATTTGGCTTACTCCAATTGGGTCCTCAGTGGACTCTATTACAGACCATCAGCACATGGCTTCCACGTTATTTTTTTTTTAATTTCTTTTTAGAGAGAGAGAGGAAGGAAGAGGGGGGAGAAAGTAAAACATTGATGTGAGAGGGAGACATCGATTGGCTGCCTCCTGCACACCTCCTACTGGGGATGGTGCCTACCACCCAGACATGTGCCCTGACTGGGAATCAAATCAGAGACCTTTTGGTGAATGGCACAACGCCCAACCAACTGAGCCACACTAGCTAGGGGAATATTCTTTCTTTTTATTTTAAATATTCACCCAAGGATATTTTTCCATTGATTTATTTTATTTAATTTAATTTTTTAAGAGATAATAGAAGGGAGAAGGGGATTAGAGCAAGAGCGAGATCTCCAGAAACAACAATGTGAGAGACACATCCACTGATTGCCTCCTACACAGGTCCAGAAAAGGTCTGGGGAGTGAATCTACAGCCCAGGTACATGCCCTTGACCAGGAATTGAACCCACAACCCTTTAGTCTTCAGGCTGATGCTCTAACTATTGAGTAACACAAGCTAGGACCAGAGCAATATTCTTAAATGTCCATTTTTATCACTCACTGCCCCACTTGAGAATCTTCAGTGATTCAGGCAGATTACTTTACCTAAATGCTTTTACTGTGCTAATCCAAAGCATTTCCATCACCACCTTCTTATTGGCTTTACCTGGCACCCTCCATGCCCAGAGTGCAGTGTCCTTTCTGTTCTGTACCTTGCACCTTCTAGATTTCAGTAACTTTCAAACTGTAAACCCTTATTAAAGAGAGGGAAATGAGAGGGGAGGAATATTGAAAATGGAGAGAGGTGAAAGGTGGGCTCTGTTTTTATTTCTGTGTATACCAAATACAATTTCATTTGAAGACAGGGGTCTAAAGTGAAAGCACACTTGAAAATCTCTATATCACTCAAGTTTCCAGTTAAGATTCATCTTCCCTCAGATGTTGTTCCCTATGAAGCCCCCGCCCTCCACATTGACTTTCCCCTCTGCCTTCAACACTCTCCTCCTAGGTGTGATGTGCTTGCTTAGCTAATGCCTTACATTCTACTCTTCATAAATTTGACTCCTAGAGCCCTACTTTAAGAAAACAATCTCTTTTGTGTTCCCTTAAAGGCTTTACTTTGGTATAAATGAATGAATAAATTGATAGACACACCATGAATACTCTGGTTCCTTCAGCTATTGGAAAATTTCTGTTTATAAAATTCTGTTTTTAATCTGTTACAGAAAACCGGAGAAGAACCAAGCAATGCTTAGAGAGATGGAATTACATTTATTGTTATTATTACACACAGGCCCAGAGGAAAATGTTTCTCAAATTCTGGACCCCAACATGGAGGAACTTTTCCTATTTATATGTTTTTACGTTCTTTGTCTCCCAAATATGGGGTGTTTCTGGCCTCCTTTGCAAGTTCTTATAGAGCCCCTATGTGCTGGGGCCTTGAGACCTCAACCAAAGGCCTGGCCTGGTGCCATTACTGATAACTTCATCTGGGGAAGGTTTAATGGCCTCTCTGAATTGGAAGTAGTCTTATTTTCCTTATTATTTGAGCAAGCGAGCATTTACAGAAGCCAAACAGCAGGGTTAAAATTTCAAACAGCAGTTTTTACATAAGATGTATGCTTCCAATCTAGTCTCCATTTTCAGCAACACAGTAAATCGAAATAATCAGTCTATCCAAAGTGACATTCTGTTTGGGCGCCCCTGCCATCTGAGAGTGAGTCCACATAGATGACCAAAAACTAGGAGAGAGGGTGTGTGAGGTGGATGTCTTTTCTGAAGCTTCTTATTCACTGGGATCTACCTGCTGTTTTGCTCTGTCCTTTACACTCCCCCGAAGGTTTACATGGGCCTGTTTGCTAATCTGTGTCAGATAGGTTCAAATGTTGTCTCTTATATCTCTTAAGGCAGAGTGGAAATCTTTTGTAGGACCAAGGTCTGCTTTGATCAGCTGGA
The DNA here is from genome assembly GCA_963924515.1 of Vespertilio murinus. Classification (NCBI taxonomy): domain Eukaryota; kingdom Metazoa; phylum Chordata; class Mammalia; order Chiroptera; family Vespertilionidae; genus Vespertilio; species Vespertilio murinus. The sequence goes on along the minus strand of OZ004705.1, from coordinate 177,358,414 downwards.
GTAATGTGACTTTAATTGGATCACAAATATTGTTAGCACTTATTATTCTAGGCGGTCCCTGAGAAGAGGACCCTGACACATCCCAAGTTCCCACTGGGAGCCAACAACAAAAGAGAACAAGTCCCTGCAGTGGCTTTGCCACTGAGCCCAAAAAACCCACATCTGATAAGATATATAATTTGCTATAGCAATTTGTGCCAAAAATAAAGGCACCCTTTTGCAGAGTCGCACATTTCTAAGAAAAAAAAAACTGAATTCCGCCTCACGCTAATCCAACTCTTTTTCTTTCTTTATCAAACTCGATGTGCATGGGTAGAAAACACCAGGTTGCATCTTGGGTCCCGTACCATTGACGTCTTTTGGCTCAATGGCTGCGTCCATCGTCCATCCTTCTCTAGTCACCCCAAGCCACTCTTGCTGTCACACTGAAACCCGAAAGGGTGAGCAAAGGCAACAGCAGTGGTCTGTTTTACAACACCCCAGTAACATGATGTTTTTAACAGCAGAGCAGATTCTTGGCCGATGGCCCTGGTTGAAGGAAGAGAGGCACAGAATCTTCGAAGTCATCAATTTTAATGAGCGCTGCAACTATTCCAGTAAACTAGATCCCTTTGTTTTTGTTTGCCTGACAGAGAAACCCGATACATCCAAGACATTTATTCCCCTTTAGTTCGGCAGCAGGACAGGAACGCGCTTTTGCGCCGCTAGTATTAGGCACCCATTGGTGATCCAAATCCTTCAGCAGTCTTTTGGAGGAGAAGAATAAGAGACGATAAGGAAAATAAAACCACCACCACCACAGTGATACATACAAACTTCTGAAAAATTCAGGCTCTTTTTGGCTCAGAGGTTAAGCATGAATTGTTAGATTCCCTTTCAAAGTTGGAGTCTGCCAACGTATCACATAGACTTGGATAGCTTTGTGGAAGTTACAACAGAAATAAGGAATTCCACCTGCAGTTTCAAAGACAGGGAATACTTACTTAGTGGTGTGTGTGTGTGTGTGTGTGTGTGTGTGTGTGTGTGTGAGAGAGAGAGAGAGAGAGAGAGAGGATTAAGGAGAGAGAGAAGAAGAAGAGGGAGAGACAAAAGAAGATGAAGAAGATGAGAGTTTAACTAATTTATTTATAACTTAATGGATATTAAGTTATAAATATTTTGAAGGAATATTTCTGCATTTTCTGAGAAGTCACACTAATTTCCAAGGTTCATGCTGAGATAAGCAGACAGGTAAATTGCTCAAGAGGAGATGTTTGTGCATCAGAGAATACAACCCAGTCTTTGCTTCTAATCTTTTTTCATCTTTGTGCAAACTCACTGAACTCTTCTTTCTCCAGATCTGAAGGCAACAGGTAGGTATTTGTTTTCAACTCCTCAGATAAACTGAAGTGGAAAGTTCTTGTACAATTTGCTAAATTACCCTCCTTGTCAGTATAGGGTTCCTAGGAAGGGCAAACTGCCCTCCTTATGAATTTTTCTATCAAAAGAAATTCCTTCTCTTTCTTCTTCTTCTTTTTTTTTTTTTTGTCTGTTAATTTATTTTTTAATCGAAGAGGGGGGAAAAAAGCCAACGCAGGAAAAAAATTACACAAATGGCAAGGTAGTGACAGGGCATCTATCAAAGTGGCTCTGGAAATTCCAATTTTTAAAGTGCTATAAAAATATCATTATTAATGATGATTGACTGGCTTTTCAGAGCCAAGATATTTCAATGCTGCTAAGTTAGAGTTCAGTGCAAAAGTGGGGGTGCTAAAACGGCCTCAGGGTTCCCTCACTTTGTTTCTTCATTGATTTTTAAGTAACATGTGAGCACAGTCAAATTGATGATTTTCATTTTGAATTAGTTTGGCCTCTGTCATGAAGAGCCTTCCATCTTTTTCCGACTGTCATTGTCTAATTCATCTTCATCAAGTCCCCAGCAGGAAGATTCGGATGTTATTACTTTTTGTTTTACAGTTTTATCTTTTACAGGAAATTGGGGCACCAAAAAATAGAGTGGGATCTACCCATGTTTTCAATAGAATTGCTCAATGGAAGAAGATACACCTTCATTTGTGGGCCTAGCAGAAACTCCTGGATTGTGGCAGTCCTAGGAGGTAGGAGAGAGAGGTGGGGCTATAATCCAATTTTTTAATTGTTTTGTTGATGTTAGTGTTGTTATAGATTCCTGAAAAAGCTTAGCCCCCTGTCTGTGTAAATCTGATATCTTGTACCTATTGTCCTTATAAACCATGCTGTCCTTTCCATTTTACTGATGGAAAACCTAAGGTTAAAGAAAACCATGCACCAGATTGACAAAAACTGTATTAGATTTCAGTATGGTCAACTATTTCCCTGAAAGTCCTGTATTTTGCTCTGTTTTCAATCCTTGCCAAGACTGGGAAAAATGACAAGTATGGTTTTTTTTAAAGAGTAACTAAAATGTGTTTGAAAAAGATCAAAAAAAATATTGTCCTGTTTAGTTAAAGCTCAATCAAGGCTCAAGTTAGAGGACTTTCTTTAAAGGACATGGAAAAAAAAAACATGAACACCAACAAAACCACTCATTTACTGAGCAAATGGTCCCTTTTCTACCCCCTGAAGCCCCTTGATTCTCACCCTCTGCTTTTCACAGCTGGCATTGCCACATTCCCTCTGAACACTCACTCTGTCTCCAGCCCTCTGGGAGGACCAGCTTGTCCTCTGACAGTGTGCCAAAAGTGGAAAAAGGAAGAGTTTAGAAACTGTCAACCAGGAAAATTTTTGTTTGTTTGTTTTTTAAAAAAGAAAATTTGCCAACCTCGCCAAGAAATGTGGTCGAAGTTACAGACTGTCAGTCTTTATAATCACTCTTTGTTCCTTTTCTTTTTCTGAATCCCACGTTTTCACCGAGGGTAGATCATCTTTGGCATTATCCTCCCTGGCTCAGCTTAGCTTTCACTCCCATGGGGTCCTGCTGACTCTCTAAACTTTCAACTCCTAAATCCAGAGCTGGCTCCCCCAGGAAAGAAAAAAAGCAAATTGAACAATAAAATTCAAGCTGTAGCTTCCGTTGTGACTCAAGAGCAGAAAATGTTTTCAGTGGCCAAGAGCACATAAGTGCCATTAATCACCAAGAATTTATTATTTCTCACTGGGGGCCCCAAACAAACACCATTTTTGCCCAACTCCATTACCATCTGGGATTTGCAAAGCTTTTCTGATTGAATATTTACCTAGGATTGAAGATTTCAGAAATTCTTTCACAGGAATTATATATGCCAACAAGGAGAAAGTAACACGTTCTCTTCCTTTCTTTTCCTTTTCATTCCTCCCTCATGTTTCTCTTCCTTTCCTTAGCAACCCTTTTGCTGTGTCAGCCTTTCTATGCATGATCAGTTTGCTGTGAGCTATGGAAAACCCCCACCTCAGGAATCTGAAGCTTAGGGTTAAGTCTCTCTATTTGTTGAGGCCAGGCTACAGATTTTTGTTTAGAGAAAGCCACCAATTTTTATTCTCTGAGCTGCACAGATAAATCAGAGCATTTCTGGGGAAGGATTTTTGTAGGCATATAATCAGAAACACTTTTCTAGTGTGTCCCTCAAACATTAACTATTTGCATGTTCAACAAGTTCCTTTTTCTTTTTCCCCCGATGTTTCTAGAACAATAAATAAGTGGGTCAAAGACGTGATTATAAATTCATTTGTTGGGGATTCTTGGAATAAATTAGAATAATTGATTTGAGGAACCTGGTTACATGTTTATCCTAACAAACCCACATTTCTACTTTTATGTGGAAGAGAGCTGCGTTTTCCTTCATGCACAGAGATCAGATCAAAAGCTTGGGTTGAGCAATAGGGGATCCAAATCAATTCTCTGGTGTTGGGGGCATATAACTTCTTGGAATAGCTGGACTATAGTTTAGCTAGAATATTCAGAATGCAGGTAAAAATTAACAATAATGATTCTTCTTTCTCCGGGTTGAGATGAACAGCTTTAATAGTGCAGAGCATTGTAATTTTATGTGGTCCATGCAAATAGAGAACTACAAAGGGAGGACAACTGCATTTGTTGAACGCCTATGGTGTGCTAGGCACCATATATATTCTCCCCATATCCCTGTGGGGTCAGCGGTGGGGGCATCATTATCCTATTTCAAAGAAGAAGAAACAGAGGCTTAGAGGGGTTAGGTGCCCTAACCTATGTGAAAACATAACAGTAGCAGTGCTCAGGTTTAAGGGACTCCAAACATTCTTTTCTGTTATAATCTATTACCTCCAATATCTCAGAAGGCTAATTTGATATCTACCATAACTGCCTGCCTAGACAGATATATTTCACAGAGGATACTACCTTTTCTAATGATCTGTCAACCAGGGCTGGGGGACCGTTGCCTTTGGCTAACCTGACTCTCCAGGAATCCTGAGGATGAACAAAGTGTCTTCTCCTAACTCTCTATATCGCTCATGAGAAATGGGTAGCTCAGAGAGGCCACTCCAGAATTTCAGCTAATGTCAAAGTTTTCAGGGTGAGGAGAAGGTGAAGTGATATAAGCACGGTTGTATTAGATGTAGTTTAATAAGCCCACATCAGCCTGGGGTTCCTCTGTGATCTCCAGTTTGTGGCGCTCTCATAGGCCATTGAGTAATACAACCTCAATGGACAAGATCAGAACAAGTTCTTGGCAGCATTATAGTGATTCTGGCCCTAAGTGAAATTGTAAAATAAGTAGGTTTATATTCTTTCATTTCTGTTATGCAAACTCTTCCATCAGGCACTCTGGACCTTCATACTCTTTCCACTTTCCCTTGAACACAATCTGCTTTGATGAGCTATCACTTGGAAAGAATCTAATCAATTACATCACTTGCAGGAATGACTGTCATTATGGAATTTCAGGAATCAAGGCAGGCCAGTGCAGATAAAATTTCGGAGCAACTGAGGTTTCCTAACACCCTTCAATATATAGGATATAGGTGACCACCCATTCTTGGGTCATTCATGGGTAAGGCTAATCATGGAGGGAGATGGAAAAAGACTAATGTAGATGGTAAAAGGTGCTTGACCAGAGTGTGGTTCTGGAAAAAACAAATGTTCTCTTGCTGGCATATTGTCACCCTGTTATCTTCCAAGTCTCCCTGTTATGAACTCTGTTTGTTTTATTGAGGTTGGGGAGGAGAGAGCATTTTCTTTCCTGTAGCTGGGTTCTCAGCCTTTAGAGAAAAGTCAAGGTAGCTCTTTTTAACAATTGTTAACTTGATCAACATTTTTTGTTCTAGAAATGAAAGAGTAATTTTGAAAACCAACAGCTTAGGCAGTACAGTGTAAAAATGCAGCATGTTTTTTTTAAAAAATTAGTCTGTTCATTGGCTGTAGTGCCAAGAGAACCTGATAAAGTTTTCCTAAAGCTGTTTCCCTGTCTGTTTTTTAACCTTTGTGAATGGTAAAACTTTTACAATTAACTTTGGAGTTGAGGAAGTTTTCCTAGACTGTCAGTAACTTGCTTATTCTATTATTTATTTTAGATACTCACATAGGGCAGAAGGACAATGCCAGTTTATAACATAACCCATGGTATAAAAAAATAATTTCTAGGAAGGAGATTTCTTCCACAGCCACTTCAGAAGCACTGGTAGTTTATCTAAAGAGTTGGGATGCATATCCTGAAAACAAAAGGACTGTTGCAATCTGTGGCAAGGTAGAGAGATAGTTGTTGTTGTTCTTTTTCTTGGGGAATTAGCCAACATAGTTTACAGTAATTATAACTTGCTTCTCTCCAAAAGGAGAAGGTGAACGTGCTTGAGGAACACCTCTGTAGATTCCACACTGCAAGAAGGATGTGTTGAAGAACACAGAAAGTAAGCCAGATGAAAAACAAGGAGAAGGGAACTCTGTGTCAACAAGTAGCTATAATGAATTAAATAGCTTTTTTCCATGTGAAGAAATTAGGCAAATTCATAATTACTTTTGTTTTAGTTGCATCCTTCTAGTACAGCTTTGTTCTCTAAGATTGCCTACCATTGCTCAGTTATGAACTACAGAAGGGCATGCATCTTCTTTATTTTTGTGTCACTATCATCAAGCATGCTTCTGGGCACACAGCACCACCTTTCAAAAAGTGACTGTTAAGTAACTGAATTTATTTTCATATTCTAGCATTTTTATTCTAAAACTATAACTTCCTGTAAAATTGGATACTCTTGTGAGTCATCTCAGAGAATTTTGGGGTAAGCGGAACCAACAGCCTGACCTACTGTAGGACTACATTATTGACTAGCAAAGAGATGTCAACCTTGCTTACTGTAAATTGACTGAATCTGAGACATGAATATGGTGGAGCCAGAGGGGATGCCTTGAGGCAAGATTGAAGACTATCACAATAACAAGGTTCCAGAAAGACATGTTTTAGCTTGGCTAGCTTCGTGAGAGTGCAACCTACGTATCTGCGTAGATTCCTGTACTCAAAGAGTCATGCATTTGGTTTAATGCTTTCCTTTTGAAGTCTTTAAATTTTTAGTATCTTTTGAATAAGGCACCCACAATTTCATTTTGTTCTAGGCCCTACAAATTAGGTAGCTGATCCTGGCTCCCAAGATCAGAGAAGCTGCACCCAGATAGTATCTGAGAATAGCAGGTGAAGCAAGAATTGGCTGTAAGTAGTACTCAACTTTTACCTGGCTATTGAGTATGCTGCAAGCACTATACAGGGCAGATTTTCCAGAATGGTGAATGGTAGACTGCCGGTCAGAAAGTGCTGGCATCCTCATGGGGAAGAGTCTTCAGGGAGCAAATAAGGAAGTCTCCCTTTCCCCTTGAGTGGCAGGGAAGAAAAATTGAGAACTTGCAGAGTTGGAAGACTAGGATAGTCTCAGAAGAGTGAGGACCTACCTGCAAATTCAGAGGGAAATAGCCTGAAGTGCAGAGAAGAATCTTTAGGAATTCCTAATCTTAGTCCCAAAATAAGGCCCTCTTTGGAAAGCTAGACTGGTCACATTGGGAAGCCCCACACAGGGACAAATATTAGAGTTAGTTGTAGAAGACACTAAAAACCCATAAAACCTCACATTGCTTTCTGTGTATTCTAGGGGAAAGTCAGTAATTACACTGAGTGGCCAGGTTATTATGACCACCTGATGTTTGTAGGCAAATTAGCTGTAGACTGCATCATATGGGATATGAAAGACAAAGGCCTGTTAGAACACCTTTTCTATCTGCAGTTACCAAGATAAAACATCTCCAATTCACCCAGGAACACAAGAATTGGACAGTTGAGCACTGGAAAAAAGTCATGTGGTCTGATGAATCACGTTTTCAGTTGCATCATGCAGATGACAGAGTGAGAATTTCACAGAAACAGCATGAAAGCATGCACCCCTCATGCATGAGTACAACCCTTCAAGCTGGTGGGGGCAGTGTTATGGTTTGGGGCATGTTTCCCTGGCATGATTTAGACCATTTAATTCATGTGGAACAATGTCTAAACAGCGCAACATCCTAAGTATCATTGCTGATCAAGTTCATCCTATCATATTGATGGAGTATCCCAATGTACATGGCTTTTTCCAACAAGACAATGCGCCATGCCACGGTTCTCGTATTGTGCAGGAGTGGTTTCAAGAACACGAGGGAGACTTTATCTTGCTTAGGTGTCCCCCACAATCACCAGATCTCAATCCAATTGAGCATTTGTGGGACGGAGTTAAAAGAGCCATCAGGCAGCTGGTTCCACAACCATCAAATCTCACAAAACTGGACAGTGCTATTCATCAGGCATGGTGTCAGAGTCCTCACATTTACCTTTCAACATCTCCTGGAGTCAATGCCAAGAAGAATCGCCGCAGTATTAAAGGCAAAAGGTGGCCCAACGAAGTACTGATGGGGTGGTCATAATCATCTGGCCACTCAGGGTATATGCCAATGAAAACAGCTAGGACACCTCTTAGACCTGTTGATTTTTTTAGGTAATTTTTTTTTTTTACATTTGTTGTCATTATCTCCATCTAATTCTTCATAGTGATTGAACACACTGACTTAAAAATGGACAGCCCTGTGTGCTTCTTCTGAGGTGTAACAAGAAAGGGAGGAGGTGAGAGAATAACTTTGTACTCTGTTGTCTACCTCAGGGAGATCCTACCTCAGAGAGAGACAAGTCATAGGACATTGTTTGCATGTTTGTTTTATAAGAGAAGATTAAATATCTGTGGCCCATAAGAGGAAGATGTTTGGGACTGTAGCGTGACTTTGGGGTTGTCACTGGGAGTAGTTTGGAGGACTGTGACACAGCTGGGGATGAGCCAGAATAAATTAGTCTGCAAGGGAGCTTTATGAGGCTCTTCTCCTGGAGGGCAATTTCAGGCATATTCAAGAAGGGGCATATATCTCAGCCTCCAAAAGATTCCCAGGCATTCAAAAAATGATGAAACTATGTTATCTCAATCAAATAAAAACATATATGTCATAATGATTTGATAATGTACTCTCTGCTGGCTGGGAGGAGGTGGCCTTGTATGAATTTGGCATGGTCATGGGTCTGTGTGCTGGCCTTCTTGGAGCAGGATTTTAGAGAGCCTGCCAAGATCACCAAACGCACCAATCCCCTTTACTTTGATGATTTTTATATAGGAACAAATGCTGCAGCTATAAGAATTCCTCAATACATCTTTCGGACTAGGTAGAAAAGTGAAAAAATTTAGTGGTTGGGTGAAAATTTCCCTCTTCTTTGACTCTGAAAGAGAAAGGTGGGTAATGGTTGGTTACATAGAAGGATCCAAAGGAAGAATTTGTCTTCGGGATCATGACAGAAATGTCAAAAAGATATACTATTGAAAATGGAAAAGGGCACTTGATCAAAGTGGAGAAGGTATTTAACAAGAATAAATGGATGCAGGGTAGGGAGAAAAATTAAAACCAACTACTAAGTAGGTATAAACAGAGGGTGTGACAGAGAAAGAATTTGTGTAGTGTATGTGGTCCCTAGTGATTATCATTCTTTCATTCATTCATTCAATAAAACAGAAAAGTTCAAAGAATAATATTTATGACCTTAAGAAACTATACATGTCAATACAAAGTATGGGATGATAAAATGACTCAAAGTTTTAAAGCAAAAAGTAAATGTAATGTTATTGTGAACACTGAGAATTGATGGGATAACGCACCCTAAAATATCAAAACTTATCTAGAAGAAGGAAAATTGGATAGTATTATATATAACTGAGGTATACATCAGATATAAACAAAGCTAAACAAAGAAGGCATATGAAGAATGAACCAACACTAGCACCGTGAGAATACAATTCAAACCACTTAGTAAGAGGAAAGATAGGATATTATATTTTTGGTGTTAAATATTGGCATGAAGTAGCCTTTTGCAGTAATGGAGAATTTTATTCTATTTTGGAAAATTAATTTTAATAAAATTAAAGTATTTGATCAGCACTTAACTTTTAACATCGATATTTTTAATCTATAAAAAAAGAGAATACAAGAGAAATAAATATCAACTGATATATATTTCAATTATCTTTTTGCTTTAAAACTTTGAGTCATTTTATCATCCCATACTTTGTATTGACATGTATAGTTTCTTAAGGTCATAAATATTATTCTTTGAACTTTTCTGTTTTATTGAATGAATGAATGAAAGAATGATAATCACTAGGGACCACATACACTACACAAATTCTTTCTCTGTCACACCCTCTGTTTATACCTACTTAGTAGTTGGTTTTAATTTTTCTCCCTACCCTGCATCCATTTATTCTTGTTAAATACCTTCTCCACTTTGATCAAGTGCCCTTTTCCATTTTCAATAGTATATCTATACTATTCAGATAAGTGATATTATTGTATATTTTATTGAAGGGGGCATGAGGCTCAGTGACCTTAGTGGAATGCATGGTGGGCCCCAAAGAGATAGGTTCACATTCTAATCCCTAGAACCTGTGAATATTACCTTATTTGGCAAAAGATGAGATTAAGCTAATGATATTGAGAGGAGCTTATCCTAAATGAGTTCTACTTGCATAACTCGTTGCCTTATAAGATACAGACTCAAAGGAGAAGATGAATGGATAGAAGAGGTAATGTGGCCAAGGAAGCAGAAATAGAAATGATGTGTCTACAATGCCTGAAGCAAAAAAGACAAGGAAGGGATTGAGCCTTTGGAGGTATTGTGGCCCTGTTGACACTTGCTTTCGGCTTCTAGCCTCCAGGAATGTGACAGAATACATTGCTGTTGTTTTAAGCCTCCCAGTTTGTGAAAATTTGTTAAGTAGCCTTAGGATCTAATATAGTGACCTAAAGTAAATTCTAGAAAATGAAAAATTTGACATTTAACCTCAGCTCTAACTCCAAAGCCTTTTGCTCTGAGCTATCACATAGCGCTCTTCCAGACTTCACAATGCCTGGATGAAATGATTAGAATATGAAAGGATAGGGAGAGCACAGTGAAACAGAGATGCAGTCTCATGTCAGGGGGCTAAATCCTGGTTCCTCTATTTTCTGTACTTGTCTTCTTGAAGTCTCAGTGTCATAAACCAAATTAACAATGTTACAGTGAGGGTTGAGTACAATGGCATCTGTGTAAATTTCTTTGCAAATTATAGAGCACTATTCAAATGCTAATTACTGAGGTGATTTTTTTTCCCCCTCTAAGAGAGACTTGAAGAGATGATGTTAGCAGTCCCCTTTCCATCAATTTCTAACTATTTGTGCAGGTGCAATGGCACTGGTTGCCCACCTTTCTGCCATAGCGGAGAGCAAGGTGAGTACCCTGGTCTGCCTAGACACATGGTCCTAATATCACGAGCCTACAGGAGCAACACGAAGCCACCTGAACCTGTTGAGCAATTTCTATTTGAAAGAAAACCTCAGCAGCTACCATGCCAAAAACAAAATAGTTGTTTTTGGCAGATAATTTTTTTTTCAGTATTCAAATGGACAATACTAAATAACTCTATTCAATAGACCAGTTCATTTTTGCTTGTTTACTTACACCCTGCCTTGGTCCAGAAAGGATTTAAGGTGGATTACCTATTAATACCACAGAAGATAAAGTGAAAAATAAGTGGTGAGGAAAGTAGGACAACAGGAAAATGAGCTCAGAAAAATAAATAAAACAAGGAGCGTATTAGACTATTGTGCTCTATGAAGTCTTCTCCCCTCATCAGGCTTGGCCACTGAGGGTGTCTCCAGGCTTTCTTACTGTGAATATAATAAAGAGCTCTAAGTCAAGGTCCCAACAACATCCCCTTTAGGAAGTTAGTTGAGTCTGCCCAGAACACCAGCTTTGGGAATTGAAGGCCTCAAAGATCTTGACACTGAGCATAATCACAGTCATTTTTAGCTTAGATTAAAAAAGAAAAGTCAGTAAAGCATCCATGAAATTTGTATCTTGGAGGAACACAATTTCCTGATGTACTGTCTAATAGAAATTAACTATAACATTCTTATTTGCAGAACTGTTGACTAACTATACAAGATGATTAACTATAAATCATGTAAGCAAAAGGAAATGTCTACCAAAAGGAATGACTTTGGTTTCAGATCCAATTATCTGGAACCCTCCCCCCCCCCCAATCAGCTGGTCAAGCTTGATCAGTAGCCACTCTCTAATCTCAGTGTCTTCTTGTTAGAGAATGTCTATTTTTCTATTCTCTAGAACCAGGGGAAATTCATCCAGTTTATAGCAAAGTGTCATTATATTATGAAGATTCAAATTAAAAGGAAAAGATCAGTCAGAGCATATGTCTCTGTTTTTACTCCACTGAAATCACTGCTTGAAGATGAATTCAATTAACTTTTTGGAAGTGAATTGTGCAGCAAACTCATAGGGGCGAGACCTTCATGATGTTGTGGTGCTAAAATGAAAGAGTTTACAAGAGTGATATTAAATTATTTTATAGTGAGACTTGATCATGGGCCCTCAAGTCCCTTTACCAGGATTGTCTCTCTTTGTTCTCTGGCAGGGGTTGGCAAATTTCTTCTGTAAAAAGCTAGATGGTAAAGATTTTAGGCTTTAGGAACCCTATGTCTCTGTTGTGACTATTCAACTCTGCCATTGTAGTGCAAAAACAGCCTTAACCATTCCATACATTAATGCGTGGAGATAAGTTCTATTAAAACTATTTATAAGAACATGGGGCAGGAGATTGGCCCCTGCGCCATAGTTTGCTGACCCTCCTCTATGTGAACTGTGGGGTTTTGAGTCCTCATTTAACATTTGCACTGTATTCTAGACAAGTTTCCAAGAGAATACTTTGGTTTGACAGCAGATATCCCTGAAAATGAAAGAAAGAGCTCTCCTTTCAGGTAAGAAAACCTTAATTTTTTATATAAATTATTGCTATCTTCATACGAATTTTCTAAAGCATGGAGCTCTTCATTTCATCAATAAGACAGGAAAACCATGTTCTCAGCTTCTAGTCTAGCCTCAGTCTCTATATATTAGCAGCCTAGCCCCTTGACATGGTCTGGCTGAAACACAGATAAAGGAGATCATTTAATGGGCACAATAATAATTCATTACTCTTGATTTCAAACAGTTAAGCCTTGTATAAGCCAGGTTATAAAAATATTTGTATGTGTACAATGTTATCTACTTTTTCTAGAAGTACCTTCACAGAATGACAGTTTGATGTCAGTCCTTCATCTTTTATTAAGGATTGCATATAAAAGTAACCGTTTTGAGAATGTATTTCCTTCTTTGTAAAATTGCTGTTGAAGACATTTTCCATTAGGTTATTTTGTGTTCTTTATGTAAATTTCTATCTGTGATATATATCTCTTAGTGTTTAGAGGGACAGATAAGTGTGTTTCTTATTATACTTTATGTTACCAACCAGAGAATGCCGTGTAACTCCTCTCGTACCACACTTCAGTCCAGCGTTGTTGTTTTTAATCTGTTTTCATAAAGTACAGATAAATATATGTTCCATTGCACAGATGGTTAGCTGAGGTTTTCTTACCCATCCATCTCTTCCTTTTATTCTTGGTGTCTTCATCTTTTATTGGTTTTGTTGCAACTGATTGTATCTTTTTTTTAAAAATCATCACCTGAGGATATTTTTCCATTGATTTTTAGAGAGAATGGAAGGGAGAGGGAATGATAGAGAGAAACACCCATGTGAGAGAAAAACATCAATTGGTTGTCTGCCGCATGCCCCTGATCAGGGCTGAGAGCCTGCAACCAAGTGACTGTCCTTGACCAAAATCGAACTTGGGATCCTCAGTCCTTAGGCCAATACTTTCTCCACTGAGACAAACCAGCCAGGCCTGTATTTGTATCTCAATATAAAATACCATCGGGGTATAAAGAACAAATAAAAAATAAAGTTTGAGCTTGTTGAATATGTTTAGGACCACAAAAGGAGCTTTTCTTCTGTATTAGAAACTGGGAGAACAAGAAAGTGATCACCCAGCTGCCTAGGGGACAGATGGTGTAATGATAACAGATAACAAAGCTTATTAAATTCATTTTTTATTTTATTTTAAATTCTGCAGCGAGAAAAGTGGTCTCCAGGAAGGACAAAAATAAAATAACACCTTTAGTTATTTTGGGTGGTTCTTTGTCTGTTGGCATGTGTTTTTTGTTTTGTTTTCCAACACCTGTCTCATTGTATTTTCACCCTGTGAGGTAGTCACAATAGTTATTAGCCTACTTTCCTAAGGAGGAAATCATGACTCAGCATTAAATTCAAAAATGGAGTTTGCTGCAACTCTAAGTGAATGAGTGAACAAAAAGACAAAGCCTGGTTACTTCAATGAATTCTAGTTGCCAGTGCTGGGTGTCAATTCTGTCAGGCTACTGAGAAAACTGGGGAGTGGGACAAATAGTAGATGCTCAAAATGTTCTTTTTGAATGAGTGAATGTAACCTTAGGATTAATCTTAACAATTACTGATATATTGCAGGGACCAAAAGATAATTAACTAATTAAAATATCACTATATATATTTTTTTAAAAAAAGAGAGAGATTCCACAGTCCGTAAACAAGTCGGCTATTCTCAGAGATGACCCAAGAAAAAGTCATGAGTAGATTTCTAAGCTAATGGTTTGGAAGTATTAAAAGAATGTAGTGGTTTGATGTAGTCCCATTTGTTTATTTTTTTCCGTGTTTCTCTTGCCCTAGGCAATGTGTCTGTGAAAATTCTGCTACGCGAGATGTCTGATATTTTGCTGCCTGTTTTCTTTTAGGGTTTTTATGGTTTTGTGGCTTATATTTAATTCTTATATCCATTTTAAGTTTATTCTTGTGTATTATGTAAGTTGGTGGTCTAGTTGCATTTTTTGGTATCTACCTATCCAATTTTTCCAACATAGTTTATTGTCTTTACTCCATTGTATGCTCCTGTCTCCCTTGTCAAATATTAATTGAGCATAAGGACCTGTGTTGATTTATGGATTACCTATTCTGTTCCATGGATCTATATGCTGATTTTGTGCCAGTCTCAGGCTATTTTGATTATAGTGGCTGTTTAGTATAACTTAATATTGTGATCCCTCCAATTTTGCTATTCGTTCGCAAGATTGCTGTGACTACTCAGAGTCCTTTTAGTTTCCATATACATTTTTGGAATATTTGTTCTAGATCTGGGAAATATGCCATTGGTATTTTATAAGGGATTGCATTGAGTCTATAGATTGCTTTGGGTAGTATGGACATTTTAATGATTTAAGAGAGGAAGGGAGAGGGTGATAGAAACATCAGAGATGAGAGAATCATTGATCAGCGGCCTCCTGCAAATCCCCCACAGGGGCCTAAGGCCATAAACCAGGCATGTGTCCTGACTAGGGATCACCTCTGGTTCATAGTTTGACATTCAACCACTGAGCCACATTGGCTGGGCCATATATGTATGGCCTTTCTTATTTTAAGGTATGTTTCTTCTATACCTACTTTGTTGAGAGTTTTGGTTTTTTTTTTTTTTTAACATAAATGGATGTTGAATTTTGTCAAATGCCTTTTCTATAACTATTGTGATGATCATATGATTTTTATCCTTAATATTGTTAATGCAGTGTATCACATTGATTTGTAGATGTTAAATCATCCTTACATCCCTTGAATAAATCTCAATTGATTATGGTGTATGTTCCTTTCAATGTGTTGTTGATTTCAGTTTGCTAACATGGTTGAATATTTTTGTATCTATGTATTAGGAATATTGGCTTGTCATTTACTTGTGATGTCCTTGTTTGTTTCTGGTATGAAAATACTACTGGCCTGGAAAAAAATGAGTTTGGAAGAATTCCCTCCTCTGATATTTTTTGAAGAGAAGGATTTGTATTCATTCTTCATTAAATGTTTGGCAGAATTCACCAGCAAAGCAATATGATCTTGAACATTTCTTTATTGGGAGGTTTCTGACTACTGATTCAATCTCCATACTAGTAATCAGCCAGATTAGATTTTCTATTTCCTCATGTTTGAGTTTTGATAGATTGTATGTTTTTGGGAATTTATTTCTTTTAGGTTGTCCAATTTGTTAGTTTATAGTTGTTCATAGTAGTCTTTTATGATCCTTTGTATTTCTGTGGTAGCAGTTATAAGATCTCTTCTTTAATTTATGATTTTATTTATTTGAGCTCTCTCTTTTTTTCTTGGTGAGTCTAGCTAAACGTTTGTCAATATTGTTTATTTTGTCAAAGAACCAGCTCTTAGTTTCATTAACCTTTTTTTTATTGTCTTTTTAGTCTTTATTTCTACTCTAATCTTTGTCATTTGTTTTCTTCTACTAACTATGGGCTTCATTTGTTCTTATTTTTCTAGTTGCTTGAGGTATAAAGTTAGGTTATTTATTTGAGACTTCTCTTTATTTAATTTATCTTTATTGTTGAAAGAATTACAGATGCTTTCTTCTCCAGTTTTCCTCATTGACCCCCTCCTCCCCACTCTTGCCCCCTCCCCAGGGCTTTACTGCACTGTTTATGGGTTATGCATATCTTTATTCTTGAGGCATTTCTTGCTATGAACTTCTCTCTTAGAACTGCTTTTGCTGCATCCTATAAATTTTGATACATTGCATGTTCATTTTTGCTTGTCTCAAGGTATGTTGAGATTATTTTTATTCTTCTTTGACCTGTTAATTGTTCAGTAGCATGTTGTTTAACTGCCACATACTTATAAATTTTATAGTTTTCTCTATATAATTAATTTATAGTTTTATATAATTATTGTTGGAAAAGATGCTTGGTAGGATTTTAATTTTCTTAAATTTACTAAGACTTGTTTTGTGGTCTAATATGATCTATCATGGAAAATGTTCCATGTGCACTTAAGAAGAATGTGCATCTGTCACTTTTGGATGGGATGTTCTATAAATATCCGTTAAGTCCATCTTGTTTAACATGTTGTTTAAGGCCAGTGTTTTCTTACTGATTTTCTTTTTATTTATTTTTCAATTACAGTTGACATACAATATTATATTAGTTTCAGGTATACAACATAATGATTAGACATCTATATGCTTGTGAAGTGGATCACTCAGATAAGTTTAATTTTAACTGATTTTTATCTGGACAATACATTCATAGATGTAAGTAGAGTATTAAAGTCCCTACTATTATTGTATTTCCCTCTTAAGGCTTATTAATATTTGTTGTACATCTAGGTGCTCTGTTGTGAAGTTGTAATGCCCTGTGGAAGGAAGAATTCCCAGGGAAATTCTGAGAAGTCGCTCTTACAAGTCAGGTAAAAAATGAAATTATAATGAGTTATCAAGGTTCATCAAAATGTAATATTATTTATAAACGTACTTTAGATTATTCCTGTTTGGATTTTCATATAGCTCCAAGCAATGTCTAGAGTATAGTAGATGCTAGATAACTATTTATTTAAATGAATCCTCAAAAGGGAGAAGAAAGGATTAGGAACTGGTAGTGAAACATCTACCGGAATATGTCACTCCTGACATAACACTCCCGGGATCATTTTGCAATCAGAGGCGTTAGTGAGAGGTTTTCCTCTACAGTGTTTGCACTCACTGGGCCCTTTGCTTGGAACATGTTTCCTCTTGGATTTTCACCAGATTCAGCCTCTTACTTTAGTCAGGTCTACTTAAAAGGCACTTCATCAGAGAGATGTATATCTGAAGTAGCAATCCCTTAAACTTCATCACTGCACTATACTCTATGCTGCTTTCTTACTTTCTGACATTTTTCATTGCCTTACACACACACACACACACACACACACACACACACACACACACACACCACAATGTCTTCTGTCATTTGAACATTTGAAGGTAAGCTTCTTGGTTGCAGGGATTTTGTTTTATTCTTATTTGTTATGAATTGAATTGTGTCCCCTCAAAATTTATATGGTGAAATCCTAACTGCCAATACCTCAGCATGTGACCTTATTTAAAACTAGAGATCTGATGCACAAAATTCATGCAAGAGTAGCCTTCTTCTCCCAACTGCCGGCACTGGCTTCCCTCTGGCATCCAGGACCCAGGCTTCCCTCCAGACTCTCACAGGCATTTGGGACCCAGGCTTCCCTCCCAGCCCTGGCTTTGTCTGAAAGGTCATCTGGAAGGACAGGATGTCCAGTCTAATTAACATATTATGTTTTTATTATTTAGAAATAAGGTTTTTGCAGGTGAAAGTAGTTAAGATGATGTTATACTTAAGTAAGGTGGGTCTTAATCCAATATAACTGGTGGCATTATAAAAGGGGAAATTTGGACAGAGACATGCACATAGTGATAAGGTAATGCTTCTATAAACCAAGGAATGCCAAAGATTGCAAGCCACCAGAAGCTAGGAGAGAGGCATAGAACAGTTTCTCTATCACAGCTCTCAGAAGGAGCCAATCCCGCTGATATGTTGATCTTGAACTTCTAGCCTCCAGAATTGTGAGATAATACATTTCTCTTGTTTAAGACACGGTGCTTTGTTATGGCAGCCCTAGTGAACCAATAAACTATATCTCTAAAACTGTGACTATAAACTGTGATATAGTAGGCATTTGATAAATACTTTCTGAATGAATGTTGAATGAATGAATAAATGGGTGAAGGAATGAATATATGTTACATCAAGAAAATAATCTATCCTTTCCTGATGGAAAATGAAAAATGGCATCCACTACAGTTTAGAAGCTTTATTTAGTTCTTATCTATTCTCCTACATTTGGAAAAAAAGAACTCTTATGACAGAAAAATTGATCATATGTTAGAAGTCACCAAGAAATCCTATTTAATCTGAATCTCTATTTAAAAATACAGAGAGACATGGGTTTTAGGGATTATTGAAAATTTAATTTGCCCTGAGGCAAAGTCTAAAATGAATAATTTCCTGAGTTTGCTTTTAGATTTTGATTCTGTGTTTTTCCTTGACAAATTTATCTATTTATAGAAATCAGGTCAGTGAGACTGTGTGAGTTATAGGCAATGTGATTTCATTGCACTCCAGGCTCAAATATGTTTCAGAGTAGAATTTTCCTCATGGAAAAATTGGGCCATCAGCAAAATAATGGTATAGGAAAGCAAACCAGAGCAGAATGCAGAAAATTCTCTTCATGGTTCAAATGTTTGGGTTTGTTATTACTTGAGATGATATTATATTTATCCATGGGCCTTCAGGCAATGGGCTTTGAAGAAGGAGCTGGATGAACAGACAAATAATTAGAGCTTCAGAGAGTGATCTGGATATGGACTAAATTCATTAATCTGGATTCTATTCAGAAAGCTACATCTGGACAGAGTGAGTTCATGTTTTCAATGGGTCAATGCTGGCCTAGGTGAGCTCTCCTGGGCTAACCAACAGAAGTGATGTTTGGAAAACCACTGTACAGAGTCCTTTTCAGGTCCCTCACCTTCCAAACAAACTGTAGGGTCATAGTCTTTGTTTCCTATTATTCAGAGCCCTTCTCTCTCTGCATGAAACTTTTCCAAATGTATTATTATTGTGAGTTAACAGCCTCCGCTTTACTCTGTCTCCTTCTCCTCTTTAGAAACTCAAATTTCTAAGATAGATCTTCACTCCAATAAAAGACATTGTTACCTTGCTGTGCAAAACTCATGCATTCATAGGGGATGGGTAAGGTGGGTACCTAATTTACAGCTCCAAAGAGAGGAGTCAGATTCTTCTCCCATTCATGATCTGCTGAGCCCTATGGGGAGAACATTTTGAGCTGGGATTTTGGTCCCCTTGGCTTCCCCAACTCTTGGGTTCCTCTAGCTATTTTCGCTTAGCTTAAGTTCAGAAAATCCACCACACTGTTAAAATATGAAATCAAAATCAGCAAAGAGCAGAACATGGCTTCTACTTTCTCACCCCTACCCCAGTTTTGCAAATGGGTCAATAAAAATAGTGTCCTTGATGTGGGCAATGGTGCAAATTAATACAGTGAAAACTCAAATAGAAAACAAATTCCCAGAACAGAAGCTATTTATATTAAAAAATTGTGGAGAATAGTTAGAGAAAAAAAATCTTAAATGTCATCTAATTTAATTCACTTATTTTACAGGTTAAGAAAAAAGGATGCTCTGAGTATGTTTCTCTTTGCAGATCCTACATTCTTCATGTAGTTCTTTATTTTTATATCTTTAAGATTAAACAAAACAAAACAAAACCATTCCAGCTCTTGCCAGGTTTCAGTTGGTTGGAGTAAAGTCCCATGTATCAAAGTGTGGGTTTGATTCCCTGTCAGGGCACATGCCTTGGGGGAGGGGGGGAATGGTGTTTCTCTCTCTCTCTCTCTCTCTCTCTCTCTCTCTCTCTCTCTTTTTCTCTTTCCCTCCCTCCCTCCCTCCCTCCCTCCCTCTCTCCCTCCCTCCCTCCCTCTCTCCCTCCCTCCCTCCCTCCTACCCTCCCTCCCTCCCTCCCTCCCTCATATCAACAACATATCCTTGGGTGAAGATTTAAATTTTTTTAAAAAGTTAATCCTCCTTGCATTATCTCTGCCTTATATAGGGCAAAAAAGTTTGTAAAATAAGAGGATGGGTGAAATAACCAAATCATAGAACAAAATGAAAGTAGAAGTACTTGAATAAGAGCTGGTGTCCACTGGATCTTAGTTCAGTGCTCTGTAACTTGAGCATTAAAGCACATTAGGACTGCGTGAAGATTAGAATTAGTAGTCCCTATACTCAGGTAAAATGGGATGCTGTGTTATTCTCTATAGTTTAATATTTACTGTTAGTCTCTATGCACGATGATTGTCAATTTCTTTTGGAGGATGGAGAAATGGTCTCCAATGAGTTAGTCTGGATTAACTGCATGCTTACACAGAAATATGTCATGAAGCAAACAGACATAGTGAATATATTGCGCGCGTTAAAAACACATACACATGGGGTGTTGGAAGAATGTGAAGAAGGAAATCATGTCTGGATCACCAAAAAACAAAACAAAACAAAAAAAAAACCAACCAAACAAGCTAACACAACAGGTGCAAAGGGCACATGATGAGGGGTTGCAGAAGAGGTGAGTGTGCCAGACAAGGTCCCCTAGCTTGCTCTCTATATCTGGATGGGATCTAAGTAGGAGTGCAGAGAATCCTGGGTAATCATAGGTTCATGTC
Source organism: Vespertilio murinus (assembly GCA_963924515.1). Classification (NCBI taxonomy): domain Eukaryota; kingdom Metazoa; phylum Chordata; class Mammalia; order Chiroptera; family Vespertilionidae; genus Vespertilio; species Vespertilio murinus. The sequence continues at coordinate 177,337,921 of OZ004705.1, read as the reverse complement.
TAGCCATTTCCTGCCTCATCCTAAATTTTGAGAGATTATGCATCCAGACTGCTGTTTCAATTTGGTAAAAATAAATAAATAAATAAATATAGAAATGTATTTCTAAAAACTTAACTAAAAGTTTTTAGCTCTCACCATTGCCCCTACATCTGCAGAGATCTTACCCAAACAATCAGGCCTTTATTTCTTCTATCAAGAGCAATAGCTTGCTGACATACGGAGCCCTGCCCAGAGCGGCAGGGATAGGTACCCAGGCTATGTATGACATGGAGTCTGCTGTTCAGCTGATATATTTGGCACGCCACCACCACTGGTGGGTAGGTCAACACGACAAACAGGGAAATTAATTTCAAGATCTATTAGAATCCCGAGGCAGTAGAAGAAATGGTTGATAGATAGAAATGGACAGAGTTGGCAGGTTAAGAAATCCTATTCTAAAAGCTTCTAGGGCGTGCTGGCAAACACTGGGAACTAAAGAAGTACACTTTAGGATAATAAAAATGTACTTGACAATGTGCTTCTGAGTGCGCACAGTGAGGGAAGGAAGGGACAATCTGTGACCGTGGTTTTCGCCTCTCACTCTCCGGAAACCGATCAGGTTGGGCTGAGAACGAGCATCTGTGCATTCATGTAGAAGCCATCGGAATGCAGAGTGTTCCCAACTCATACAGTAATAACTCTCAGCAACCTTCCCTTCTGGACATGATGTAATTAATTTTTGAATCGGGGAAGCAAGATGGTCTGTGGCCTGATATTTTCGTTTGAAAGTAAGTGGGGAGACAAAAGCAAAGAGGCTTTTTGGCTATGAGAGAATGAATGACCTTCCAAGTAAGGAATTTAAACTGGAGCTTTCAACTTTTCAGGGGAATGAGGTTGGAGAACTTTTTTTGGAGCTGAAATTTAAGGTGGAAACGTGGTTGTGGGTGACATTGTCTCCCCAATCCCCCTGAGCATGCACACCCTTTCCCATGACACATACCACTCTCAAGGGCTCCGGCGTCTCTGAACCACTTTTGAGCAGGCAAAACATTATTGCGAACAGTTTTTTGTAGTTTTACTTTTTTCAACAGAGGGCTGGCATGCCAGCACATGCTTGAATGCTCTCACGGTTACATATAAACTTTAAAAAGAGGCCCCTTTCCCCCTAGCCTGACTCATACTCCATGCATCATATAACCGGTGTTTGCAAAGGCTAGGAAGAATGCTTGTGGCAATTGGATATCTTTTGTCCGATTGTGGGAGAGATAAAAACAGGTGATGGAGCAGGGGTTGGGGAGAGTAAAGTTGGGAGGTGTGTGAAGGGTGGGGAGGGGTCATGAAAGGCAGAATGAAAGTTTCTCTCTCACGTGTCTTGACTATTCTTTAGGACATGTAAGATAATAGAACCATTGTATTTTTAAGATTTTTATTGTTGACACTATTACAGATAATCTCCCCCTCCCCCTTCTTTAGAACCATTGTATTTTAAAGATGGAGGAGACCTTTGAAATCTGAAATGAAAATTCAGAAGTTTTAACTTCCGGTGCAAACCATGCAGCTGGGAGAAGTCGCGGGAGCCGGCCTACGAACACCCTCTGAACAGTGCAGTCCCCATTTCGCAGCACAAAGCCCATCTGAGACTCTGTAAAGCCTGCAGGCACTTTCCCCTGGAAAACAAAACTGCACATAATGTTTCCTGTATAATTTCAAAGGATTTATGGACTCCTTAAATTTGTCTGTGAATGCCAGGGTCTGATGAATTCTCGAATAGGGTTATTGACTGAGCACGTAAATAATGTTCAGCCACAGAGGGGTTAGGTCCTCCTTCATACTTACTAGCTGAAGTATTTGAGCACAAGCAAGCATGGGATGCTTCCTAAGCCTCAGTCCCCTGACATATGAAATAGGTATAATCGTATGAGTGTAGCACTTGTTTATAGGGGATCATGAATATGAAGTAGGATCATGGGTTTAAGGAACTTGGATTAACAGAGAGCCTGGTGGGTGGGAAGGATAAGTATTCATTCCAGTTGTTTCCAACTTTCTTCACTGAGATCATGGCCTCTGTGGTTAGCTTGGTGATGGGCTACTCCAGACCCGGGTCCCTGAATTTCTTCCTACTTCTTTGCCTTTTGCTTTCCTCTGACCTAAATCTATTTGCTTCCTGGCCATTTTCCTCTCCTTAAGGGTCTCTCCATCTCACCACATGAAAGGTCGCCTGTGTTCAAATGTCTTGATAAATCTGTGGTGCAGAAATCCATTGGAAGGAAGTACTAGGAAAACACGTTTGTTTGAGGAAAAAAGCGTGCTGGTGAAGTGCTTCCGTTCTGTAATGGAGAGCAAACAGTAGAGCAAGTGGAAATAACAAGTCTGTGAGAACAGTTTTGAGCCTGTGTTCTTATTTTATCTTCCCTTTAATAATAGCAGGGGGAACGTGGCTCATTTCCTTTATAGAGTCTAAACCTTCAGTGTGGAAAACGTCTATGTTTGATATCAATTATCTTTGGTTTTGGTACTTAAATTACCTGTAACTTCCAATGACTTCCACTCACCCCTGCCTCAATCTCCTCAAATCCACATTGAGAAGCAGAAAGGTAGTTCCAAGAGGAGGAAGGATAACTGAGCAGAGAGAAACTGCTCACTCCACCCTCCATCTAACTCAAATTGTCCATTTTTTAGAGGGTTGGAAGTTCTGGGAACTGGCAGCAGGGTGAGTTATACAAAGCTTAAAAACGGAGCCTCCAAAGCAAGTTCGATATAAACCTCGCAACTTCCCTTCTACTTGACAAAGGTGGATTGGAAGAGGGATAAACTCTCTTGGCTTTTCCTGACAGTCCAACTCCCACACACTTACCCTTGAAAGTAAAACTTCAAGATACTTTACCACAAAAAACAGAGAGGAAGCTTTAAATAGTGGCAGAGCAGAAAAAGTCTGCATTCTCATCAGGCTAACAAGTTTAACTCTACCCACATAGGGATTATACGAGAGCCAGGAGAGTGTGTTTCTGGCTTTCTGAAGCTTTGAGAATGAAAGTGAAGTGCAAGTGATGATCTTAGAAACTAAGTCTTCCTCTTGGTAAGGATAGAGGCCATGTGACAGTTCTCTAAAGAGCTGCAATCTCATGGGCCATAAAATGGAGCTGCTTAGCTGTGGGAAGCAAACTGCGTTGGATGGGCAATTCCACCATTCTCTCTGCTCCTAACACAGACTTGGGTTCAAAGCATTTCTTTGCTCGATCCAAACTAAGGAGCCTGGGCAACATACTTATGGATAGCTTTGTAACCTTTGTTTCTTTCTCTGTAATTGATGTAGAGCCCTTGATTGAACCAGTCCATCTATAGTGTCTGACACATAGCATGTACTTTCTCATCTTGGGACAAGAATTTCATCTTGGCTAGTGGCTAAGTATATGGAAGGGTGAGAAAATGCCTTTTCAATAGTGTATTAAACTCCAGAGTTGGAGGAGATGGTAGGTTTAGAATTGGAGTGTGTGTATGTTGAGCGGTAGTATTTATACTCATTAAAGATAAACATTTTCTTTAACCTTGTTGAAAATATGCTAGACTCTTCTTTTTATTTTCTTTTTCTCAATGTCTAATAAGAGTGTATACAAAAAAATCATTTAGGATGGTACGAGGACAGCTCACCTTTGTCATCCAGGTGATTAGTTAACAGGGTATAAGTTATCATCAACTTACTACCCACTTCAGCATGATGTGCTGGAAAGAAAAATGAACTGGGTACTGCATGGAGAAGCATCTATTCCACAAATACATATTAACCCCTACTCGGTTGCAGGCTGTGGGCTAGGTGCTAGAAGCACAAAGATGAAGGAATCCAACATCACACTGCTGCATGAGTCTTGATGTGATATTCTTAGGAATTGAAAGAGCAACTCATTTTGTGTGTGGGTTGTTTTTTGTTTGTTTGCTTTTTTGCTTTTGTTTCATTAACAACATTTAATAGTCATTTTACTAATTATAAAGGCAAAACTTTTTCCCCAGCTATATTGAGATATAATTGACATTTAACATTATGTAAATTTATAGTGTATTTTGTGTTGATTTGATGCATTTATTTAAAACAGCAGATTACCACTGTTATATTAACTAACACTTCTGTCACAGTCACATAATTACTTTTTTTTGGGTGTGTAGTGAGAACATTTAAGATCTTCTTACTCTCTTGCAACTTTCAAATATATAGTGCAGTTCTATTATCTGTCATCACAATGCTGGGCATTAGATCGCCAGAATTTACTCATCTTCTGTCAGCTTGTACCCTTGTCCAACAGCTCACCATTTCCTTCACCCCCCAGGCTCTGGTAACCACCATTCTACTCTTCGTTTAGACGAGTTTGACTTTTTTAGATTCCATATATGAGTGATACCATGCAGTATCTGTCTGGCTTATTTCACTAAGCATAATGCCATCAAGGTATATTCATGTTGGGGCAAATGGCAGAATTTCTTTCCCCCCCCCCCCATGGCTGATAATATGTGTATATATATTCTACATTTTTAATCCATTCATCCATTTATAGATATTTAGTTTGTTTCCATATCTTGGCTATTTTGAATAATGCTGAAATAAACAAGGGAGTGCACATATCTCTTCGATATCCTATTTTCATTTTCTTTGAATATATATATTCAAAGTGGAATTGCTAGATCATATGATAGTTCTACTTTTAATTGTTTGAGACACCTCCACACTTTTCCACAGTGGCTCACCTATTTACATCCCCACCAGCAGTGCACGGGTTCCCTTCTCTGTACATACTCACCAACATTTATCATTTGTCATTTTGATAATAGTCCTTTTAAAAGGTGAGGTGATAACTCATTATTATGGTTTTGATTTGCATTACTCTGATGATGAGTCATGTTGAGCACCTTCTCATGTACTTCTTGGCCATTTGTATTTGTACTTTAGAAAAATGCCTATTTTTAATTTAATTTAATTTTTTCGCCATTGAACTATATGAGTTCCTTATATATTTTGGATATTAACCCCTTATCAGATATATGGTTTGAAAATATTTTCTCCCATTCCATACGCTGCCTTTTCATTTTGTTTATTATTATTTTATTTTGCTGTGCATAACTTTTTAGTTTGATGTAGTCCCACTTATTTATTTTTGCATTTGTTGCTTGTGCTTTTGGTATTAAAATTAAAAAAAAATCATTGCCAAGACCTGTGTCAAGGAGATTTTCCCTTGTCTTATTCTAGGAGTTTTATGGTTTCAGGTCTTATATTTAAGTCTTTAATCCATTTCAAGTTTTCCTTGTGACTGGTATAGGACAGGTGTCCAATTTTATTTTTCTGTAAATGGTTATCCACCTTCTCTGCAAAAACATTTTATAAGAATAACTCAGATATGAAGGATATATCCAAAATTTTTGGATTAAATTTGTTAACTTGATAACTAGGAAATATGCTTGCCTGTTCTCAGAATCCTCAAGAAGTTTCTTTTCATTTAGGGTGCATACATTACCAAAGGAAAACACTGGCATGAGGGAGCTAAGGTTTTGTATTCTGCGGTCTCTACCTAGGTTGTGTGTGGTCTCAGCCAAGATGCTCATTTAAACCCTTTGGGCCTCGGGATCTTCCTCTTAGGACAAGCTGCCTGGATCAGGTAAGCGCTGATGCTTTTCCAGCCTAAATAGTCCATGCCTCTATGACTGTCCCTCTCAGTGGATTGTGACCTGTATTTCTTTGTAATTTCTGGTTCAGAGGAGGGAACACTGGCTGGACCACAGATCTATTCTAATTCTGCCTTTAGAAATGATTGCTAAAAAAACACTGATTTTTTGTTTTTGTTTTTTTCTTCTTTATGTCTGAGGTTTGAAAATGATAAGCTCACAAAAAAAATGCTTGAAAATAATTGATAAAACATACTTGGATTACAGTAGCAATGCTAGTATGAAGATGAGCCTGCAGGGATGCCAAGTGAAAGGACAAAATACTATTTCTAAGTTAATTAGTCAAGATGATAGAGGTTTGCTGTGGCAAGAAAACTCCCAAAAATTTACTTGTGCTGCAAGTCAGTGCAAGTTGGTGGGGGCTTTGCTCCTCACAATCACTCAGACTGTTTCCAGCTCCATGTAGACTTGCTCCCAACACCACTGGAGGAGGGACTATGCAAACTACACATCGTCTCTCATTCATCTCATTGGCTAATACAAGTCACATGATTATGCTTAAGTTTACAGGGGGTGAAGAACCTCAGCTCTTGTTGTGACCAAAAGGAGCATATCTTGAATACTTGTGAAATTATTATGATACTAGATCTTCACAAAGAAAACATTAGTATTCTCATTTTTAAATTTGGTGACAAAAATCCATGTTAGAATTCCAGGCAGTGATCATTTTAACATGCAAAACAATGAACAAACTCAAGTTGACTTTGGATTTGACCACATGAGTTTCTCAGAAGAGGAAGCTTTCCCGGGGAGGGTGCAGGAAGGAGGATATTTGGCAGCTGTTGATTGGTGGGTTGCCCATGATAGGAGAACTGGCAGGTAAGAATTCTTAGCAGTGAGAATGTACAAAAGGAACAAAGCAAAATTAACTGACGTTAAAGTTCATGGAGCATGAAAGAACACAGGTAGAACTATGATCAAAGGAACAAGTGGTTTATGACAGAACTTCTTTATTAAGGACTCTGAAGTGGAAGTCACGTTTGTGTTTAATGTAGAATAGTCCTCTATGAGGCTCGGGGTGGCAGGGTTGGAATAAAAGAAATGGGTTCAAAGTGGAAGAGTTATAACAAACAATAGGAAAGTCAATAGCAAAAGTAGAGTGAATATTTGAATGTCTATGTGGGTTCACATGGAATGGTTTTACTGGTGGCATACGGTAACATTTAGTACTTACTGAGATTGTCACTACACAGACCACACTAACCCAGAAGAAAAAAAACGAAAATTCTAAAAGAGAGGGATATTTTAATCAGAACTTATAATTAGTTGATTGCCTGCTTTGTAGAGGTAACAACAGCTTTACTTTAATGTGGTATTCTGTCATTGGTCTAGGAGGTGAGGGGTTCTAAATAAAGTGGTTTTATGGATCCTTTGAATACAAAGGTTTAGAATGACATCATGATTTAAGGTAAACTGTTATTAATTCCCAAATCACTAAAAACATATATTCTGATATAAGTATAAAAACATTTTTAAAATTTTAATTGCAACTATATATATATATATATATATATATATATATGCACATGATAGATAGATAGATAGATAGATAGATAGATAGATAGATAGATATACTATAGGTCTGGTGCATGAAAATTCATGCACTATACGGGGGTGTCTCTCAGCCTGACCTGCCCCCTTCACAGTCTGGGAGCCCTCAGTGGCTGGAGGTGACCCAGCGATCAGGGGACAGCAATGCCCCCATCATACCTTTGCTGCTGCCACTGAGGCTTGCTTGCACCTCAAGCTGGTCCTGGGAGGCTGGGGGGCTGGTTACCTGAGCTTCAGGTGGCCCTAGGCAGCTGGGCAGCTTCCATCTGAGGCTTGCCTGCACCTCAAGCTGGTCCTGGAAGGCTGGGGGGCTGAGGGGACTGGGGGACTCTGGAGGCAGGTGTGCAGAGTGGCCGGGCCCACCTGGGGGTGGGCCCAGCCTTGCTGTACACCTGCCAACCCAGTGGGGCTGAGGCGACTGGGCGCCACCATCTGTGGTTGTGTGTGCTGTCATCTTTGAGGGCATGACAGTAAATTAGCATATTCCCTCCTTATTGGCTGTGGGCATTGCCATCTTTGTGATGTTGTGAGGGTCAATTAGCACATTTCCTCTTTATTAGGTAGGATATATACACTAAAGATCCAGTGCACTGGTAGGGTCCCTAGTGGCCACCAGCTGCTGTCCAGGACTTCTCTCCCTTCCCCTGGCTGCCTGCTGCCACTGCTGGCTGGAACCTCTCTCCCTTCCTCCAGCTGGCCCCGCCCCACCCCGTGGTCAAACTCCTGGATGAACTCTTGGTCAAGGGGGCAATTTGCATACTATGCTTTTATTATATAGGATGTATACTAGTATAAACTGTCCAGTTCTGGCTGACTAGTGGTATTTGCATTTATTCACATTTTGGGTTATTTATCACTGTTGTCTGTGAATAGAGAATGTACTAGCATGGACATACAGTAAAAGGGAAACCCTATGAAGGGGAAGAGACAACACATATTGGTGTCAAAGTTTTTGAAATATATACAAAGAGCCTAGGGAGAAGGGAGAAGAAAATTCCTTAAGTGTGATATGAATATTTCTGCCTCCATGATTTGCAGGCAGAAACATTAGAAGAAAAACTTCTTATTTAAAAATTGCTGTGGTGATGCTTAAATTTTTAGCAGATATGGAGGATGCATGCATAAATGCACTTGGTTTGGCAAAACAGCACCTGAAAAGAGTTGACTCACAAGTCCATGCATGCCAGTTGCCCTCATGTGTCATTTCGCAAATCACTTTCATACTTGAGAAATACAGTATACACATACATAATATTAATGCTAATAGCAATGCTAATAAGTTCCTGGCCTTGCCTGCACTGATGTTTCTCTTCTCCAAAGGCTGTTATGAGATGCCAAAGCAGTAAAGGACCAGAAGTAATGACTGGAAATAATGTTCTCTAGATGTTTGTCTAAGGTCCCGCTGCAGCCCATCTACGGAATCATAGGTAGCAATAAAAAGCCAACCAAAACATAGGCACTAATAGTGGGTTATGATCACAAGGGTCTAATGACATTTTGAAATGGCAGAGAAGCAAGTTCAGGGAAGAAAAAGGCCCTATAACGACAGAGAGGGGGAACAGCCTTCAGTTATTCTCCCACTTTTGCTTGCTGCCCCCACATTCTGATCTTGAGGGCTTGTAATTATTTTATGATGCCCAAAGTAGCTATGACACCTGCATTCTTCATGGGCAGTCTTCATGGGAAAATGTTCTCATGTTTGATAAATGATTGTTCTTAGAGAGACAGTGGCCTTGTCAAGAAAAGGAGTGAGACGCTCGGAGAGCCAGCCAGTTCTTGCCCTGTGTGCATGTGTGTGCGCATGTGCTCATGCCGACCCAGATTGGCAAACCTAAAAAGGCATGACAAGACTCAGAGTGACACTGGTTTCTGGGACTGGAAGGGCCGGGGCAATGACTCAGGAATGGGCCTTTCCTCCTGGAGCCTCTGAGGGCCTATGGTTATTGCCTGTCAAGTCCTAGACAAGAATTCGGGTTATTATATAACTTGTTTTCGAAACATTCTCATCGGGTGGGAAGGCTGCAGCTATTCATGACCCCTCTTGCCAGGGAAGCACTGTAGCACCTGTGGATTTGATCCCACTGTGGTGGGGCAGGCTTATCAGGTTGGCCAACCTGGTAGATCCTGTTGTGCAAAGAATATTTTCTCCTCTCTCCACTTTTGTTGTTTACTTAGCCAAAAGCACTCCACCCTCCCTGCAAGTTTTGACACTCTCTGATACACTGTATGGCTACTGTACCTTGACTTTCAATTACATTAAATCCTATTACGATCATTTTCTTATGGCAAATCCTCTTTAACACCTGAAAAGCTCAGCTCCCATGGGTGCAATGTTGTGCTGTCAAAATAGAAAAAACACAGAGGAATCTTATTGGCATTGCAGTAGCTGTCCAATGTGTTTGAAAATAAGATCTACATAATGGCCTTACATATTTTGCATTCAATTCCGGTAGTAAAAGAGGAAAAAAGTTATTCTAAGCCATTCAAATATGGCTTGACCTATAAACCAGTGGCCTTAATTCAGTGATTTTTAAATTAATGGGATAGCACGTAAAAATACTTTCTGTGGGAAAGCATTTCTTTCAGAAGCGAGGTCCAAATTCCTAATTATTTCCATTATAGTGATTAATGTAAGCAGAACATTCTTCACTAATACATTGTAAGAACACACTGCATGGGAAGGTGTTTGTTTGTTTTCTTGCTCTGTTCCTTTTAACGCTTATTATGTAAGGACTAAACCATAATCAAGTTTTAAATTATTTTTGGCAAATGGACATGATGGTTCATCTTTTCTGCCTTGATTATTTTTGGCTAACATCAGTAAGTATAGCTCAGAAGTCTGTTTTATTATTCCAGTTATTGAGATTTTATTCCATGTGGTTTCTTGCTACTTTAGGGTAACTCGTTTTTAGGAAAGAAATGGATACCGGAGGAAAGTAACAAATTTTGTCAGCAGTGTCTTTCAGTTTTAGTTATGCCTGTTGATTTGATAGACACTGACACTGCGCTCCATCTGGGCCATGAGGGCTTTGTGTGAACTACCTAGTGGGAGGATGACTTTTCAGTTAATCAAATCCCACCCTATCACTCCATTCCATATATAACCAAAGAGATATCTCTACTTTTATTACTTTAGCACCATGTTAGGAAAATGAGTAGCTTGATAATTTTGTATCAGTCAGAATAATCAAATTTTCTTTTTTTCTTTTTGAGCCATCACCTCCACTTGTCAGGTTGGTAAATCCCTACCTTTGCTGGCAATAAACTTGTGCCACATTTTATTCATTTTCATATATATATATATATATATATATATATATATATATATATATATATATTGATTTCAGAGAGGAAGGGAGAGGGAGAGAGAGACTGAAACAATGATGAGAATCATTGATTGGCTACCTCCTGCACACCCCTTACTGGGGATTGAACCTGCAACCTGGGCATGTGCCCTTGACCAGAATTGAACCCAGGACCTTTCAGTTCACAGGCCAAACCAGTTAAGGCTTATTCATTTTCTTGGGGAGCAAAAGTAAATTTCCTATGACGACTGGTCACCGTCTATGGCAACCAGGTCTTTCGCTATAACCCAGGAGAGGTAGACTTCTCTGCTTGCATAATGTAGCTTTGGTTCAGGCCCATCTTCCTAGCCAAGGGTAATGTGAGCTGAAATTGGTCGCAGAGGCTCTGGCAGCTGGCTTAACCTGTTTATATAAGGACAGAACACAGCCACTGATTAAGAGAGCCACCTCCTACTGGTTGGTTTTGGAAGGGAGCCCAGAATTTTCCATGGAGATAGCTTTTAAAAGTTAGGTCAGCATCTCAATGGAAGATAAGGGCACACAAGAAAGCCCTTGTGGGTTTCCCTGTCTTCAGAAACCTCACTGTTCTGCACAAGTTTGAATAGCTATATTTGACCAATAAAATGCCTTTACTAGGCTTATCTCCAGGAAAGGATCGCTCTTCCTTAAGTAGGTCATTTTGAGCCATGTTTAACATTTAGCAACTTATACATTGTCCTGGCTGTTCAGGGTGGGCTGGCCAGTGGTAAGATCAAGTTGATGTCAAGATATGTTACATGGGGGATAATTTTAAATGGTAGGGATAACACTGTAAATAATGAGAGACTACTGCTTCTCACCAGCGGATGATAGCCACAGGATTAAGTCAGGGACTAAATTCAAGGGAAGCAAATGAGATATGGGCAGGAAGCTGAACGGAGGGACAAGAACCTTATAGTAGAGTTCCATGGAGAATCCGTGGAGAAATTATGAGGCTTCAGTGATCCCATGGATTTTACAGCCCCTCACTCATTAAAATATACTTGAGCACTAAGCCGGTTTGACTCAGTGGATAGAGCGTAGGCCTGTGGACTGAAGGGTCCCATGTTCAATTCTGGTCAAGGGTACATTCCAGGGCTATGGGCTGGATCCCCAGTGGGGGGCATGCAGGAGGCAGCCAATCAGTGATTCTCTCTCATCATTGATGTTTCTATCTCTTCCTCCCTCTCCCTTCCTCCATGAAATCAACAAAAACATATTATAAATACTTGAAAAAATAGAAATAGTATTCTTGAAAAAACTGAGAAAAATGATCTCAGGTTTTGGTGTGATTTGTGAACGCGAAGGAATCCTTAAAGCGGATTGGATTTTTACTTTACATTTTTATTTTTTAGTAGGCACTGACTGTTCCTTGAGTTTTCTGTGTACTTATAAATGAAGACATGCGTGGTAATGCCAAAACACTACCTGAATAGGAGTTTTTAGTAGCTGGAGTGTGTGTAACTAAAACTGGTGATTGGAGGATATTTCTGTCCTCTAGTCTGCAAGTTCCAGAGGTTAAAAAAAAAAGAACATCCCACTTTTATAAAAGAGAAAAAAAATCTTTTGCATAAATTATTATATAAATAAATCTTCTTAACAAGCACTGCAGGTTTTTTTTTTTTTAACAAAGCACAAAGAGTTATTGTGTGATTTATGTGAAAAGGTTATATAACTGTACTCTGTTACTTTAAATAGTGTTTTTTATTTAAACTGCCAACCTCTTCATCACTAGCAAAGAAAAAAAAATGTGTATTTGCAAAGCACAAAGGTAATTTTTGAGGACTGTAATGAGCTCATGATAACTTTATCTTTTCTGATGTCTCGGCTGTGGAACTAGAAAAGAAATGGACTTTTTTTTCATTGTTGAACCTAAACTGTGGCACCTGCAGTGTGTCAGTTCAGTGAGAACCGTGGAAGGAAAAAGCCTGAAATATTACGCTTGGTCAGGGGAAAAGTACGGATGGACGGAAAGAACAGAGCCTACAATTTTTATTTGGCTTCATCTTTTCTTTTTACAAACATGACAATGCTCCATTTTCCCTGTCCCTGTTCCCCAGCAGACCCTTTATTTCCAAGATATTAAAAGAGCTACTTAAAAAGCAAAATGAATACATGATGTAGAAGATAAAAAAAGAGGGTGAGATTATAGTAAAAAAAAAAGTAGGAGAACAAAAGAAAGTCTCGGTGTCATTTTTAAAATAAGTATTAGGGCAGAACTCTGGCAAGACAAATCGATGAAGAAGACGTTTGAGGAAGAGGATGGCAATTAATTCAATGCATTGTAGTTAAGTTGATTACTAAGAAAAAATTTATCTCCATGAAAAATTCTAGCTTTGGGGAGTGGTCAGAGTAAATGCACACATAGTGTGTTGTGTGTGTGTGTGTGTGTGTGTGTGTGTGTGTGTGTGTTTGTGTGTCAGGTGGTATCAAATGTATTTTTGTGTTTGATTGAGGCAATATTATAGAGGAATTCAGGAGGTTAGAGTCACAAAATTTCCTCATGGTAAAGGATGCTTGCAAAAACAAGCTAGGAAGTTTCCTTCCTTGGGAAAGGAAGGAAAGCAGGCTGCTGTGGGCAGTGGAACTCCCTGGAGGTCATCATTGAATGATTATTTTGAGATAGGAATCGGATTTCTTCAGAGGCTTCAACCCTACCTTGGTAGGCTAGGATCTGGAATCCCTGAGCTTGTTTTTCTCACCAGCGGACGATAGCCACAAGAACAACAGGAAAATCTGTGAAACACTTGAAGTCAAGGAATGGCAGTGTGGCAATCCGAGTGCTGGGCGTGTGTTTTCTGTGGGACTGTGAGAACATTGTCACCTGCTTGGTCACCGACCTGGTTGCCCAGGTGTCAGTCTGGCAAACAACCAGCACAAACAACAACAACCTCACGCAATGGACTGTGAACTATTTGGGCACAGTTGTCCTCAGACATTATTAATTCGTCTCAGTTCAAGCATTAAGTGTCAATCTTAATGGGAATAAAGAACGACTGATAGGAGACTGGGAAAGAAAAGCACTTTTAGCAACTCTGCACAGGAAGAAGGAAATTGATTTTTCAAGAGTGACTTGTTACTGGCAGAGAAAAATGAGACAATAGCTGGCTGTTTCAATATATTATAGATGACGATGCCAGTCAATGTGCTTTGCTGTAGGATTCAGTCGTAGGTTTGATTGTTATATCTTTAAAAGTTACAAGGGAAAGCGGAGCCTCCTCTGTCAGGTGAAGTCGAAAGCAGTTAGGCTCTCATTAAATCTTGTTGTCTGGGAAGGTGTCACACGCTGGTTAGCAGATCACACAAGAGAAGGCTGCGAGTTAATTTCCTAGCCAGGAAGGAGGAGGTCAATTAAAAACATGCAGCTGAAGAGTGATCCATTTCCTTCGCTCTAGAACCCAAAAGGAAGTGTTTTTATAATGTGTATTTAAACTAAGAAGTGGAGTACATCTCAAAGAGGAAAAGTTAAACTGTAAAAGGCAAGCGCTGGCAGCAACGATGGTATATACGATTACAGGTGCAGGTTTTTCTAAATCCACAGCCACACTCTCTGGCTGTGACACGCGGTAGAGAAATCTCTTTAAACAGGAGCTACTTTCTCCAAGACTTAAAGGCTATCTTCTTCTTCTAGCAAAGGCTGATGAGTAATATAAATTCCTCCATGGGCTCCAAATGAGGATCAGCCTAAAATTAACTCCACTTGTAGACAGAAGGTAGCCAGGATGACACTGTTATCCGTTATGCGGAAAACGAGATGTTTCTCTTTAAACTTAGAGGAAATATTGCAGGGACAAAAAGTCTTTCAAATGAATTGTGTGCCCAATTTTATCCAGGCTGGGTCACTTGGACAGACACCTCCCTATTTTTGTCTTTTTCTGTGGGCTACATTTAGACCTTAAACAATTAGCTCTCTTTAAGATTTTTTTTTTCTTCTTCAAGTCACCTGCTCTAGAAATTCCAGCATTTTGTATTTTTAGATGCTGGGGTCAGGGCCAGTGCAAAAAAATGATGACATTTTTTTCTGCCTTTACAAGTGATTCCTTTGACTTTAGGAGGATTCAATAAAATGAGGACTAAAAAGTTGCCGCATTCCATTTTAACCCCTTAGGTCAGAAGCACAGAGCAGAAGTACTAGGGTGTGCCTAGGAGGCTTAACCCCATTAGAGTGAATCCCATTTAGGAAGACAAGTGCTCCCTGTAAGGAAACCCCTCCAGGCCCTACCAACTCGACAATTAGGCACATTTATTTTCTTGATCTGTTGTTATTTCATTGTGACCATAAAAGTAAAGCAAAGAAGAGACTTTCTAATCTGATTCTTCTCTCCCCACCCACCCCCTCCTCCCCTGACAATTCCAAGTTGAGTGGCCTGTGAACAGTTTGGCTTATTGGAGGACAGAACCTCCTGTCTTCTCAATTATACTGAAGATGTAGTCCAAGCCTCTTAGAATAAATCACATGTGAAAGGAAAGGAGGGTGGCTTGAGAGAAAGAATGGAAAAGCATACTGAGTTGCATAAACATTTTAACTTTCAAATGAACACAGGCAAATTCCTCACTTGTGGTCACCCTTATTTATGAACAGCTGGGCGTACACAGAAACATTGTCCCACTCTGCCTTCCCCTCCTTAATCAGGGAGGGCTAACCCCGAATGTCCCCAGTCTCAAGCCTGAGAACCGTCTCTTCCTGATTGCATTGCATTCATTTACTTCTGCATTCATTCCACACATAGTTAGTGGATACCTATCATGTGCCATGCACTAGCGTAGGCATGAAGACCACAGTGGTGAGAGAAACAGACCCTGGAAATAGGCCTCTTGAAGCGTACAGTCTATATTCAGGAGAGGAAAATACCATTAATCAAGCAATTACATGAAAGACATAAAATCACAGAGGGAAAAGTACATGCTATGAGTAAGAAATAGAAAAAAATGGAACCTAATCCAGTGTTCAAGGAGGATTTTCTTGAACAAGAGATAAAGCTGAATATGAAGTTTGAATAGGAATTAATTCACCCCAAAAGGAAATGAAAAAAAAAAGTTCCAGGCTAAGTAAGTAGCATATTTGAAGATCTGAGATGGGATGGGACATGGGACTGACAGAGAGGAGCAGTGTGGCTGGGGAGAAAGGTGAAGGGCAGCTGCAGGTGACTCAAATTAGGATTTTTGTTTTTATTTTAAAACAACTGGGAAGCCATAAGCCATGTAAGGTTTTTTTTCCACAGTGCTGGGTGGTGGTGAGAGAGGGGGTGGGGCCATAGCAGTTTGACCGCAGTTTGATATTAAAGAGGGAAAGCGGCCCAGCCAGTGTGGCTCAATGGTTGAACTTCAATCCAAGAATCAAGAGGTCACTGTTTGATACCTGGTCAGGGTACATGCCTGGGTTGTGGGCTCAATTCCCAATAGGGGGCTTGAATGAGGCAGCCAATCAATGATTCTCATCATTGATGCTCCTCTCTCTCTCTCTCTCTCTCTCTCTCTCTCTTCTCCACTCCTTTCGTCTCTGAAATCAATAAAAATATTTAAATGGAGGAAAGCATGTTCCATTTCATTCCTTCATTCCTTCTTCCCCCACCATCTCCACCACAGCACCTTCACCCCAGCATCTCCCAGATGCCCTCTTCTGCCTTTCTGCCTCCCGTTCATTCTGTTCCTTACTCTAGAGCCCTGGCCACTTCTGCGCTCTGGGTCTCTGCATCTACTTCTCTTGGTTTCTCCCCTTCTGGACCTCCCTAAGGCCACAAAACCCCCATCAGTACTTCAGAGTTAAGGCAGTCAATGATGGATAGGTGAGGCATCTACGCAAGGACTCCAAATTAGAACTTTGAATGCATTTCCCCATAGAATCAGTGGTACACCCAGGCTAAACAGACTCCCTCAACTCTGGGCTGGAGGACACTAGCTATGCAAGGCTGCTCTTGGAGCCTCCTCACCTTATGGGACATTGTTTCTGTGGGAAGATGGTTTTAACAAACAACTTATCAGTCCACTCCCGAATCCAAGTGCATTTTCTCACTGGAGACTGCCTTCGTATGAAGAAATTCTTGTGTCATGGGTACCTTAGTGATATCTCCCCCACTTTCTTGTATTTTTTCCTTTGCATATTGAAATCAAGCAAGTGTTGGAATAATGAAGACCTAACTACAGAACTCTTTATCCCAATAATAATACGTTTGTTTTCTTTTGCTTGTAACTTTTGCTATGAGCTTGTTAGGTCAATAATTTGAACTCCTGGTTTTTATAAAGTAGCCAGATTTTGGGAAAAAAATTTTTTTATATGTAAGTGCTGGAGATGGAGGTTTAATTCATTGTGAGCATTAACTCCATGTACTTACTAACACTTGTGTTTATCTTTTTAAAACATATATATTTTATTGATATTTTACAGAGAGGAAGGGGGAGAGATAGGGAGCTAGAAATGTCGATGAGAGAGAAACATCGACCAGCTGCCTCTTGCACACCCCCTACTGGTGATGTGCCCGCAACCAATGTACGTGCCCTTGACTGGAATCGAACCCGGGACCTTTCAGTCCGCAGACCGATGCTCTTACCACTGAGCCAAACTGGTTTTGGCCACTTGTGTTTATCTTATGGCTATTCTTCCTGCCCACATTTATCATCTTCCACGTTTAGCCAGGCTGTCGTTTCTTTTCCAATGATGGATTCTTTTTATTGTCCCATGCTCTGTCTTCCCCCACTGGATTATTTATAAAACAAATCTTGCCATGTGCTTATTATATGCTAAATTCTCAAGGTCTTGTGCTACCATGCGAGCAACATGTATAGTTTCTGTCCTTATGAATCATACAAATGACAGCAGTGCTGTCCAGTAGAACTTTCTGTGATCACAGAAATGTATTATGGCTACCCTGTCCAGGACAGTAGCCACTAACCACATGTGGCTATTGAGTACTTAAAAAGTGGCCAGTGTAATTGAAGATCTTAAATAGTCACTGTATGGGATAGCACAGGTCTAGGAGTGCTGGTGAGATATAAAGAAGGTAAAGATATGAAACCTGGAAAGGAACTTACCCCATTTTAGACCTAAAGAAAGAAGTGCCTGAGTTCCAGAAAATTGCCATTTAAGTAGCAGAAATGTGAGATAAATGATAATCACACAATTTTCTAGGGAAGTGAGTTTTAAAATCTTTATAAAGCTAAAACCCACTAAAAAAGACATTTGACCACTCACTGGCTCTTCTCCAAATCTACAGAGATGCCCCTACCTATCGCCTTACCCCTTAAAAAAAAGGCTGTGTGAGGATTTCTAATACCAAAAGTCATAGAAGACCCTTACACTACGGCTGGGCTAGAAGTCCTTATTTAACTGAGCTGCGCAACAGGGAAGAAGTTGAGCTTTTAAGGATAAATGGGTCATGCAATGATTTAAATCACCATTAAAAAAAAAAAGAAACACAAACTAGCATAAAATGTTTTGTTCTGGAAGAATATCTCTCATTTTAGAAATCAGTTTAGAGAAACTCTTTGGCTAGAACAATTTGTATCAGACGGAGCTGTTTAAAAGTTGTATGTTGTGTTACTGGTAGCAACAGGCTTCCGAGATGTTTTGTAGTTGAAAGTCATTATACCTAGCTTGCAGCTGCTAATCACAGAAGGAACTGGGAGGAAGGAGGGAAACCTTTTCCCTCATGTTCTGAAAAAGAACAATGCCAGGAGAGAGCTCTCTGGGATGGGGAAGAAGTTGGGAGTGGGGAGGGGGGTCTGCAGAGATTGAGGGGACACCTTAAATGTCAGTGATCAACCTGTCTTCATCCATCTGGGGAGAGACATTTTAAGACAGAACAGAGCCCTGTAGCTAATGCACAGGGGCCGAAAAGGAAATGAAAGCTGTGTCTTTAATTGTTTCTAGAAAGCTAATAAGGGGAAAGAGACCACATACAGATAGCATGAGAGGTGCACCTGGGGTTAAGCCGAGGAGGAATCTGGCTTTGAGGTAATGGACACAGCAGAGTGGATTTAAAAAGCAGCCTAATGAACTCTCCGGGAAGATGAAAGTTAAACAGTGATAAATAGACACAGATTTCTGAGA
The DNA here is from genome assembly GCA_963924515.1 of Vespertilio murinus. Taxonomy (NCBI): domain Eukaryota; kingdom Metazoa; phylum Chordata; class Mammalia; order Chiroptera; family Vespertilionidae; genus Vespertilio; species Vespertilio murinus. The sequence goes on along the minus strand of OZ004705.1, from coordinate 177,319,315 downwards.
AAGGCACCTACGAAAAATTCACCCCCGTATTATTTAAAAGTTGTTCACAATGCGCTCTAGCTGAAATAATGAAGTATATATATTTTAAGTTTCATTAACGTTGGCCTATCGGTATCCATCACAGGAATCCTAGTTTAAAACAAAACAGAACATCATCTTGTTGCCTTCCCTGCCTAATGACAATCGACTTCAACTTCAAATATATTTCCCTGAGACTTTTCACCTCTAGATTGGTCTCCTTAACATAGGAATAAAGGCAATATTATCTACCCTTGCCTGCTTCACAGAAGTGGCAATCCAACAAGATAACCAGTGCAAAACACTCGGGAAACTCTAGAACACATGCAAATATAAGCAATTTCATTTATTGTTTGAATGGCAAATGATATCCCTGACAGTTAAATCTGTGCATATAAACAGAGAGTGAGTACAATAAGGATTGTGGGCAACGAGGAAGGCATGTGTGTGCCTAGGGGTGTAACTGTGCTTGGTAATTGGATTCCTATGTATTTCAGGACTGTGAAAGAAAAGGCTAGAATAGAAACATTAACTAAAGCCCAAGTTATTTTATGCCCATTAGAATGGGAATCTAAATTATGGATATGCTTTTAATTATGGCAGAACCTCTTACGTGTGAATCCTATTAGTTCCAGACACATGGGTAAGTTTTTGTCTGTTCACCAAGCACCTCTACCCACTTTAGAAGGTGAGCTGACAAAATCATCCTGCTCTTGGAGTTTCAAGGTAAGAGCCAGGCTTTCTTCTGGTTATGAGCCTTGGGATCATTTACTTACTCCTTCTGGGGCACGGGATTCTCAGCTTTAGAATTAAGTTTTGGGTTTGAGGATCCTGAGATTAAGGGCATAGGAAAGTTCACTTTAGAGGGCTTAACCCAAGTAAGTGGCTGGCCTGGGCTGGATTCATCAACTGCTTCTCAGATTATCCTTCTTTGTCTCAGACACTGAAGGTTGCAGGATGGAAGATGAAGCAATGGAAGGTGCTTGGAGGGAGGAAGGAGCGCTGCAGAGCTCCAGGGAGCACCACAGGCATGGAAAGGGGTCTGGAGCCAAGGATCTCAAAGGAAATTTGCCTAACTGGAGAGGAACAAACCCCCATTTATTAAATGCCAACCCTGTGCAGGAACTCTCCCAGTCACTTTATGTGTTATCATTTTGCCTAATTAACAGGGAATGGAAGGAGTTGAATAATGTCTTTGTTTATGCAATTTGGCTATAAAGCGAAGTAAAAATTCTGCCGGGTGAATCCAATACCCTATTGACTTTCACATTGCATTAGACACCATCCCCCTGGCTATGGCTGCTCTGCTGATCTCTTTCCTGGAAGTATCACTTTTCACACGCTCGATTATCATAGCAAATTTGTGTCATCTCAGTCACCGCGAGGCCCTCTTAAAGGGATGTTGTCATCATCAGTTTTGTTCCAAAATATATATTTCCCTCCAAAGTATGATGGGATTAAGATGGTGTCATTGTTTCCAGAGCCAAATGCAAGAAGGCCCCATTTGTGTTTTCCGTCTTCAGATCCTAATTTCTTAATTCCATACATTGGATCCTTGCTGTGCGAGTTTCCACAGGGAGAGAGGCTCAGGGCAGACATAGGAGCCAAGGGAGCAGTCAGGCTGGTCCAAAGTCCAGAGCAACTCGCAGGCGGGCCTTGCAGGCCTTTTCTTTGCAAAGTCACTGGAATACTTGATTGTTGCTTTTTTAAAATTATTATTACTATTATTTCAGCAGCTCCCACTACAGAAGCCCTTATAAAACATTACTGAGAAGACTAATAAGAAGAAAAAGCAGCCACTGATGGATTCTCAGAAAGAAAGCATTCGATTTAACTACAGGGCAAGACGGCTCTGATTACCACAGGCCCAGCTGACAGCAAGGTTGCCAGGCAACACTTGCTCTGCCAAGAGAGTGGTGGTGGAATGAAGCAACCATGTGGTTTGTATTACCATTTCCCAACTTTTTAGGGTTTAGAGAGGAGAACGTCACCAGCGATGATAATTCAGTTTGGAATGAATGCTTTTTCAATGCAGTGTTCAGTGTTTCCTTTACTGCTGATTTGTGTTAAATCCTAAAGTCCACAGATAGTCACATTTTACAACGTGGACAAGATAAGGCACAGGGGGATGTCAAGATCCTACTATAGGCAAATAACAAAGTTTCTGGCCACGTTTTCTTTAAAACAAAAACAAAAGAAGAGAAAAATAAAAATCTCTCTAGCTTTTCTAAGCTGCTGGTTACAGCTCTTATAAAAGATAGCACAGGAAGAAGAAACCAGAGCCAAACAATAAGCAAAATTCTGCCTTCCATTTACTTATATGCAGCATCTTCTTTAGAGTTGGAGTTGAGTTTTTTAAAATCTCAAGTCAGAAAACTTGACATAAGCCAATCAATTTGTGTAAGCTCATGTTAAACCATAAAATGCAAATGTTTTCATTTGTTATTTATTATCTAAAGTTTTTTTTTTTTTTTTTTTTGGTTTAAAAAGAGAGAGAGAAGTCTGGCATAATTCACTTGGAAGTCTCCTGGGTATTCTTGGAAATATTATTCTCAGAAAGTCTGAAACACTAAATTGGAACAAATGATTCCATTCATAGACAAATTTGCAGAGTCACATGGTTTGCTTGCATGGAGTTCAGTGAAACACCTTATGAGTTTAGCCCTTTCTCAGGGAAGACTCCTTCTCCATGGTGCACCCCAGGGTCCAAATGGCATTGCTTCCAGTCCTATCCCTTTAAGAACGTGTATTTGAAAACTCACATTGTTCAAAATAATTTTAGCAGAATTCCCATCCTCTTGCCTTCTTGGAACATTTGAAGGATCCTGGGAAGCTCAGTAAGACATTGCGTTCCTGGAGGCCAGGCCTTCCCGCCAGAGGATCCAAAGCAGCTAAAACCAGGAGGAAGCCATAGCTGGTAGTCATATGTTTCTGCAAAAACTCTCCAATAAAGAAAAAATTAGCTTGTCAGTCATGATGCCCTCGTCTAAACAAAATGCAGTTTGACTTAAAGAGATGTCAAACATAGTCATTTGGGCTCCAAAATTATGCTTTGCAAAATGCTAAATTAGTTTTGTCAAAACTTAACCTTGGTTCTCCAAACATTGTCAGAACTTTCAAAGTTCAAGAAAAGAAGGCAGCATTTGTGGTTTGGATGAACATTATTCTTTGTATTTATTCTATGTAACATCCATCAAGCCATCAATCGTCTGTTTGTCCATCCATTCACCCGGGAACCATTGAATTCTTATGTGCTGTACCTTGGACACAAAAATAAAAAGACACATCTGTGGTCTCAAGGCTTGTAGTCCTAGGGAGAAGACTGACATGAATGAATTGTAGAGTCCAATAAAATGACCGCTGAAATGGACAGGCAGAAAAAGCAGGTGGGATGTAAGGGCTGTAATGTAGAACTTGTTCAGGATACTCTGGGAGCTGAGCTAAAGATAGACCATTCTTTCTTTAACAGTCATAGACGAGCTTGAGATCACCTTATTTTTTCTCTTGAGATGTACATGATTGATGGCACATCACAGGTAACTTTCTTGAAAAAAAATGCAGAAAGAGAAGGAGAATATTTGGCAACAATTGAATGGTGGGTTGTCCACCACTAGCTGTATTGACACATTTTCTCACCTTTTAAGAAAACATAAGAGGATGCAAGTGAGTGACAGTGACATTATTGCATGAATAATCTAAATCTGATCTAATTTGCTTAGAAGCAAATATTTTGAAAATTCTTATACTTAATTACCTCTTATGCATGACAGATTTCAAATAGATTGTGAATTGGATTGTTTCATTGCAGTTGACAAAGACTTGTTAAAAAAAAAAAAAAAAAAAACCTGCCAAAGACATCCTTAAGGAGTTTGCATTCTTCTAGGTTAGAAAGTTGGCTTTTAAAGTACATCATTTTGGAAACAATTGATAAAAAATAAATTTGACTTTATAATTTGATTTTTGATAATTCTGGGTGTCATCAGCCACACAAACTGTGACAAGCAGACCTGCCCTCCTAATTTTGCAGGAATAATAATGAGAAAAGTAAGATGGACTCCACATTTCTTTATAGCGGTGGAAGTGCTCGCTCTCTCTGCCATAGCACTTTAAATACAGCCACAGAAGGAAATTATGAAGGCAAACCTGGTGGTCTTTATTGAAGGATTTTTATTTCCAATAGAAGATGTTAAAGAATGTAGCTGAGTAACTTATTCATTAGGCCCAGAGGGGTGGTGGCTAGAGTAGGATGTTCCTTATCCTAGAATCTGTAAGGCTTGGCGACTTAGAGATGAAAGGATATGCTGAACAAGGCAATATTCTCTTTATGTTGTAGGTTTAAAGGGTTGGTTCTGTACATACTACCAAACAAACCTTTGTAAAACTAATAAGTTAGATGTTCTCATTTTTCTCTTTGCACAATCAGTCCAATAAAATATTAATGAGGGGGTCACTTGTTGATCTTTTTTGTCACTAGGACTGAAAATTAAAAATCCTAGATTAGTGGTACCTTGGTCTACTCCTTTTTGTCATCGAGATTGTACCATATTTCTGTCAAACAGAATATCTATACTAAAAACATCACGAGGCTTTAGACTTGACTAAATTAAAGGCAGAGAATGAATTTAATGTGAATCTCTCAAAAATTTGATTCTTTCAATCTACCTGCTATCAATCTCAGTATTTTCGCTGATCATAGTTTGATGTTGGTCACAGACCCGCTTACCAGGGAATGCTCAGTGGCTTGGCACATGACAGCACTCAGAGCTACCCAAGGAAGGTAGTTTCTTCCTGGGAAGTAACAGTAAGTATTTCTGGGCCCACTGGTGTTCTTAATGCCTGCTGGAATGTTCTTCTTGGCTCCTTTGTTTAGAAGTCTATAATCAGTGTCTATTTATTTAAATATATCTACCGTATTTGCCCGCGTATAAGACGATTTTTTGGTCCTGAAAAATACGTATTTGCCGGCGTATAAGAGACTGGGCATATAAGACAACCCCCTAACATTTCCACTAAAAAATACAGAGTTTGTTATATACTCGCCATATAAGACTACCCCCCACTTGGAGGCATATTTTTCAGGGACAAAAAGTCGTCTTATACGCCGGCAAATACAGTATCTATCTATATCTATATATCTATATCTATATCTATATCTATATCTATATCTATATCTATATCTATATCTATATCTATATCTATAACTATATCTATATCTATCTATCTATATCTATCTATCTATATCTATCTATCTATATCTATCTATCTATATGGAGAGGGGGGGCAGTGCATGAAATTTGTGCACAGGGGGAATGTGTGTCTCTCAGTCCAGCCTGCACCCTCTCTAATCTGGGTCTCCTCAAGGGATGTCCGATTGCCCTCTCACAATCCAGGACTGCTGGCTCCCAACAGTTCACCTACCAACCTGCCTGATTGCCCCTAACTGCTTCTTCCTTCCAGCCTGATCACCCCCTAACCACTCCCCTGCCAGCCTAATTGCCCCTAACTTCCCTCCCCTGCTGGCCTATTCACCCCTAACTATCCTCCTCTGCAGGCCTTGTCCCCTCGAAGTGCCCTCCTGTGAAGGTCTGGTCACTCCCAACTTCCCTTCCCTGCAGGCCTGGTTGCCCCTAACTGCCCTCCCCTACTGGCCTGGTCACCCCTAACTGCTCTCTACAGGCCTGGTCTCCCTCAATTTCCCTCTTCTGTGGGCCTGGGTGCCCCCAGCTGCCCTCCCCTGAAGGTCTGATCACCCCCAACTGCCCTCCCCTGTAGGCCTGGTCCCTCCCAACTGTCCTCCCCTGCAGGCCTGATTGCTTATAACTGTCCTCCCGAGCAGGCCATCTTATGACAGTCGTCTTGTGTCCACATGGGGGCAGCCATCTTTGACCACATGGGGGCGGCCATCTTGTGTGTTAGAGTGGTGGTCAATTTACATATCACCTCTTTATTATATAGGATATATTTGTTGTTATTGTTAATCCTCACCGGAAGCTATTTTCCCTTTGATCTTTAGGAGAGAGTGGAATAGAGAGGAAAAGACAGAGAGAAACATCAATGTGAGAGAAACATTTCAATTGGTTGCCTCCTGCACGTACTCCACCAGGGCTCGGGTGGGGAGGAGCCTGCAACCAAAGGCACATGACCTTGAATGGAATCTAACCCAGAACCCTTTGATCTACATACAGGCCAACACTCTATCTGTGAGTCAAACTGGCTAGGTCAAAAATGTTTCCAAGTAAAAACAAAACAGCAAACTAAACCTTCTTAGCCTTTTCAGAATATCTATGTGCCTCATTCTACCAATGGACATTGAACACTTACCATCTATGGTTGCCCCAGGACCACGAATGCTACCCCTGGCTCAATGATGCTGCACACAGCCTCCTGTAAATGAGGAGTCTATGGATTACAGTGCCCTAGATGCAAAGGCCTGTTTTCCTAATGCCTGGTGCCTACTAAAACTTGCAATTTGATGGCTTTTCTGCCCTGCCTATTTCTGTAGGCCTCTTCCCTCAACACTTGACCTTGTCCCCTATTCCTTAGCTCATTCATGACAGACAGGCATTCCCACACAGTACCTAGTTCTGCCATGGGCACTTCAGATTTTATCCGATAGCTTGGGAACTGATCCCCTTCTTAGATTAGATTCCTTGGGTTTAGGAGTGCTGGAGCTAGCCCCACTGTTCTCTCCTATGTTCTTACCCCTCCCTTGGCCACAATTGAGATGGACTCTAGTGTTGCCAGCTCTTCCCTAGCCTCCCTTCTGTCTAGGAGTTTGCCTACTCATTTCCTCTTCCTCTGCTTCCCTCCAGTGCCTGCTAGTACAATAGGTTTTACTGCAGACAATCAGCACCTTAATGTGAATTATTTTATTTGACCCTTTGTTGACAGAGAAATAGAGATAGGGGTTTTGGAAACTTCTAAGGTGAAACAAGAAGAAAAGGAAAGGCCAACTTCTAAAAAAAAAAAAAAAAGAAGTGGAAAGACAGAGGAAGCAGAAATTGTGGACATCAAAGGCAATTTGATAGCCTGTCACTAACTTATTTGCCCAGCCTTCCAGCTCTGGTCACTCTGAACATGCCAAGTTTTGCCTTGTACTATTGTTCCTGTGCACATATGTGTTCATTCATCTAGTCCTTCAGTTGTTTTCTTTGATTACCAATCTTGTGCCAGTTATATTATAGGTACTTGTTCTACCATGGTGCACAAACTGAATTCTCATGAAGTCTAGTGGGGAAGAGATAGGAATCAAACTATCACATGGTAAATATGTATATAGGATGGGGGAAATATATGACACAGAAAAATGTTATAATAGGTGAATTTGACCAGATCAGTGACACATAGAAAAATATACCCAGGGAAGTGGCAAAATTGCTGAGAATTTGTAGAAATATAGGACATAGCTCAATGACTACAGAAAAAACTACCTTCCCTGGAAAAGAGAGGAGTAGTACAAAGGAGCATTGTGTATTCAGAGAACTGATAGAAGGCTTGAAGGTGCGGGAGGAAGAGTGGTGAGATATTTTATAAGATGGTGCTGGAAAGCTGGGTAGAGAATCTTATACATATATGAAGCATTTAGTTCTTTGTTCTAAGAGCAATGGAAACTTGTTTATTATGTAACAGTGTGCCACGAATTTAGTGGCTTAAAAAATAATAAACATTTAGCATGTCACAGTTTCTGTGCATCAAGAATCCAAAAACAGCTTATCTGGGCAGTTCTGGCTTGAGATCTTTTATGAGGTTGTAGTTAAGATGTTGGCCAAAACTCTGCTGTAATCCAGCGTCTTGATGGGAATGAGGGTCTACTTCTAAAGTGGCTCACTGATGTAGCTGGCAAATTGGTACTGGTTATTAGTAAGATGTCTCAGCTGCTCTTCATGTCAACCTCTCTGCAGGGCTGCTTGACTATCCCAAATAACATAGCAGCCATCTTTCTCAAGAGCAATTGATGAGAGAGAGAGAGAGAGAGAGAGAGAGAGAGAGAGAGAGAGAGAGAGAGAAACAGAGACAGAGAGACAGAGAGAGAGAGCTCCATTAAAACACCTAACCTCAAAAGTCACTTAGCACTTCCACCACATTTTGTTTGTTAAAAACAAGTCACTAATTAGGTTCTACCTTTTGAAGAGTAGTGTCAAAGAATTTGGGACATATTTTAAAACACACAAACCATTAAAGAGTGTTAAGCAGGAACAGTGACATGATCAGACTTGCTTTTCAACAATATTAATTTAAATGGAAAGCAAATTAAATAGGGCCAGTACTGGCTAACATATATTAGAATGACCCAGGTGTGAATCACTGGTAGGGTGCTAGAATAGGATGCTGGTGAAGATAAGAGAAGTGAAGGGCTTAATATACATTTAGAAGGTAAAATGAGTCTTAGAGATAAATTGAACTTGGCAGTTGAAGAAAAGGTAATATTGTAGTTTCCTAGTTTTCTGGTTTGCCATAGATAGATATTGCAGCATTCAGTGACATGCAATTCAGTGACATGATACCAATTTTGGTCTATCAATGGGGTTATTATTAGTTTTATTTAAGACATTATGTTTGAAATAACTAGGTATCGTTACCAAGTGGTTCTTTGGTCATAAAACTCTAGAACTAAGAATTCTGACTTAAAAGTTATAAATTGGTGAATCATCCAGGAATAGATAAAAACGAATTCTCTGGGTTTGATGAGATCTCCCAGGGAAATAAAAAAATGATATGAAAATAAAAGATAGTTTGGGGAGATTGTGTTATTTGTTTTGTTTGTTTTGTTTTTGTCAGCAAGTATTTCCCTTCCTCCCTCTTTCCCTTCCTCCTTTTTTCCTCCCTTTCTATGGGACCAGTATACTTCTCTGTCCCATCAGAGATTGCCTTGGCCATGTGATTTGTGTTAGCCAATTAGGTATCAGTGGGTGTGACAGGAGCAGATGTATGAAGATATAGTAGCTCTTGGGTTTGTGCTTCTTCCTTTTGCCTTGAAGAGAACATACCTTAGATTGCCACTGGTACATGAAGGGGTTGGCTGACCTGGACCCTATCAACTGAGCCTGGCCTATATGAGTTGAGCCCAATATACAGATACATGAGCATTAAAAAAAATGGTTATTTTTATAAGCCACTAAGATATTAAGGTTTATATTTGTTATTGTTATGCAGCATTTCTTTCATAACAGTTGACTGTTACAAGGGCCTAGGATCTATAGCAAGGAATACTATTCTTTAAAGTCCTTATTAGACCACATGTATTTTAAGAGCAGTATTTATGTCTGATACATGATTATAAGAGCAAAACCCAAAATAAAAACTTAGTCAAGTTTTTCTTGAGTGTATTCATGGATCCAAGTCTGGTTTATGCATAGCTGTTTATCTAGCATGAATGTCTAAAAGCTACACTGATATGTTCTTAGAATAGTTCTTCTGAGTAGGTTTTTCCCCCGTGTAACAAGAGGTCCCACCTCACTGAGATTTATCAGTCATCAAGGTCAACAACTGCATTTCCCCCCTTTCTCTGAGTACATTTTTATTATATATAGTAAAGAAATGCTTAAGAAAATTGATGCTCTATCCCCTATGTTCATATTTTAAGGCATAAGTTATTGTTGTAAAAGCAGATTTCAAGAGAACCATTTACTTTAAAAAAAGGTTATTAGTGGCCACAAACAAGCCTGTAAATAGTGTGCCAGTGAATGAAAGCAATCAAAGTGGTTCTTTGGCTACTAACGTTTTTATAAGAGCTGTGATTAGTTATGAGGTAATTGTGAAAGATGATGAGTTAGACTCAAAGAAAGAAAAATAGTTCCTCTAGTTTAGCAGCTGTGGAATCTTTTGGTAATTGCTGGAATATTCCTTTTCAGTAAACTTAAAACTTGCTTATATCTTAACTGTCTCCTTTTTTTTATCACTTCCTTCTTCAGTGTAACTCTAAATTATATTTGAGAAGGACAGCACTTAGATTTATATGTTACCCCTGTTGAAAAGATTTTTAAAAAACCTCTATAGGAAAATCCAAAAAAAGTAACTGCATTTAAAACATTTGACTCTCATGTTTTGGATATTAAAATGTTATTCCCCTCCCAGGAACTCATCTTAAAGGTCCATAAAAATTGTATGCAAGTTTACACACAGGACAAGTGTAGTTGTCCAGTGTTTATGTGTGACATGTGAAATTATACCTTGCCTAGTTTGACCACAGTGTGAAAATTTAAAGTATAAACATGATCAAAAAGAAGAGTGGTTTTAGAAATGGAGAAACAACAACATTCCATTCTCCCAGAGCCTTTTCAGTCTCTCAGTCAGACAGCTCCCCCACTCCCTCCTCCCATCAGTCACTAGAAACAACATCCCGTTCCCCACACCATCCCCCGCCTGGAAGGAAAGGGCACCATCAATTCTGAGAAAGAAATTGCCAAAATAACACAATTTATTGGATTTGATACTTTCTCACAGAAACTGCCAATCAGCTTCAGATGCAAATCTACCTTCCTGTCCCTCACCCAAGCACTTAGCTAGAGAAAACACCCTAAAACTCAGGAGACACTTTGCCTTAAACCAAAGAATAATACAAAGGACATTGTCATCTTGGTATTTTTGTCTTTTTGGCTACACATCTCTCTCTCTCTCTCTCTCTCTCTCTCTCTCTCTCTCTCTCTCTCTCTCTCTCTCGTCTTTTCATTTAGTTCAGGGATCAAAAAAGTTATTTTAACCAAAAACATCACATGAACATGGTTTAAAAACAGCAAACAGGACAGAAATGTAAGAAATAAAAAATAAATGTCTCCTCCACACCCTAACCCTTTTTCCAATTTTCTTACACTTCAAAACAACAGAAGTTCTGTGAGGGGAAGAGTGTGTGTGTGTGTGTGTGTGTGTGTGTGTGTGTGTGTGTATGTGTGTGAGGGGAGGTAGAATGGAGATAAAATATTGATATTGATTTATTTTTAATTAAAAAATGTAATTGCACACATTCTTCTCTCTTCACCTCCCATACACACACACACACACACACAAAAAAAAAACTCCCAAACAAACAAAAGACAAATCCAACCACAAACAAACAAAAAAACCCTACAAACTTTTGCTATTTGGAAGTCTAAGAGAATTGCTGTTTGAAGGTCTTTCAGATTAAGCTCCTTCCAAAGACATTTCCAGTATAACCAAACAAAGAGAAACACTGGTACCCAGCCAGCCACAGTCCCCGCCATCTCTGATTTAGTGCAATTTGTTGATGATTAAATCAAAGAGAAGATGGAGATGGGCTCATGGAATAGGAAAGCAAACAACTAGGAATTCAAATCCCCCCCATTTATTTATATTTAAAATACTTTGTAACTATTATTTTAGGTGACCAATTCATGTACATTTAGGATGATTTTATTGGTAGGAAAAGTCTCTTTGCGTTTTCTTCTTCATTATAAAGGCTTGTGGAATGTTTTCTGAGGACAGAACTTCTTCCTCACGGAGTCATTTTTCCTAGACTGTTAGGAGGGTCTCCTCTTGGTAAACAATGATGTCAGTTAAAATGTTTTTAGTACTTTCCTTTCCCATCCAAGTTGGCTTAATATGTTTTGGTTCTCTATTACTTACTGTTTTAAAAACAGATTGAAAAATTTGCTCACCAGGAGAACAATGATTAACTAAATCTGTAAGGTGCCAGTTGACTTGCTATCAATAGCTTAAAAGAAAATCTAAATCCATGACTAATGGCCCAGGGGTTTACTACTTGCTTCCAGGAGCCTCTTTAGATCAAAGCACTATTTTTGAAACCTTTAATTTATTTCTTCCTTTTCCCCGTGTCTTTCCACATTTTAAAAAACTTACACACTCTATTAATAATAAAGATGTATATTCCCAGGCTACCTTCCCTTTTTAACTATACACTGGAGTCTCTGCAGACAGTTGTTCCTCTGAGTTTCCATTCCTGGGTTTGTCAGGAGATAGTGGAGGATTGGTTAAGAGCTTAGGCCTGGAGAACAGCCTGGGTATTCTATCTGTAAAATCTTTGCCTAGCCCAAATTCACAGGGAATTTCTGCTATAATTTATTCTGAAAGATTTTTACTTTTAGATTTTATATTTAGATCTCTAATCAATTTTGAATTAATTTTTATAAGAGGAACATTTTGCATATAGATGCTCAATTATCCCAGCATATTTGTTGAAAGAACACCTTTTGCTAACTAATTGCCTTTGAAACTTGATTAAAAATCAGTTGTCACTGTATTTATAGCTGTGTTTCTTAATTCTCTATTCCATTTTACTGATTTATTTGTCAATTTTCACATAGCTATCATATCATCTTAATTACTATAGTTTTATAACAAGTCTCAAAGTCAGGTAGAATTAGTTTTCCAACTTTATTCTTCATTTTCCAAATTGTCTTAACTATTCTAGGTCCTTTACATTTTCATATGAATTTTGGAATCAGCTTGTCAATATTTATAAAAACTGCCTATAGAAATTTAATATATATATATATATATATATATATATATATATATATATATATTTATATATTATTGATATTTTTTACAGAGAGGAAGAGAGAGTGATAGAGAGTTAGAAACATCAATGAGAGAATCATCAATCAGCTGCCTCTTGTACACCCTCTACCAGGGATGTGCCTGCAACCAAGGTACATGTCCTTGACTGGAATCGAACCTGGAACCTTTCAGTCCACAGGCCGATGCTCTATCCACTGAGCCAAACAGGTTTTGGCTGCCTACAGAAATTTTTATTGTGATTGCGTTTAGTCTATAGATCAATTTGGGGAGAATTGACATCTTAATGAAGGATTGCTATCTATTCATTTCCTTCAGTCTTTTTCAATTTCTTGTAATAATGTTTTGTAGATATTCACTTATTAATTTTGCATGCCTATTGTCAGATTTATTCCTAAGAAGCTTGTAGTTTTAAATTATTTTGAATGGTATTTAAAAAATTTTAATTTTCATTGACCAGCATGGCTCAGTGGTTGAACATTGACCTATGAACCAGAGGTTAAGGTCACATGTCCAGATTGTAGCCTTGATCCTCAGTTTGGGGTGTGCAGGAGGCAGCCAATCAATGATCTCTCACATTGATATTTTCTCTCTCTCTCTCTCTCTCTCTCTCTCTCTCTCTCTCTCTCTCTCCTCTCTCTCTCTTCCTTCCTCTCTCTGAAATTAATAAATACTATTTAAAATTTTTAAATTTTCTATAGGTTTTTGCCAGTATATAGAAACAATTTTTTATTTTATTTTATTCTATACCCTTGATAAATTCACTATTAGGTCTAGCTGCCTTGTATAGGTTCCATGGTATTTTTTTTCCAAATCTTGTTGTTTGACAATAAAGAGACAGCTTACTTCTTTCTTTCCAATCTGGTGCCTCACATTTCTTTTTCAATTCTAATTGCACTAGCTATAACCTTCAGTACAATGTTTAAATGGATACGATTAGTTCAGACATCCCTGTATTTTTCTGATCTTAAGGGGAAAATATTCAGTCATTCATCATTAAGTATGATGTAGCCATAGGTTTTCATAAGTCCCTTTTATTCCTAGTTTGCTGGGTTTTTTCCAGAAATGTACATTGAATTTTGCCAAATAAACAAGGTTTAAGTTTATGTGGACTGCAAAAAAACAAAAGCTTAAATTTTCATCATTGAAACATAGGTTCATTTTGATAGAGACATGCTGAATACAAAGGACTGAAATAAATGAGTAATCGTTAACATAAAATAATAGAACATTTTAATAAAATTAATAGGTTTTCTTGAACATTAACTTAGCAGACATTGAATAACTGCAAAAATTAATAAGCCTAACACAAATAAACCTATTTTTCTTGTTCTCCGAAAGTGAAATATCTCCTTTTGCGCACACCAAACAAGTCAGTCTAACACTAATGACATGCCAATCAGCTTCCAAAATATTCTTTCCTAGTATTAGTGGAGATAAATGGTGCCCCTGTGCATAAGGTGCATAAGAGAAAGGAATGCAACACGATTCTAAGTAATTAGTATTTAGCAAACATTGTAGTTCATTATTGATAATTATTTATAACAGGATATTGTAAAAATTAAGTTATGAATCTAAAATTTAAAAAAATATATTTTTATTGATTTCAGAGAGGAAGGAAGAAGGAAAGAGAGATAGAAACATCAATGATAAGAGAATCATTGATTGGCTGCCTCCTGCACTCCTCACATGGGGGATTGAGCCCACAACCCAGGCATGTGCCCTTGACCAGAATCGAACCCAGGACCCTTCAGGCCCCAGGCCAACACTCTATCCACTGAGCCAAACCAGTCAGGAAAAGTTACGGATATTTTATTAAAACGTATCTTACATACCTTTATATTGGCTGGGCCGCAAAAATATTCATTGTGGTCTGCGTGCAGCCCATGGGCCAAGAGTTTGACATGCTTGGTCTAGAGAGTCCCTGGGCTAAAAGTGAAGTGATAAGAAAAAATTGCTAGAAAGAACCATTGATGTTTTGAATGATGCCAGGGAGATTGTGTAATGTGAAGATTTGTAACTGAGATTTTCTACATTTTATCTATGTTGATTATCTTACTGCTATTCAACTGAACTAAAATTTGTTTGTATACTTGGAGATACTGTTTATGATGGTGGGCAAGAAACAAAATTGGAGGAATATCTTATATTGGTAGAAAGAATAAGGGCAGGCATATGACATAAGCGGAAGTGCTGCCATTAATCTGTACAATATCCATGCAAAGTTGACCCAGGAAGAGGTAATATAAAGTAGGGCTTTATCTAAGTGCCAGGTGAGGATCTTTCTTGAGACTATTTGATGGTTTGAAGGCAAGAATTTCACATCTTTGGTAGAGGAATACAAGTTTCTATTATGGCTACATCTGAGACAGCCAAGTTTATGGACTAAAGTGTATGGAGTGCTCTAGGTTTCAGCAGAGGCCAGAGTACTCTTTTAAGGAATAACAAAGGTTTTCTTTATTTTCTTAGGTGTCATCCAATTCCTTTTTATTTTTTTGCTTTTTCATTTCTGTGCCCAATATTTTTACTTTTTCACATCACTTATTTTTTTCTTTCTTTCAAAAAATTGCTTTAATGTTTTATTACCTGTGCCATGCATCTCCTACTAACATGCTACCTGCCACTCTTGCAGGGAAGGCCTTTATGGGAGCAAAGATAATTTTAGACAGGCAGAAGGAGAAGAGGAAATAGGCTGGGAACAAAAATGCTTTTTCTGCAGCAACCAAAATGCATTTCATGGAATGGGGAGACGTTGCTGTAGTGGACAGTTAGGCCTAATCAAGATGGAGCCTTGGAAAGAATAGTAAACAGGAGCTATGCCCATAGCCTGCAGAGCAGTTTCTCCTTCTGACTCATGCAGCAGAAATATGACACCACAGTGATAACTCAGTGATCTGATATTTTGAGTCATGGTATCCACCACCTTAGGGAATTTTCCTTCCCATAGGGCCATAGCAAACTTCTCTGTGGACTTACACAGACACAAGTGGCAGATATAAGATACTGTTATCCAACACAGAGTCTAACATACTTCCAAGTCAATAAACACCTATTGAACACCTACTATGCGCAAGGCACTGTAAAGAATGGTTGAGTTTAAAGTTGCACAAGCCGTGGTCTTTAATTTTTTAGGAGTTGTCATTCAGAAAGCACACAAAAAGCTATTTTAACTGAAGGTTGAAAAAAAAATAAAAACAAAGATTATAAGAGAGGAATAATGTACAGTGGGAGTCTAGGGGAGTGAGAAGTTATTTCTTGCTATATAATAGAGGGAGGCTTCATGGAGGATTTGGAATTTCATCTGGATTCTAAATAGGGACGAAAATTGAGGAAGGAAATATAATGTGAAAACATAGAGATAAGAAAATGCAGAGGGCATGTGTAAAGCTAATGATGGGAAGACAGCATTGAAAGGACATTTCAGATGAGAACATGAAACCTGCTAGGATCCATATTAAGCAGGCTGGACTTTGTTCTGTAGGCAAAAGGGAAATCCTTGATGGGCTTTAAAGAAGCATGATGATATGATATCATTTTACAGATGGGTAATTACATCGGTAGCTATGTAATGATGCAATCAAGGGAGTGGAGGCAGGGAGAATGACCAGGAGAGAGAAGGAATAGAGCCAATTCTTAGCAAGAGGAGCAGAAAGGCACATGGGATACTAGATGACCTGACTTAGAGTCCTGGCCTTAGAAGCCATGACCTTGGGGGAAGTTTCTCACTTTTTCTCTATAAACCAAGGATAAGAATAGTAGATATTTCATAGGGTTATAAAGATTAAGTGAATTAATATATGTAAAGCCCCCAGATCTGTGTCTATAAAATAGTCAGAACTCAATAATGTTATGTATTATTGGTTAGGCAATAGTAAGAACAGATAATAAGGAGTGGATTAAAAAATTATTATACTAAACTAGAGGCCCAGTGCACGAAATTCATGCATGGGTGGCGGGGGGGTGGGGGGGGCGCTATGTGTGTGTCCCTCAGCCCAGCCTGCACCCTCTCCAATCTGGGACTCTTCAAAGGATGTCTGACTGCCCATTTAGATGCCCAACTAAATGGACAGTTGGACATCCCACTCACAATCCAGGACTATTGGCTCCCAACTGCTTGCCTGCCTGCCTGCCTGCCTGATTGCCCCTACAGCTTCTGCCTGTCAGCCTGATCTACTTTTAACTGCTTCCTTGCTGGCCCAATTGCCCCTAACTGCCCTCCCCTGCTGGTCACCCCTAACTGCCCTCCCCTGCCAGCCTGGTTGCCCCCAACTGCCCTTCTCTGCTGGCCTGATCACCCATAACTGCCCTCCCTTACTGGCCTGGTTGCCCTTAACTGCCCACCCTCCTCCCCTGCCAGCCTGGTTGCCCCTAACTGCCCACCTCTTCAGCTCTGGTCACCCCATACTGCCATCCCCTGCAGGGATGGTAACCCTCAACTGCCCACCCCTGCCAGCTTTCTCCCCCCAACAATTGCCCTCCCCTGCAGGGATGGTAATCCCCAACTGCCTTCCCCTGCAGGCCTGAGTTCCCCAACTTCCCTCCCCTGCAGGCCTGGTTCCTCCCACCTGTTTCCCTTGCAGGGATGGTATCTCCCACCTGCCTTCCCATGCAGGCCTGATGGTCTGCAGCTGCCCTCCCCTGCTGGCCAACTTGTGGTGACCATCTTGTGTCCACATGGAGGTGGCCATCTTGTGTGTTGTAGTGATGGTATCTTTGTATATTATATCTTTATTGTATAGGATGATTATGTTATTATTTATATTGGAATTATTTTCAGCTTTTTCCTCTAGTAAACATAATTCTGCCATTTAGTAAGCAAAAACAAAAAAATCAAGTTATTGCTATAGCACTTATGTTTTATCTATTTTCTGTGACTGATTTCTTCATGAATATATCTCAGACTTTGAGATGGTCTCAGAAGTTGCCCCTGATGTATATTAGTTTTAAAAAGGAGCTTGAAAAATATAATAGTCACTTGAGTTATGGTGGTCAGAGTTAGTTGTAATCCATGTGTTATCATATCTACCTGTCTATCCATCTACTAGTATCTCTAATAAATCTATTTGTTAATTTATTTCTTACCCTGCACCTAACCTCTGAGAAGTTAAAGACCCGAAGTTCCTTTGCAGATTTAAATATGTAGGCTTCATCCTCCTTTCATGGCAGGGAAGGCTGCATTCATTACAGTTTAGAATGATAGTCCACCAATACCTGCACTGCTTTGCTTTGCTTGCTTTGTTCTGCCTCCACCATGGAAGCCATTGCTGCCGAACAGAGGGAGACATTGGCTAGAAGCAGTGAGAGGGCTGGAGAAGGCCATCTTCAGTTGCCCTGCATGCCACCGTAGGTCCCCTCCTCTGGAATCTTGGCAGAAAGGCATAAGGCAAAATAAGTCTGACAAGAGAAAGCAAAGAGGCCGGTCTCTTTGCTACAGACCCAAGAGAAAAAAGGAAAGTGGGGAGGGGGTAGGAGATAAGCAATCCTCCTTTACTGTTTCCTGTGCCCTCTCATGTGGACTTATCTATGCGGCAGACCACACTGAGAATGTGAAGGTCATGATAACTGAGACATCTGCCGTTAACATCTAACTGTAAAATGTTTATCTTGATCTACTTTGGGCTTTAATAATAATGTCCTAAGAAAGCAACCATAGGTAAGTGTCAATGGGATGGCAAAATAGGCAAAACACATAGGAATGTGGGTGTTCCAGTGACGAATGAGGTCTCCTCAGCTAGTTCTCTGGGCACCATCTGACCTTCCTGATTTAGGGGGGTCTCTACTCAGCAATAGACACCTGGCTGTCTCCTTTTTCACTTCTGACAGAGGCTGAGGTTGAAGGAGCAGAGACCCATGTGCCTGAGTTCTCTAAATACACTGGACTCAGGTGAGTCAACAGAACAGGCAGGGTGATTTTGGGATTTCAGACGCCCCGCTGGTGCTGTCTTCTCAACTCCGCTGAGCCCTTATCTGGCGTCAGGAAGAGATTAAGTCACATGCAGCCGCCTTTCAAAATAAACACCAAGGACTATTTACGGGCAGGAAAATTTGTTCACGAAGTACTAAGTGCAAAAGCCTGTGATAAACACTGTGTACAGTAGGATCTGTACTTGTGAGCCTAACCAAATTAACCGGACACATCTCAGTGTGCCTCGGGAGACTTGGCCAAATCCAGCCATGGCCAGTGCCTCAGCTGGGGAGAGGGGGTGGGGATTGCTCTATCTATAAATGGGAGTGTGTTTATTTCTCTCTATTTCCTATCACAAATGTCATTTTCAATTTTCAAAATAAGAAAGACACTAACCCAAAACTTCACAGCAAGAAAGTGCTGGAGCTTCCACCGATGTCCTTGAGAAGCTGGTCTTCCCAAGTGTGACGATGCCTTGGAAATTACGTACTAGTCCTGTTTCCCTTTTGCTTTCATTAGTTTTGTCTTCATTTTTGTTTTTTGCACAGACAGCATAGAGTGGCAATCCTCTTCTCCAATAAGGATTCTGGAGTGTGTGTGTGTGTGTGTGTGGGGGGGGGGGTGGAAGAATCTAGAAAAGGAGAGATTCCTCTTCCCCACAATTTCATGTGCCAATCCGTTTCCTGCATAAACCACCCCTCCCCCAACTTCCTGCCTACATCCCATTAGCAGAAAAAGAAAAAAACGGGCCAAACTCCAACCACTTGGAGAAATATCCCAGTCCCTCGCTGGCTGCCCATCATCTCAGGGAAGTGCTGAGTGCAGCGAGGGGGCATGTGCTGGAAGAATCTGTCCTTACTTCTAGCCTAACCACTTGCAATCAATAATGTCACAGGGTTAGGTCAGCTTCCAGGCGTTTTCCCTTTTGCTTGTCTTTCTAGAACTGACAGCCTGTGTACTTACTGTGATAGCTTTTTTTTTTCCTTCGGAAAGCTGACTTTTAAAACCCTACAACAAAAGTTAACAGTTACACTTACACAAGAGAAAGTGAGGAAACTTCTGGCTGGTTCCTGTGTTTGCTCATCAACTGACATTATTTGGGCCCCTTCTGAAGAGGGAGAGAAACAGCAGGCCGCAGTTTAATTTAAACAACAGTGTGACAAGGAACTGGTCAAAGCCAGAAAAAAATCCTAGGCAAAGTGGAGCGAAGTGTGGGAAACTCTTTCTAGAATTTCAGCGATGCAGCGTTGATAAAAAAATAACAGAAGTCTCTCTTTTTCCTCTCTCAGGGCCCCCTTTATTCGCAACCTGAATGTGAAAAGTAAGAAATCCAGCTTACCTACACTTTACACTGTGCTAATTGTGTGTGAGGTGCCGTCATCTGAGAGTGGAGCCTCTCATCTCTTTTCTGAAGGACTTGGTGCGGAGCAAGCGCCTTGTCACCTCCTCTGTCCTTTGAGGGGTGTGTGAAGAGCGCCACAGTGGAATCTTTCATTCTTACTGCTGGCTTTGGGGAGGTTTACAGCTTCTGTTGTTTGGTCTCATCTTCCTCAACTGCACCAGCAGGATTCTGCCCCTCCCCATTATCTTTAGAGGCACATTTCCATGTCAAAGGCCTCCCTGGAGAGAAAGCCTCTTTTCTTCCACCCACCCCCCTGCCTTCTCGGTGGCTGCCTTACCTTAACTCCAACCTGCCCAGCCCTCCTCCACTGTAGCCACAGCAAGGAGCAGAACTTTATTTAGAAATCAAACCCAGAGAAATAGCTTCTCTCTGCGAAGGAGAAGAGCAGTTTAATTGCCCTTGAAAATACCAACGTGTAAGAAAGATCACTATCTCTTGCGGTAAAATAAACATAAAAATAAGAATCATTCTTCGGTGAAATTGTAGGTTTTCCTTAAGAAAAATGGAAACGCTAAAACCTTGATACGCTGCTAGAAAAATCCATAGCAGAGCTAATTAAGAAGAATTTATAAGGGAGCTGTGAGTTTAGTTTAATTTGTTTTCCATCTAGAATGCTACTGATGTAGCTCTCAGTTCTGGAGTTAGGCAAAGAAAGAATTCAGAACCAAGAGCTCTAATGCAAGAGGATGCTTGTATGGTATGCAAAACAGAAGTGCCCTGGAAGAGAAGAACTGAGTGGGCTGCTCAGAGCTACCTTGGCCTCTTAGAGAGAAAGTCACAGAAGCAGAAGAAGTGAGCCAGCTGGGCTTCATGGGCTCAGAAAACAAGTTAGAGAGACAAAAGTAGGCCCTTGAAGACAGGTTCAGGGGTTAGCCCAGGACAAGCTGCTGCTACCCATGGCACCACTGGTTGCAGGTCTGGGTGTTGGGGAGAATCCTTAGTGGTTAGGAGAGAAAAAGAAAAAATACAGGCTTAAGGAAAGAAGGTGCTCTGGAAAGATAGTATGCTCTGGGTCCTTTGCATTAAGGGTTTTTATCTGTTTTCTAAAGGCAGAAATTTTAGGGGAGATCTCAGGAGAGGATCTCGATAGAATATTTAACAGCCCTCCAGGTGTGTCCTTCAATATGCTGATTCATCAAAATGAGCATATAGGGTCAGGGTCTTGGTCTCTACAGACTGGCAGCCACTAGGATAGGGGCGTTATTAGTCAATGCTGCTGATCCTGATATCAGCCATAGGATTGATTAGTCTGGTTTTGCTGTTTTTCTGGGCCTGGAGCTGAAACACAATTGAGGTCTAAGACGCTATCTCTAATTTGATCAAAACTCTATTCTGTGGTCAACTGACCCGATATTTTTGTTCCTAAGATCATTTGATGCTGATCAGAACCGAATTGTCCTGAGGGGGTGGTCAAGCTTAAGGGGGTGGTCAAGCAAGGAAGAAGGAGGCAGATTGAGTCAGAATGCTGAAGGAGGCCAGTTTGAATCATCTATGGGTCTCAATTTCCCCATTCCACTTGCCAAAGAATTTTCCTAGCTTCTTACGATCCTGCCTCATATCTACTATCTCCTGATAAATTCATCCAATGGGTAATTCAATGGACACAAAAAAGCTTCTCCATGTTCATACCATGTTCTTATTCTTCTAAGGTTGGGGGAATCTTCAAACCCATCACTGCTTTTGCACTTAAGGCAGATCTTGGGAATCTAAATCCATTTATTTCCTTTCAATTTTCAAGATTAGAAGGCCTTCAAAATGGAGCTACACTTGAGAGTAGTTCTCGGGGGTTTTGATAAATGCTATTTAGACTCAAGTAAGATATTTCCCTGAAGCCACCAAAAGCCCAAGAAAGATCCCACACCAAACACCCATGAGGAGGAAGGCTCAGTCGCCTTTATTTGGTACAGTGCAACAGAGTGAAGTGTCTGTCCCTCTGGCTCCATCTTGTTCCAGCCTGTATTGTGCCTATGGCCTTTAGCTAATAGATCCTGCTTTAGACATGCTAATCGTTAGGGGAATTCTGCTTGGGGCTTGAGGTTCTTACTAAAACAGCCTCTCCCATTTTCCCTTTCCTTGACATAAAACAAGCCTGAACTCTGTACTTTCTTTAGATGGATTTGAAGATTAGGTCTTCCATCTTTTCGGTTGGCACCTACTCAATCAATAAACCTTACCTTATTCCAAACTCAGATGTTTTGAGTTTTAGCCTTTCTAAGCATCGGGTACACAGACTTTGGATAGTAACAGTACCAGAGTGGACACCCCATTGGACTTGGGATGGCAGGTTTTCCCCCGGGTCCCTTCCCCCCCTCACACTAAAGG
Organism: Vespertilio murinus; assembly: GCA_963924515.1. Taxonomy (NCBI): domain Eukaryota; kingdom Metazoa; phylum Chordata; class Mammalia; order Chiroptera; family Vespertilionidae; genus Vespertilio; species Vespertilio murinus. Next base: position 177,297,176 of record OZ004705.1, on the reverse strand, counting down.
TGGTCTTAGACCCAGAGGAAAAGCCAAAGCCTTCCGTTTCCTGTTTGTTTCTCATGCTCAGAGTTTGTCCCCCTCCCCCGCCCCTTTCTTGAATGAGTCATACTGAAATACTAGAAGTTCTTGAACAGGCCTGTTCTTTTCTTTCTTCAGATATTCACAAAATATCTCTTTCTTTGAAATGTTCTTCCTCCTCTTTGCTCCTAACTTCTACTTGGCTAACTGTTATGTCCAATTGACTCCCCCAGTCTTCAAAATGTTAGATATTTCGCCTATATAATGTCATAACTGGTAAGAGGAACAAATAAAACAAAACTAGGAAAGAAATAAAAGTTTCAGAAAAACATCTAGTTCCTCGCCTCTTACCTCTGTTTTTTTTTTTTTTTTAATGTGGTACTTGGAAGCACTAATCACCTTTTCTCTGATTCTTAAAAATGTTGATTCCTATCTCACTAAAACCAGAACAGATTTCTAGGCTTGAAAGTAATAAGTCTATGCTAGTAGGACTTTTAAGAGTTTCATATATAAGACAGTTAAAACAACTTAGGAAGTGATTCTCATGGGAAAGGTTAAAAGGGGCCAAATTTTTGCTACTCCAAAATTTGCCTTTTGGGATATTGGGTTTAGAGAGGTTATTAAGAAATAAAAGACTCAGAAATAACTATTGACCCTCCACTTTTACCTGCCTAAAGGAATTCAGATATGCTGTATGACAGTATATGTTTATAGGAAGGGGACATCACCTTAGGCATCATAATAAGCTAAATTTAACAGACAGGCAGAAACTAGCAGAAGCTGATTGTTGAACTTCATTTTGTGTCCCATTGTTTCTTGGTGGGCAATATATATATATATATATATATATATATATATATATATATATTAATATATTTTTATCAATTTCAGAGAACAAGGGAGAGAGGGAGAGAGAGATAGAAACATCAATGATGAGAGAGAATCATTGATCAGCTGCCTCCTGCACAGCCCACACTGGGGATCAAGCCCCCAACCCAGGCATGTGCCCTGACTAGGAATCAAACCATGATCTCCTGGTTTATAAGTTGATGCTCAACCACTGAACCACACCAGCCAGGCCTACCAGGAATTTTGTTTTCTTATGTTTGTTCTTTTTCATCTACCTGTAAACTGTCTGCTTTACCTTTGAAATTCCAGACCCCTGCCTGTTTCTTCTTTGTACAAAATGGTACATAAACCTCAACTGCCCAATGCATCCTGGGTTCTCATATTCTGATGGCACACTTGCATATACTTCTAGAATACATTTTGGACATTTTCCCTAGATAATCAGTCTCATGTTAATTTGATTATTAGTCCAATTAGAAGAACTTAGAAGGTGGGAGGAAAAATATGTTGTGTGTCCCAACAAGATCAAATTAGGACATTTATTTTCAAAGGTACCTAAGAGATTTCTGGAAGTGTATAAATCCTTAGTTTTCATATAGTTTACAGTCTAGCAGTGAGTATAGCACTTATATTAATGTTCTATTACTATGTAAAAAAGGACCACAAATTTAGTGGTTTAAAACAAAACCCATTTATCAGTACCCATGTCTGTAAGTCAGCAGTCTGTATAGGACTCAACTGCATTCTCTCCTCAGGGCTACATACTCCATGTGTTGGCTGAGTTTTTATTTGAAGCCTTGGAGTCCTTTTCTAAGTTCTCTCAGTTCTAGGCCATAGTAGGTCTAAAGTCTCCCTTTTTATTTTGCTGGCTGCCAGAGACTGTTCTCTGCTTCTTGAGACCACTCTCAGATCTTTGCAATGTGCCCTTCTCCATCTTCAGAACCATCATCAGAGAATTTCCTTTGTGTCCAATCCTTATCACCTTTCAAATTATTCACCAGGAAGAGCCTCATCCCTTTTATGGTCTCACTGATGAGGTCAGATTAGGTTAACTGTGACATATAATATGACCTATGCATGGGAGTCATATCCCGACCTATTCCCAGGTCCTCGCCACACTTAGAGGGAAGGGATTATATAAGATTGTGGGTCATCATGGGCCATTTTAGCATTCTGCCTATCCCAGCACTCAACGAATAAGATAAATTCACTTGAAAGCTATAAAATATTACATGGATGCCTAGTGAGAAGATAAATTTGCTTTGTAATAACATGTGCTTAACATACGGAAGATGCTAAATCAGTATTTTTTTTAATATGTGGGAAATATAACATATAAACTGAGAGCACACTAGTACAATGGTCAGCAAACTCATTAGTCAACAGAGCCAAATATCAAAAGTACAAGGATTGAAATTTCTTTTGAGAGCCAAATTTTTTAAACTTAAACTTCTTCTAAAGCCAATTCTTCAAAAAAGACTTGCCTAGGCCATGGTATTTTGTGGAAGAGCCACACTCAAGGGGCCAAAGAACTGCATGTGGCTCGCGAGCTGTAGTTTGCTGGCCACGGCACTAGTATATTGAACTGTGTTAATCAAAACTTCATTAGTTAAATAAGAAAACACTTTGGTCCACAATTTTCATAGTTGGATTATCAAGTTTCTGGGTCATTTTTTGCACAGTAATAGAAAATTAATGTAAGTGTTATATCCACTGCTAGACTGTAAACTATCTGAAAACCAAGGATTTATACACTGCCGAAAATCTCCTAGGTAGGTACCTTTGAAAATAAATGTCCTAATTTGACCTTATTGGGCACAAGGGGAAAGTAAACTCTACAAGGCAGCATTAAGGGAGAGTTGGGGTAGGTAAAGGGGCTTCACACATTCAGGCATTTTGAGACATTCTTGAAGGATAAGACAGAAGACCTGAATTATGGGATAAATCCCAATCAGGAACCACGGCCAGTAATTTGGGATCAAAGGCAAGAACATAGGATCCATCACAAGGACAGCCCAATGTTTTGCTTATTCACTGAGTTTCTTGAAAGAATCCACTAATTTTTCATCCAGTATATCGATGTCTTTGAAAGAGTTGATGAAGGGCCCTAAGGAATGTGCTAGTAACCTGGCAGCAAATGAGAAAGACCTACCAAAGTACCAGGGATTCAACCGCTTGTCAGGTTGACAGTGTCTTTCTGTGTCTGATAGTAAACTGAATGGTGTTCATTGAAAGTACTTTTCTGGAATCACTTAATAAAAACAAAAACAGAGACCCTTCCTGGTTACAAAACTCCTTCATTTGAGGCAACTTCAGCGCTTTATGGACTGCCCTGTTTAGAGCTGCTCCCATTCCTGTTTCACAAATGGAAAGAAGCTGAGGTATGCTGAAGGAAATGATCTTGCCCAAGGTCTTAGTAAATCAGTTGAAACACAGGAAAGTTAATGCAACATCCCCAAATAGTTTATACATTTCTAAAACGGAGGTAATAAAGCTATGTTGACAATGTAAATTGGTGTCTGCTTTTCTAAATTGGATATTAATTTCATTCATTTCATTACAAATTCTGACATTGCTCTCAAAATTTTCTAGCTCCAGCACTGGAATCGTTGGATCCGTGCCCTTATGTGGAAAAACTGGATATTTTATATATGGAGCAACCTAGTTGCTAAAGATTTACATAAAGCCTGTAAAGGATGTAAGTTTGGAGATTTTTTTATATTTAAGCATTTTTATTTAATTGGTAAGCACACAGTTAATTATTTGACCGGAGTTACCAGACTGGTTATTTTAATGTTATGCAACTATTATGAATGTCTTCTAAAGTTACTGAGAAAAGATATTCAAGACATTGTCACTACTTATGGAAAGTCCAGTTCTAAGTAGGTTTAGAAACACTTGGCTACTGTTTGCCACACTCTTAGTTGTTAAAGGAGAAGTCAGAGAGTCACAGATGTAGAGAGGGACACCTTATATAACTGAAGGAAATGAAAGTGAAATCTTTGTAAAATTTCAGCGCACTACGATTGAAATTCTACTAAAGAGTAAACAAAGTCATATCTTGGGTAAGAGTAGAAGATGAATGTAAGGAAGGACTTGGAAGTCAATGGCCTGTATCTGATAACAGAGTTTCACAATGTTCTTCTCATTGTAACTGAGAAAAAACACTGGTGCCTAATTTCTACTGAAATATCACTTATGTAGATGTTTGGATAAGGTGAATTCCATCACACATTAATGCAACAGGAATGTATTTGGGGGAATAATGTCCTAAAAACTGAGTACAAGTGACGTGGATGCTGGATGTTTGTGAGGTAAGCTCCAAAACTATGAGTGTGCATGTTTTTATAACAAATTGTTATTCAACTAGAACGTTTTGGGTATTTTCCTACATTAAGGAGGAAAACAGAGCATTTTAAAATGGTGAGTTTTAAACTAGGAAACAACAGCAAAGTATCTAGAGAGACAGAATATGCCAGAGGAAACCCACAAGCCACATTGTTACTTTGTGGATTGACAGTGACAAAATGCTCCCTCCCTTTCCCCTCACAAGAGCTGCTTTCAGCTCAATACTAAATATCCAATATAATAAGAGAGGAATATGCTAATTGTCCGTTATGCTGTAACTACACGACCAATCTACAGGTGGTGGAGAGCTACGGGAGGGCGGGGAAGCAAGCTATGAGCAGCAGAGAGCTACCAGTGGTGGTGGGTGGGTGGCCAGCCGAGGCAAGCAGATTCCTGTACAGGGCTACTAGTTGTTGACATAAAAAACTCAGGGCACTAAAAAAGTATCTACTCCGTCTTTCTAGTTTTTGTTTTTCTTCCTTGTCGATTGCAATTCCATGTGAGAAATGAGAACTAAATATGACCCTAATTTTCAAAAATCAGAGGCTACACTCTGAATAAAGACTACCTATTAAAAGATGATGCCAAAACCTGTTGGCTTTTGCTACCTTTTTGGTGCTGTCATGAGGAGTCAGGGTTAATGAAAGAAGGCAAATCTACCCAAGCAAATCTGTCTTTGCTCAGAAAATGAAATGCAAATATGGATGTATAGATGGTCAATATTACCACTTTTGTAGAGGCTTTGAAACTGTGCTGGCATCATGCCAGGCTTTTTAGTCTATTGGTCGGGGAAAGGAGTTGAGCAGCAGGAAAACAGCTAAACCACATGCAGCCTCCCTCCCCCCCCCCGCCTTTTGTTTATTCTAATCACCTACCACATGTATAATTGTGAATAAACTAAGAAAATTCTATCTCATTAGTTATAAGTTCCCTGGATGGTATCCTGGAACCAACAAGCACCTAAAACTTAGACTTTATCTTTTAAATGTTCTAATCTAGAGAATATGCCATTGGTGACTACAGAAATCTTTGTGAAATTCTCGTGTCAGAGATGTTTAGCATAATTGTCGGTTATAGGAAAGTAACAATGTCTTGAATATCCTTTCCCAGTAACTTTAGACGTATGGCTTGTACCAGATGTACCCTGTGCCTGGAACGCTTCTCCCAGATTTACATGCAGTTATTACCTTCTCTTTTTTTAAAAAAAATTAAATATATTTTATTGATTTTTTTACAGAGAGGAAGGGAGAGGGATAGAGAGTTAGAAACATAGATGAAAGAGAATCATCAATCGGCTGCCTCCTGCACACCTCCTACTGGGGATGTGCCCGCAACCCAGGAACATACCCTTGAAGAATCGAACCCAGGACCTTTCAGTCCGCAGGCTGACGCTCTATCCACTGAGCCAAACCGGTTTCGGCAGTTATTACCTTCTTGATAGCTAGGTCCTCTTTTAAATGACGTCACCCAGAAAGGACTTTTCTGACCTCCCTACCCAGCAGATCCATAAGACTTGTTTTGTTTTTATCAAACTACTGGCCACTGCCTACTATTTTCTCTTGTACGTGGTCAATCTGCCCAGCTCTAACTTGAATGTAAGGCTCCATAGAGTGGCAGTTCATTATTGTTTCCCTGACACTAGAACTTGTCAAGCCAATGGTAGGTTCTCAATAAATACTTATGGAATGGAAAAAAAAAAAAAGAGTAAATGAATGAGCAATACAATTTATTCCGCCAGTATTGAAAGCCTTGTTTGCCAGAGAAAGTGATTTGTCTTAATAGTCTTAATATTCTGCATTTCATACTCTTATCTGTTTACCAATGATGTTAAAATGAGGATTATTGCCGTTAAGTGTGGGCTTTTACATCAGACTTTTACTAGTATATGAGCTTGGAAAAGGCTTCCTCTGGCCACGGCTAGGGTGGCTCAGTGGATGAGCATCAACCATGAGCCAGGAGGCCGTTCCATTCCCAATCAGAGCACGTGTCCAGGTTGGAGGCTCAGTCCCCAGTGTGGGGCATGCAGGAGGCAGCTGATCAATGATCCTCTTTTTTTTAAATATATATTTTATTGATATTTTACAGAGAGGAAGGGAGAGAGATAGAGAGCTAGAAACGTCGGTGAGAGAGAAACATCGACCGGGGATGTGCCCGCAACCAATGTACATGCCCTTGACCGGAATCGAACCCGGGACCCCTCAGTCCACAGACCGACGCTCTACCACTGAGCCAAACAGGTTTCAGCCAATGATCCTCTTTTATAATTGATGTTTTTTTTTTCTCTCTCTTTGAAACAAATTATATATATATATATATATATATATATATATATATATATATATATATGGCTTTCTCTGAAAGAAAAATAATATTATCAGAGAATTTCCTTTGAAGATAAACAAATAATAGATCAAAACTGAGAAAGGAAGTGACCATAGAAAAACAGAGTAGATAGAATGGCTCCTAGGCCAATAAAATTTGATTGATAACACTTGATGATTTATCTAAAAAAAAAAATGAAAAAAGTATAAGCATTGGTTAGCCATGAAAACGTAAAAAAAAAAAAAAAGGCTCAGAGGCTAACTTGCCAGGAACTGTCAGCACATCGAAGTATAAGGTCCTTCTTGGGTTCCCAACGCTGCCTATAGGCTGCGGTTGCTTTTAGGATGACCTGGTCGGCACCTGATCGCGCTGAGCTCTGCAACCCTCTGACGTTCTGCTTTTGCGACAAAAGGCGGAAAGCAGTGTCTAGCATGCATTTTGCAACCGCTGTTACCGGGGCAGGGAGGCGCCCAGAAGTAAATGTGGCCCCGCCAAGCTGCCTCCCCAGACCTCGCTCGCCACCAGAGCACCAGGCCCTGGCGCTTTGAACTGTGTGGTGAGCACCTGCGCTTTGTCTGGATTTGCTTCGCGCGCCTAGTTAGCAAGATGCACATGAAGGTACCAGCAAACCCTTGGAGCGCTCCTAAGGGTGTTATGCTTAGTGCGAAACTGGACATCATTAAGCCTACTTGGCAGGTTATTTTGGGGTCTGGGAAGGCACACAATTAATTAGAAATGAATGGCATTTGCTTCTTTGCTTATGGAAGGTTTCATAGGAATGCGGTACTTTTGGGAACATATAGGTAAAATTGTATACTTAACTAGTGCTCTAAACTTATACTAAACTTAGAACACTAGTTTAGTATACAATTTTACCTATATTTCTAGTTTAGCACGTCTTAGCTGGGATTCCAGAATCTGATTTTAACAACTCCACCAGGTGATTCTCATCATGAGAGAAGTTTGGGAAACACTGGCCTACAGGATTCGCGTCTGCAAGATGGTGGCATCTCAACACGACAGCCTGGTGCCAGTAAGTATTTTCTGCTTCCCGGGACTCCAAGTAAAGTTTCCATGTGAGTTGGCTTTCCCACGGGGTGTGCCTGGCCCCAAGAGAGGTACTGGTGATAAGGACTTAACATAGCTTAGTCCCTGTGTTAGCCGTTGCTCATCACACATAATTAATAAATTGGCATTGGGTTTATATATCTACCCCGGAGTTGTTCGTAAAAGAGATGTGCTGAATCCTAGCCAATTTGTTTCAGTGGATAGAGCATCGGCCTGTGGACTGAAGGGTCTGGGGGTTTGATCAGGGTCAAGGTAGCTAGGTTGCAGGCTCCTTCCTGGCGGAACCCTGGTCAGGACTCATGCAGAAGGGAACCAACTGATGTATGTTCTCTCCATCTTTCCCTCTCCCAGTCTTTAAAAAAATCAATGGAAAAATATTCTCAGGTGAGGATTGAGAGAGAGAGAGAGAGAGAGAGAGAGAGAGAGAGAGAGAGATGCTGACAATACACATAGCTGAGCCAGCTGGGTTCCTGGATCCTGGTAAATTCACTAGGTTGATGAATGAAGACCTTTTGAGGGAGGCACAAATGCTGAGCCAAAATTTTTGTTTGGATTTCTGAATTAATGTTTATCTCCTGCCAATGCAATACGTTGATGACTTGACTGAGTACAATGTTCTGTACATTGCCATCTCTCAGGCGGAAGGAATTTGGGTGATGAGTATTTAGAAATTCAAATCTCAGGCTCATTAGTGATTTTATAGCCTCTCTCTGGGACAGGTCTTAACAGGAGCATAAAAGGAAAAGGGGTGGTTCTTTTTCGTGGGATGCCTCCCTTAGCTTTAAAGCTGAGTTGGAGCTCTTGCTGCCCACCTTGATGTTCACAGCCAGGTTCCTCTGCAGAGGCTCTGCGCCCAGGAGCCCAGATGGAGCAACCTCTCCCTCCAGCTTCTATTGCCTGCATTTGGCTGCATATAAAGATATGACCAGACTTTGCAGAAGGGTCAGCTCAGTGATGTGTGTCTTTGACCCAATCTCTGCTTTCCCTTTTACCAGAGACGGTAGCCCTACTGTTTTCAACTACCTCTCACATTGCCATTTATATTTTGATCAAATCTCATTCACACTGATGCCTTATTTCTCCCAAACTGCTTTTATTTGGAAGTAGTTTTTCTTCAATTTTGTTACAGAAACCAGAAAGCAAGCGATAAGGAAGGGGAAAGGGATGACATTTGTTTGCGTATAAAATCATGCTATGGTTTGGTGTGAGAGCAAGGCCTGCATGTCATTCACGAGGTAGTTAAGAATATTGACCAGGAAAAGCTGCTTTCAATACCTTGTTTCACCCCTCGTTAGCTGTTTAATTTAGGGCATGTTTTTAGCCTCAACTTTTTCACCTGCTAAATGGTATTAATTGCTACTTCAGGGTGTGGTTGGGAAGATTAAACATAATAATGAATTTAGGGATTAACATGATCCCTGGCAGGTAACAATCTCTTAATACTTGTTTTTATCATATATTATTATTATTATTATTATTATTATTTTGTCACCTCTGTCCTCACCTTTAGATTCCTTTCAGTTTTTCTCAGAAGGAAGAACGCTGCTAATCCTTGCCCAATGTAGACGGCTCTTGGGCCCAGAGGGACTTGCCAAAATCCATGACTACATGACTGACTGACCCTATACCTTCTTGTCCTTATTCTTTGCTATTTTCATAGCTTTCCTCGTCTTACCCACCCTCTAAGGCAGTGTTTCCCAAACTTTTGACATATGTGTACCCCTTCTATAATTTTCGTAACGCTGAGTACCCCTCCTCAAAAAAAAATGGTTGTCTTTTAATAACAATCAAAATATATTTATTTTTTTCTTTTTTTGGGTACATACACAAAATAATAATAAATTACAAATAAAATTATTCATGATAAATATAAATAAAAGTTATATTATAAATAACATTTATTTGCACACTGGACCATCTCATGCCTCACAAGACTGTCTTGACTTGACTCATGAGAATGTAGAATTAGGCGCAGCTAAGCACGGTGCAGTGCATATCCCCACCAAACTCCGGTGTAACGCTTACCCCCACCAAACTCTTCCCGTACCCCTGGGGGTACGTGTACCACACTTTGGGAAACACTGCTCTAAGGATCTGAAGCCCCTTTCACTGAGCCTTGTCTCTCCTTCTGTGTGTCAATTCCATCCTGAGACCAATAGAGTAACTATCCTTCTGATGCTCACTTGCGTCAACAGAGAAGCCAAGGGCTTATGGACTGTAGTTTCCACAGACTGGAGGCCTTAAGCTGGAGTTTGGGGACAGGCCAGGAAGCACCTGGCAAGGACTGTTGTGGTGAAGGACAGAGTCTGGCAATGTGAGAAGTGGGGAGATACAAGAGCTGGAGTGGAACCCACAACTGTCAGTACTAGATGATGGTGGCTGCGAGCGAGAATTAGAGAACCCAGGTTGCTTGATGGTGGAGACCAGGCTGCCATTTTCCCCACGTCACCAGCACATGGCACAGTGTTCAGCATAAAGCAAGCCCTCACCTATAGTCGGATAAAAATTATGGAAGGGAGGAGTAAAATCTAGGAACTTTGTTGTCTAAATTGTGATTGGGAAACCATTGGTTTTCCTGAATACTGATGACAGCCTTTCTAAAAGGGGCTTCAGAACTACATATTTCCTTTGCCTATGTAAAAATTAGGTATTAAGTGGCATTTATGGGAGCTCCTTGTGTTTTATTAACACACTAGAGGCCAGATGCATAAAATTCTTCCATGGGTAGGGTCCCTAGGCCAGACTGGCAAGGCAAGTAGGCCCCCCCCCCCAGCTGGCACCACCTTGGCTGGCCTGGTGCCAGTCACTTGCCAGCGACCCCCCCTACCCCTGCCACCTCCTTCTGTGGGAGACTGCCCTCTGTGGCAGGGCAGTCAGGTGGGGGGGGCACTGGCACACGCCTTGGCTGGCCTGGGGCCTGAGGGCTGGGGGCAGCTCCTGCATTGAGCATTTGCGTCCTGGTGGTCAATGTGCGTCATAGCGACTGGTCATTCTACAGTTTGGTTGATTTGCATATCAGGCTTTTATTATATAGGATAGCAACATTACTCATTATGCTTGTAATTACATTGCTGTAGGATCCACTTAGTTTTGTTTTATTTGATTGCATCTGCAACCACTATATATGCTGAAGACATATTTACGGAATTATGAGGCTTAATCCAGAAGTAACAACAGAAGCCCTTCTCTTTGCTTTATAATCATTCCTCATGAGCTCAGACCTCATAGGATGTAGTGCCTGTGCCACATTTGTTCATTCATAAATTTAAAAGGAAAATAAAGAAGGGAAAGCACATTGCTCAGAATTGAAGGTGGGGCAAGGGTGGCCAGAATGAGGGCAGTCAGTGCAGAACATTCTGCAGAATGCATTCCTATGGAGTGAATAATGAGACTTTTGGGGAAACCCGGTGGTTACATGGAAAGGAAGAAGTAGCGAGAAGGGTGATGGGAAGTGGGTGCAGCACCATGACACCTGGCAGGCATTGCAGCCATTCTGCCCTTCTTGATAACAGAGGCAATTCCATAAAAGTCTTACTAAAGAGAGAGATTTGTGTCGTACATGTCTATATTTGGAGAAACACGAGCAACTTAATGATCAAGACCTCCCTTCCCTTCCCAAGAGCCAAAGAAAGAATAAAAATTAGACATATGAAATTTTACTTTCTACGTTAATAGCACTTGTCCTTTTGGTTCCCGAGCATGTTTGTAAACATAGTTTGAGTTTCACTGAGTATTTTTCTTCGAGTTCATATCAGATCTTCTTACATCCAATCACTTACCAAGCTCTGAACATTGAGTTTTTTTTAATAGCTCTCAAATCTTCTGCTTTTGGACATTACCAGAAGGACATCTCAGGGAAAGAATTGGTGTCTGAGAGGTTTATCAAAGAATTGCTTCCAGAAGAAGCAGTTAAAGGAGAAGAGATGTGAGACCGGGAAGGATGTGGTTTCAGCTTGATCAAATGGGGAACTTTTAAGTATAACTGATACACCATGGGATATGTCCCAGGCAGAATAAAAGAAGCTAGGCTTTTACATTTGTATTTTATAAGCAATGGCCAAAGACTGAGGGGTTTGAGGAGTTAGTGGTGTGGGTGTATGGCGAGGATGGGGGGGTGGGCGATACAGGGAGGGTTGGTGTGTAAAGAGTGAACTTTTAGTCACTTTGAGCTCTTTGTCTGTGGGCAAAGCACCATCAGTGCCCAAGCAGTGTCTCCAAAGGAGAAACAGGTGTGGGGGAATGTGGGCATTCAAGTGAAAGCTCAGTTGAAGGGAGTGCACAGAAAATGTTAGCTCAGATGCCGGGAGGTCTGGGTGGACATATAAATGTCCACATGATCTCTTCTTGACTCTCTCTGTCCGTCTTTAGTTCATGTCCCATTATTATTTTTCTTCAGAGTTATGTAATGGGTTCCTAACCTATATTCTCTGACCCTTGCAGGCCTGCTCTAGTAAATTCCTGTTGCAGTAAGCATTCTTTCTAAATTGCAAATCCGGTAGTGCTAGTCCAGTGCTTAAAAGCCTTCAGTTTTTTCGCTTGAAGTCCAAAACCCCTCAGCATCAGTTGTCTGACACTTTTGATCTGACCCCTGACCCCAGACTCATAGGGTTATAACCATATAACCCATTGATTTTACTTGCTATGCTCTGACCTCTGGGATTTTGTAAAGCTATGCCCATTGCTTGGAAAGACCTTCACCCACCTTGTAACCTGGCTCACTGTTACTCTCCTCTGAAGATCCAGCCAAATCTTCATGGCCTCTGGCTTCCCATTACATCTTGGGCTCACATTGTTGTAATATTTGCCACATGCTATTTTCTCACAGCCTCTTAAAAAAAGCCCCGTGCCCTGTTCATCTCTGCATGTCGTTATTCTTGGATGCTAATAGAAGATAATGTGAAACGGAGGAGCAGGGATCTGTCTTTGTAGGTATCTGTAGAATGAATGTGGTCTTCAGGCTTCTTGGACCTCATGCTTTATGTGTTAGGTCATGGGGGCCATGTAGAGAGGTAGCCACCTCTAAGTGCCATGAAATGTGCTTGACATACATTATCACATGTAGTCCTCTTGGATGAGGACTGAAGTGGGTGTCACTACACAAGCCACAGGTGATTACATTGAGGTCTCTTGAGATCAGAGGTCGCGTTGTATTTTCAGAGATTTTTCTGGCTTCCGGATGATTCTGTCTTTCAGAAAAAAAATATAGCTTCCATGTTCACTATGGCCTGCATCTAAACTGAAAATGGCAGAGATATTTATTTAAGGCAATTAAACATATATTACCGAAGGCCTTAGACTTCAAGCAAAGACCTGACACCGTGCTAGGTGCTAGGCATGTGAAAATGAATACATCATAGAACCTGATTATTATGGGCTTATGGGCCAAATTGTGCCCCCGCCCCCATTCTCCCTCCTCCCATACATATGTTGAAGTCCTAATCTTCAATACTTTAATATGTAACCTAATTTGGAAATAGAGTCATTGCAGTAATTAGTTACGATGAGGTCATACTTAAATAGGGTGAGCTTCTAATCCAATATGACTGGTGTCCTTATAAAAAGGGTGCCATATGAAAAGACAGACATGAACACAGGTAGAGTGCCACATGAACATGAAGGCAGAGATAGGGGTGAAACACATACAAGCCAAGGAACTACATTATTATTTAGTAGAGGCCCAGTGAATTCATGCATGGGTGGGGTCTGATCAGGAGGCGGGGCCGGACAGGGGGAGGGGCTGAAGGAGGTGTGGGGGGCAATTAGGCTCTGATCAGGCTGGTTGGCCGCCTCAGTGTGTATCATAGTAACTGGCCGTTCCAGTCATTCTGTCATTCTGGTCATTTGGCTTTTATATATATGGGTATCAAGCTATCAGAAGAAACATTATCTTTATGACCAGAAATTAAGAAAGCTTTGAAAAATGGTTCTCTCTCTCCTCCTTTTTCCCATTAAGGTGCAAAATTGGAAAATGAGGGTCAAGTCTTTTTTTTTTTTTTTAAATCTTTACTGGAGGATATTTTCCCATTGATTTTTAGAGAGAGTGAAAGAGGAAGGGAAAGACAGAGAGAAATATCAATGTGAGAGAAACACATGGATTGATTGCCTCTGGCAGGAACCTCAACCAGGGCCCAGGCCAGGGAGGAGCCTGCAAACAAGGCATGTGCCCTTGACCCTTCAGTACACAGGCTGACGCTCTATCCACTGAGCCAAACTGGCTAGTGCACCCCCTTTTGTCTCTTAATTTTTGGATTTTTGGTGGGATCGGTGCAAAGAGGCTATAGTAGATTTAGAAGCAAACATGTGGGTTTGGGGCCTGTCAGTAGTCTGGAGTAACCAGCCAGTTATCTTTCACCAATGGGTGCCATTCCATTTCCATCCCCCACCTTTTGTAGCAAACCCTTTGTTCTCTCCTTTTTCCCTTTGAGTAAATATGTTTACTACCTAGAAGAGAACAGGGAAGAAACAGACCAGTTGCCTGGGGCAGATGGTGCCCTGTTAACAGATGATACACAGAAAGCAGAACTCCTCAGCTCTTAACTTCCTTTTACATTCTACAGCAAGGCTTTTCAAACGAAACAGCCTAAAATAAATATCATTAAGAGGAAACTGAAACACAAGTCAATGGGTGACATAGTAAGAAAATCCCTGGCTGATTTAAATGATTTCATGCCTTCAGGTTCAGGTGAACTTGCAGAAATGACCAATGAATCATTGAGGAAAAATCATTTTCAGGTTTTCTGTTTGTTTTGTTCTTAGAAATTCTGGAGAATATAAAATGTGCCTGATGCTTGGAGAAGAGCAAATATTGCATTCATATTCAAAACAATATAAAAGATAATCTCAAAGAAAATACAAGTTCCTGTTGATTCCCTAATTTTTTTTAACCTATCTACATATGAACATACAAAGAAAAAAGGAGGGAGGAAGAGGCAGAGAGAAAGAGGAAGGAAGCACAGAGCGGGAAAGACAAGAGAAGGGAGAGTAGCAATTCATTAGATTTATGAAAATTACCTTAAGTTTACAGAGTACACACAACTCAATTTGCCTACAGTTGTGACCTCAATAGTCCTGCAAAATTTGAGGACAGGCTATTAAATCAACATGATGTATGTCTTGACAAAATAATGGAGATGACTAATAAGAACCAGAGAAGGTTAATTAAGAAAAGAAAAAAAAATCATGTTAAACTTGGAGCTTCCTTCCTTTCCAATTTCCTTTGCCTAGTGTTTTCTCATTCTACAGAATGGAATTCACTCTCATTCACCCAAAGACGCAGTCCACCCACACTGAACAGAACGTGATGATCCCAAACTTGTGCACAGTGTTCCCTGGAAGTGCCTCACGCCAGAACAGGTCTTGGTGGTGGTGGTCTCTTGCCCCCAGATAGTTTCCTATTCACCAAGTTTCTCATCCTAATGCTTCCTTCCTTTCCTTGGCTTCTGTCTGCTCAGTACCCACAAATCCTAGACTTCTGAGTTAGCTACTTTCCCTTTTTTTCTCAGTCTGAGAATCTTCCTAGTGCTTTTGACCATCCAAGAACTGGCTTTTCTCTTGTTTTTGTCAGTTGGTTCCCCTTAGGTTCTGTATCCTGGATTGATGTTGGGTCCAGGAAATGTCTGAGTAGCGCACCCTCAGATGGAGATGGTCTTCATGGACTACACCTGTTTTTGGATTCTCATTCTTTTCTCCTGGATTGGAAGCATTCCTGCTTCTTGAACTGTGTCATTGTTATTGCTTTAATTCCATACTAACTAGATACCAGTTCTTGGAAACACATTATTGCCCTAAGATTAAGAGCAATGGCTTCAGAGTAGGACTGGCTGAGATTTTTATCTCTGAAAAATGTAAATCAGGTCATATCTCCCGATGGCTTCAAAACTTCCAAGTTTTTCATCATACTTTGAATAAAATCTCAAGTCTTTACCATGGCCTGCGAAGATCAACACTGTTCTTAGGACAGATTTAGTCCTGTCTCAGGACTTTTGTACCTGCTTGTTCTCCTCCCTCAGATCTTCACATTTCTGGATCTTTCTCTTCACCTAGGTTTCAGCTTAAAGTTTACATCTGGGGCAAAGCCTTCCTGACTATACATTGTCAAAATCGGCCCTCTTCTCCTTCCACTCATTCTCTGTCAATATCATGCTTTTTTTTTGCCTTCTTGGCACTTAGTGTTTTCTATAATTACCTTGTGTATTTATTTGATTCCCTTGTTTATTTTGCTCTCCTTGACCCCCAGAATGTAAGCTTTGTAAGAGCAGGGACGCTAGCCCTAGCATTTGGTCAATTCTTGGTGTATGGTAGGTGCTCAATAAATGTTTGAATGAATGAACAAATGAATGAATGGATTGTTGTTTTATACTTATTGACTACATGACCATGTAGTAATTGCTTTTATGAGCTTTAATTCCTTATCTTTACAATGTGGCTAGCAATTCCCATTTCACTGGGATTTTGTGTGAGATGAGTGGGAGTACATAGGCAAGGTGGCTAGGGCAGAGCAAAAAGTAGACAAGGCACAACATGATGCCCAGTTGGGGTTATTATATTATGCTAGTCTCTGTGAAAGGTCCTGGGTGTGCACACATGATTCTAACCCAGACCTTTCTCCCAAAGTGCTCCACTGCTTTGTCTGAAGGAGGATTAGCGATGTTGCATGTCTTGACCCCACGCCTCGCCTCCTGTGCCCTCTGAGCCTCTTCTGAGAGTCAGACACTCCTCAGGGCCTGTCACACGCAGTGGTTGGGCCATGTTCTTGGGCCTGATTATCCACATCGCCGTGTCCTATTGTGAATAAACATCCCAGGTGCACTGGCAATCCCTGAGATTACAAAACTAACCTAGTTCCCTTTTATGGATGGAGCTATTAAACAAGTATTTCTAAGTATATCATAGAGACTTAGTATCTTTGGAATTTCAGCAGAGAATATGTCAGGCTTACATATTATTATTGGGTAAATATTATGGATACATATGGAAATATGATTCTTTGACATTAATGACTATTTAATTAGATAAGCGTGAACAATTTTCTAAGATCCAAAAGCACTTTTAAGATCACAAATTATAATGAAGATTCATAGTTCAGAAGACAGAAATTTCAAATTAAGAGGGCTGTGTAGTCATCTTTGATGATGCAGGGGGTGTCTAAATTCATTGGCTTTCCTATCAGTCAGGCTCCGTTACATTATCCTGGAAGGTGATGAGCCCCTGGGCTCTGGTTTCTCTATCTTCTGATTAATTAAACAGAGTAATAAGGCTACAAAATGATGTGGGTAGCATGATACCATTTTAATGAAAAGTATATAGTCATACATAGGAAGAAGAAAATATAGACAGACACCTCAACATGTTAATAGTGGAATTGAAATTTTAGTCTTTTTTTCCCCCCTATGATCTCCAAACTGTGCTGCTTTGATTACACCTGACTCTTTCAAGTAGAAAACCAAGTTATACAAATCAGCTCCACACTTGCCATGGAGAGGTGGGAAGGCCAGTAAGAAAAGACTTACTGAGTCTTAGAAAAGACTCAGGCTGAGCTGATTTGGAGTTACAGTGGAATAGTATCTGGGTCGCTGACCCCGCCTTCAGAGCAGGTGGGAGGTGGGCCCCTGCGCACAGCACACTGGGCACAGGTCTCAGAGCCCATCCTGCATGTGCTTCAGCCCAGCTGTCCAAGTCCTGACATCTTAAGAAGCTTCTTTTGAAGTTAGGATGCAGTACACTTTGGCTTACTTTTAAGAATACATTTCTAATAAGTATAGCCAAGAAATGAATGGCCATTTTGTTAGGTTGTTAGCTCCACATTCACAGGCGGCTGTTCTCAGAAGGAAGTGCTAGAGAGAGGATTCCAGCACTGGGTGGGGTGTTGGATGAGATGATGTCTAGGGTTTCATTCCAGGCTAGAAGCTATAATTATCAAGCCTGTCACTTTTCCTTGTTCATCACTCACAATATCTCCATGAGATGCATACTATTATTATTATTATTATTATTTTTATCTATGAAGAAACTGATGTTAGCAGGTTAAATAATTTACTAAATAACCCAGGACTTAAAAATTTCTGAGCTGGCATTTGAGATTAGGTCCATTTAGTCTTAAACTTTCTATTCTATCATGCTACTCTCTACTACTATAATGCTGTACTTGTTTCCTTACTTTTTCTCTTCTTCCTTTTACATATTTCCTCACCTCTTTCCTTTGATTTCCAAGGCTTAGGCAACAACGGCATCTGATAATATATTTGGATTTTATTTACTTGTTAATATTGACATTTAAGGGCAAAGAAATAGATGGCTAACTCCTAGATAGTACTACTATTATTGATTTTTATATAGGTGAAGAGATTGTAATTAAAAAAAAAAAACTTTCAGTCATACGTGTCTACAGAAACCTTAACATTAAATATTTAAAGATCACTTTTAAATATTAAACATGTAGTATGAGGGTTTCAGTCAGAAACTAGTGGGAAACAATTGAACAACACATTGGAAGTAAAAGCACATGCTTCAGGACTGTTCTAATTTTAGGTTCTCCAAATTTTATTTATTTGCAGTGTACACTTTCTTCTTTTTGTGTGGATTTCTCAACTGTTTGGCATTGATTAACCCTTAGTAGTAGTTTCCCTGTGTATTATTCACAAGGCAGTAGCTCTTAATGAGGGTGCCTTAATCCTCCGGTGTGTTATAAGTTAAACATAGCTCCCTGGGACTGCACAAGCAGAGTTCATCATGCTTCAGCCCAACTGTCTTCCAAGTGGGGCTCCCCCATGCTTCAAATGCTGCCATAACTAGCTCACGAAGGGCCACTGCAAGGGAACAGAGGTAAAGAGAATGTGGAGACGTGGGTGAACTGATCCCTTGACAAGTTAGTAAGGCAGCTTTTATCTTTGATTTGACACATTGGTCAACGTGATGATAAGCTGGGGCTACAGATTCTTGCCCCTGTGAGACTCCAAGCCCCTGTAGAAAGAACCTGGACATGGAAGTCATACTGAGGGCTGGGATCTTATTTTGCCCTGACTGCAACTTTATCATCCATAAGATGAGGTCATAATAAGTATTCATAGGAGTTGAGAGGATCAAATGGTTAATGATTTAATGATGCAGAAACAAGGATGTAGGAGTAAACAGGGAAATAGAACAACAACAGGTGAAAATCTCCATATGAAGGCTCTGCTTCTCAAATATTTGTGCTTATTTTTTGCATTGATCAGACATTTATGACCTATTCTGGAGATACCATTCTAGCCTCAGCTATCTTGTCAGGCTCACAACATCTCTTTTTTAAACTGAGTAGCATGCTATAACAGAAAAAAAAGAGCCTATGGGATTACACATGAAAATTAGAGCCAATAGAAATAAACAAAGCTCATTAACAAATTGTAATCACTATTTAATCACAATCCAGGAAACATATTTTTGTGCTTTATTGTAGCCATTCTATCCTTTAAACCAGTGTTTCCCAAACTTCTCTCATGATGAGAATCACCTGGTGGGGTTGTTAAAATACAGATTCCTGAATCCCAACTAAGAAGTGCTAAACTAGAATTTTGGGGAACATATAGGTAAAATTGTATACTTAACTAGTGCTCTAAGCTTAGTTATAATATAAACTAGAGCACTAGTTAAGTATACAATATAGTTTATAATATAAACTAGAGCACTAGTTAAGTATACAATTTTACCTCTATGTTCCCAAAAATTCTAGTTTAGCACTTCTTAGTTGGGATTCAGGAATCTGTATTTTAACAGCTTCACCAGGTGATTCTCATCAGGAGAGAAGTTTGGGAAACACTGCTTTAAACTATTGGATTTCAAAAGAGCATGGCACTGAAAACTCTTTAGATTAAAATATAACACTTTTTTTTCAAGTATTCACCATTCAGTCAGTGTCAGATGGGCAATGAGAGTAGTTATTAAAAAACCTTAGCTGTGCTTTGAAGTAACAAATGAAGCAAAACATAAATTACCTCATGAACTAAAGATTGCCACAGCGATTAATGGCCAGCAGTATGTGTTGTTTATTCTGTCCCTGGAGCAGGGAGCAGAGATGCTCGAAAACGGCTGATTAAATACCAGCCCATCTTATTTAATAAGCGATCGTTATTTCCTACATTAAATAAAACTGTCTGCTTATCCAGAACTCACAGTTAAGTCTCACATTCTGCTTTGGCTGAACAGTCAGAGGCCATCCCTGCAGACCAAAGCAGGGAGATTTTTGGTCAGGGACTCGGTGACACGGTTATATAGAAGACCAGATGGATCGGGTTGAGGCTGGATTACTTACACAAAGTCCAAAGATAAATTTAGTTGAAAATTGGTCACAGGTAGCCTTGCAGTCTCAAAGGGCATTTCTGACTAGACAAACAGTGTCTCCCAACATCCCCTCCGCTGAAATAAACAGCCAAGTGTTCCCTCGCCACAGGCTGGGTAAATACTAACTAAACTGTCTGCCTCTATGCCAGTAGGAGCAACACTCCCTATTTTTTAGCAAAATATTTTTCCACTCCGGCCATCCAAGAAACTCTCCAAATCCAATAGGTTTCAATAGACTTTTAAGGCTTCTCTATTTTTCTCACTATTTATAGCTTTCAGATGTTGGCAGGTAGAGGACTCCATTTTCTTCAGAATAAACTTCACCGACCGGCAGTGATGCTGTTTCCTCCTATGCCACATGGCACTGAGTATTAGCGCCGTCCTTTTTTCTTACGAATGTAAACATTGACGGAGGCTAGAAGACAAAATGAACCTTTTACAGATATCGTTTCAAAGGTCATATTTATAATTTGCAGCGTTTTGTTGGGTGAGGACATGGGAACATGTGGGAACAGTTTTTTACAAGGCTAAAGGACAAACATCCAGGATGCGATGATCTGCCTCTTCAATGAAACCAAGGCTGAGGAGGGCACAAAGGAAACCTGAGATTGCCCCAGTGCGTCGGATTTAATACGTTACAGAGCATGTGCCAAGACAACACTTTATTGGTCTTTCTGACAACCCTGAGCAATAGACAGGTTATTTATTCTCTCCATTTCAGAGACCAGGGATCTCAGTTTCAAGGAGATGACTGAACCCAGAGGTTCCAGGGCTTGAATGTGCAGAGCTGGAACCAGAAGCTAGATCTTCTGCCGGCTAGCCCTGTTTTCCTTCCTGGACTGCGCAGCGGCTCCTCCAAGGATTTAGCCCACAGGGCTTTCCAGTGTCCCTAGGAAGACAGTCTATTCCCGTGAAAGTCAGTGGATAACAAGAAAGAGAAACGAAAGGGATTTGCTTCAAAGGATGATAGCTAGTATTCCAGTTGCTAGTAAAGGATTACATTTGGTTATTAGGAAGTGATAGTCTGATAGAAATGAAATGTGGAAAAGCTGAGTTTAAATACCCGGTTCTGTCTCTAGCCAGCTAGTTGATCTCCAGAGTACTCATCCATAGAGCTATATAAGAACCCCAACCTCCCCCCACTCCCACTCCCCTACCCCCACTGGGGAGATTTTGGTGAAATCACCACAATGAAGCCTCTCTGGGGACACTTGAGAGAGAGCCTCTAGGACTTTTCCCTGAGGGGCCTGCACCAGGATTCACTGAGGAGGCAGAACTTGAATGGGGAGACTATAGCTAGATAGAGGAAAAGTAGAGTAAATCCTGACAGGGAAGTAATTGTGGCAAGAGCAGTGTGCTGCTTATGTAGGACAGTGAGGAGACATTTGATAGACAGGTAGACACAAAATTAAATGTGTGGGAAGTTCAACAGTTATTAAAGCATTCTTATCCATGAAGTCAGTCTGGACATTTCAGGTTAAAATCTGCTCCAATTATCAAGACAATCATCCTAAGACTTTCCTCCTTCCCTCCCTCCTTCCTTCTACCTTACTGTTTGTAGACAGACACTTTGGAGTGTTTGTCAGGAGGGGTGGATTTATTTGTCTAAGGCAGGAAGGGTTGTCAAATATAGGTTTTGCATACCGCCACACCCCTGCCATGACAGACAATGCTAATCAATCACTGCTCTCTGGGCACAATCTCGGTTTCAAGGTGCACGGGTTGGCTAGAGTTGGCACAAGGGATGAGAGCTGTCGGCCAAAACAAATCTAGGACACAAATGGATCAAATGTGGCTTTTCATTAAAAAAAAGTTTAAACGAATAATAGGAAATGCACTTCCTTCATCCTTCTGGAACATTTCCCCCTTCCTGTTTTGATCTGAGCAAAAGCTTCGAGCAGAAATAGACAAATGTTATTTGAAGTCATAGTGCTGTGCATTGCAAGTCTCAAAGAATTTTTAGAGGCTTAAATCTATCTCATGAATGGATATCCTCTTTTGAATATTTTGTCATACAAATTTACTTCTGGACATTCTGATATTTGTCCCCTTATACATTTGAATTTCCCTTGTGCTAACAGTTGGTTTCCTAGTTCTAATGCAAATATATTATGCATGTACATATATGTAGAGGTTATGAGCTCAGTTTCTGAAGCTGGACTTGGAAATCCAACTCTGTCTCTTTCCAGCTGAGTGCCTTCGAACAAGTTAACTTGACCTTTCTTAGCTCTAGTTTTATCATATTGAAAAGAGACATAATAATCATTTCTATTTCATAGGGTCATGGTGAAGGGTAAATGAGATAATTCATGTATAACATTTAACATAGTATCTGGCACATAATAATATATGAGTCTGTGTGTGTTGCATGTAGCTAACATTATTCAGGGTGAATTAAAGACTAGGATGCTCACTCAATTGTTTGGTGAAACGCTACATTACTTTGCTTTTGTGGGTTTATGTTAGAGTTTTAATGCTACTTAAATTCTGTTTTGTGGTGCCATCAAGATTTTTTTATGTGTGTTTGAACTTCAAGAAAAATGTCCCCTCTTTTGGTAGTTGATATATTCAAACTGCTACTGCTGGAAGAAAAATAATCTGTCACTGAAGTAGATGAGAGTTGACAAGTCAGACTGTGCACTCTATCTTAAACATTCATAACATGCATAATATGGTCTCCATGGAATGAAATCACTGCTTTAGAGTCTTTGCAGTCCCTTGTATCATGGCTCTCATAGAGCAGAAACATTATAATTCAAAAATAGCTATGCCTGATTGGGGAATAAAACCTCAAGAAGAAAAGGCATTTCTCATACATAACAACTGACATTTATAAGTTGTTTAGATATGTGTGCATCCATGTACACAAATGTATGTGAATGGGATATGTACATATTCATGTTCACTTAGGTGTGTGTGATGTTTTAAGTTCTAGAGCTTTGCTATATTATAGCTTATTGGATAGGAGTAAGTTATTCAGAATCCAAAACACTTGAATTTTAATCCTGGCTTTACTATTTTACTGTTTGTATAATTTTAGACACCCTGCTCCCAAAATTAGGTAATATATGTACAATGGGAATGAACGAACATGCCTTTATCATTTTTCATAGGGTGATTAATTCATATGCAGTAGTACATATAAAATACTTAGTAAAGTGTTTGACATATCAATATCTTAATTAATAATTATTAAAATAGCAATCCTATATAATAATCCTATATAATAAAAGGGTGACATGCAAACAGACCAAACAGAACAACCAAGCAACCAATCAAAGCATATTATGCTAATGATATGCTAAGGCTGCTCAAGAGCTCACTATGATGTGCACTGACCACCATGGGGCAGTCAACTGGTCAACCAATCACTATGATGTGCACTACCACCAGGGGGCAGATGCTCCAACATGTAGGTTAGCTTGCTGCTGGGGTCCAGCAGATCGGGACTGAGTGAGATGGGCCAGACATGCCTTAGAGCCCTCCTGCGGACCCTCCGGGGCCTGATCATACACCAGTGGGGCCCTTCAGCCTGGCCTGCACCCTCTCGAAATCTGGGACCCCAGCCTGATCCTGCAGGCCACTCTCCTTGGGAGGGCGCCAGATTGCATCAAGCCTCTCCCAATCAGGACTGATTGGGCACGAGCATGTGGCAGGCACAGTAGGGCTGGGATGAGCAGGAGCAGCAGGTAAAAGCTATAGGTGACGTTGGACTGTGGGTATCAGCCTGATCCCTGTATGCCACCCAGAGGGACCCCACCTGTGCATGGATTTGTGCACTGGGCCTCTAGTAAATATATAAAACAACTAATTAAAATAATAGCAAGGAAAGTTAGTTTTCATTATTCAGTGTCCTGCTTTGATTTTTATTTTATAGAATAATCATTTGGTAGCTTGAGTAATACATCATTTCTTAATTATAACTGTCACGTGAAAACTTTACTAACCCATGCCTCTTTTGAGAAATATAAGCAGTTGAGCAAATAATGAACTTCCTGACCCAGAGTTTCCTAATCTGAGGAGAAAGTCTACCTCGCTGACTGTGTTCTGGCATGGCTATTCCTATTGAAAGGCTGAAATCAAGTAATGGGTTTTACAGTTCCTTGCAAAGGAAAAATTGACCATACAACTGAAGAAGAGATATAAAATTAGACTTACTTTTAAATAATTATGTGTGTAGACTGATAGGCAGCATCTCTAAAAAGGATCAGAATTAATATAAACAAATAATTAGCCCCAGAGCAGGTTGTGACTATTTAAATTAGATAATTATTCTCAGTTGGAAGAGTTGACATATTTTAAAAATATTTTTTAAAAAATTTTCAGTTACACTGGACACACAATATTATATTCATTTCAGCTGTACAACATAGTGATTTAGACATTTATATAACTTACGACGTGATCACTTAAATAAATCTAGTACACATCTAACACTTAAACTTCTTATTCCTGCCATCTGTAAAACTGGACTAATAATACCTACTTTATAGGACTCTTATGAAAAAAATGATATAATTGCTTTGTAAAGAACACAGTATTGTCATTATGGAAATTAGTAAAATATTTCCTGGTCTTTCTTAATTCTCACTTAAAGTTGTGATCAATTTGTGATGTATGCAAGTTACCTTGAATCAGTAATGCATTCACACAGATTAAAATTTGGCCTTGAGTGAAACAACTCAACTTGATACTTCACTTGTGTTAAAAAATAAGAGCTTGGAGGTGTTCTTTACTACTTGTAGGTCCTGAATCTCTATACTTTTGAGTTTCTAAATAAACATTTCATCTTTCATCTCCTTTGTGACATCAGAAAATATAAGGGAGACCTTGATAAAATATGGGAAGAAGGAAGCTGAGTGAAATGTATGATATATTAGTTTAAGTTAAGAAATATGTAGTCAGCTAGACTTGGCTTTTGGAATAACCTCTGGTTCTCAATAACTGTTATTGGTTATAGATTAGATTAAGTAACACTTCTCAAGGATTTTATCAAATCTGTGATAACATGATACAACTATACATATGTCAGAAATACTTGAAAAATATTAACACTCAAATTGGCACAGCTATTAGGGCAATCTCATTTTTTCATCTGCAAAAGGAAACGTCTCAACTTTAAAATGTATGAACTGGACTAGCCAGTAGAGATATGAAGTATATGATATTGTCATGTTTCTTTTCCTGGTGTTTGAGACAGAGTTATAGTGCTGTGGGCAATGTTAAAAATGGGAGGAGCTGGGAGAGAATTTCTTTGACCTTGAGAAAATGTGATGATAAAAAAGTTAGTGGAAAATTATGAATATTTATATGTATATGTACATATAATATTATTGAGGCCTAATTTTATTATCATACAATTGAACCAATGTAGCATATTTAATTATTCTAAAGAATTAAAAAAATTGTAAATAACCATAACAATCCAGTTTCAAAACACTTCTACCATCACAAACAAAAAGTTCCTTTGGGCACTGTAGTAGTCAATTCCCATTCCAAAATTTAGCCCTAGTCAACTACCATCAGCTCTCTGTCTCTATAGTTTGCCTTTTTGAGAAAGTTCATATAAAAGGAATCTTACAATCCTATATAATAAAGGCCTAATATGCTAAGTGTCCAGTTTACTGGTCGGCTATTTAACCAATCAAAGTGCAATATACTAATGTACTAAGGCTGCTGAGCCGAGTACACTGAACACCAGGGACAGACACTCTGACCTGTAGGTTATCTTGCTGCTAGGGTCTGGCCAATTGGGACTGAGCAAGGTGGGCTGGACACACCCTGGAGCCCTCCCGCAGCCCCTCCCTGGCTGGCCAACCTCCTGCTTCACTTCCTGGCCCTGATCGTGCACCAGTGTGGCCCCTCAGCCTGGCTTGCACCTTCTAACAATCCTGGACCCCTTGGGGGGGTGTTGGAAAGCTGGTTTCAGCCAATCCTGCAGACCAGGCCAAGGGACACCACTGGTGCATGAATTTGTGAGGCCAGGTACATGACATTTGTGCACGGGGGGGGGGGGGGTAGGGTGGAGGGGTGGGGTGAGGTAGGGAAGGGGTCCCTCAGCCTGGCCTGCACCCTCTCCAACCTGGGACTCTGGGGGGGTTGTCCAACTGCTGGTTTAGGCCAAATCCCAGGCCTGGTGGGATCGGGTCTAAACTGTCAGTCAGACATCCTTCTGGCAATCTGGACCACTGACACTAACCACAGCCATCTTGGTTGGGTTAATTTGCATACTTGCTCCTGATTGGCTGGAGGGCATGGCTTGTGGGTGTATCAGGGTGACAGTTAATTTGTATTTTATTAGAAAGGATTCTACCTTTTTTTTTGTCCATTCACTAGATGATGGCATTCACATTGTTTCTAGGATTGGGCTATTATCAATAGTGCTACTATGAACATCCATGTGCAAGTATTTGTATGGATATATGTTTTTGTTTTATTTTTAATTTTTTTATTGATTAAGGTATTACATATGTGTCCTTATACCCCTATTGTCCCCCCTGCCCTTATCCCCCCCCATTGTCTGTGTCCATTGGTTAGGCTTATATGCATTCATATAAGTCCTTTGGTTGATCTCTCCCCTTTACCCCCATCCTTCCCTACCTTCCCTCTGAGGTTCGATGGTCTGATTGATGCTTCTCTGTCTCTGGATCTATTTATGCTCATCAGTTTATGTTGTTCATTATATTCCATAAATGAGTGAGATCATGTGATATTTATCTTTCTCCGGCTGGCTTATTTCACTTAGCATAATGCCTTCCAGTCCCATCCATGCTGTTGTAAATGGTAAGAATTCCTTCTTTATTACTGCAGTGTAGTGTTCATTGTGTAGAAGTACCACAGTTTTTTAATCCACTCATCTGCTTATGGACACTTAGGCTGTTTTCCAAATCTTAGCTATGGTGAATTATGCTGCTGTGTACATGGGGTGCACATATCCTTTCTGATTGGTGTTTCTAGTTTCTTTGGATATATTTCTAGAAGTGAGATCACTGGCTCAAATGGGAGTTGCATTTTTAGTTTGTTGAGGAAACTCCATACTGTTCTTCATAGTGGCTGCACCAGTTTGCGTTCCCACCAGTAGTACAAAAGGGCTCCTTTTTCTCTGCATCCTTGCCAGCACTTGTTATTTGTTGATGATAGCCATTTGGACAGGTGTGAGATGGTACCTCATTGTTGTTTTGATTTGCATCTTTTGGATAATTTGTGACTTTGAGTATGTTTTCATATGTTTCTTGACCTTTTGTCTTCTTTAAAAAAGTATCTATGTAGGTCCATTGCCCATTTTTTGATTCCCCCCCCTTTCTTTTGTTAAGTTGTATGAATTCCCTCTAAATGTTGGAGTTTAAACCCTTATCGGGGATAATATTGGCAAATATGTTCTCCCATGCAGTGGGCTTTCCTGTTGTTTTGTTGATGGTTTACTTTGCTGTGCAAAACTTTTTATTTTGATGTAGTCCCATTTGTTTATTTTTTTAGTTTCCATTGCTCTAGGAGCAGTATGGGTGAAGAAATTGCTTCGGCATATGTCTGAGATTTCTCTGCCTGTGGATTCCTCTAGTATTTTTTTTTGGTTTTCCCATTTTATGTTTAAGTCCTTTATCCATTTTATTTTTGTGTATGGTGTAAGTTGGTGATCTAATTACAATTTTTGCATGTATTTGTCCAATGGACATATGTTTTCAATACTCCTTGATAGACATCTAGAAGTAGAATTGCTGCATTATATGATAAGTGTGTTTAGCTATTTAAGAAATTATATTTCAAAATGTCTGTGCTTTTTTACATTTTGATCAGCAATATATGAGCGATCCTGTTTTTTCACATCCTCATTGATGCCAGATATTATCAGTCTATTGGATTGTAGCCGGTCTAAGAAAATGTGTGTAATCCATTGTGGTTTTAATTTACATTTCCCTAATGACTAATGATGTTGAGCATCTTTTTATGAGCTAATTAGCCAGTTGAATGTTTTCTTTGTTAAAATATCTATTGAAACTTTTTGCATCTTTTAAAAAATCCTATTTCTCTTTGTACCATTGCATTGGAGGGGTTCTCTATGTATTCTATATACAAATCTTTTATAAAATATGATTGCTAGTTTGTGGCTTGTTTTTTTTTAAATTTTTGTAATGATATCTTTAAAAAGATTTTTTATTATTAATGTCACAACTTATTGTGTTTTCTTTGATTGATTGTACTTTTGGTGTCATAGCTAAGAAATCTTTGCATAACAAAAGTTACAAAGATTATTTTCTGTGTTTTATTCTACAAGATTCATAGCTTTGTTTTGAGTTAATTTTTGTATATGGTATAAGTGAAGAGTCCAAGTTCATTTTTGTATATGGTGTGAGTAAAGGGCCTAAGTTCATTTTTAGCATATGGATATCCATTTGTTTCAGCACCATCTGCTGAAAAGACTCCCCCTTTTATCTTAGTATCTGTCAAAAGTCAATTGACTGTAAAAGTAACTTTTTATTTCTGGACTCTCTGTTTGCATTGATTGATATGTCTGATTTTAGGACAATACTATACAGTCTTAATTATTGTAGTTTTTTAAGAAAATATATTTTATTGATTTTTTACAGAAAGGAAAAGAAAGGGATAGAGAGTTAGAAACATCAATGAGAGAATCATCGATCAGCCGCCTCTTGCACACCCCCTACTAGTGATGTGCCCTCAACCAAGGTACATGCCCTTGACCGGAATCGAACCCAGGACCTTTCAGTCCGTAGGCCAATGCTCTATCCACTGAGCCAAACCGGTTTCAGCAATTATTGTAGTTTTATTGAAACTTTTAAAAAATTAGTATAAGTTTTCCAATTTTGTTTTTAAAAAAATTGATTTGGTTATCCTAGGTTCTTAGCAATTACCTATGATATTTTAGGGTCGGCTTATATATTTCTTCAATAAACTAGCTATGGCCAAAACCGGTTTGGCTCAGTGGTAGAGCACTGGTCTGCGGACTGAAAGGTCCTGGGTTTGATTCCAGTCAGGGGCATGTACATTGGTTGCGGGCACATCCCCAGTGGGGGATGTGCAAGAGGCAGCTGGTCGATGTTTCTTTCTCATCAACGTTTCTAGCTCTCTATCTCTCTCCCTTCCTCTCTGTAAAATATCAATAAAATATTAAAAAAATAAAAAAATAAACTAGCTATGATTTTGATAGGTATCTCTGCCTCCTTCTTTCTCTCTATGCTGCTAATAATATCATTACATGAATATTATTTTTGGCATTACTAATTAGCATTTAAGGCTCTATTCATTTTTTATATAGTGTTTCTCTTCCCCCCCTAGTTGTTCCTATCTTCAAGTTTATTGATTCTTCCCCCTTTCATTCCCAAACTGATATTGAGTCCATTTTAGGCATTTTTGCTTTTAATTATTATGTTTTCTATTCTCAAATTTATAACTGCGTTCTTTTTTGCAATGCACTTTTTTTTTTAAAAAAAACTAAGATTCTGTCACTATTGTGATATATTTTTATTTGAAATAAATTAAACTCAATATTTGTGTCTATTCAGAGTTAGGTCCTATTTACTGCATTCCCTTGCCTCCCCCTTCCCTACCCCAGGGTACACTGTCTTTGTCTTGTAATTTTTGACTGAAAATTGGGCACTTATATTCTATAAATGATAATATCTTGTAGCAACACGAGGTTTTAATTTACTTTTCTGCTTTCCTCCATTTTTATATTTTGTTCCTAGTCAGGGCTAAAAATGTAACTCTCCTCCCATAAGCAGTGCTGGTGTCTGGTTATTTATTTACTTATTTACTTATTATTTATTTACTTTTAGCCTGGATTAATAGGGGCTGCTCTTTATCTGCATAATTTATGGGTCAGCCAATGATTTGGCTAGAGGTTGCACTCAAACACTGCCAGCCCATAAGGTATCCACCATCTGGCAATCAATATGTATGAGGCTTAGGGATCATGTTCAAAACTCAGCTGGTTCTTAAGTCATCCTTGGTTTTTTAATTTGTCACTGGGCTCTCTCAGTTTTCCCCTTTGTATACCCACAGTTTCCCAGTCAACCATGAGTGTGTAGAGACCTTATCTAGCCTCTAAATAGTGCTGCATTTTCCATAATCTCCCTATATAATTTCTGTCTCTTCACTGCTTGTCACAAATAGGACCACAACCTCAAGCTAGAAGATCTGTGGGTTTTTCTCATTTATTCTTTATGGTGTTTGCCAGTGTCATGAGTTTTTCAAACCCTCTCTCACAGCAAGTTTCCTTCCTCTGGTAAGCAGAGCTGCTGATTTTCTGTCTAGCCCTGCTTTAGTCACCAAATGAGCAAGGGAGGAGGGCATGAAAGGGAATATCACTAGGCAAGAAAGTCACAGACCCCAGCTGCTTTTATCCAAAGTTTGAGCACATTTTCCAGACCCTTGACATGGCTGTTTATGACATTTTTGTCCAGTCTGTACTTTATTTATAAAGTGAGGATTCTCTATTTTCCTTCGGCCTGAAGATATATTTTTAATTTATAAAACATCTGCATTTTAAGATGAGCCTTCTACTTTCCTTCTTCTCTTTTCACATATGCATATTTATTTATGTATATAACCTACCCTTTTAAAGATCATCGGTGGGTTATTTACTTTATGCATGGCCCACAGCGACTCCATTCCCAGTGGTATTGATAATAGAACACTTGATTCCTCAAAAAGTGAACTGCAATTAGAGACACTGCATTTAATGTGTATTAATTTGTGCCTGTCTATAAATTTAAGAGAAAATTTATATGGATATTTTGACTTTTGTCATCTGTCATACTCATGCCAACATTTACTTTTCCTGTCATACAACTTTCCTAGCTTCATTTCTGACTTTGAAGAGCATTTTTGGGAAAGTACACTTGATGGTCCTATTTCAAGAAATATAGAATACCTAAAGAAAATGTTTTCCAGGCTATCCCCCGGTATGTCACAACATTACCACCACCTTTTATCACTTCTATTCAAAGTGAATTAAGTTCTAAACATCTGACTTGAAACTATAAACATCCTAGAAGAAAATGTAGGGGAAAACTTTATGATGGGTTTGGCAATGATTTCTTGAATATGATATCCAACTTTAAAGCCTCTGTGCAGCAAAGAAAATAATCTATGGAATGAAAAAACAATCTATTGAATGGGAGGATATATCTTCAAATCCTATATCTGGTAAGAGGTTAATATCTAGAAAATATAAAGAACTCCTTTATGCTAACAACAATAACAAACCGCACAAAATACAATTAAGAAATGGGCAAAATATTTGAATAGACATTTCTCAAAAGAAGATACACAAATGGCCAACAAACATAAAAGATGCGCAGTGGACTAGTCATCAGGGAAATGCAAACCAAAACCACAATGAGATATCATCTCAAATCTGTTGGGATGGCCAATATCCTAAAAATAGAAAATAACAATTGTTAGGATAATGTGGAAAAAATGGAATTCTTGGTAGGAATGTGAAAATGATGCAGCCACTGTGGAAAATAGTATGGAGGTTCCTCAAAAAATTAAAAAATAAATTAACTTATGATTCTGTAATCCCACTTCTGGGCATAACACCAAAAGAATTAAAAAGAGGAACTTGAAGAGAGACATTTGCATGCCCATGTTTATTGAAGTACTTATTCACAATATCCAAGAGATGGAAACAACCTAAATATAAATTAATGAGTGAATGAATAAATAAAATGTGGTATATATATGCAGTGGAGCATTATTCAGTCTTAAAAAAGAAAATCCTATTATTTGCTACAATAAGGTGAACCTTGAGGATTCTTTGATAAGTGAAATAAGCCGGTTATAAAGAGATAAATACTCCATGAGTCTACTTAGATGAGATATCTACTGTAGTCAAACTCTTAGAAACAGAAAGTAGAATGATGGTTGTTAGGGGCTGGGTGGGTGGGAAAGGGGAATTCAATGAATATGGAGTTTCAATGTTATAAAATGAAAAGTTCGAGAAATCTGTTGTATAGCAATGTGCATATACTTAACCTTACTGTACTGCACAGTTAAAATGGTAAATTTTGTGTGTTTTTTTTTTTACCACAATAAAAACAAATCTATGGCAATCTTGTGGTTACGGTTCTGACTTATAGAACACTTGGAAGTCAACATTGACGTTCTTAGCACAAGAAAGCACTAGACAAAATGAAAAATCAAAGACTTTTTTTTTGGATGGATCAGAGAACTGAGATCGTAGGGCAGACAACCAACCTTGAAAACTGGAGACACAGATGTATCCAAAGAAATATAGTCATTGAGATCTGATGACCTGGAGGAGGAGTCAAGGGAACTGTGAGCTGGTAGGAATGCTTAATGGTATATTTGATGAATTCCTGGAATCTGAATATATACTATATCGACTTATGATTTCATAATCCCGCTTAGACTGTCTTGGAAGTGAAAACCTTCTGTGGGGTTGCTGTCTTGGAGGGAGGGACAAGCTTTTGCTGTAGGCTTTTTCTTCTAGAACTCCACAAGTTTCTCACAGGATTCATCTGAGAAGGATTGATCCCCTTATGATACTGCAGGAGGAAAAGAAGAAAGAATATTGTAAAAGACGCATCAGCCTTTTTCATATTGAAGGCCAACTCTCCAGATGAAAGGACTTTGTTAGAGCATAATTCTGAAAACATATCCCAGGTGGAGGAAAGAATTCCTCCCCATCCTACCCCTGCAGTCTCCCTGTATGGCCTATGAGGAAAAATCGAAAACATAGTCAAACAGGGGATAGTGTTTCAAGGAAAGAGATTGGGCATACTGCAGCCAGAGAAGGGGCCAGGGGGCTGGTGAAAAGCTTTGGAAGTGGAGGAGGGCCAGAGGCACTGTGAAGGCTTCAGGCTTGAGACCTAGGGCTCTTAAATGACTGAGACTTCATCAGAAGATTATGGAACTCTCCTCCTCCTTCACACTCTAATAACTGATGGATAATATAAACCAAGAGGGGGAAACTCCAAAGGAGAATCAAAAGGAAATCCAAGATACAGCCAAGGAAATTAGAAGTAGACTTGAAGATAGACTAATAGAAACTTCCCAAGTGGTATGCTGGGAGAGAAAATAACGAGGAAACACCCTCTATCCCCAAAGTCCCCCTAAACCTAAAGAACTGTGGGACATAAAACACAGTGAGATAACATGCCATACCCACAAGATTAGTAAATTAAAAATTGGATAAATACAAAATGTCTCAAAGTTTAGTGTGAATGTAAAGTGGTACAAGCATTTAGAAAATCAATTTGGTAGTACCTAAAAATGCTGACAAATGTGCACTCCCTGCAACACAGCTATTCCGTGTCTGGGTATAAAAACCTCTTGCACTGTAAACATTCAGCCAGCATATACAGGAATGTTTATCAAAATATTATTTACAAAAGCATAGAATTGAGCATAGTTAAATGGCTATTAATAGGTATTAGAATGGATGAATTGTTGTTCGTTCACGTGTACAAAATGAACAAACCAGAAGCTTCACTGTAGATGTATTTAAAAAATAATTTTGAGTGACAAAAGCTAATCTCAGAAGACTTAATACAATATAATTCCATTTATATAATGTTGAGAAACATACCAACGCAAACATATATTTTGTTTGAAAATTGCATAAATGATGGAATACTGAAAAACTCAAATGTAACATAAACATTCATTTTTGGGTTAAATTTTTGAGGACTTGTAGCTAAGTTTTATAGTTTTTTAAAAATTTCTCTGGATATTGGATGGCAGCCTTCATTTTTTATTATATTGAGTACTAGAGGCCTGGTGTATGAAATTCGTGCAAGTGTAGGCCTTCCTTTCCCCAGCTTCTGGAACCGACTTCACTCTGGCATCTAGGACATAGGACTTGGGACCCCGGCTTCCCTCCAGCCACCAGCAACTGGGACCTGGGATTCCTTCAAGAGGGAGGCTACCCCACCCGCCACAGCCAGCCAGTTAGTGGCCTGGGCTTCCCTCTTTGGGGTGATCGTAGAGCCCCCCCAATTGATCATCCTGTTCGGCTGGTAGCCTGGGCCTCCATCTGCAGGGGGTTATGAGGTGATGGCCAGGCCCCCAACCAATCACATCACAGTCGCCTTGGCTGACCTGTTGCCAGTGTCATAATGTGGTCTCAGATGATCACCTGGTTGGTAGTCTAGATGGTCGTTCTGCTGTTCAGCCATTCAGCCGATTTGCATATTATGCTTTTATTATTTAGGGTGTTTCTTAGCAGTACATCCCCATTCCTCTGTAATTTGCTGTTTTTACTTTTGGTGACCTGGGAAACCAGAAAACTAAGCTTGCTTGAATTTTGCATAAGACAAGCAGACTCCAGATTTAGGCTTGGTACACTCTCCTACGGACAACAGCATGATCTTTTGTGCATAGGCAATGTAACATTCATTTATTTAACAAGCAGCAATTTCCTACTACATGCCAGACTCTATTCTGAGTTCTAGAAATACAGAAATAAACAAAATCCTTGAACTTATATAACATTTTAGTAGCATCTTTTGGGCTTTTAACTCTACTTAGACAAGCCTGCTTCATAGAATCAATTTGGGCGAGGCAATTCTGTAAACACAAACACACACATATTCCAGTGTGTACATGTAGAAATACAAAGTCTATAGCCATATAGGCTTCAGCCCTGTGGGTATGCCTATAGACAATGATTAATTAATTGCTGATATACCTGATAATGATTACAAGTAAAGCAGAAAACTTAAACTAACTTTCATTGATGGCATTAACTTTCCTTCCAGGTTTTCTGGGGAAATATCTATTATTGGTATACAAAATAGACAATGATTCTAAATTTGACTTGCAAAACTTTAGGAGGTGACACCCAGAACTTCAGGTCATAAACTTTTCATTGAAGAATGTGTGACATTGTATTAGTAAGGACAGCATAAGACTTTCTTCTTCAAGCATATTTATCATTAATCACTGGTCTTGGATAAAGTAGGATACTTTACTAGCTTTACAGCTTTTATTCTATTCCTTTTAACTAGTTCTTTATTTCTGAAAAAGTTTTTTTTTTCATCTACCTCTAAATTTAATATAAAGAAACAAAGAAATAAAATGTCCATTCATCCAGAATGGTGTATTACAATCTATACTGATAGTATTTATTAACTGTCTAATAGCTTTATCAAGTTATTTTTCTTTTAAATTCAGTGTCCCCCTTCTTTGATTGTTGTTCTAACTTTGTTATCTGGTTCAGAGACCTGAGCTGATTTCAAATGTTTATTTCAGTTCACTTTTGAAGACAACTCTTTTTTACAATGTTCTGACCCAAATGGTAGTCAGGAAAGCATTTAAGAACAAAAAGACACTTGAATTTTCTCAGAGTGTGAAAGTGCTTGACCTTTGGACCCATATTCTCATTTCATTGGATGAAAATAATGACTAATCAGTAGGAGGGGCTAGGAGGCATCATAAGTTAATTCACTGGGAGTTGGCATCTCCACTTGGGAGTTTACATAAACATCTGTCTCCAAATGAGTTCACTGCATTAGATGTTTATGGTAGGACGGTTTTTTTCCCTCCCCTGGTTTAAAACAACACATAGTTTAAATAGTTTGGTTCCAGTCACATGATGGTTGTTTGTCTTGAGGAAAATCCCAGCAGCAGATCAGCAGGTGGGTTACAGATTAGTGATGCTGACAGAGGTGCTTCAGGCATCCTGGCATCCTTTCACACAGGGGACTTACCACTCCTGGCCATTGCTGCTGTAATTACTGACTCACTCAAATTGTAGTTTTGAGAAGGAGTGAAACAGAGTCAGTATAAACATGGCAGGTACATATAATATGTAAGACCTATGGATTAAAAAAAAATCTTACTTTTTATAAATCTAAGTGATTAGTTTTATTCTGCTTTAAAAAGTAAACTCAATGCGGAGATCATAATGAATGAGTCCCTAGATGTTTACTAAACCCCCAAACTAAATTGCATTCTGAATTACTTTGCAAATACATTGGCTTATCTAATTAAATTGGAATGATTCTGTGCTGCTACAAAGGGTCTAATATTGAAGCCTTTAGGAATCATTGCAAAATTAGCAATTACTAGTATGCCTGATTAATTAATTTGGCCCATTCAAGGTTTTTGGTGCTGTGGAGTAATACTATACTGTAAGGGACTACTGAAACAAATGTTTTTCAAAAAATGCAGAATGTAATTATTATTTTAGAGAGTTATAAATAAAGAAACAAAATATACATATTTACTTAGTTTATTTGTAATTGTAAAATTATACTTTTAATTCTTATACATTTTGAAGAAATAAATAAAAAATAAGTTTAAAAATACATTTCTAGCCCTGACTGATGTGGCTGGCTCAGTTGGTTGAGCATCATCCCATGCACTGAGAGGTCCCTGGTTTGATTCCCGGTCAGGGCACATACCTAGGTTTCAGGCTCCATTCCCAGTAGGGGGCATGAAGGAGGTAGCTGATTGGTTTCACTCTCATCAATGTTTCTCTTTCTCACCCCCTCTCCCTTCCTTTCTCTCTAAAAATTCATTGAAGCATATTTTCAAATACATTCCTATGTAGAAAAATAAAGTTTTAAAAAATACTGCTCTACGTAGAAAAAAATATGAAAATGATTCATTTATGTTTAAAGTACATTTCACCATGGAATAGTATGCAGCTGTAAAACAAAAGGGTCTCTTATACTTTGAAGGACCTGGAGAGTATTATGCTAAATGAAATAAATCAGTAAAAAAAAAAAAAAGACAACTATCACATTATCTCACTTATCTGTGGAATGTAATGAACAAAAGAAACTGAAAAACAAAATAGATCCAGAGACATGGAAGCATGCAACAGACTGACCATTCTCAGAGGGAAGGGCCCAGGGGGGGGGGGGTAGAGATTAATAAAAGAATTTACATGCATATATGCATAACCCATGAATGTAGACAATAGTGTGGTGAAGGCCTAGGGAGGGGGCATGAGTGGGAAGGAGGGGATTATTGGGGGGCAAAAGAGGGTACATCTGTTATACTTTCAACAGTAAAGATAAATTAAAAAGAACAACAAAATAAAGTACCATAATAAAAGTAGTATTCGCAGAGCCAGTCAGAGAAAGATAAATATCACATGATCTCACTCATTTGTGGAATATAATTAACAAAATAAACTGATGAATAAATATAGAACCAGAGACATAGAAGCATCGAACAGAATGTATAACCTATGAGGGAAGGCGGTGGGTGAGGGGGTAGGAGATCAACCAAAGGACTGTATGCATGAATATGAGTAAAACCGATGAACATAGACAGTAGGGGGGAGGTGGTGAGGGCTTGCGCTTGGGGGAGGGGCTAGAGGGGGAGAGGTCAAATGGAGGAAAAAAGGAGACTCATGAAATACTTTACACAATAAAGAATTTTTAAAAAATAGTATTAGTAGAAGCACACAAAAGAATGTATGTCTTGAAATTTCAATACTCTTGAAATAAGAAAAAATAGGCCACATGTATTTAGTCCAATGTAAAATTCTATTCTATAAGAAGGTAAAGTATAAACATGTCTTATTCTTACCTTCATTGATTATTAATATTTGTTCATTTTCACTTATAATCTATAATTATCCTTGAAAACATTTCGAAAAAAGAATGGCCTAAAATAAGAACTGTGAAATTTAGAAAAATTACTAACTTTTTGTGGGTACTATCTATTTTATTCTCTATTCTTACTAGCATTTATGAGAGCATATTCTTATTACTGCAATGTCTTCCAACACATCGTTTGCTTGTAAGATATTTTCCCCTTAGAGTTTCATTATGAACTTTCTGGATGGCCTGCTATGACTAGTGAGGGTTTGGTCCTCAGTAGGCATCTTGTTCTGAGACAAAGGAAGCTGTCATTTGTGTAGTCGACAAAGAGAAGTATTAGATCATTGTTCATAATTTGATTCTATTCTATAAGAAGGAAAAAGCATGTTAAAGGAATGAGAACTGAATCTACTCCTATGTTCCAGACACTGCTTGTCTATGTTTCAACTCCTATGGTTATTTTCTTCCCCTAAAATTTCTGGAAGGCTGCTTTTTTGTATTGCAGTTAGAGGTCTGATGAAATTTTTTCCCAAGAATACTAGGAATTGAAGACATAGTTAAAATAAAAAAAAGGGGGGGGGGAGATGAGGTGGATTGTTATTTTTTTATTTTCTGAGGAATTTTTAAATATTTCAAATTTTCACTAAGAACAAAACTACCGTAAATACCCCTTAATGATATCAACAGGTCCTAAGAGGAATCAGTTCAGATCATGATAGGAGGTTTTATTTTTTTGCTCTATAATAATAGTATGGGGAAATTTTCAGTTGCCAGAATTTGTCCAGGGGAGAATTACACACACAGAGGCTCTAAATGTCTTTCTAACCAGAAGTCCCTTGCGTTGTGGAGTCCATTGAGTTGTGAGTCCATGAAGTTTAAAGGTAGTAGCTCAGTCACAGATACATTGCTCTGAAAAGAAAAGGGGATGGACTGATGGGAAAGGAATAAGGCA
Source organism: Vespertilio murinus (assembly GCA_963924515.1). Classification (NCBI taxonomy): domain Eukaryota; kingdom Metazoa; phylum Chordata; class Mammalia; order Chiroptera; family Vespertilionidae; genus Vespertilio; species Vespertilio murinus. The sequence goes on along the minus strand of OZ004705.1, from coordinate 177,258,767 downwards.
TTCCCAAGGAAAGGGAAATTGGGAAGGGAGGAGAGGAAAAGTGAGGTTATACATCATAAATGGGAAAAGAAAATCAACAAACCCTGGTGCAACTTGGCTGAGGAGGTACTTGGAGGGAGTAGAAATTTCTGATAAGTTTTTGAAGTTCTTTGATGAGATGAGTGAAAATTAATGTCACCTTCTTACTTCCTTTTATTGTCAATAAAGGCTGGCTCATTAACATCAGAGTGGATGCCTTCTTCTGGGTGAAAGCAAATAGTTATGAATTCTGTATCTGGATGTAGATGAAAACAGATACAGAAACTAGACTTGGTGGGTGTACAGTTGACCTTGGGGTCACATGGAACTTCCCCTTTTCATAGTGGCAGGGCAGAGCATTCTTATTTAAGGTGGAAGGCTTTTTATTTATTTTTTATTTTTTTGAGAAAGTGACTCATAAATAATTTTGAAGTATCTTTTTCTTCATGTATAGAATTACACAGCAGAGCTAGTTTCTAAGCATGTACTGGAATTAAATAACAAAGATGAATGTCATTTGTATGAAATTCCAGCCTGGAAAAAATTCACATTCAAGGCGGCTCTATGATGGTGGGCTATGAAAAGTTAGGACCCTCAGTTTTAATAGGCTTGAGGTTGCTATAATATATGATAGCTTCAGAGGACCTGAATAAAAATAGATCCAGGGCTTGCCTTGGCCACATGACCTTATGCAAGTCCAGGCTTAGCTTTATTGTGTATGAAATAAGGAATGTGGGTAAATGACCTCTAAGGTCCCATCCAAGTCTAATATGATGAGTTTATCATTAGAAAAGGTTACTTCTCAAGTGGCTGTAAATGTTACTTTGATCTTTCTCAAGGCCTTAATTTTCTAAATGGCATGTACCTCCTGGAAGTACTAATAAAGTAGATCCATAGGCAACACTTAGTTCTAAAATGACTCTCTAGCCATAGTGTGGTAACTTCTGTAATATTAGTATTATTCTTTTTTCAATGCCATTTGGCTTTCACAGAAAACATTTTTATAAATAATAGAACTATAAAATCTAATTAATAAATGTAATACTAGTTATAAAATGCTGAGCTATGATGGCAGTGATATTGACAATAAACCAGTTATGATGATCATAGTAATAGTAATAAACCTAACCATAACAAATCTTTGTACTAACAGCATCCCTCATTTGTAATAGAGCTTTAAAACATGGCTATTTGAAAAGTAATCAATTTGAGTGAGAGTTTTTTAATTTCCAAGGTATAGGAAACATGTTCATTCACTCATTCAACAAAGGAATTACATTGCTAAAAAAAAATTCAAACATAATCTCATCTTCATGAAGTTTACAGGAGGATCAGATATGTTTCAGATAAAAATCCAAACAAATGAAAAATTGCAACTGGAGTATTTGATCCTTCAAGGAGAATAGAGAGGGCTTCCCTGATAAACTGATATTTGAGCTAACTCCTGAAGGAAGAGTAGCAGTTGATGAGGGAAAGTTGGAAGGAAGAGTGCTCCTAGCAGAGGGACCTGTGGCAGGCTGATGCTCCATGAATCAAAGTGACTGAGCAAGGGCCTCCATGGCTGAATGTACCAGAAGGAAGCCTGAGGTTTGAGAGGTAGGTGGGGGCTAGACTACCATAGACTTGTGTGCCATGTTATGGTGATTTGTCTTTATGGGATGAAGAATACTAAGTCACTGAAAATTTTAAGCATTGGGGGTGGGGGCTGATATGATCATAGTTAAGATTTTCAAAGGTCACACAGGTTATGGTTTAGAAAGATGGGAGGGAAGCCAGTTTGGATATGAGGAACGTTAGATCAAAGATGATTGTAGAACTCTAGGAAAAAGGTCATAAAACTTGGAGTAGGAAGGCTATGGTGGAGGTGAAAAGAAGTGGCCACGTTTTCAGGGCTGAAGGAGTGATCAGATCTTCTCAGCAAATATGTGGCAAGGTTTTGGTATATTTCATGAAGGTAACTTTACTGGCAACTCCTATACTTGAATGGAAGCTTCCCCTTTCCCATGTAAGAACTCTGATAGGGTAAGAAATAAAGTGAGTTCTCCACACTTTCCTTCCTAATCACTTTTGCCTTCTCCACTTTGCCTTTTAGTTTGAGCCAGCGGACTCTTGAGTCTGTGTAACTGGCTCTTTCCGAAGCTGCATAGCAAAGCAGGATGCTACTGTTGTAGGGATACTTGATGGGTTCTTACATTTTCTGGGATCTATAGCACTCTGTTCTGCTTAGGGCTTAGGTTTGTGTGCTCTTTATCACCTAAAGGGTTGGAGTATATGGAGGTAATGAAAATCCTTGGAGAACATTTCATTTTCTGTGGAAAAAGTCAGCTAATGGAAACATTCAACTCCTTCCTGCCAATGTTGTTTTCCCTTGGTAGAAATGCCTGACTGTAACCCTTCTACCTAAATCTGATAATAGCACCCTATTGCTCTAAATTGTATAAAGTAGGAAGAAGCTCTTTTTCTTTGGCTTAGTAGCTCCTGTTTGAGCTGTTTGTTCCAGGAGAATTCCCCTTAGGGGAATTGTCAGTCTAGATGGGAGAGCATAAAATAGAGAATCAATTGCTCTAATCTGGCAGGAATTTAGGGTTTCTCTGCAAAAGATGAAGCGAGAGTGAAGTCCAAGCATATTTGGGATGAAGGGATTTTAGATTAGAACTCAACTTTTCATAATCGGTGAAAAATTTTTATGAGCTAAGATGAGACAAATGAATTTCTCAGAAATGTAATATCTGAAATTCAATATGCAGATGTTTTTAGCCCTGTGCTGTAATTATTCTCCTTAGGCCCAAAGTTTTGGTCAAGTCTGTTTTGCAAAACAGCTTTGTGTTAGTGGTTCTTTAAGGACAGCAAGAGCGTAGAGACCATGGCCATATTAATGAGAATCAGACTTCAAGAAGGGAGAGGGGGAGCTGAGCACAGGTAATTGGGTAGGGAGCTGAAATTCCCTTCATGAAATTGCTGAGTGAGCAGCAATGGAAAACATGTACGCACCCATCGTTGCATGCCGTAGAAATCCTAAGACATCAACGAGGGCATCAGAATTTCACAGTACTAGGAATGGGGACTTGGGTCACTTTATTTGGATATTAAAGAGTTACACTAGATGCTGGAGAACTTGTGGCCACAGCTTAACTATAATTAGTTCAGAGCTGTTTCTCAGGGTGGTGGTGAATCAGCCAAGTGATGTTTCCTGTATCCTAGACGCCTTAGATCAGATGGATTGGTGATGTTGGGTAGTGACATGGGACTTGGGACCCATGAGCCTGAATGTATATTTTGGCGGGGTAAACTGACTCCTTTCTCTGCCCCATCACTATACTGATAAACTTCCCCCAAATCACTGCAGAGTGCATATCCCTTTTCTCTGCTTGTGTTATTAAAGGAAGTTGTTGTCTTCAAAACAAAATAAAAAATAACTAATTTTCAACAACACTCAACATTGAGTACCTTCTCCGCCAGGCACATTTACACATGAATTTAAAAGTTATTGCAATAACTTTTATCTTGGTTAGCATTACCTGTATTTTTCAGATGAAGAAAATTAAGTTTAGAGAGGTTGTGTCTTACCCAAAGTGACACTTTTTGTGTGTTATGCAGCCACAACTTGAACATGAGACTTTTGATTCCAAATCCAGTACTCTTTTTATTATGCCAGTTTTCCCAAATTTATTTTCATATGAAAGTATTGCAAGGAAGGTGTCCCTTCCTACCCCCCCCCCCCCACACACACTGGGATTTTCCCCAAGTCCCAAACCTCATTACATTCTGGGAACAGAAGCATGATAGGAGGCTATTTTGTTGACATTTGTATTTCATACTAATTTCTTTACAACTATAGAGTAACAAATGATGAAATATAAAACTGAGAATAAGTTGGAGTTCTTATTTTTCATGTCCAGTTAATTTTTCATCCACTCGGTAAATAATACATCATTGTAGAGAACTGGAAGAACATTCTCATCATAAGTAGTACTTAGGATTTATAAGAGGTTGGGGGAATGACTTTCCAATCTGGTAACTGTTTTTATGTATGCTCACTTCCTGTTGCCCCAGGAACTCAGTGAAATGCTATTTGTTCCTTGGAGAAATTATTTTAGATCTCTATATTGATAAGATACCACATATATGCAGGTTTTCACTTACTTAACTTATTAATTCCAGGAAAACAAGAGAAAAGCCATATGAGATTTCATTAAAACTTGGCTCTATTCCTAGCTCTATGGGCTACTGAATGACCTGAAAGATCACCTCCTCTACCCCTGGCCTCTAATGTGAGCATTTCTGCTATTCTTAAAATTCCATAACTTATATTAGTAACACAAATCTTTCTAAGACCGTACTTTCTACTCCAAAACAAATCTTTTTATCCAACTTAGTCAATCTTGTCCATACTTATCTGGCACTTCTGTGCAAAGACCACTCATAGATTCAATACATGTACAATGTCAGCTATAAACTAGATCAAATAATCTAATTAAGAGTAGTAGTCTTCTAGGTCCAGTTTTCCCCTCTTCTAATCAGATTAGTGGACCACTTTTAGATTTTTTGTTTCCTGTGCATTCTTCTAAAAATTGTGGATTCAAAGACTGTGTGTGGCCATGAGTTGACCCGAATGCCGTTGGGCCAAACGTATTGATTGCCTCTGTGTTTTAATTTTAGAATGAGCTGGAAAGACAGACCTTTGATTTCTAAGACATTATTAAGAAAGTACCTCATCTAGTGCTTTAGATATTGCCTTTTTCCTGGGGATATGTATGAAAAAGAGCAAATTGCTCTTTTACTTAAAAATATTTATTGAGTGCCTGTTATGTTCTAGGTACTGTTGTAGGGATTTGGGACATATTAGTCAACAAATAAAGAATCTCTGTCCTCTTGAAGTTTAGTGACAGGTATCTGTGTCATATGCATTGCGTGACATAGACTGGTATTTATGGCCTTTGTCAGAATGTATATGGTCTGTTATAGTGTGGAATATCTGAAAAGTTTCTCAGCCTCACAACCTGGAAAAATCAGGGAATCATAGGAAGTCCTGGCTCAGAAGAAAAGAAAACTAGGAATACACTTCCAAAAGCATTACATATATGGTGGCTACTTGTATTTTGATATTTGTGCATTTAGCAGGCAGTTAGTAGGTTCATGTGATGTCTTACCTTCTTTGTATGGCATTGGTTTTATAGAAAATGTAGTTTTAATTCCAAGCAACTGACCTATGATCATCTTTGGGACATGTCCAGTTTGTAAATTAATGTATATTCACTTAAATATAGTCAAGCAAGATATGTTATGTATTAAACACATTTATTGCATATCTATTCTCTAAAAACCATGCTGCTAGTCTCTTTCTTTAAGTAAGGTTACTGAGTGAGTGGTAGTTGAGATAAGAGCCTGTTTTCAAATTTGACACTTAATACTAAGTATTAATACTAAGTATTCCTGCTAGTTGTATAATCTTGGAGAAGTCATTTAATATTTTGAGCTTCAATTTGCCCATCTGAATATTTAGATAATAACTTCTAAGTTACAGTACCAGCTGTTGTTAGGATTAATTGAGATGGTATATGTGAATGATACCAGGGGTTTGCTAAGTGTCTATTTTTTAAAAGTAGAGGCAGACCCTGCTCTAAAACAGGAATCAAACACATGCATGTATAACTCGTGTAAGAGGCAGAAAGAGATACAGATAAATGGATTGGGCAGAGTCCAGGGAGAGATTGTATTTAGGATGTGTGACAGGCAAGGAAAGAAGAAACTTGCCAGAGTAGCTGGCATTTGAGCGGGATGGGATTTACACATGAGGAAATTGATAAGGGTAACCTAAATAGAAGTAAGATTATGAGTGTAGTGAGATCACCTGTAGCAAAGGCAGAGAACTTTAAATAGATTAGCTACCCATACCTCTTATGTGGAGGAGGATGTTACAAGTGCATTCCTTCCTATGTCTTCTCAGTGTCTGATTTAAGACAATAACTTTTGATCTGAGACCACACTCAGTTCTCCCAATATCCAGAGTCCTACCAGATCTCGATTTCCTATCTCACTGTCTACCTTGTAATCCAATGCAGATTTAAAATCAGAAGGATTACTTGAGTATTAATTGCCAAGTATTCCTTGTCTTTGTTTACCTTGCTAGTGGCATACTTTTTCTCTTACACAAATGGTCGAAAATGAAACGAATTTCAAAATATTCACCAGAATGTTAGATAGTCATCAATGATCCAGTTTCTTAAAAATCAATAAACTTGCACAACAATAACCTCGTGAACTAACTCCAGGCCCATTTCATCTTAAATGCACCTGCCTTCTTCTCCAAACTCATGTGCCACAAGTCCCACCCCCAACACACACACACACACACACACACACACACACACAGCACTCCAGCCTCTCCAAACCAGTTAAGGCTCCTGAGACGTGTTCATGCTTCCTTGCCCTCACAGAGATTTCCTGTCTGCCTGGAATGCCACTTCATTGCCCTCTCTGTTTGCTTACGGCACCTACTACACTTTCTCGACCAACTCAAATGCACTTTTCTGTAAAGCTGTCTTTGATGCCTACAAGAAAAATAAGTTTTTTATGCCTCCCCACCCTTGCACCTCAGTTTTAACACTTGTCACCAAGTCCTGTCATTAATATTGTTTCTGACCATCTTCCCTATTATGCCGCAAGATCTCTCATGGAAAGGCTTATGCTCTAACAAATTCTTATAAAGCCTCTACAAGACTTGACATTAGATATATAGAAAATAGTTATTGCATGAGTGAATAAAAAAATCTAAACAATAGGGAACCTTTTCTCTTTCAAGACTCTTTGAGGCCTAATGTGACTGGCTTCAGGAGAGGGTAAACCAATCAAAGGGAGAAAACTGGGAGCGAGGGTGAGGAGGAAAAGTTGGGTGCTTCCAATGTGTCATTTGCAGGCTATTTTACTTTTGCAGAAAAATTAAAATTAAAGCAGTGGCTCTCATTTCACTGTATATTGGGATCACCATGGGATTTTTACAAACATGACACCTGGCTTCCAGTCGGAGAGACTTAGATGTGATTGGTGATCAGGGGAGCTAGAGCCTCGGCTCCCTGGGGATTCTAATGTACAGACCGACATGGAGACTTATAGTCTTGCACTGTGCAGCTTGTTGTCTGTTCCTCTCTGTGAGTGAGACAGAGGGAGCAGAAGGATGTGGGGGGGGAAGGGAAAGAGAGAGAGAGAGAGAGAGAGAGAGAGAGAGAGAGAGAGAGAGAGAGAAAGAGAAAGAGAGAGAGAGAGAGAGAGAGAGAGATATAAGTGTGTGTGTGTGTGTGTGTGTGTGTGTGTGTGTGTGAGGGGATCAGTCAAGGAAGTGAATTCCTGACAGGCAGGTTAGGAAGGTCTTTTGAATTTAGTAATACTCTTAAATTTTGAAGTGCAAAGCTAAAGTAAATAAAATCACAGTTTTATTAAGTATATTGACAAATAGGCCACCAAAAAGGGTCATTTTAAAGTCACAGTCTTCTGAAGTGAGTTTTCCAAGTGGTTTAGTTTTCACTTGAATGTTGATTCATTTTTAAGCTTCTAATTTCAGACTAAATAAACACACAAGTAGATAATCTAGATAATTGAAGCCAAACCTATTTTAGGCTCTAAGTGGTCCCCCTACTTTAGGTGAAAGTGAGTCTTTATTTGGTATTATTTAGCTCATTGAGGACAAAGCACAGTGCTTGTCTGTTTTCTCTGGATGCATTACATAGATCATTGCAGCTTTATATCTGTGCTTTCTGAGGAAATGCAAGCAAGCTAGCTCTTGTGCTGCAGGACCTAGAATTTTTTCTGAAATGAAATGAAGGAAATGTACACAATTAATTTTTTAAAATGTTTCTTTCAAGCACCATATTGGCTGCATCATCCTATATTCCAACGCTAGATCCAATTGAATTCTTGGAACTCATCCATGACTAGCTAGATTACCCAGAGCCAATGGTGGGCCCGATTCTCTCCCTTCCATGGGTGCCTGAGAGCTCTTGGCACCAGTAGTGGGCTTAAACTGAGTCAAGGGCTGGAGACTGAAATGCCTTGGCAGCACAGAATTATTTTTAGTTCTGTTGTTGTCTTGATATGGAATGTATGAGAAAACTATTTTCTTTATTTAAACTTTAGAAAAGGCCTTATGGAACAACAGTCCTCAATTCAAAGGGCACTCGTGTGAGAAAAGTATTTCCTTTCTTTATTCCATGTGCCATAAAGGGAGAAAAAGCCATGAGCACTTGCCATCATACATGCTCTACTCTGCTCTCCTTGGAATATGGCACATGGTAGGTAGACTATTCTTAGATCCTGTGTACGGTAGAAACACTAGGAGATTCTTACTATTATAATGATAAGAATCTGAGGAGTATGGTGATATTTGACTGGGCATTTTAAATAAATAGAGAAAGTAGATCTTTGTGGGGATAATTCACTTCATGGCACAAAAAGCTAACTATGTACTTGGTACTGATGATACTTTAATAAAAGTCTAGTAATATAATCTGAAACTTTTTTATTTTTAAATATCATTTTTCTTTAAATAACCAACCTCCATATGTCTCCTTTAAATTCAGTATAAAAATATGGAGTGACGTAGGTTCCTTTCTCTTGCATAGAGTTATCTTCAGAATTAGCTATTTCCATCCCCATTTACTAAAGAAGAATGACTCACCAAGAATTGTTCAGTTCTTTTTACACATTATCTTCAGCTCATTGATGTCATGAATTGTATGAACACATACTCTGTTATTCAAATCCTTTTAGTCCTTTTGGTGTTCACGTTCTGCTGAGGTGGGCCTGCTTGTTCTGAGAAATAAATGGGTGCAGTCTTAGTTTCTCTAATATTCTGTTGAATTCTGGTGACCTTCCTGAGCATTGCTCCCCCACCCCCAAGTAAAAAAAAAACCCTCCATAAATCAACAAATTAATCCATCCTAACAAATAACTCAACTCTGGAGATGTGAGATCTAGGAGGATGAGGTATAGGAAATTAAAACAAAGAAAATCCCCTTTTGATGTCCTTTAATCATACCATTTAATTTCATTTCAAAGTTGAAAAAAAACCTAGGCCATCTAGTCTAATCATTATACTGTTGGGGCACATTGGTTGCCTTAAATAAAAACCTCCTGTTAGTATTTCCAAGTCTATTTTTAAGGAAATGGGTCGTTGGAAATAGTGACTCCAGATAAGTCAGTGGCAGCTTGCACCAGAGTGATGAGTGAGTGATGGGCAGTGAGTATGATAAGAGCAAATTTACTGAGTAAATGATGTGGTAGACACTTTTTAAAGCACTGTATATGCATTAACTCTTTAATCCTCAGAACAACTTTATGAGGTACTATTTTAATGCTTATTATACTCATGAAGAAAAGAGAGGCTAAGTAAATAGTTCAAGGTCAACAGCTGGTAAGTAGAAGAGATGGCTTTTAAACCAAAGCATCTGCTTCTAACAATTGGCATCTTTGCTATGATGTCATAGTATCCTCATTTTTTTTTTTTAAAGAAAGACTACTGTAGTCCCTGGGAAAAAAAACTATTTCTAGGTGACTTTATTGATAGTGGAGGTATGTGTAAAATCTGATACCCCGCCTGAAGGATTTTTGCAGAGACTTCTCTATGATTATCTGATACCCCCAAATTCTAATGCCATAGGGACATTAACATTTGGGGAACTGCATTGAAAAAATTAAAACCTGTATATAACAACAGAAAGGTTCTTACTTAAAATTAAATTGACTAAATATTCAAAATTATAATCTAACTGCTGACTTACTATAGATCGTGAAAACATTATTCTGAAACTGAGCAATAGCACATAGGACAAGTTAGAGAACACACTTTAGGTTGAATTGCAATGCTTATGTTTGTATTTTATTTTCTAAATAAATGGCACCTTCTCCAGGAAGAAAAAATCCTGTTAACTCAAGAAAATACATTTTGGAGCATGAAAGTGCAGTCTGATATATTTTGTTCAAATCTAAGAAAACTGCTCTTATTCGACCATAAAACCTTAAAGTAGAGAGTTCAACTGAAAATGTGGTCTCATGATAAATAATTAGGTGGTAAAGGAGAGAAAATATTACATGACAGCAGGCATTTTTAAAGCTTTTTTTTTTTTGCATTATAGAGGTTTAGGAAAACGTAATATGTTTGGAAAAATATCAGGAATGATTTTAAATCATAGTTGTTAACAAAGGCAATGGGTTTTATTGTCCAGACCAATTGTTGCATCATAACATTCATGAAAGAGATAAACTGCATATGTAATGGTTAAAGTACTTTATTTTTTAATGTTTTCCTGTTTTTGTTTGTCTTTGATGTAAAGGTTCTATTTTCTGTTTTATCTGGATAGGTGATATCCACTGATACCAAGTTGAAAATTTGAGCTGCTATTATATTTTGATTATGACATACCGGAAAATTGGATCCCTTGTGATTTTACTGATGTTAAAACCATAATTAAAAAATGTTAATTGTTTAGTTATTTTGCTTTCTTTTGTTTTGATCTGCTCTTTTCTTAATTGGACAGTTGTTTCAGAAATACCCAATCCAGAAAACTGAACTGGTAGAAATATGTGAGCTGAAGTTTCTAGTGTTCAACATGTTAAGAAATTCAGCTTTGAAATGTGACATTTTTGTTGCTCTCACCTTTATAACCTAAAATGTAGTATTTTTCTCTGCTTTTACTTAAACAAGTATAACATTTTTCACCCTTGAGTCATTCCCATACCATAAGTTTTTGCTCTCTATCAGGCCTGGGCAAACTACGGCCCGCGGGCCGGATCTGACCCATTCGGCTGTTCTATCCGGCCCTTGGAGCCTAAAGAGTGGAGGGTTCTCTTGCTCTCCCCTCCACTCCTTAACCAGCAGCCCAAGATGAGAGTGCCAGCATGGTCAGGTTGCTTTTGTTCTGGCCAGTTTAAGAATCCATTGTGGCCCTCCAGTCAAAAAGTTTGCCCACCCCTGACTCTTATTTACTAAATCTCTATTAAGTTGATATATTTTATATTTAACCTTACCAGTGTTCATGAAATGACAGGTTTGGTGTGCTAATTTTATATATTTTTTCATTACATGGGAAAATAAGCACTAAAATATTGAAATGTAAAATGCTTTATCCCTGTACTACCTAACATCAACCATAGTACTAATATTTGGGTAAAAACTGTCCTGTTATAACAACTGAACATTAAAAGGAGACGTATTTTTAATTTTTCTCTATTTTTCTTTTTGTAAACCGACTTGTCAAGTTACCACTCAAGCAGTGCTTCTCAATTTCTTTTCCTCTGTATGGCAGTGATGGATGCTATATGCCCCTGTGTTCAGAGCAAACCCTTGAGCCCACTCAGGTTTTGGTTATTCTGAGCAGGTATGCAGTAACTCCACCACTTGCTCTCCTGCTGAAGAAAGGGAAGTGTAACAGAATGCCAGTGAGGTAACCTGGGTTTTCTGTATTTTTAAGAGTAAATCATTTACAAGCTCAGTTCTTTTATTCTGAGTAGTTAAAAATAATTTCCTTGCAATACGTCCCTCTGCTGATTGCAACACCATGCTTGAGAGCCTCTGCTCTTACAGATTAAAAGGCACTGCCGGAATGTTTGTTTCTGTTTTAAATTTGCATTCAAGCAAGCAACAGTGTGTGTGTGTGTGTGTGTGTGTGTGTGTGTGTGTGTGTGTTTACCACAAAATGAGTGTCTTAATTCTGTTCTCTTTAATACCATATTTTTTTTTTCACTTGAAGATTCTTTTAGTCTCATAATCTTCCCCCCCAAACAGAATACTATGTTGAGAACTCTGTATGACCCACTGGATTATAATGGAAATTATTCTTGGTAATTGTAGGGTGACCAATTAGTCCCAGTTTTGTCTTTAGCACTGAAGTCCCACATCCTGGTGGCATTTCTGTGATAACAGTGGGAAATCCCTCGGTTCTGGGCAAATGAGATAGTTGATCACCCTAAATAAAGCCAACTGACATAAATTGAGAATACAGCTATATAGGATTTTAGTTGGGTATGCAATTTGGTAATCCCGGTATTTAAAAATGCTGAAATCTTGGACTTCAACCTAATGATCATAGCTAAAAATGGGCAGAGAGATGTGTCTGTTGCTCAACTTGTCCATTCTCTAAATTGGTTCTATAAAGAACTGTCAAAAACACACATCTTAATCATGTCATTGCATTGCATAACAAGGCTTCCCGTTTATTTTAGGCTTAACCCAGACTCTTGAAAATTGACTCATAGGCCTTGCTTGATTTAATCCAATGGTTCTAAAACTTTGCCCTAGTAAGAACCACCTAAAAAAAAATCTATAAAAATGGACATGCCCAAACCCCTGGTTCAAAGAGAATGAATCTGGAGAGTAGCTAAAAAATTTATTTTTAAAACAAGTATAGTAGGTGCTTCTCTTTCAGGTGGTCCTTGGATCACATTAGAGGAAAATAAACCTAGTTTATATTTCTTTTCTAGATTTCTCTCTCAAACTCCCCCTTACTCTTTATTCTCTGGTCTTACTGTAATTCATTTCCAGTTTTCAGTGTTCCAGGCCTTCACACTCATGCAGGACTTCTGCCTGAAACCCTCTCTGACTTTTGTTGATCAATCAGATTTCTACCTAGACATCCTCTTCTCCTGGAAGCCTCTGTTGCAGCCCCTATTAAGGTTGATGTCTTTTCCATTACCCTCCACGAGGACCCACCTTTTCCAGCCAAGTGCATATAACACAGAATTGTAATTGCCTCTTCCTTGTGTGTGTCTCCCTTTTAACTAAGTTCAGTGCCCACAGACACCTCTCATTTATCTTATTTATGACTGTTTTCTCAATTTCTAGCTCATTGTTGAGCATATGTTAAGAGTCCAAGATTATTTATTGAGGAATTAAGTTACTTTATTAATGAATAGATTGATATAACAGGAGGTCTTAACTGAGCCAGAACTAAGACAGATGCATTTAATCTTGAGTGATCCCTTTTCACAGCCCTCCTAGCTATTGATATGTTTGGGGCTTTTTTTTTTTTGGCTAAAGTAGGATTGAGGTTTGATTGTGGAAGAGTGCAGGGCCTGTGAGTGGGAGGAACAGGAATGAGAATTTAAAGGGTTAGAGAAATGTTATTGAATTTCTCCCAGTTGTACATGAGAGATGGGTCTGGAGCATGACTAGAGAGAGGGTCAGTGACAGTTAAATCTGAGAAGTTCAAGGGACAGATGCGATGCAGCTGGGGGAATACACACACACACACACACACACACACACACTCACACACACACACACACACACACACACACAAATACACAATGGCTTCTACCACCACCACCACCACCACCACCACCACCACCACCACGGATACAGCTTTGTCCCCTGAGGGCTCTGGGCAGCCATCGTCATGTGTTTTCTCATAATCATGAACCCTGGTTCCCCTGGAAATTCCATGAAAAAAAAAACCAAAAGCGATTTGGTGATGGTGTTGAAGGAAAAGTCATGAGCTGAGATTTTATATACACAAATGGGGCCTGAGTACTGTTGTAGTTTGGACTTCAACATGTGTAAAAATTGGACATTTGAAAGAGACTGAGAATGAGTTAAGTGCATCATTTAGATAAAGCTAATCATGAAACTTCAGCCTCAGATTGCTGAAAGACTTTCTGAGAGGGCTGGCCTGAGATATTATGAAATGGGCTAGCTAAACTTTTACATCTTATTGCTTTCTGGACTTTTTATATGTCACTCAACATACAAGGTGTCACCACTGTTGACAGTTGGTGGTACTGTGGAGTTCTTTTTCTAGTCTTTGAAAAATTTCTATTGAGCAAGTCTTACATCAAATCTGGTTTTAAACAACCAGAATTGACCTTGCTATTGGTGATGCCATTGAGGTTCTGCTAAATTAGACTGTGCTCAGTTCATCTTATGGGCTTGGGAAATGGCCAGTTGTGAACACAGCTGATATCTGCCTAGGAGAGTTTCCAATTGTGTAGATGGTGACAGAGATTCAGTGTGAACACTATGTACTTAAAACAGAATTGACATTCCCTGGTGAATTATCTTAGCATTCTACTAGGCAATGTGCACATATACTCCCTGAGCAGTTTCTTGAATTAAGCACTGCACTGGTTAGAAGAAGGGAAATTTAGTATTTATTAAATCTAGGAAGGATAAAAATTAATATATAAATAAGTAACTATACTGGGCATTTTTTAATGAAATAACACATAGTAGACTGAAATTTTGAGTTTCCCATCAACTTAGATAACTTTAATTTTCATAGCAAAGTTACATAATTATAAATTCTTATTGATATTGCTCTTCAAAACAGGAGTGTAATATTTCTGAGGGGAAAAATTTAATGTAATTATGAAGGTGTAGAGGCCAATTGATGACAGAGTGACATATATACACTAAATGGCCAGATTATTATGATATCTGAATGCATAATAATCTGGCTACTCAGTGTGTGTGTGTGTGTGTGTGTGTGTGTGTGTGTATGTGTGTGTGTGTTATAGGCCTGGTGCATGAATTTGTGCATGGGTGCGGTCCCACCAGCCTGGTCAGGGGGGAGGGGACATGGGAGATTGGCTGGCCTGCCTGCTGGTCGAAATCCTGGTTGAGGGGACAATTTGCATATTAGCCTTTTATTATATAGGATATACACTGAGTGGCCAGATTATTATGTGTTCAGAGATCATAATAATCTGGCCACTCAGTGTATATTATATACATATACTTATTTTAAAGATCACACATTTAAATTATTTTGAAGAGAAAGAGAAGTGTTAATATAAATTTACATACCGTAAATTTCACGATTTTAACACTAATTAAATGGAATGTTTGAAAGATATTAGAACTCTCATAAATGTATAAGGCTAGGGAAAGCTTATACTTAACTTTCAACTGGGAAGCAGAAAAGGATGCCAAATGCAGTGAATGGAAGTGTCAAACAACACCGAGAGTTAGATGGTTTCAAACTCTAGTCAGAAATGGAGGAAGGGGGCCCACCCAGCCAGCACGGCTCAGTGATTGAGTGTCGACTCATGGTTTGATTCCTGGTCAGATTTTATGCCTGGGTTGCTGGCTCAATCCCTAGTGTGGGGAATGCAGGAGGCAGATGAAAACGATTCTCTCTCATCATTGATGTTTCTATCTTTCTCCTCCCTTCCTTTCTGAGATCAATAAAAATATATTTTATAAAAAGAAATGGAGGGAGGGAACTGTCTGGTATGCTCTCTAGTGGAAAGGACAGCAGAAAACGACCACATGCTGAAACCGGTTTGGCTCAGTGGATAGAGTGTCAGTCTGCAGACTGAAAGGTCCCAGGTTCGATTCCGGTCAAGGGCATGTACATTGGTTGCGGGCACATCCCCAGTAGGGGGTGTGCAAGAGGCAGTTGGTCAATGTTTCTCTCTCATCGACGTTTCTAGGTCTCTATCCCTCTCCCTTCCTCTCTGTGGAAAATCAATAAAATATATTAAAAAAAAAGAAAAAAAGAAAATGACCACAAAGTAGATGAATCACAGGGGCAAGCTCACAAGACACTGGGTGTAAGTGGTTATGTGTAAATCAGTTAGTGATATGAATAATAAGAAGCTTCTGAGACAGGATAATTTGGCTAAGTTCTACCTCTAAACTTATTATACCCCACCATTATGTAATCCAGTTCAATGGAAGAAAATGTGTGGCTACATCCAAGCTAAAGGCAAAAATTGGGGCATGTAGGCAATATTTGGAGGCAAAAATGAGTTATCCTACTAAAACTTGACCATGGAAAATAACTTAAACTAGAGGCACATTTAATGAATCACATTAGAAATATGTAAGCTTAACTTACACTGGAATTCTTAAAATGGTGACGGCAGTAAGCTTGCCTTCTTATCATGTCCATAATAGAATCATCTTGATTTTTTAAATGATATCTATGCACTTCTTTATTTACTTAAATTCAGAATCATATGCCAGAAAAGTTTGGATCAAGGTCTTATATGATGCCAAGAAACACCACTATTGTAATGGAATGTATTTTCTGTTAAAGAACTGATCAACTTGACATTTACGTGAGCATTAAAGACTCATTCATCATTATCATCATCACAAAAAAGTGAGTAGTAATAATGACAAACATTTACTGAGGGCTTGCTATATCAAGTATTTTGTTAAATACTTTTTAGATGATTGTAATTTATTCTATATAACAACTGTATGATGCAGATAATTTTATCATTTCCAATGTTTAGATGAGGAAATTGAGGTTCAAAGAGTTAATTGAGTGATTCAAGGTCACACAGTATTTAAGTCGGATATTTCTGACTATACTAGCAAAACTTGTATGCCTAACAGTAAGCTGTGCTCTTCTTATTTGAAAATTTTGCTGGAGGGAGACCTTGAATTTAAAATATAAAACATAGATTCTAACTGTCCAGGGTCAAGTCAGAGTCAACTTCCAGGGAAATTGAAGCTGACTATGTAAAATGTTTCATTACACGAGCTAGTTTTATTTTAAAATCTCCAATGTTAGTTTATATAATGGGAATCACATGGATCACACTCCGGTAGTTATACAGGAAGATAAATGAGATGACTACATTGTACAACTAATGACTTCTGGGCCTTGATTTCCTGCTTGCGTTTCCTAACTGAAGACACTGGGATCGCAGGCTGTCATTGAAGTTAAACAAAATAAATCATGGGTTGTAAAATTAAAAACAATAACCCAATTTTATGGCTGTTTTGTTCAGACTGTAAGAGCATTGAGGATAATGGTCATGGCTGAAACAAGCTTAGATATTGCTAAGGCCAATTTTATGCCTTGTCATGCTTTTCATTTTCCTTTGCTTCAAGCTAATGGTAAAACAATTGGAAAATTGCTTTGAATGAAACATACAGCAGTTGAAACTTTAAAGAAGAGAATATATTAGCTTAATAGCTCAATAAAGCAAAATTCAAATGTTCCTTTTGGCAAAAGTTTCACTTAATTTCAGCTTAAATTTTCCAGGAAATTCTTCAAAAGGTAATGAATTTGCAAATTATTTCCCACTTCTAGTTGCATGTCTAAGTGAAGATAAGTCTTTATAGTTTTCATATTGAGAAGTTATGGGTGACTATTCCCTTTTATTGAAAATTTAAAATCCCTTTATCATCTGGAAGTGAAAAATGGTATAGATGTATCTTTGCATGCCTGTGTGTGGAGGGCAAGGAGGCAGAAGGTGGAGGTGGGATCAGGAAGGGAAGGGGTACAAAGTAGAACTGGAAATTACTATGACAGCTAGAAGGAACTCAGGTGGGGAAGAACTGTCACATGTCTATAAGTCAAATTAAATCACTCTTCACCTTTTTAAAAAAATATATATTTTATTGATATTTTACAGAGAGGAAGGGAGATAGAGAGCTAGAAACGTCGATGAGCGAGAAACATCGACCAGCTGCCTCCTGCACACCCCCCACCGGGAATGTGCCCGCAACCAATGTACATGCTCTTGACTGGAATCGAACCTGGGACCTTTCAGTCCGCAGACTGACGCTCTATCCACTGAGCCAAACCGGTTTCGGCCACTCTTCACCTTGACAAGAGGTCCTATTTTAATCATTTTGGGGCTCTAGGATCATCAAAAACCTAAAATAGTGCCTAAAAAAATGGGAATGAGCCTTATGGCTGCTACTGAGACCCTCATGATCTGTCCTCTCCTGGTTCTTGAACACAGACAGCTCTGCTGTCTAATGTCATGTAGGCTATGGAGCCCCACTTCCAAGGACCCAGCCTTCAAGGTCCACCAGGCAGCTATTCTTTAGAAAGTTTTGCTACTTTCAAAGTACTGTCAGAAAATGAGGCATGTACCATCACCATCAACAGGATGCTCCATTCTATTCCCTTTCCAGGGCTTTGTCTAGCTTCCCAATGCTGCTTCTACATCTTTTCCATCAAAAGCCATCACCTCTCTCCCCCTCCACAACTATCCCCTCGTTCAGTGGTCAGCAAACTCCTTAGTCAACAGAGCCAAATATCAGCAGTACAGCGATCGAAATTTCTGTTGAGAGCCAAATTTTTTAAACTTCTTCTAACACCACTTCTTCAAAATAGACTTGCCCAGGCCGTGGTATTTTGTGGAAGAGCCACACTCCAGGGGCCAAAGAGCCGCATGTGGCTCATGAGCCACGGTTTGCAGACCATGGCCCTAGCTTAATTTCCTTAAGGAAAAGAGGCTTCTGGGTATGAAACTCAAGAAAAGTGCAGGGATGCTTTCACACAACTTCTAAAACAAAAAAGTTTCCTCTGAGGACCTGGTTGCTTTTTTGAAACAAGGGAGAAGTGAATAAAAAAAAAATGCAGGCATAAACAAAACCTAAATTAATATCTCAATATATTAACCCGCCTCCCTGTAATATTAACGATTCCTCCTGGCAAGGAGAT
This sequence comes from Vespertilio murinus, assembly GCA_963924515.1. Lineage (NCBI taxonomy): Eukaryota > Metazoa > Chordata > Mammalia > Chiroptera > Vespertilionidae > Vespertilio > Vespertilio murinus. Next base: position 177,240,348 of record OZ004705.1, on the reverse strand, counting down.
GTGAGATGGCTAACAGCTCACTAGTCATATTAAGAATGGTTCCAGTCCAGTGGAAGTTCAGTTGGTAAAGAGTATGCATAAATTATAAACACTGTTTGACCACACCCCTTACTCTAGGCAAGCGGTGTTTTTGTTTTTTTATTTTGTTTTGTTTGTTTTTTTATGGAAAACCAACCAGTGCTTTCTTTGCACTAAAAGTTAGAGAGGATGAGGGTTGGTGGCACTTCAGGGGATTTCCCAAAGGGCTTGGAGTGAGTCCCAAGAGGCAATTATATACTCTAATCTCCTTGGAGAGGAGCTTCCTGGGATAAATGTCAAATCTGCATCAGAAGAGAGTACAGCTCTTGTCACTGTTTGGTCTCCGGGTCTATGGCTGGAAAATAATTTTTGCCCAGTGTTATCAGGTAAGCAGGCTAAATTCTGCAGAGAGTTGCTCATAAAACTGATAAGAGCCCTTTCCCGATTTGAACTTTATTTCAGAGTCCTTGAGAAACTGAATCTGCACTTTTATAATCTAAGAGTTAAACATGGTCTTGCACAGTTGGGGAACATATGACCTTGAAACGTTGTTCCAAAATCATGCCCCCCCCCCTTTTGTGGGCGTTGACTTTATCTGTGCATCAGTGAACACTTTATCATGGTAACACTTTAGGAATGTGCAGAATGGTTGAGGAGCTTGAATGCCATGGCAGTTTCAAGTCTTCTGGGCTCTTGTAAACAGTTCACTGGGACAGTCATTAAAAGACTGTTATACTGCATATGCTGTGGGAGAACTGAAGCTAGTGACCAAACCACTTTCAAGGGCAATTCAAGGTTAGCTAAGTTCTGGTTAGCTAATACTTTCCTCTATGTGTGTATTATTTTTAGTGCTACTGATATATGCCACAGAAAATGCCTATATTCTTATTTTGGTTTCAGGGAAGCTACTGCAAGTTGTTAGCCAGGAAGTACTCGATTTGATTTTTAAAAATGGGATGCTATGTTGTAATGTCACTTACTAGTTGTGTGGACCTGGAGTCATTATCTTCATCAGTTCTCAGCCTCAGTTTCCTAATGTGCACTTAGCTTTCCAGACTTCTACATGTTATGTTAAAAGAGATAATCATGCCCTTGGTACACCAGTAAGAAGGAAGAACTCAATAACTATTCTCAGCCTGTTTGCTCTATCTGTCCAATGGGACTGCACATTTATTGAAAGTAGAAATCAGAGCTTATATTGCTTTACTTTTCTCAGGCCAAGAAGAATGCCACGTAGATAGCAAGCAGTCAATAAATATTAACTACTTCTGTTTCTTTTGGAATTATCCCACTCTCTGCCCCAGTTACACTACATCTAAGTTGAGTCTTCATTTGGTGGAAAGTGCTAGGATGTAAAACAATACTAGAAGGCTTTTGTTTTAGTCTCTGCATCAGGTGGGTTTACTTAAAAAAATTGGATTCTGTGTATCATAAGAAATTGACAGTAGTCATTAAAAATGTATTTAAGGGCATGTAGGCATAGAGTTGTCTTGACTGGTGTTCTTTGTGTTTTCTTAGTTAAGGTGAGCACTTCTTGTCTTAATTTGCATGAGGGAAACGTGCACTTCTAGGCTCTCTCTGTCTTAACAGCTTCATAATTATCAATAAAATCTTGACTGAAACTGAGCCATGTGTGTACACGATCAACATTTGGCAGCAATATTCATGGTGTGGAGTGGAAACAAGGAAGGGGGTTGAAGTAAGGGCAAGCTCCAGGGCAAATGTTCTATAGCAGCTCTACCGTTGCCATAAAGCAGGTGTTTCTTTTTGCTCTCGCACTAGAGAGGAGAGACTGCATGGGGTTCTAGGTCCGATTTTAGGCTGTCCAAAGGAACAAAAGAAGGCTCCTTAGTTAAATGGTTAGCTGAGACTAGTTTTCCAGTTCCCCTAAGTTTCATAGGCAAAATGGCAGATACTTATTGGGGCGAGGAGTGGGGGCAATCTGTGTCATATTTCCCCCCTAGAATTGAACTAAATGTATGCATATAACACTGCCTGTGCCTTTAAAGAAAGCATAGCCTTTAAGGGGTTACCAGGAAGCGGATACTAGGGTTTTGTTTTTAAAAATATATATTTTATTAACTTTTTCACAGAGAGGAAAGAAGAGGAATAGAGATCCAGAAACATCGATGAGAGAGAAACATTGATCAGCTGCCTCCTGCACACCCCCTACTGGGGATGTGCCCACAACCCAGGCTCATGCTCTGACTGGAATCGAACCCGGGACCCTTCAGTCCACAGGCCTACGCTCTATCCACTGAGCCAAACCGGTTTCGGCTGTTCTCTACATTTAAATGCATTTTTTATTTTATTTTAGAATAGGCTCAGATTTACATAAAACCTGCACCCAGTTTCCCTCATTATTAACATCTGACATTATTAGTATGCATGTTTGTCATAATTAATGAACCAATATGAATATATTATTACTAACCAGAGTCCATACTTTTTCTCAAATTCCTTTATATTTTACTTTTTAAAACAGCCTATTTAATACCAGATGCATTCCTGTCATTTTTTTTTGTTTCTTTGTTTGTTTCACTTAGTTTTCATACATAATATTTAGGTAGGCACTATTTTCTGATAATAAGGATAATATGACTTAGAGAGGGTAATTGACTTTATTAGAGTAACTACAGAAGTAGTAAAGCAGTAATTCAAACCTAAGCTGTCTGGCCCCAATCTCCATTCCTTCTCATATCATGTGATCTTTCTCACTTGCAGGGCAGTAACAAATTTATATTTGAAAAATGTACTATACATATAGTGTTACACCCACATTTTGGGGAATATTTTTTAAAAAACTTTTTGACAAGTTGTTCTGATAGAGGTAGAATTGTGTGTACGGATCTTCATGATTTCTTGAAACCAGAGAAACTTATTTGAGTCCCAGAAGTCTAAGTGAGAGCTGCCGAAGTATAATTGGTCTTTGAATGATAGATTACTTCTTGCTATAATATGTTTAGTAAAGCCCTATTTCTTTATTGAAGGTTCTATGTCACAGAAGATGCATTTCAACTCCAATTTTACTTAGAGGCGATATAAAAGATTGTGAACAAGGTTTCGGGTTGAATCATATATTGGAGGTCTTCGTTTTATATTTTTTCCTAAGCTAACAAGGTTACTCACAAATAATTCACATCCAAAACAAAACATATGAACATTGGAAAGTGAATTCATGGGACTGTTCACAATCCTTAGTTATTTACATCATATTTCATTGCAATTGACTTATATGAAATCCCTATTCTAAGTTTTAGCTCCTCTCAGATGCATAATATCAGTTTCAGTGTGGTTGACAGAAGAATGGTGCCTTCACAACATTAGAATGTACTGTAGAAAGAGGTCCAAAACAAAACAAAACAAAACAAAAAACAACAACAACAAACAAAGACAAAAAAACTCCCCTAAGCAATAGCATAAGCAATTAGGCATTATTTTAAGCAGGTACTTTTTCTCTCACAGCTGTATTTCACCTGCTTAACAAAATGATTACAAGAATCTAAAAATAGTTCAGTATGAACCAAAAGTTTCGATAACAGATTAGAATCAGCAGATAGCCATTTCTTGTGGTTAATAACAGGTCTACTGTGTTGACTTAAAACATAAAAGGGTAGTTATTCCTAACAGATATTTTTTTTTTCTTTTACATGAAACAAGGAAGTATACTGAAAAGAAAAGAAAAAATACTGACTGTTCTTAGTAAGTAGACTTTAATTTGTATCTACACTGTGTTCTTCTCACTTCATTAGGTTTAAAATTTGTGACTGAACAGCACTGTCTGGGCAGCCTGCAGCATAGTTGGAGATGTCAGAAGCAATTACTTTCACAGATTTAAGATTTTATTATTTCACATATCCTGTCTTTCACTATCTAGTGGACAGCCCAATCAAGGACAATATGTATTTCATCATCTTTTCCTTGTGTAATTTTAATACCAGTTTCAGTAGCATCCCACTTTGCACAAGAATGCAGCAGCTGGATGACGGTTAAATGGAGCCATCCAAAGTTAGAATACTTCTTTTTCTAATTTCAAATTCTTTCTGCAGAGTAAATGAGCTCCCTTAGATTTAGTGGGGAAGAATCTCCAAAAATCACACCTCGTTTTCAGTTATGTTGAAAATTCTCAAAAAAAATGTATTTAAGGGTAGGTTGTGGAGTAGCAACTTCACTCAGTTTTAACAAAATTTCCCAGTTTTTCATATTTTTGGAAGAGGTCTGAGTTAATCTGAATCATTTACTTAAGGGTTTATGGTCCCTGGAAGAAGGGGGGATGACACCCCCTTTCTTATAAAATTTTATGACAAATGCATAACCACACTCTGAACTTCCTCATTGAATCAGAGACCGTCTTGTGGAGTTTCCTCTGTGATTCATATCATTTGCCTATTTCCCCTCTACCTCCACTCCTAGTCTCTTTATGTAGTTTTTTTTTTTCTTGCTGAGCTATTACAATAAGAGTCTAGTTGTTTTGCCTAATTTCTTCTTTCTTACAGTCGCCACAAAGCATTTGCAAAATGCAAATTTGATCACAGTTCCACTCAATTAAAATCCCTTTACGGGCCTGTTTATTGCCCTTAGATAAAACTACAAGTTGCCTGGCAAAGGAGGTCCTTCCTTGATGTCTGTTGGGGTTTCCTCTCTTGTCTGATGGTATATACACCTAGGTAGCTCTAGGCCATTTCACACTTGCCTCTACTGAATCTGCTGCCTCTATTTAGAGACTTTCTAGGCCTTACTCTTTTGAAGAACAAATAATATATCGTTTAGGACTCAATATAATGTCACATACTCTCAGAACACTTTCCTGAGCCTTGAGGGAATATATAACCACTCTCTTTGCCTCACGGTGCACACATCTTTTGTGGACCATTGTAATTTATGGAACAAATTGTTTATAGCCTATCGACTCCCTACAGGTTTAGTTCTTCATATTTAATATGTGAATATGGTGGGGTTTTTTTGTTGTTTTTTTTACTTTGTATGTACTCTGGTGCTTGAGCATTACCAACAGTCTTGGAGATCAATACATGTCTGAGCTTCTCTTATTGTTGTCGATCACAGCTCGGTTCAGGGCAGTGGTGCTCAAACTTATATTTGAGTTATATGTATGAATGTTAGATAACATTCATAGTCCTGATCCCAAAAGTAAATCAAATTCCTGGCTCAAAAGTAAGGAGGAGGGATCCAGAAATCTGCCATTCCTACAAGTACTTTATATCAACTTTAATGGAGGTGTATAGGAAACAAACTTTGAAGAAACTAACTCTTCCAGTTATCTACTGTTGCATAACCAACTACCCTAAGTGGCATAAACAAACCCCTTAGAAACATGCAAAACAGCTCTTTTATTATGCCCCCAGATCCTGAAGGTCAAGAATTTGTACAGGACACAGCAGGAATGACTTGGCTCTACTCCACAATGTCTAGGGTCTCAGCAACAAAGACTCAGATGTCTGTGGGTGACTTGAACAACTGAGGGCTGGGAGAGAGAAGCTTTGGGATCTCCTGCAGTGTGGTTTTCTCATTTACATACCTGTCTCCTGGACCAGGAAGACTTGGGGCTTACATCCAGTTGAGACTGTCAATAAGAACACCTACATGTGGCTTGGACTTTTCAGAGTGGCTCCTGGGTTTGGAGACAAAACATTCAAAGAGAACAAGCCAGAAGCTGCCTGGCCTTCTATGACCCAGATTCACTTTCCTCATGTTCCTATGGCCTAGGCCAGTGGTCGGCAAACTGCAGTTTGTGAGCCACATGCGACTCTTTGGCCCCTTGGGTATGGCTCTTCCACAAAATACCACATGCAAGCATGCAGGTACAGTGCGATTAAAACTTCGAGGCCCATGCGTAGAAGTTGGTTTTCGGTTCTCAAAAGAAATTTCAATTGTTCTACTGTTGATATTTGGCTCTGTAGACTAATGAGTTTGCCAACCACTGGCCTAGGCATTCACAAGCCCATTCAAATTCAAGGTGTGGGAGCGTAGACTCCACTTCTCAGGACAACTGTCAAAAAATGGAGGCAACATGTTTTAAAACTGTCACACTGATTTGAACTATTCTCAGTATCTGTTAGCTATTGGAGAATAACGATGGTGTCTTATTTAGTTTTGAGCCCTTGGGACCTCAGGCAAGTCTTGGTACTTAATATAAACCCAGTAAATACTTGTTGCTTTTAACTTATCTAAAGGTCAACAACTATAACCCTTCAATTACTGGGTATTATGGAGTATTGATCTGGAGACACTTTTTCAGCAAGAAGTTCTTTGTACAAGACAAGGGACTTGCCTCATAAAAGTTGAGAGATTGATTTTTCATTGCTGCTTGAATCCTAGTTTTACCTCTTCATGACTGTGATCATGGGCAAATTATATAAACTCTATATACTTCTGTTTATTGTTACTCATCTCTAATGTGGAGGAAACAATCAGAAATTTGGTGTAATGATAAAATTAAATAAAATTCTTTGATAATGAGATGTGTTAAGATTGAACAGAAAAGGCTTTTCCTTATAAAGATATTATCATTCTTATAATAGCCATTGATGATAGGGTTACTCAATCAACTGTTCATGTGAATTAACAGTTAAATTATTTCATAATAGCCTCATAAACTTTACTTGTGTATGTAGGTAAGCATATATGTGTTGATGCATGCATTTTATAGAGGTATTGGTGAATTTTCAAACACTTGGGAATATTTTAATTCTCTTTTTGTTATTGATGTCTAGCCTAATTTTATACCAGTTGGTAAACATACTTGGTATATTTTATATCCTCTAATATATTTGGAGACTTTATTTTTATTTCCAATCATATGAGTCAATTTTTGGCAAATGTTTCATGTGAATTTGATTTTTAAAAGTGCATTCTAGAATTGTTGGGAATGGTATTCAATATTGATCAATTATTTCAAGTTTGTATTTCAAATATTTTATATCTCAAAAAATTATTTTTGGTCTTCTGTTTTATCTTGTACTGAAAGAGATATACTAAATTGTCCAAATATTTTTATGAATTTTTCTGTTAGTGCTATTAATACTTGCTTTATATGTTATGAATCTTTTTGCATACATTTTTATAATTATTATATTTTTGATGTATTTAATTTTTTATTTTCATGACATGTCTCTTTATTACTAGCAATTCTTGCCTTAAAGTTTACTTTGGAGGGTAACAGCCAAGTTATGTCAATTTTATTTTGGTTAGTGTGTTTATGGTAGATATTTTTTCAACCTTTTATATTCAATATTTTGTAGTCTTTATATTTAAAGGTGTCTCTTGTAATAGCATAAAGTTGATTTTTTAAAAATCTAGTCTGATAATATCTGTATTTTTATTGGAAATTTTGGGTTATTTACTCTCTATACTTTATGCAATTTGATATATTTTTGTTTAAATTGGTCATGCTATTATCTTATGTTTACTTGTACAACCTGTTTTTTAAAATATATTTTTAACTTTTCCTATCTTTTTTTGTGTTAATTAAAAATGTTAGGATTACACTTTCTTCTTAGTTAATTGTTTTTAGTTGTTTTAGTGGTTTTTAGTGAGTACAACATGCTTTATGTATTATACTATACTATATTTTAGTGCTTTTGCCACTCCACAGAAAATATGAGATCCTAAAATAATTTTATGTCATTTATTTCCTCCTATCTATTTAAAAATGAAGTTCAAGACTGTATTTTAAGTTTTATAAAATTTTAGTATGTTTTATATTATCAATATTCATTTATCCTTACTTCTTTATTTATGTTTTTCGTTGGTCTTCTTTTTTGCTTGCATTTTCCTTCCTCTAAGATTATTTCTCTTTTGCCAGGAAAAGTTTTTTTTCATATGGGTCTCCTAGGGATGGATTTTCTCAGATTTCATTTTTTTTTTTGGTCTGAAAATGTTGCCTTCATTTTTGCTGGTATACAGTTCTAGGTTAACAGATATCTTTAAACATTTTCAAGTTGTTAATTTTTTTTCACCCTTAGTTCACTTAATTGAAAAGTTAACTGTTCATTTCAAGTAATGTACCTTTTTCTCTGGCTGCTTTTAAGATATTCTTTGTTTTCAGTGGTTAATAGTTTGAATATTAAGTGCTTAATTATGGATCTTCTTTGCCTATGTTCTACTTGGTGTTTCATGAATCTGTGACTTGGGGATATAATATGTCGTTTTGTCATTTGTTTCTTCAAATACTGCTTCTGTTCCATTCTCTCTATAGTCTCTCTGAGATTGCAATTGTAGACATTTTAGCCAGTTTCACCATGTGCCCTATTCCCATATGCTCTTTTTTAAAATTATTTTTCCCATCCCTTTCTCAGTGGAGATAGTTTACTAGTCCTCAGTTCTGTTGTATCTAATATGCTATGGAATCTATTGAATTATTTTCAGTTATTTTATTGTTTACTTCTAAACTTTCAGTAAGATTCATTTTTTATGAATTCTAGTTCCTTGCTGCAGTGTCCATCTTCTTGTCTATTTTCTTAAATATAATAACCACAATTACTTTAAAAATCAGTGTTTGATTTTCTCCAGTTTTATGTTTATTTGAAATATGATTATTTCTATTGTCTGTTTTTATTTTAGATTTTAGCTACTTGGAAACTGTCTTCTGGTATGTCATAACTTTCAATAAAATGCCAGACAGTCTGAGTCTAGGTTATTATATGTTCTTGCAGAGAGAATTGGCTTTACTTTTTCCAAGGTAATTAGAGAAACAGAAGATTATCTTGATTCAATCAATGAATGAGATTATTCCAGGTCATGTTTGAGTTCTTTTGTGCTGATCTGTTTCTGTTTGCCCTTACTCTTAGATCGTTTCTTCACAGGTCTCAATGGGAAGTCTGGGGGATTTTCTATGGTGTCTTTTTCTTGGTATTCACTATTCTTCAATTTTTTAGTCTCTAGCATGATACTATTATAGATCCCTTTAATTCACTTTAAAACATATTTTTATAGATTTCAGAAGAAGGGAGAGGGGAAGAGATAGAAACATCAATGATGAGAGATAATCATTGATCCCTTGCCTCCTGCATGCCCCCCACTGGGGATCAAGTCTCTTAACACAGGCTTGTCTTCTCTGATTCTCACCTTCTGCAGCCTAGTAGTTTTACATTTAAAGAGAGAAGATGTGGTGCGGAATTTTGAACTCCTTTCCTTGTGGTTCCCTTTCCTCTAGAACAGTGTTTCCCAAACTTTTGATATATATGTACCCCTTCTATAATTTTCATAATGCTGAGTACCCTCATCAAAAAAATGGATGTATTTTAATAACAATGAAAATATATTTATTTTTTTATTTTTTTGGTACATACACAACATAATAATAAACGAAAAATAAAATTATTCATAATAAAATATAAATAAAAGTTATATTATAAATAACATTTATTTGCACACCAGACCATCTCATGCCTCACAAGACTGTCTTGACTTGACTCATGAGAACATAGAATTAGGCGCAGCTAAGCACGGTGTAATGCATATCCCCACCAAACTTTTCCTGTACCCCTGGGGGTACGCGTACCACACTTTGGGAAACACTGTTCTAAGTAACAGCTATGCATTATTCTAGTAATTAATTAATTATAATAATTTTTAAGTACTCAAATATTTTACCTTGGCTAAAAAAACTCCATTCTTTTCTAAAAATTATTTAAGCTTTGGTTTTTATATAATACTAGAGGCCTGATGAAAGAAATTCATGCACTCAGGGGTGGTGGGGAGGGAGGGTATCTCTTCTTTTTGAATTTTTCTTTCATGAACTTGAATATAACATTGCTTGAGTGGGCTTTTCTACTTGTGTTCTTAGTTATTATTAACTGTCAATAGTCATGCATTTTCTTATATTATTTTTTTTAATGATCAAGCATTAGAGCCTTTATCTAGATTGTGGCATTTCTGAATATAAAGACATTTTTGAATTATGGTGAAAATTCTTTTTTTAATTCCCAAAATAATATGTGATCTTATGGGACATTTATTTGCAAACTCTTGACCCAGTTTCATAGAAAGTTGTGTCTTTTTATTTTAAAAATATATATTTATTGACTTCAGAGAGGAAGGGAAAAGGAGAGAGAGTAGAGACATCAATGTTGAGAGAATCATTGCCTGGCTGCCTACCATACGCCCACACTAGGGATCAAGCCCACAACCCAGGCATGTGCCCTGATCAGGAATCAAATGGTAGTCTCATAGTTCATAGGTTGATGCTCAACCACTGAGACACACCAACCACAGAAAGATATCTACCTTAGAATAAAGGATTCACACAGACTGAGAGTGAAAGGATAGAAAAACATTTTTCAGGCAAATGGAAATTAGAAAAAAGCTGGGGTTGAGATACTTATATCTGATAAAATAGACCTCAAAGTAAAGGCCATAACAAGAGATAAGGAAGGCCACTACATAATAGCAATTCAACAAGAAGATATAACTCTGGTAAACATACATGCTCCCAATACAGGAGCACCTAAGTACATAAGACAACTTCTGCAAGATATCAAGGAAGAGATTAATAGCAATATAGTCATAGTAGGGGACTTTAATACTCCACTGACACCACTGGATAAATCATCTAAAAAAAATCAGCAAAGAAACAGCAACCCTAAATGACTCATAAGATCAGATGGACTTAATTGACATCTTTAGAACAGTTCACCCCAAAGCTACAGAATATACATTCTTCTCCAGTGCACATGGAACATTTTCAAAGATAGGCCACTTATTAGGACACAGACAAAGTCTCTTCAAATTCAAGAAGATAATATATAATAACAAGTATCTTCTCAGACCATAATGGCATAAAACTAGACATCAACTATAATAAAAACAATGATAAAACAAACAAACACTTGGAGGATAAATAGCATGCTATTAAACAATGATTGGGTTACCAAAGAGATCAAAGAAGAAATTAAAAGCATCCTGGAAACAATGACAATGGAAACACAACAATCCAAAATCTATGGGACACAGTGAAAGCAGTCCCAAGAGGGAAGTTCATAGTTCTACAGGCCTATCTCAAAAAACAAGAAAAAATAGTAATAAATTATCTAAACTTGCAACTTAAAGAACTAGAAAGAGAGCAATAAGAAAAGCCACAGTAACCAGAAGGAAGGAGATAATAAAAATCAGAGCAGAAATAAATGACATAGAGACCCAAAAAACAATACAAAAGATCATTGAAACGAAGAGCTGATTCTTTGAAAGGATAAACAAGATTGATGAACCAGCCAGATTCACCAAGAAACAGAGAGGGCCCAAATAAACAAAATAAAAAATGAAAGAGGTAATGTAACAACTGATCCCACAGATATACAAAGGAATGTAAAAAAATACTATGAAAAATTCTACTCCAACAAACTGGACAACTTTGACAAAATGGACATATTCTTAGAAAAATACAAGCTTGCAAAACTCAAGCAGGCTACAAAATTAATTCCAAGAAATCTATGGCATTTCTATCACCAACAGTGAACTTACAGAGAGACTAAGAAAACAGTCCCATTTATCATCACACCAAAAATATTAAGATACCTAGGAATAAACTTAACTAAGGAGGTAAAAGACCTCAACTCAGAAAACTATAGGACATTGAAAAAAGAGCTAGAGGAAGGCATAAATAGATGGAAGAGCTTACTGTTCATGGATTGGTAGCATCAACGTCATTAAAATGTCCATACTACCCAAAGTAGTCTATAGATTCTGTGCACTCCCCATTAAAACATCAATAGCATATTTCACAGACTTATAACAAACTCTCCAAAAATTCATCTGGAAGAAAAAAAGACTGCAGCAATCCTGAGAAAGAAGAGCAACGTAGGAGGGATTTCAATACCAGATATCATGCTGTATTACAAAGCCACTGTTCTTTGCAGAAGAACAGACATATAGACCAATGGAATAGAATCGAGAACCCAGAAATTGACCCAAAACACTAAGCTCAATTAATATTTGACAAAGGAGGCAAGAGCAAACAATGGAGTAAAGACAGTCTATTCAATAAATGGTGTTGGGGAAAATTAAACAGATGCATGCAAAAAAAAAAAAACTAGACCACCAACTTATACCATACACAAAAATAAACTCAAAGTGGATAAAGGACTTAAATGTAAGACAGCAAACCATAAAAATACTAGAGGACTACAAGGGCAGCAAAATCTCAGACATTTGCCAAAGCAATATCTTCATAGATATAGCTCCTAGGGCAATAGAAACTAAAGATAAAATAAACAAATAGGACTACATCAAAATAAAAAGATTCCGCACAGCAAAAGAAACCATAAACAAAGCAATAAGAAAGCCCACTGCATGGGAGAACATATTTGCCAATGTTATCTCCAACAAGGGTTTAATCAGCAACAATTACAGGGAACTCATACAATTCAATAAAAGGAAGATAAATGATCCAATCAAAAAATGGGCAATGAACCTAAATAGATACTTTTTGAAAGAGGACATAAAGAAGGCCCCGAGGCATATGAAAACACGCTCAAAGTCACTAATCATCCCAGAGATACAAATCAAAACTACAATGAGCTAGCATTTCACACTTGTCAGAATGGAAATCATCAACAAATCAACAAAGGACAAGTGCTGGTGAGGATGCGGAGAAAAAAGGAATCCTCATGCACTGCTGATGGGAATGCAGACTGGTGTAGCTACTGTGGAGAACAGTATGGAGTCTCCTCAAAAAACTAAAAATGGAACCCCCATTTGACCCCACTTCTAGGAATTTATCCCAAGAAACTAGAAACATCAATCAGAAAGGATATATGCACCCCAATATTCATAGAAGCACATTTCACCATAGCTAAGATTTAGAAACAGCCTAAGTGCCCATCAGCAGATGAGTGGATTAGAAAACTATGGTACATCTACACAATGGAATACTATGATGCTTTAAACAAGAAGGAATTCTTACAATTTGAAGCATGGTTGGAACTGGAGAGCATTGTGCTAAGTGAAATAAGCCATTCAGTGAAAGAAAAATACCACATGATCTCACTCATTTATGGATAATAATGAACATTATAACCTGATGAACAAAAAGATAAATATAGAGGCAAAGAAGCACTGAACAGACAAATTACAGTGGGAAGGCTGGGAAGAGGGGGGAGGTAAGAGATCAACTGAAGGACTTGTATGCATGAATGTAAACATAACCAATGGACATCAGACACTGGGGGGTAGGGCATATATGGGAGTGGGGTTGGGGGAGGATGGGGGGTATGGACACATGTAATACCTTAATCTATACAAAAATGGGAAAAAATAAAAATAAAAATAAAAATAAAAGGAGCACAGAGATCTCATACTTGGTAATATACTTTTCCTCTTTCCCAAGTGGTGCAGAGAGAAAAACAAGTGGGCATGACCAGGAGATACACCAGGAGCTGTAGCTGAGAGCGCAGTGGCTTTATATATGGTCATGCTAACTTGTATCCCAGTCCTGCCCCTTCTCCTAACAGTTATGTGACTTTGGAAAACATACTTAGTTGTTCAGGACTCTGTTTTCACATTTGTGAAGTCACAAGACTTGCATGAGGATCGTGTGAGAGACCTATAAAAAGAAAGGAGCACAATGTATAGCAAAGCAGGTGCTTGATGAGTGTTAATTATTCACTCTCTTCCATTCTATAAGTGTGGCTGTGATATTGAAAAGTGAACCTTGTAAACACACATGTGTCAATGCAGCCTGTTTGATGCCTCGTTAGTTAGAACTGGATCATGGGTTAAAGATCTGCTTGAGCCAGACTGTCCTCCACCCCTTGTCCGGAAACTCCCTCCTCCCCCATCTTCTGAAATGGTCTTTATATCATAGCTGTAAGGTACTAGAGAGAAAAAAAAACAGGTACAAGGACCACTGAATACTCACCTCCACTGCAAGGAAAAATGACTTAAAACTGCCCGGAAGGTGGGTCAGTACTGCTAGCTTCATATGTGAGGTGCAGTATGGGACATTGTACAATGCTGTCTGAAACTTTTTTCAAGCCTGACTATGCCATGGTCTTACTGTTAAAGGAAAAAGACGGACAAGGAAGCCTCTTGTTGGTACAACCCACGTTAACTACACAGTGTTTTTAAAGCTTATTCTGAGAGCTAAGAGGCTGAGCGAGCTCTTGCTGAGCAGTTAATAGTTCCATATTTGCCTCCCAAATCTGTATACTTCTGGTGCATGACTCATTGCTTTTGGGTGCAATAACTTGAACTACATAAAACCAATTTTAATTCTAAATATAATTTTGACTCTTAGGAAAAAAAATATACCGCCTGCACCACTTGAATTACAAAGTAGATCAACATAGTTGGAATTAGGTTATCATCTGCACGTCAAACAGGGTGATTTCTCAGCTGCCTTTTAAAGTGTGGCATGTCGTGATTTTTACAAGGAAAGCTAATTTAAATATGGCACGCAGGCATACTGCCCCCTCTGAGGTATTCAGTTAATTGGGGAATCATGCCAGTTTTGTACTAAGAGTTCATTTTGCTTTTTTGATTTTAACAAGCTTTTATATTTTATTTCTTGAGCGAAACATATTTACTGTCCTCTAGTATCTTAGGTGATTTAAGTTGATGCTTGAAATTGGCAGCATTCACGATGTTAGGAAGAGTGACTGTTGGTTGATGGATCATTAGATTTGGTTTTAGGGTTTTCCTCTCCCGTTTACATTAATCAGTTTTATGTACCCCGTGCCATGGCTCTTTTTCCCAGTTCACATAAATATTGATGTCATCTTCAATTGGAAGTTTCAGAAAAGAAGTTAGAACGAGAAAGCTGGCTCCAGTAGCTATCAGCTGTAAAACCCATTCTAGTCATATCCATCAAAATTAGCTACGTTTTTTCCCCCAGTACATAAAATCCATTTATGCAAAAAGAAAATCAAACTCTCATTAAAAAATTCTGTATTATGTTTTCCATTTACATCATTAAATAATGACCTTCCACTACTACCAATCAAATTATAGTATTTTTATAACAACATATATGAGTAATCTATCAGTTGGTAAGATAAAAAAAATCTTTCTATGAAATTAGCTAATTATTTTCTCTATTTATTTTGGACTTTTCTTTTAGTGTCAAGGTAACTTAGCTTAAAATAAAGTTATACCATAGATTTGTTGAACTAGATTGAGATTTTACAAAATATCTGTTTCATAAAGACAGGCTTGGCAGAGCTCTTGCTTTGAGGTAGGTGGGAATAAAAACCGTTTCCTGAGAGCAGAGCTCTCTGGTTGGAGCCCTGGGGCTCAGTAGCCGAAAAGACTAACTCATAAGCCTGGATAAGGAGGAAAATTGGAGGGCAGTCACTTTTACTGCATAGAATTTTCTAATTATCTTCCCCGCAACGAACAGCTTTCTATCCTATCTTGCTAAGAAACTCTGTGTAATATAGTAGCTAACCTGAGACTATTTTTTTAAAATAGACTTTATTTTTTTAGAGTAGTTTCAGGTTCACAGCAAAACTAAGGGGAAGGCACAGAGATTCCCCATATACTCACTGGCCCCGTATATACATAGCTTTCCCCAGGGTCAACATCCCTCAGTAGAGCTATCCATTTGTTACAAGTGATAAACCTGTGTTGATTGATGACACATCACTGGCATCCAGAGTCTGTAGTTTACGATACAGTTTTCTCTTGGTAATTCTATATTCTTGTATATTTTGTAGGTTTGGACAAAATTTGTAATGACATGTATGCACCGGTTTTGCCATCATACAGAATCGTTTCACTGTTCTAAAAATCCTCTGTACTTGCCGATTCATCTCACCATCCTCCTGATCTCTGGCAACCACTGAACTTCTTACTGTCTTTTCTAGAGTGTTTGCCTTTCCTAGAGTTATCACATTGTTGGAATGAAACAATATGTAGGCTTTTAAGATTGGCTTCTTTCACTTAGCAACATGCATTTAAGTTTTCTTGACATCTTTTCATGGCTCAATATCTCATTTCTTTTTCCATTGTCAGGATGTATTACACTTTATTTACCCATCCCCCTACTGAAGGGCATCTTACTTACTTCCAAATATTGGAGATTTTGAATGAAACTGCTCTACACATCCATGTGCAGGCTTTCGTATATTCTGTGTAATATAGTAGCTAACCTGAGACTATTTAAGTTTTTAAATAGCCTTTAGGTTTTTAACTCCTTTAAGGTAAATGCCGCCAAGCAAAAATTGCTAAATCATATGGTAAGCGTGTATGCTTAGTTTTATAGTAAACTGTCTTCCAAAGTGGCTGTCTATAGTTTTGCATTCCTCCTCACAATGGATGAGCATTCCAGTTGCTCCACATCCTCAGCAGCTTTTGATATTCTCAATGTTCTGGATTTTGGCCACTCTAATAGATGTGTAGTCAAGTCTCATTGTTCCTTTAATTTGCATGTCCTTGGTGACCCATTGCATGGCGCATTTTTTTGACATGCATATTTGTCATCTGTGTATGTTCTCTGATGTGGTGTCTGTTCACATATTTGGCCATTTTTTTTTAAAGTGGGTTGTTTGTTTTCTTAAGGTTGAACAGTGAAGCTATAGAACATTTTCATCATCACTGGAATTTCTGTGGTATTCCCCTGTTCTATAATATCTTTTCCTTGGCATAGGAGATACTACAGCTAAAAGAAACACTATAGCTAAAGCATTGTCTTTATTCCGAGTACTATTATGATTTCCCGAGAGCCTCGGATTCAGCCAGACAGATCCTGAACCATGAATTTGGCTTCCACTGTCAACATTTTATTAATAATGGAGATATTCATGATTTTCCTCTGCATTTCCTTCCTTGAGTTATATCCTGAAAAGGCTTTGCTTGTAGTCTCAAACTTGTTTAATGAATGACTGCTAACATTCTTTGGCTTGTCATTATATTTTCCATTTATGATATCTTGTGGCTTTTCAGCACACCAGAATATTCATTCAAAATTTTAAAGTGCTTTGCAACTACCATTCTGTTACAATTTCTTTTCTTTTTTTTTTTTTCAAAATTGAGAAGAGGGTGCCTTTTTAGCTCTGTTGATTATCAGTTTCCAGTTCAGCTGGAGAACCACAATTGAGATAGTACTTGAAAGCAAGGGCCATGATTCCTAAGGATAATGACTTTTCTGCAGCCTTCTCAGGGAGTGCTCTCCTTGTTCCTTGCTTCACTTTCCAAGTTATTATTGCTCCTTTTGCTCACTAAAATCCAGTTTTTGAATTTCAAGTTCATTGACCCTCCTTATTGCAATCATGCACAGAAACTCTGATCACTTTTCCATTTTCTTTGATGTGAGAGTTTTTAGCGTTCTCTTATCTTCTCCCAAGCCTTGCTCCCAAAGTAATTCCTTGTGATTTCATTACCACATACATGATCCTTCAGTTCCTGGATCCTTAGTTCTCCTATTTACCTTCCAACTTCAATAACTTACCTCCTTGGTTATACTTCAGACCTTGTCATATTTTCCATTTCAAGCATCTTCTTCTCCAAGTACTACCTCTTTCTTTCTTCTCACCTTCTCTAATATTTTTACTTCAACAGTACTGCTAGAAAGTATGATTCATTCTTTTTCATTGTCCATTATTTCCTCATATTCTCATTACTCCCCCTTTGTCACTCTTTGCCTTTTCATCCTTACTTATACTCTTTTGATTTTGGAGGTGCTACTTATCTCTTCTAAGTGCCAAAATATCAAGCTTAAGGGAGTAAGAAGAATTACAAAGCCCTTAGCATTGTGGTTACAAGCATGGTTATGAAGTTAGGGCATTCAAATTCTGAGTGTCACTTACTTTTTTTTTTTTAAATGGGAGACAATGACAGTATCTGATTCATTGGTCTTCTCTGAGGATTTAATAAAATAGATATGTATTAGAGAGTAGAACCTTAATAAATGCTTAATATGTGTCATGGTAATGATGATGATGCCGCCTTGTATTAAATGTAAACCAAGCAGAATACTCTGGAGCAGAGCAGCAGAAGGGACTGATACTAATTAGGGAAGTTTAAAATTGCTTCACAGAGGAGATGACGTTCAGCTGGCTTTAGAGGATGAGCAGGGGGTTTCCAGAGGAGGATGAAGGGAAAGGTACAGAAGAACAAATTAGCATGTTCAGAAAATACTCGGTAAGGAAAATGTGGTTAGAGTGGGAAGGGAAATTATCTGAAGTAGAAAAAAATTTTAAAAAATTTTCTGTGCTAATTTTAAAGTCTCAATTGAACAGAAATATTTTTTAAATGTTTATAAAATATTTTTGTTCTTATTATAGAAGAGCTTAATATTATTTAAGGGAAATTGAAAAAAATGGAAAAGAATATATATATATATATATATGTATATATATACACATATGCACACAAACACACATATACACATAAGTGTTCTTTCTGAAAAAAGAATCTCTATTTCCTTTTGCTATTTTAATATATCCTTTCAAGGTTTTTTTCTATATTCATATGCATTTTTTTACATAAGTAGATTATAATATATAAATGTTTTTGCATTTTTTCTTTACCCCTTTATAGTCTATAGTAAATACACTTTGCTGAGTGCTTGCAATGTGTCAGACATTGTACTAGTTATGTAGCTTACTTCTAAATGAATATGCATATCATTACAAGTTAGAAAGTTGAGATTAGTTTTATATCACTAAAGTTACAATAAGGATTCAAACTCCAGTCTTTCTGACTCCAAAGTATATCCTTAATAATATTTAATAGCTAAATGAAAATATTTTACTCTTTTGAATATGCCATAATTTGCCTAAGTATTTCTCTGTTATTGGATGATTTGGGTTTTGTAACTTGTCACTATTATATGTAACTAGTGGCCCAGTACATGAAATTCATGCATGGGGGAGAGGGGGAAGGGGTATCCCTCAGCCCAGCCTGCACCCTCTCCAATCTGGAACTCTTTGGGGGATGTCTGACTGGCAGTTTAGGCCCAATCCCTGAGGGTTTGGGACTAAATCGGCAATTGGACATCCTTATCGCAATCTGGGACTACTGGCTCCTAACTGCTCACCTGCCTGCCTGAATGCCCCTAACTGCCTCTGCCTGCTGGTCTTATCACCCCCAACTGCTCCCCCCCCCCCCCCGCCAGCCTACTTGTCCCACTGCCGCCCCCCCCCCCAACCAGCCTGCTTGTATCAACTGCTCCCCCGCTTTGGCCTGATCACCCCCAGCTGCCTCTGCCTGCTGGCCTGTGGTCTGCTTGCCCTCAACTGCCCTCCCCAGCCAGCCTGATTACATCCACCTGCCGGCCCCCTGCTGTCCTTCTCGCACCTAACTGCCATGGCTTTGTTGGAAAGAATGTCCGGAAGGTCTCTCGGAAGGTCTTCTAATTAGCATATTACCCTTTTCTTAGTATAGATGCTAGTAATGAACATTTTTGGAGTCTGTCATGTCCTGTATTTAGGGGTAATGTATTACAAGATATTTCTAGAATTCATTATTGGATCAAAAGACATGATCTCTCAGCATATTGACATTTTGCTTTCCAGAAAAAAACCCATGGCATTGCGGGTATTCTATAAACAGCTTACTTAAATGAAAAGATTTCCTACCTTTGATTGATGGGCCCCTGATGCAGCACTTTATTGATTGCCGTATAATGAATTCACTACCATAAATGATTCAGTGCAGTACACAAAACAGTTACTTACTATAATAAACATAATTTTTAAAAATTGACCTGCCTGTGGGTATAGGTAAAACCCAGGATAATGTAAATTATTTTTTTAAAAACCCAAATAACAAAAACTATACAATGACCACAAAATGAAGCAAAAATTCCTCTTCCTAACCCATCTAAATGTGTTTTGATTTCTGAGTAAAGAATGTGTTATCATTTTTCAACAAAGCGAAGTTTACCCTTGTGCATTTTATGAGGGATTGGTATTATCCGGAGGTGAGACTTTGATCACCCTTTCTGTTTCTAAGACATGCTTTTACATTGGCAGTAACTGAAATGTATCCAAATAGACTTTCAAAGCTCCCAAGTGTGCTAAATTTATCTCACTCCATTTCTTTGGTTTAGAAACTAGTTTGGAAATCTCACAAGGCCAACTTGTCTTCAGCAATTTCTAGTGCTTCTTGTTTGGGGTAGGCTAGAAAAAGCTCTGAGAGGCTGCTAAATTTGGTGCTTGGCAGGAACCATAACACACAGGGAGAAATACATGAAGTGTAAAACTAAAATATCAAAACTCTTTGACATTTTAAACTGACTTCAAATGTACGAGATTATAAAATCACAACATCTGCATAAATCAGCTGTGTGGACAACCTACATTAGTGAAAGCAAAAAAAAGGGAAGTATTAATTGGAGAATAGATTTCTTTAATATACACCGATGATTTTATAAATTTAATGTTTGCATATGAATGGAGTGATTTAGCCCAAGGGGATAAAGTCTGTATATTTTTTTCGTACTGATTAAAAACAGTTTTAGATTTTGAAAAAAAAATAAATTGAATTTGTAATGCATGGGCCTAGAAGAAAGGCTATTATTATGATAAAAGAATTGTTCATAGAAGACCTGGGCTTAATCCTTTCTTCACACATGCTGCTGTATAATTTGGGGACAATTTACTCAAATAGTTTGCATCTTCATTGCTTCATCTGTAAAATGGAAATAACAATATCCACCACCCTGAGTTATTCTGAAGATCAAAAAGAAATAATGTTCTTGAAAGCAATGTGAGAAAACCCTAAAGCCCTACAAATATGAGGTGTTACGGTCATTTATTTTTGTTGCTTGCGAATTAAATAAAAAGTTTCTGGGATTCACTGAGTGTGAGGTGTTCAAGATTTAAGAAAAATTTTATCTTTTAAATTTGCCAAAGAGACACTGTTAATTAGATTGGAATATTATGTATGATGATCTCAGGTGTGGAAGCTTAGGCAGCTGTTAATGAATTGTAATTGTCCGCCCTCCTCAGCCCCCCTCCTCTCACTTACAGAGGAAATAGGGTTTTATTATCCAACTTCTGTTTTCAAGTGACAGTTAAGGGGGCAGTGAAAAATGAATTTTCATAAATAACATGGACCTATCCATATATTTAACTATCAAAATGACATGTCGATAGGTAAGAAAATGGCTGAATTTTAGGGATATATTTAGACATTCTACTGCCTTCCCCACATTAACAAAGTGATGTCACTGTGAATAGAGAGTTTGACAGATATGATGCAATAAAAAAGTGAATGTTTAGTGTTTGGGGAAATTCCAAGCAAATTGGATGTTAAGGGAAAACCCACTGATAGGTATTTGAATCCAGTCCCATTGCTGGTCCTTTGGCTCCTCAGCCAAGTTTTCTGGAAGGATAAGTCAACTGTGTCCTCTGATACGCAGATGTCCTTTCAGAGGCCATGTGTACATGGCCTCCAGGAGATTTGACCAAGGTTCTGCTGTATTTGGCTCTTGAGCTCAAGTTACTACTAGTAATAGGCTTTTATTCAAGTATCTGTCTGTGAGTAATTACAGTCAATGGAAATTGCTGGTGAGTAACAGGGAGATGAATTTGGCATTGCATTTTGAAGAATGGAACAACTGCTTAGTATTTATTTGGCCTATAAATCTGTAGTTCAAATATTTTTAGTCATCCAGATAACTTCACCTTAGTAAATAGATTCATGAAACCAACTTTTTTTTTAAATTAATTTTTTTTGCCTGTCAATATTTCTAACCAATGTTTTTAAGGTATTTATTTCAGTATTAAAATTTCCATGCAAATAAGGATTAAATGCTGTCCTCTTCTACCCTGTGAATGCAAATTTCCCTTTGGTTTTTTTTTAATGATAAAAATATATCCTAATTGTGGAATATTCTAGCCATATAAGTTCTGATGGAATAGTTATTATTTAAAGTATTCAGAGTTAAAGTTTTCCAAGATGAAAAGTGTTCTGGTGCTTGGTTGCACAACAATGTGAATGTGCTTAACACTACTCAACTGTATACTTAAAAATGATTAAGATATAAAATTTTTGTTTTGTGTATTTATCAAAATTAAAAAGTAAAATAAAAATTTGAAGTCAATGGAATAAAAACAAGAGTCTCAATCTTACTTTCCTTCCCAAATCTGTTTTTATTAATTTTTAAAAATTATTTTTATTATTTTTTATTGATTAGGTGTTACATATGTGTTCTTATCCCCTCATTATCCTCCCACTGCCCCACACTTGCCCTCACCCCCTAGTGTCTATATTGATTGGTTAGACCTATATGCATGCACACAAGTTCTTTGGTTGATTTTTTCCCCCTTCCTCCCACCCTCTCCTGCTTTTCCTCTGAGGTTTGAAGATCAGATAAATGCTTCTCTCTCTGGACCTGTTTTTGTTCATCAGTTTATACTGTTCATTATATTCCACAAATGAGTGAGATCATGTGATATTTATTTTTCTCTGACTATTTCATTTAGCATAATGCTCTGTAGGTCCATCCATGCTGTTGCAAATGGTAGGAGTTCCTTCCTTTTTATAGCAACATAGTATTCCATTGTATAGATATACCACAGTTCTTTAATCTACTCATCTGCTGATGGGCACTTAGGCTGTTTCCAAATCTTAGCTATGGTAAATTGTGCTGCTATGAACATAGTGGTGCATATCCCTTTTTGATTGATCACTGGGTCAAATGGCAGTTCCGTTTTTAGTTTTTGAGGAAATTGCATACTGTTCTCCACAGTGGCTGTACCCCATCAGTCTCCATTTTCACCAGCAGTGCAAGAGGGTTCCTTTTTCTCTGCATCCTGGGCAGCACTTGTCATTTGCTGATTTGCTGATGATGGCCATTCTGACAGGTGTGAGATCATACCTCATTGTCATTTTGATTTGTATCTTTTGGATGATTAGTGACTGAGCATGTTTTCATATGTCTCTTGGCCTACTATCAAAAAGTACTTATTTACATCTGTTACCCATTTTTTGATTGGATTGTTTATCCTCCCTTTAGTAAGTTGTATGAGTTCCCTGTAAATTTTGGAGATTAAACCCTTATCAGAGATAACATTGGCAATTATGTTCTCCCATGCAGTGGGCTTTCTTTTTGATTTGTTGATGGTTTCTTTTGCTGTGAAAAAGCTTTTTATTTTGATGTAGTCCCATTTGTTTATTTTCTCTTTAGTTTCCATTGCCTTAGGAGATACATCAGTGAAGATATGCTTCAGCATAGGTCTGAGATTTTCCTGCCTGTTGATTCCTCTAAGATTTTTATTATTTCCCATCTTACATTTAAGTCTTTTATCCATTTTGAATTTATTTTTGTGTATGGTGTAAGTTGGTGGTCTAGTTTCTTTCTTTCTTTTTCTTTTCTTTCTTTTTTTTTGCATGCATCTGTCCAATTTTCCCAACCCCATTTATTGAAGAGACTGTCTTGACTCTATTGCATGATCTTGCCTCCTTTGTCAAATATTAATTGTCTATAGTGTTTTGGGTCAATTTCAGGGCTCTATATTCTATTCCATTGTTCTATATGTCCGTTCTTGTGCCATACTAGGCAGTTTTGAGAACAGTGGTCTTGTAATATATCTTGATATCTGGTATTGAGATCCTCCTACTTTTTTCATTTTTCTCAGTATTGCTGCAGCTATTCTGGGTCTTTTTATTTTTATTCCATCTGAATTTTTAGAGAGTTTGTTAGGTGTCTGTGAAATATAGTGATGGTATTGTAATGGGAAGTGCATGAATCTATAGACTATTGGGTAGTATGGACATTTTAATGATGCTGATTCTACCAATCTATGAATACGGTATATTCTTCCATCTGTTTATGTCTTCATCTATCTCTTTTTTTTCAGTGTCCTGTAGTTTTTTTTTTTTTTTCAAATATATGTCTTTTACCTCATTGGTTAAGTTTATTCCTAGGTATCTTAATTTTCTCTCTTTCTATAAGTTCACTCTCCTATAAAATAAAAGCCTAATATGCTCAGTGCCTGGTTGTTCAGTCTCCATTCAACCAATCAAAGTATAATATGCTAATGATATGCTAAGACTGCTCAACCACTTGCTATGATGAGCACTGACTAACACAGGGCAGAGAGTTGACTGATCAACTGGTTGCTATGAGGTGCACTGACCACCAGGGGGAAAATGCTCTGACTGGTAGGTTAGCTTGCTGCTAGGGTCTGGCCAACCTGGACTGAGCAAGATGGGCCAGACACACCTTGAAGCCCTCCTTGTAGTTCTTCTCTGGCTGGCCAACCTCCTGCATCCCTCCCTGACCCTGATCATGCACCAGTGGGGTCTCTCGGCATGTCCTGTACCCTGTCTCAATCTTGGTCTCCTCAGGGGATGTTGGAGAGCTGGATTTGGCCCTATCCTGCAAGGCTGAATTTGTGCACCGGGCCTCTAGTTGGTGTATAAAATACTATAGATTTCTGGATCTTAATTTTATATCCTGCTACATTGC
The DNA here is from genome assembly GCA_963924515.1 of Vespertilio murinus. Lineage (NCBI taxonomy): Eukaryota > Metazoa > Chordata > Mammalia > Chiroptera > Vespertilionidae > Vespertilio > Vespertilio murinus. The sequence continues at coordinate 177,215,957 of OZ004705.1, read as the reverse complement.
TGAGTTCAATTTTTGAATGAGTTTTTAGGGTTTTTTATGTACAGTATCATATCATCTGCAAATAATGACAGTTTTACTTCTTTTCCAATTTAGGTACCTTTTACTTCTTCTTGTCTGATCACTATTGCTAGTACTTTCAGTACTTTGTCAAACAGGAGTGATGAAAGTGGACATTCCTGTCTTATTCCTTGTCTTATTCCTGTTATAAGGGGAAATGGCTTTAGTTTTAGCCCATTGAGTATGATGTTGGGTGTAGGTTTGTCATATAAGACTTTTATTATGTTGAGATATGATATCTCTATTCCCACTTTGCTGAGTAATATCAAGAAAGGGTGCTGGATTTTATCAACACTTTTTGCATCAATTGATATGACTATGATTTTTATCTCTCAATTTGTTTATTTGATGTATCATGTCCATTGATTTGCAGATACTGTATTATCATTGCATTCCCGGGATAAATCTTACTTGGTAATGGTGCATGATCTTTCTGATGTGATGCTGGATCCGATTTGCTAGAATTTTTTTGGAGAATTTTGGCATCTATGTTTATGAGGGATATTGACCTCTAATTCTCTTTCATTGTATTGTCTTTATCTGGTTTTGGTATTAAGGTAATGCTGGCTTCATAGAATGAGCTTGGAAGTGTTCCTTCCTCTTGAATTTTTCAATAGTCTGAGGAGTTTAGATTTTAGTTCTTTGAATGTTTGGTAAAACTCTCCATGTGAAGCAATCTGGTCCCAGAATTTTGTTTGCTGGAAGCATTTTGAAGACTGCTTCAATTTCCTCCATAGTTATCACCCTATTGATATTTTTTAGATTCTTCCTGATTGAGTTTATAAGGTTGTATTTTCCTAAGAATATGTCATTTCCTCTAGAATGTCTAGTTTGTTGGAATAGAGTTGTTCATAGTCTTTTTTACAATTCTTTAATTTTTGTAGGGCTTGTTGTTATTTTGCCTCTTTCATTTACGATTTTGTTTATTTGGGTCCTTTCTCTTTGCTTTTTGGTGAGCCCGGCTAGAGGTTCATCAGTCCTTTTATACTTTCAAAGAACCAGCTCTTGGTTTCATTGATTTTTTGTATTATTTTTATTTATTTATTTATTTATTTATTCATTCATTTATTTTTGTGTTATTTATTTCTTCTCTGATCTGTAATATATTCTTCCTTCTGCTCAGTCTGGGCTTTTCTTGATGCTCTCTGTCTAATTCTTTAAGTTATAGTGTTAGATGATTTATTACAAATTTTTTCTTGTTTTTTGAGGAAGGCCTGTAGAGCTATAAACTTCCCTCTCAGGACTGCTTTCACTGTGTCCCATAGGTTTTGGATTGTTGTGTTTTCATTGTAATTCATTTCCTTGATGTTTTTAATTTCTTCTTTGATCTCTTTAGTAACCCAATCATTGTTTAATAGCATGCTATTCAGCTTCCAAGTGTTTTAATTTTTTTATTGTAGTTGATTTCTAATATGCCATTGTGGTCTGAGAAGGTGCTTGATATGATTTAAATAATTTTGAATTTGGAGACACTTTGCCCATGACCGACTATATGGTCTATTTTTGAAAATGCCCCATGTGTACTTGAGAAAATTGCAAATTCTGTGGCTTTGGTGTGAAATGTTCTGAAAATGTCAATTAAGTCAATCTGATATAAGTGAGTCACTTAGGATTGCTGTTTCTTTGCTGATTTTTTTTTTGTTTAGAGGATTTATCCAGTGATGTCAGTGTGGTATTCAAGTCTCCTAATATGATTGTATTGTGTCTGAAGGCACCCTGGCTGGAGGTGAATCTCCCCAAGCCTGTTTTTTTTTTTTTTTTTACATAATTGTTTTTTACATAGTTTTAAGCAGAACTAGGGCAGCACTGTAACCTTGAATGCAGCTCTAGACTTTAGGGGAAAAGGCAGTACCATTTTGATCAAAACGAAAATTCTTCACAAAGAATCCTGTTAGTTTCATTTTTTATGATGTAATCTCACAAATATTTTAAAATTCACATTACTTTAGTGTCTCATTCATTTTTTTTAAAGTGCAGATAATTTTGAAAATCTCCACGTGTGAAAGACAGAGCTAAAGGCACACCACTGGTGTTTCCCCTTCTCTGACAGCTTACTCAGGGACTCAGAAACTCTGATAAAGGAGGAGGTGCCTGATTTTGTCACTGAATTTGTGCATATTTTCTTTTATATAGTGGACTCATCCTAATATACCTCTTCATTCCACATTATTGACGAAATCCTAGTGACTTGGATGCTCATCTGCTTGCCTGGGGTGGATCTGCCTAAATAGCTGTTGCATGTCCTGTTCCTTGTTCTCTGAGTCATGCCTTCCCCAACTGTGTGTTTTTGCCAAGACGGCGCACAAACAAGTTGTTCATTGTTTAATCTGTCAGTGGAGCCAGGACTTGAAGCTTCTACAAGCTTCAGGTGTTATTCAATTCTACTCTGTCTTTCTCACCCTTTCTTTCTAAGTGTTTTTGACCTTAGAGAGAATGGCTTTCATATAAGATTTTAAAAGGAAAAGGTCGCTCTGCCTGTAAATTTCCCCTTAAAATAATATATGTGTTTTCAGGTGTCTCCATTTGTGGTTAGAGTGAATAAATATTAATTGGTAACTGTGGTTCATACCTGCTTCGCAGTAGTGTGCTCATTAGATGCTTGGTGTGAGTGAGAAGTGCAATGTGGCTGCTAGACTTGTCATTTGAATTTAGAGAGCATAATAGAGAGCTGCAAGGGGAAAGAACAGGGGGGAGGGGCTGTATCTGGCCAGATTATACTTGGAGCATGGTGGTCTTTCTGGGGGCATCACTTTTATTTCAGAGTGGGGAGCTTGGTATTTCAGCATCTGGATGAGGAAACCTGAAACCATCGCCTTTATTAATATAAACAAATGTGTTGAACTCCTAAATGGACTAAGGACTGGGAGAGCTGGGATTATGTTCTCTGTCTGGGATGCTATCTGAGGGGATGAGGTTGGGTAAGTCACTTAACCACATCTAAAATAAATGGGAAAAATAACATTTACCTAATATGGTTTTGTAGTTACTGAAGAGCATGTGAGAGGAACTAGCACAGTGAAAGTCATGCACAAAAGCTGAGTAAATGTTAGTTGAATTATTAAGACATATGAACAGAATGATAGAATAAGTTTTTCCCAAGAAGCCGTTTTGTGAGCAGCCCACCAGAAAAGCACAGAGTGAGACATTATTTATTGAAATTGCAAATAGATTCTTTTTCCACAACTAATTTTCTCCAAGTAGTATATATTATATAGCTCTGAGATAAAAATCTTATACTGTATATGAATTTTTAAGAAGCTAGGATTGCCAAAACCGGTTTGGCTCAGTGGATAGTGCGGACTGAAAAGTCCCAGGTTTGATTCCGGTCAAGGACATATACCTTCGTTGTGGGCATATCCCCAGTTGGGGGTGTGCAGGAGGCAGCTGATCCATGATTCGCTGTCAGTGATGTTTCTAACTCTCTATCCCTCTCTCTTCCTCTCTGTAAAAAAATCAATAAAATATTTTTTTAAAAAGAAGCTGGGATATAAATTAAGATCTATCACAACAACTAGACAAAACTCAGGAAATCAAATGAAAGTCTACTAGTCATAGCACACACTGGCAGGAGGAATTTCTGTTTGCTGATTATCTAATGTCCTGAGCAGCAGCACAGAGATTATTGCTTTTTGCCTAATGATTAGGAAGGTCAAGCTAAACTTACAGATAAAGAGAGGCGGGCGAGCATTCACTGTGCCCAAACACCTCTTCTAGGAAGGACAAAGTACTCTGAGCAGTGGACACTTGATTGTAGGGTGTGTCTGGGTGGGGATGTGGGGGAGAAGGAAGAAGCCTGCCTGGAGATGCTCCTCCTATTGCTGAATTTTTTTTCACACTAACACCAACTTTGATGAATAGAGGAAGTCTGCTGTCTCCCAGGTTGTGCAGGGTGCAGTAGGGACATAACAGGGAATAAGACTGCCACGTTCTAGGTTTCATGGAACATGGAGTCTAGCAGGAAAAACACCTATTAAAAATATACAGAGGTGACTCTTATGGAAGTGGAAGTCTAGGAAACAGGTTTGAATACACACGAGCCCAAGCCTGGGATACCTGGCCGTGAGTGCTTTCAAAACATGGTGTGAGCTCCGAGAAATGTTCTTACTGTAAATGTGTGGTCAAGGAGATTATTTTAGTTTTCAAAATGAGTGGTGATGTAGCAATTGGCAGAATCCCAGAAGCCTTCTTGCTGTTTTGGCTATGTATGATCTGAGCTACTGATTTTTGACATAATGTCTATCCAGCCTTAGATCATCAAAATAAATACAACCCAGTGACAAAGGGGAAAATGTTCAACTTCATAGTAATCCAATAGATGCACATTTGAACAACTTTTCAAAATCTATCAAATTAAAGATTTATGTGATGTAGTCAGTGCCAAAAAGAGACATAAAATACTCTCATGGTTGTTAGGAGTGAAAATTGGTATTACTTTTAAAAAATTATTTAGCAATATGTATTAAGAGCATTAATAGCCAAAACCGGTTTGGCTCGCTGGATAGAGCGTCGGCCTATAGACTGGAGGTTCCTGGGTTCAATTCTGGTCAAGGGCATATACCTTGGTTGTGGGCACATCCCAAGTAGAGGGTGTGCAAGAGGAAGCTAATCAATGTTTCTCTCTCCTCGATGTTTCTAACTCTCTATCCCTCTCTCTTCTTCTCTGTAAAAAAAATCAATAAAATATATATTTTTAAAAAGAACATTAATAACTTCATTCCCTTTGATCCATTCATTCCAAAATAGAATACTAAAATATAATCTAAAACGTAGAGACCCACCTTCTTATACCATACATAAGAATAAACTAAAAATAGATTAAAACTTAAATGCTAGATTTGGACCCATAAACATTCTAGAAGAAAACACAGGCAGTAAAATCTCAGGCATTTCTTGTAGTGATATTTCCCCCCCCCCTGATATATTGCCTTGGGCGAAGAAAACAAAAGAAACATAAACAAATGGGACTACATCAAACTAAAAAGTTTTTGCACTGCAAAGGAAACGATCAACAAAATGAAAAGACAACCCACTGAATGGGAGAACATATTTGCCAATAGTATATCTGATAAGGGGTTATCAGATATATCCAAAATTTATACAGAACTCATAAAACTCAACACCAAAAAAACAAACACTCCAATTAAAAAAAATAGGCAAAGGGCCTGAACAGATACTTCTCTAAAGAGGACATACAGAAGATCAATATACATATGAAAAGATGCTCAGTGTCACTAATTATTAGAGAGATGAAAATTAAAACAATGTGATATCACCTCACACTTGTCACAATAAATAAAAAAGCAGGGGTTGTCAAGGATGTAAAGAAAAGAGAATTCTTTTAAAAATATATTGATTTTTTTTATAAAGAGGAAGGGAGAGGGATAGAGAGCTAGAAACATCGATGAGAGAGAAACATCAACCAGCTGCCTCTTGCACAACCCTTACTGGGGATGTGCCCGCAACCAAAGTACCTTGACCTGAATCTAACCTGGGACCTTTCAGTCTGCAGACCAACGCGCTATCCACTGAGCCAAACCAGTATCAGCCAGAAAAGAGAATTCTTATGCATTGTTGATGGGAATGTAGTTTGGCCAACCACTGTGGAAAACAGTATGGAGTGTCCTCAAAAAATTAAAAAAAACAACAACTTCCTTATGGCCCAGTGATTCTACTGTGGGAATATTGCCAAAGAAATCTGAAACACTAATTTGAAATAATATATGCACCCTATATTCATTGAAGAATTATTTAAAATAGCCGAGATTCGGAAGCTGCCAGTGTCTATCAGTAGATGAGCAGATAAAAATACTGTAGTACATTTACACTCAGCCATAAAAAAAGGAAATATTACCCTCTGAGACAACACAGATGGACCAGGAGAAAGCATTATGCTAAGTGAAATAAGCCAGTCATAGAAAAACATGTACTACATGATTTCACACATGTAGAATCTAATGAACTAAATAAGCTAACAAATAAAATAGATACAGACTCATAGATAGATAACAGGCTGATGGCTGCCAGAGGGAAGTTTGAAGGGGTAGCAGAAGTTGGTAAAAAATGTGAAAGGATTAAGAAAAAAAAACCCTAAATAAAATATTAGGAAAATATCATTGTATACAAGCAAGTTCATTGCAGAATTATTTTGAACACTAAAATCATGTATATAACCTAAATATCTAACAAGAGAATTATTGATTAAAATATGTGAATCTTATTAAATCTCCATGAGATATGGAATCAATAAAAGTGATAACTAAATAATTCTTTGTTTTAATGGTAATATAAAAGTTTAATTTTGGCTTTCAATGAAAGAAACAACTCCTAAAGCATTAATAACATGCTATCATTTTTTAATTCAGCACATGGTGCCATGTGCCATGTACCCGTGTCTCCTCGAAAATAAGACATCCTCTGAAAATAAGACCTACTTCATGGAAACATAATACATCCCCTGAAAATAATACTTAGCGCATCTTTGGGAGCAAAAATTAATATAAGACACTATCTTATTTTCAGGGAAACAGGGTAGAACTATGGGTTTAAGTTTTTAAATATGAACTATTTATATGATTACAACTATGTCAAACAAAACAATAAACCAAAAGTTTTGGAGGGAAAATGGCAAGAACTACACCATTTCATTAACAATGGTTGATTCTCAGTAGTGGGATGAGTGATTATTTTCTTCCTTTCATTTTTATTCATTTTCCAAATATGCCAAAATCAGTGTAAATTACTTTTAGAATAGACTTGTAAACATCAAGCCTCAGATTTCTTTTTTCTCCCTTTTCTTAAAAAGCAGTCTGTTTTTTTGTTCTGTTGACCTGGGTGAAAAGAAAGCCTGAAGCACTAACCTAATAAATAGGCCTCTCATGACTTCAATAAGTCAGAGACCCATAGAATCTTAGGGTTGAGAGGTCACTAACTTCAAGTCAGTACTAGTTTTTCCAGAACAAGAAGACAATTACTTATTGAGAGCCTAGTACACATTAAACCCCCTTGATAGCAATTGCTCACCTGTTTCCCACTGGGAAATTCCTACTTATTTATCCTAGAGAAGAGTCTAGTATCACCACTTTTACATAGATTTTCTCAACTTTCATCAGTTTCCCCTTCCCCTTCTCTAGATGACCTGGGTAGGACCCCTTCTGCCTGAGAGGAGATTACTTATTGTGAGATTTCTGAGTGCAGGAACTATATTCCCAGCTGCTGGCATATGGTGAACACATATACTGTTGAATTAAGAAGTAAATGAGTGATTATTGAAAGCACTACGTTAGGTTCTCTGGAAAGACAGAAAAAATAGTATGCTTTGGGGATACAATATCGAATAGAACATTATTATTGCCCTCAGTGGATATATAGCCTGCAGAGGGGAGGCAGGCAAGCAGTTCAATTATTTCAGTGTGATGAATGCTATGATTAATATTCCATAGAATACACACCATGCTTTGAAAAACAGTGGAGAGGTATTACCATACAAAGGTACATGGGGACAAGTATTTGCCCTTAAAGATTTTATGAGTAATTATTGTATAAAAATCTAATTAACAATGCATACTTAAAAAGGAAAAGGACAGCAATGGATGTCAGATGATTCAATGTGCTTGTTAAATAAAGGGTAGCATGTGACTAATGACTTAGGGGTTGCTTCTTTCAATGGAAATCAAAAGAGACTAGAAAAATAAGATATCACATTAAAATTTTTTCCCCATGACTAATTTCCCAGTTGTCTTATAGCTGAATAAGGGTCAAACGTGTAATGTCTTCCTTAAAAATACACATTTATTTTGTGTGGGATTGTATGGCTTTTAGTCTTTATTAGTCATTGAACTATCTACCACATAAGTTAATAAGGCCAGCTCAGATGACTTACGACTGGTAGAAAGAATTCTCCTTAGATTAGTAAGTGTACTGGTCTTCTCCCCATCCCCCTCCCCCCCGCCCAAATATGGGACTTGTATGTACTCCTGGATGGGTAGAAATAGGCGTTCTGTCTTCTCTGTGACAGTGTTTATATATTTCTATACTTTTCATTGAGTGGATGACTTGGCAAATTTTCTAGATTATGTCAATTTGACTTCCTTTCTCCTTCACCACACAGGCGGGGATATTAAGATGATACTTTCCAATCATATCCAGCATTACATTAGAAATATCACGTAATGACCGAGTAGGATTTTACACCATGACCGAGTAGGATTTATTCCAGGGATGCAAGGATGGTACAACATCCACAATCCAATAAATGTGATAACATCACAAACAAATTGAGAGACAAAAATCACATAATCATATCAATAGATGCAGAAAAGGCAAAATCCAACACTCTTTCCTGATAAAAACTCTCAGCAAAGTGGGAATTGAGGGATCATACCACAACATAATAAAAGTCTTATATGATCAACCTATAGCCAACATCATACTCAATGGGCAAAAACTAAAACCATTTCCTCTAAGAACAGGAACAAGACAATGATATCCACTTTTTACCTCTCCTGTTTGACATAGTACTGGAAATGCTAGCCATAGTGATCAGACAAGTATAAGAAACAAAAGGCATCCAAATTGGAAAAGAATAAGTAAAAGTGTTATTCACAGATGACATGATATTGTACATAGAAAACCCTAAAGACTCCATCCAAAAACTACAAGGATTAATAAATGAATTTGGCAAGTATACACCAATAATGGACTCATAGAAAGAGAAAATTCCATTTATCATTGCAATGAAAAAATCAAGATACCTAGGAATAAATTTAACCAAAGGGGTAAAGGAACTGTATTCAGAAAATTACAGGACACTGAAAATGAAATAGAGGGAGACATAAACAAATGGAAAACTATATCATGTTCATGGATTGGTAGAATAAGCATCAGCCAAAACCGGTTTGGCTCAGTGGTAGTGTCGGTCTGCAGACTGAAAGGTCCAGGGTTCGATTCCGGTCAAGGGCATGTACATTGGTTGCGGGCACATCCCCAGTGGGGGGTGTGCAAGAGGCAGCTGGTCGATGTTTCTCTTTCATCAACATTTCGAGCTCTCTATCTCTCTCCCTTGCTCTCTGTAAAATATCAATAAAATATATTTTAAAAAAGAATAAGCATCATTAAAATGTCCATACTACCCAAAGCAATCTATAGATTTATTGCAATCCCCTTTAAATACCAATGGCATACTTCAAAGACCTTGAACAAACTCTCCAAAAATTCATCTGGAATTTAAAAAAGACCCAGAATAGATGCAGCAATCTTGAGAAAGAAGGATGAAGTTGGAGAGATCACAATACCAGATATCAAGCTATACTACAAAGGCACTGTCTTAAAACATCCTGGTACTGGCACAAGGACAGACATATAGAACAATGGAATAGAACAGAGAACCCAGAAATCAGCCCAAACCACTATGCTCGATTAATATTTGACAAAGGAGGCAAGAACATGTAATGGAGTAAAGACAGTCTCTTCAATAAATGGGGTTGAGTTAATTGGACAGATATATGCAAAAAATGAAACTAGATCACCAAGTGCTGGAGAGGATGTGGATAAAAGGGAACCCTCGTGCCCTGCTAGTGGGAATGCAGGCTGGTGGGCTGTAGCCACTGTGGAGAACAGTATGGCATTTCTTCAAAAAATTAAAAATGGAACTTCCATTTGACCCAGTAATTCCACTTCTAGAAATATATCCCAAGAAAACAGAAACACCAATCAGAAAGGATATATACACCCTTATGTTCATAGCAGCACAGTTTAAAATAGCTAAGCTTTGGAAACAGACTAAGTTCCCATCAACAGATGAGTGGATTTAAAAAAATGTGGTACATCTACACAATGGAATACTATGCTTCTGTAAAAAAGAAGGAATTCCTACCATTTGCAACATCATGGATGGAACTGGAGAGCATTATGCTAAGCAAAATAAGCCAGTTAGAGAAAGACAAATATCACATAATCTCACTCATTTGTGGAATATAATGAACAACATGAACTGATGAACAACAAAAATAGAATCAGAGACAGAAAAGCATTGATCAGACCACCAAAACTAAGAGGGAAGGCAGGGGAGGATGGGAGGAAAGGTGAGAGCTCAACCAAAGACTTGTATGCATGCATATGAGCACAACCAATGGACACAGAAGGAATGGAGTGAGACCATGTGCTGGGAGGTGGGGGTGGCAGGGGAGAGATCAATGGGGAAAAGGGAGACTTAAATAATATTTTTAACATTAAAGAATTTACATTAAAAAGATTATACTTTCCAATCTCTATATTGCTCCTCAGTATAAATGGTGTCAGTTTTTAAAATGATATAATTCTTATTTGTAGGAAAATAAGTATCACACATGCCCTTTAGTCTGTATATAGACCACTACCTCTTGGAGCCCTAGTCAATGGTAGTGGAGTTGAGCTATGTGGAATCTATAACATGGGTTTGTTATTAGGATGGATAGGACGTGGCCTTGTTTGACTGTATTTACTATAAATATCCTCAAGTAATATAGATGTTCACATTTTTAATCATGCAAAAATAATATAACAGGATATATCAGAAATTTAGATTCTAACTCTAAACTAAGAGGGACATAAAAATTATTTCAGTGCTGCCTAGGAAAATGTGTCATATGGTTCAAGCAATTAGGGGGAGATCAATAAAGAGAAATTATTTCTAGTGGAAAATTGCAAATAATGAATTTTATTCAAAGAAGCAAGACCCTGAATTACTATAAAGTAATGATCAATTATTCATACAGTTTAATATTTTATCATAGCAGTTACATTAGGATGGCAGCAAGCTGGACTCCAGGGAATTAATTCACATGACCTGATAAACTATGGGATGCCTTGTCCACCACTTCAGTTGCTGATGATAAAATTGTGTCTTTTGCCAAACTTTTGGAAAATGGGGAGCTGTTGAGCATGTAGGAATCCTGAGAACTCAGAAGAGTACCATAGTATAGTGAGAATCATTTTTATTGGCAATAAAAACATCTGGAGTGGTGGGACATTGGAAAACTAAATTTCCCAGTGGAGGAATGCCAGGTTGATGAGGAGATTGGACATTGGGATAACTGATGTCAGGATGAAGAAGATTTAGTGGAGTCTTTGATAGGTATTTTCTCCAGTCTCTGAAGAACTACCATATGGTAGGAAAAGTAGTTCATCATGACAGTATTTATTTCAAAGGACAGATATTAGATCACTGAATGAAAGTTAAGGTGGAAAATTTTTAAAATAATATTTATATAACCTATGTTTTGCCATGTTATTTCAGGGCTCAGTATAATGTAGTGAAGAATCAAATATATTTTTAAATCCTGGTTTCATATCTTACTAGCCATGGATTTGGGCCATGCTGCTTAGGCACTCTGAGACTTATTTTTCTCAACTGTAAACTAATAATACTATTATTCACTTCACATTTTTGTGTGATCAGCATTGAGGGTGAAAACACAAAAAGCCCTAGTATAGTTATTATAAATGCTCATATTCTGGGGGATATTGTTGTTATCATTCAGCCTCATTGAAACATAGGGCCACAGTGGCATTATTGAGTATTTTCCTATTTCACTTTCCTCCTGTTCTTCAGAACTTCTGGTATCAAGTTCTCAAATAGCTCTGAGAATCTTCTGGACAGACTTTCATGTGTGGAAGAGGTGGGTTCAATCATTTATTGTCCACCATATTATCTCCTCTTTATGTCTGATTCACTAACGCAATATCTACTGTTGAGGCCACGGGTTGGGCAGAAACCTGGAACAACTTAATGATCACATTTCCTTCTTTTCCATTCCAGGTATAGTTGGATCCTGTACTCTCTCAAGAAAAATAGCCCAACCCTGATGGGCTGCCTTACCCATAATGCAAGCTGTTAATGGATCACAGGATAACAGTCAATGTTACCCTATGATCCTAATGTCTTATACAGAGATTTGTTTTACTTTTCTTTTGTGCACTTGCTGCTTCAAAAAACTCAAGTCTATTGAGTCTTCTGAGCCCACATGGGGGGACAGACCAATGGAATACAGTAATGTGGTCTATTCAAAATGGCCTCATCATCTGACATCAGTTTTCCTCTTTGGGTCAAACTTATGTTTCTTGAATCACTCTTTCATGTGGTTAGACCTCTGAATCCTAATGTTACCATAGCTTAAGTTCTCAAGTTTAGAATCCTCGTGTTACCATAGCTTTAGTTATCCAGCTACATAATGAAAGTGGTTTAATAATTAGAGTTTCTCAAATGGAATGAGGTAGTTAAAGTAAGAATAATGTCCTTCCAATGAAAATTTGCAATCAGAGGCTTAACACCCTGTGAGTGATAAGGGGTAAATATATCGGTATGAAGGAAGGGCAGAGTGTGGGCTAAGTATCCATTCATTATGTTTTATTATGATCTCTGGCTATTCTTCATTTATGTTAGTGTCCATGGCAGGATAAATAAGATACATATATACCAGCATTGTGAGTGGGAAGGGAACAAATACATACAGGTGCATACACAGGCCCATGGAACCCTTATATAATGCTTCTTTGTCAAGAATGTATTTGGTTATGTTTTTAGTTTTCTAGGAATTCTTTAATGCTGTTAAATAGATAGTCAGCACACTTTGGTATACCCAGACCTGAAATATAGGAGATAAAAAACATGTGAATACGTGAACTTGGAAGATGGCCATTTCTATTCATATACTGTCTTACACTATAAGGCATCTTTTTAAAGAGTTCATTTTCCTTACCTTTCCAAGTGGAGGACAGGGCTCCTGGCTTACCTTTCTGGTGGCTCTCAGGGATTCTAGCTCTTTGCCCAGCTACAGAAGATGCTCAGCTATTGATTGGAGTCCACTGTTTCATGTGATACTGTGCCATATCTAAAATGGCTCTGCTATGATCTCAAAGACTTAGAAAGTTTTAATGCATAAGGGAAAGGACTATGACTTATTCAGGAGTTTTATTTTTTTCATCTGTACCATTTTGCAGCTTATAAGCAAAATGCTTTCGATTAAAATAAATTGAATGAGAATAAAAAAGACCCTGCATTCTAGTTCCTGTTCTACTAAAATCTAGCCATATGGTCTTGGACTAATTAATTAACTTCTTTTGAATCTCTGTTTCTTCAACTGTAAATACCATTCAAATTGACTATGGTAGTAATATTTGCTTACTGAAGGACAAAGATGTTTATATACTGCACTCAAAAGGTCAAGCAGATGGGACTATTTTAGATTGAAAGTGCACGTGTAGGAGTCATGCCTTTTGTGAGCCACATAAATTCCCATGGGGTCTGGCAACTTGCTGTGTACCCAGCAGGAACCTAAAAAGACTTGTGATGGTGATAAATATGACATCATGAAATAAGACCAGATTTAACACAATGAGAAAGCTGGGAAAGAAAACACAAACATATGCTTCACCTCTGGATACTTTGTGTGACTTTGAATGTGTCCCTTTACCATTTTCAGCTTTTTAGTTGACTTATAAAAACAATCAAATGCTAATAAAGGCAAGAAAGACATGTTCTTGGAACAATAGAAAAGATTATTGAGTCCACGAAGTGGGAAGTACAGTAATCTGAAATGCATGACATCCTGACATCCGTAGCTTCCTACCTCTATTCCCCTGAAAGGGATAGATTTTCCATAAAAGTTAGTGCTTGTCAAGGCATTTATGGGAGTTGTTTAGGATGCATACTGTGTTTGAATTGGGAAATAACTTATATTTTAGGTGAACCTATTGATTTTCTAGATGGGAAAAATAAGTCTCAAATAAGTTATGTGAATTCTTCAAAATTATGTAATTTACGAGAGAGTTAGAACCATATTTGTAAGGCGGTGAGTTATTGGGGAATTCACATTTCTTTCTTTTAACCCGTTTTGCTTATTTTTGAGTTTAAGTGACAGAAGTAATCTCATTTTCTTGATGTCTTAGTTTTAGAAGGCCTTGTCAATAACCCCTCACTTATTGTTTGCAGAAACAAAATCAGTCTAAAAAAGAATTTAATTTCATAAACACACTACTAGCCAGGTACTGCGCACTGTTGGGCATTGGTCATACAAACTTGCTATAAGGTACTTGCTGCTCTAGGTTACATTTTCTTTTCATTCCTTCACATCGTTGGGGTTTAGCAAGCTGCTTAGTCAGGAAAAGACAACATATTGTAAAGATATATACACATATAAAAAGGGAGAGTTCAGTCCCAAAACAGTTTACTCTGTTAGACATTAATTGCTATCAATTTCTTCTCTTGTGAAATAAATAAATTTTGTCATAGAAATAGATATTTCCTTTGCTAATGAGCTTTTTACTCCTTGGGAGTCTTCTGTTAAAATATGAGATTGAAGGATAGAAGGAGAGGCTTCATAAAGAGGAGTGGATGGAAATGACATCATACCTTATTTCACTCTCCATCTGTACATAGATGTGGGAAATATTTTAGGGAAAAAGTATTACTTGTAATAGCACAGTCCAGGAAACTGGGTGTCAAAGTCAATGCCCATGTCAGGAGGACTGTGGTAATGTCTTGAATGCTCTTAATCCTTTTGCAAATACTTGCTTGGTTGTAAAACAAATTAAAGCAGAGCTGATGGTGTTTCAGCTGAGAAAGAACATGTAGTTGCTTGGATAAAGTAGAGCAAAGAGAACCCTCTCTTTATAACAATAAAAATGAAATTTTCATTTAGATCTGATCTAGGAAATGTGCTCTCTTGAATTTTTTCTTTAGTTTTCAAAAAGCAGAGTGGCCTAAGAAAGATTAAATAAGCAAAAGCAATAGATTTTGGGGTGTAAAACTACTGAATTTCTACCGGTCTTCTTTTATTTTGAAATTTCCACATAGACCCTACACAAGAGAGGAAAGATTAATGAAGCCCATATAACACAGGACAATGCAGGACAGATGAATGAAAATTATCTCAGGGGAGCAAATAATCTATCCAACCCTGCAAATGATTTGCTGCTACTCTATAGTTTGACTCTCCCCAAGTCTTATTTCCAAAACAAATTAGTCCATCCCTCAAAAAAATAATACCAACTTTCCAATTGGCAATTGCAAAAATGCCCAGACTGAGTGCATTTGATGAGTGAGTGTATAGGTTAAAGAAACAGAGATACCCTCTTCCCACTGTAATGTTTGTGTTGATAGGCTGTGTTTGGAAGATTAATTTTCAATGTCATCATTCATGAATTACAGGGAATGAAAAACAGGAGGAAGGAAAGCAGTGAAAGATGTGCTAATATTATGATGTGTTGGTAATATTTTCAAACCCTAAATTCTTCTACCAATCAGACCGTGTCATTTAAATTTAAGACTGTAATAACACTGGCTTACAGAAATATTTTCACTTGTGTGACTTCACCCATCCTTGATGCCAGAGTTCAAAAGGGTGTGTAAATAATATGGGAGGAGGGACACAGTATCACTGACCAAAGACAACAGCAATACAAGAAGCTCAAAACTGTGAACAAGGCTAAATTGAGAATGAGCGGAGGCTTGTGAAAAATACTAATTAGTACAAAAACGACTTTAAAAGTAGTATTCGGAGGAAGGAGATGGAGACCCAATCAAGACCCAGACAGTGTAACCTTAACAAATGTCACAGAGAAGGCAGAACTACTGATGGTTCTATTTATATCTTCTCTATATAGGATCTTAACATTGGAAAGGAATGAACAAACATTACCATTGCTTTAGAACTGAAGCCTTAAATTGGCAAAGTGCTGGTAAATCAAGTTAAGGATCTTAAACTAAGAAAACTACATTTTTAGAACATAATTTTTTTTTTTTACATATTTGCTCATAAAATATGTCTAACAGGAAAAATGTGGAAAATGAGAACAAATGTCTCCTCTTCTTCTGGAAAAATAAAAATTAGATGTATACTAATATTGTCCAAGTTTTAAATTTTTTAGGTAGACTTCAAGGAATAAAAATAAGCTGGTGACATTAAAGTAGTTTTCTAAATACTTTCTATAAAACTATACTGAGCTCATCAACTTGTTTTCATGACTTGTAAGTATTGGAAACAGTGATAATTAGAAATCAGATTGTCTTATTGAAGCAATTCATGCCATGTTCAGTGAAATTCATTGCATTTTTATAACCTTCAGTCCTAAGCTCAAAATTCAATGGAATATTAGGTTATATATGTAGAAATATGTGAAAATAAAGTCAGAAGAGAGCATGTTTATATAAATTATAACTGGTTGAAGAGCTACATGCAAGAAGTACCATAAAATAATTCATGCACAGTGGAAAGAGCCTCAGATGGTGTGCAGTGATATTCTGAACTCAGCTGCCACTGATGGGTGTCTTTATTAGCAAGTTCAATGATGAAGTAGGTGTTAAGTCACACTTAGAAGTTCCGTGTGGGTTACCACACTGGGCGAATATGCAGAGGCCACACTGTAGAACTGAAAGGATGCAAAGCTTAGAACTGAGAGGTGAGTTGGAATTCCACCTCCTCTTCTACTAACTGTCTGGCTTTTGATCTCCAGTTTCCTGCTTTGCTTAGTAGTAATCTCACAGGCCAGTGGAGATCACTGGAGTTAATGTATATAAAGTGCACGGTCAAGGCACAATTTCTTTCCTTAATCTTTCTTCTCTTCTCTTGCCTGGAACATAGGTTTGTTAGAATGAATTAAAGTGATTCAAATAGTGGTTTGGATCAGATAGAATTGGAATCTTAACCAATAATTGATCTTAATGCCTAGATATCTACCTCAATTAATGCACCGCCCAAAGGGCTTTATTTTTTTGTGGAGGACGAGTTCAAATATCACTACTGGTAGTTTTGGCTTATTCTCTCAGTGTTTCTACTTAGCAGAAATACACATTTGTTATGTGTCCTTTTTCTTGCTTTCTATATCAAAGATGACATAATAGCATTCTTTCACTACAGATGCCACATGCACTTTTAAGCACCTTTCTCTTCTCACCTAACAGTGCATCTGGTGATTGAAACATTAGCACAGTGAAGTTACTCATTCTCTGTAATGAGTCTAGCACCTCTTGGTCCAGGTTTTGCAGGGTCAGCAGGAGTCTGCCGGGGAGACAGTAGAGGGAGCAGCTTTCAATATGAGGACACTGATGCGTCAGAGCCCACTTACTCAATGTTTAAAACAAATGTTTTCTAGTGCTAAACATGTGCCAGGTCATAGGCTGCATATTTTTGGTTCATGATGTCATTTAACCCTCCCTACAACTTTATGAGGTAAATAGTGTTATTATCCTGATTTTTACAGATGAGGAAATTGAAGTTTGCATGACTAAATTTGTCCTCCAAGGTCAAAAAGTGACTTGATTGAGAAAGTCAGATTCTGAGCAACATGTTGAATTCCAGAGTCATGCTGTTAATCACACATCCGGTTTCCAGATAAAGGGCAGGAATGAACGAGGGAGGTTTCTAGATGTGGGGGCTGTAATGAAAATGCCCAGGGGTGAAGGAACACGAAGTGCAGAGGAACTGAAACTGTCCTCTGTTGAAGGAACTTGGAGTTCTAGTAGTTTAATTGCAGAAGCAAATAGGAAATGTGGCAGAAGACAGGGCAGAAAGTGTCAGCATGCATAGAGATTGAGAGTCCAGGGGTGGAAGGCTTAACTCATGTTTCTTGCTATGAGGACAAAGGGCAGTGTGAGTGCTCTGATCCTTCAGGAATAATCCTGAGAAACCTGATTTTTTGGGCCCTAAGGCTGGGAATGGGAGACAACATCGAGGCTGTGAGGCTGCAGGGTACATGAGGTAAATTGCCCAGAAAAACTGTGCACTCAAACATAATTTGTGAGACAGTTTGGGGGTGACTGGAATCCTGACACTCCTGTAAACCAAAGCCTTGTGTCTTGCCTGGATTAGGACAGCATACTACCTTAGGTGGACTGTCCTTTCTGCTCAAGGCCAATTTGATTGTAATGTGATCGCCAAGTCCCTTTATATTGGTCCATCACCACCCCTGCCAATTAATTGACTGGGAAGCTCTTCCCTTTGCAGCAATCGGCAGCCTCCAGGAAATCTTGTCATATTTGGGTAATAAAGAGATGCATCTAAGTCATCAGACACTGTTATATTGGAATCATGAAGATGCCCATATATAAGTTCTTCCCTGCTATTAGGGAAGGAGAGTGAGGTTGGCTTCTTTAGTCTTTTCTCACATGATTTCTACTTTTCTCCCCTCATTTGGCTAACTTTGGGGTTCTGAATCCCTGCCAAATTGGGGATGAGGGGACATGGATAGGAAAAGCCAGCAGGGAAGTCCTCACTCGCCTGACAGTCTCCCGGTGCTCAAGGGATCGCCCTCTCTCTGGACTTGGCAGGTTGGTGAAGCAGGCTCATTCTGCTATGGACACTTTCAAAGAAGAACCTCTTCCCCATCCCCAAACTCAAATCAGTGAGGGTCTCATCTGCACAGATGCTGTCCTGCTGAGTCTGATCATGTACTCTTCCCTTAAACCCAATGCATCCAGTTGAAGCTTCAGCTTCCACCAAGGCATGAATAATCCCCTTGATACTTCTTTGCTGGATCAGCTCTGGTCTGGCCTCTCATGCATGGACCCCCCCAGGTTCTTGACCCCCACACACACGTATTCTTGGTTCTAGGACTCCAGGCCTGCTGCCCCATCTCAGCACTGCTCATCTCCTTCACATCTGATGAGTAGAATAACTCATCAGCCCATCTCCTGACCCCTGCTCTTCAGGTGGGAGTCACATAAGATCTAAACTGCAGAGGACAATCATTAAGTTATTAGAGTTGTCCTAGTGAAGTAGCTCTTCTTTAGTGTGAGTTGAGGGGCCAGCTCCTTCCACCACTCTTTCTAGAAGATTCTTCCTAGAACTACCTTAAAGTTCTCTGGCTAGGTCTGAGGTTAGGACTATTTCTTGCTACCCTGGACTAGAGATGGAGTAGTTGTGACTCAGAGCCAACACCTCTTCAAATAAGTCTTCTCTCCAAAAATTCTCTTCTAAGCTCCAATTGTAGACTCTTTTATACTTTGATGTACTTGTGGCATTTTAAGATAATCTAAAGCAAATCATAGCCACTTACTCTGCACGTTTGCTTCTTGTTTTATTTTCTCACCTTGGAATGTGCCTGTGCCAAAACTTTTATATTAATACTAGAGGCCTGTTGCACAAAATTCATGTGGGAGGTGGGGTCCCCTCAGCCCAGCCTGCACCCTCTCCAATCTGGGACCCCTCAGGGGATGTCTGACTGCCAATTTAGAAGATTGGGTCTCAACAGGCAGTCAGACATCCCTCTCACAATTCAGGACTGCTGGCTCCTAAATGCTCACCTGCCTGATTGCCCCTAACTGCTCCTCCCACCCCCACCAGCCTGGTCACCTCTCACTGCCTCCCCTGCTGGATTGGTCACCCCCAACTGCCTCACCAATCAGCCTGGTAACACCTCACTGCCCCCTCCCCACCGCCAGCCTGGTTGCTGCCAACTAACACCCCCCCTGCCAGCCTGGTCACCCCTCACTGCCCCTCTCTGCCAGCCTGGTCGCCCCACACAGCCTGCTGTTCAATCGTTTAGTCATCCCTCACTAATCCCCTGCCAGCCTTGTTGCCCCATGAAGCCTGCTGTTTGGTTGTTACTATGAGGGCATCCTGATCAATTTGCATATTACCCTTTTATTTATTAGTATAGATCAGATAAACCATAACCCAAACAAGTTTCTTCCCCTCTGTTTCAATCAGAGTGCTCTTTCTAGAGTACAGAAATGACTGCATGTCTCTCCTGCTTAGCATCCCTCAATGAGAACCCCGTGTAATGAGAAAGACACACAGCAAACAAGTACACCAATAAACAAGTTGTTACAAAATTGGACGTGTAGAATGCTGAGGCAGAGAATAAACAAGGAAGAGATGAATGGGTTATAGCTAAGCTATCTGGCTCCCCAGCCTTAGAGCAGTGGCATATAGCCAAAAAAGCATAAACTCTGACCCAGAATGTCTTGGTTAAATATCAGCTGTGCCACATTTGAACTATTTGACCTTGTGAAGTTACTTAATCCCTCCAGTGCTTTGGTTTTCTCATCAGAAAAATGGGGATGATAATAGTTTCTTCATACAGTTGTTGTGAGTATTAAAGGAGTTACTGCTTTAAAAGTGCTTGGGAAAATGCCTAACATATACATAGTAAGTGCTATATAAAGCTTTTTAACAAAATATAAAATGCTACTGTGCTTCTCTATAAGCCTTAGACCTTTGCCCTGACTGACTTGGAATTCCTCTTTATTGTTCAGTCCTATATAAAAAGGCTAATATGCAAATAGACTGAACAGTGGAACAACCAGACAGTCAATCAGCCAGTCGCTATGATGGGTGCTGACCACCACGGGGTGTGGGTGTGGATCATGGTGCATGTTGGCCACGGTGGGATGGTGGAGTAGGTGAGTGGGGGTGCCAGACCAAAGTGAGGTGCCTGTTGTTCTCATCAGGGTGAGCTTCTGGTGGTTACTGAAAATTCTTTGATTCCACATGCCCTGGTCCTAGCAGCACTTGCACCTGCTGCCAGAGCCAGTCCCACTTGCACCTACAGCAGGTGCCAGAGCCACCACTCACACCCGCTACCAGTGCCTGGTACAGGTCCCAATCACTTGGCACCATCAGCGGGTGCAAGCTGCGGCTGCTGGCCCTGATGGCGCTTGAGGGCTTCTTCACCTCCCCCTGCTCCTGAGGGGCGATCGTGGCAGTAGCTGCCACTCGCACCCACTGATGGTGCCGGCCCAAATTGCTCTGTGCCATCAGTGAGTGTGAGTGGGGCCAACACTATCAGCATGTGGGAGCTGCAGTGGTGACAGGAGTGGGGCTGCCGGCAGGCAGACAGGGGACTGAGGGCTGTGGTGGGAGGGGCCGGGCTGGGGCATGAAGGATGGGTTGAAACCTGTCCCTGTGCCTGCTGTAGCTTCACATCCCACAGTTCCTTTCAAGGTGCACGAATTCATGCACTGGGCCCCTAGTATAATATAATCTCTTCTGAGAAGCTTCTAATGATCTCAACATTTATGCAGGTGTCCTTATTATGAGCTATCAATGTATTGCATTTATGTCAGTATCACCAGGTTATTCCATTCTATTGTAATTGATGTTTTCTCATATAGAATATAAATCCCTTTTGAAAGGAGGGACCCTTTTTGATTCACAGTTGAATAAGCAGAATGTCTGATACTCATTAATTGTATGATGAAAAGATAAACGAAAGACTGACTGATAGAAATTCTAATATAGATAAGCATAAATTACATAGTAAGATTTTATCTTTTTCTTTCTTTCAAGACAAGGAGAGTTTTCTTACTTGGTTAGATATTTCACAGGTTCAACCTGAAGTCACAGGCTCCCAACTCATTTATAAGACAATGAAGTCCGGAGAACCATCTAAAATTTAGATTTACCAAAAGCTCAGTTGAATTTGACTGATCACTCCATCTTCATATTTACTATTCTCACCCAATATGTTGAAAATAGGATTCAAGTCAACAAATATTTATTGGATGCCTTTCTGGGCAAATCAGTGCGGAAGATACAAACATGAAGGAAATAGGGGCCTTGCCATGTAAGAGCTTATCGTCCAGCAGAGACGACAGACACAGATAAACTTGTAAAACAAGGTGGAATATAACAGAAGGAAAAAACTGGGAATTCCTAAGAAGAGGGGTTTTGTTACCATTTCTTTTTTGAATTTTGTTTTGAAAAGTGAAGTCCAAACAAGTGTGGTGATTGCAGCAATGGGGCGGGCTGAATTGGGGAAAAGGTGAGTGGAAGTGGAAGAGGAGGATGAATGATGATGAAAAAAAAATAAAACATAGGGGGGGGGAGTGCAGCCCCGTGTCTAATTACATTGTCTCTTTTTGATTTGTTATTAATACTTTTCACCTTTCAAATACTGGACTGTGCCAGAAGAACAACTTCTTGATTATGCAATTCACACAGAAATTCAAAGGCTATTATATAGCAGCCCCTCTTTTCTTTTCTCTAAATTCTGTTTTCTTATGTTTTGAATGAGCCTAGATTAATTTGTATAACATTTGGGTGGTGGTGTTCCCTCTATAGGATATCCCTGAAACTCTCTTTCCTGCTCTCTTCTTCTCCTCCTCCCTTTTTTATGCTTTGTTTTGTTTTACAAAATCAGGAGGTGGCAAAACTTGATAGCAAAGCTAATAACTAGAACAGACAGGAGAAAACGCTGCCATCCTGATGCACAATTCTTTTTTCCATTACACCATGCTGCTTCTAGAATAATTTTAGATGATAGGAAGTGCAGTCCTGGGGAAGATATTTATAACAAGTCTCTGGCTCATTTAGCATGCCGTTGTTTGGAATATCCAGCTGCACACTTTGTTCTTGTCAGTAATAAATTATTTCCTGACAATTTGGTTGACAAACGGGATTCCAGCCCCAGTGATTTGCACACATCTTTTAAAAAATGATCAGGTTAACCGTTCTAAATAGCCTTTTTGTCCTTCACTCATCTTCTAGCATGGAGAGAAAGAAGATTCAAGATCTTCCATAAGAGTGTAAATCACACACACACAGACAGAACTCTGTTTATGTAACATTTAGGGTGAAGGTATCCTTTTATGAGCTTTTGGAATCCAGTGGAGATTCTCTGGAAGCCACAAAATCTCTCCTCTGCTCTGAAACTAGTTAAGTTTGCTTTTCTAACTTCCCAGGGGGGCTAGGATATAAAGTATGTGGACATTTCAAATGTTTGAAAAGCAAAACAGAATCAGGAGGTGGGGGTGGGGAGGGGAATGTAGGGGTGGCCAATAAGGATTCTTTTACAACTCATATTTCTCTATTGAAAACTGAGATTTCTGGTCACAACAGGGCAGAATAATTGATAGCAGCTGCAGATGGGAAGGTTTGAGCATGCATCTCCCCAGGCAGTATTTTCTTTGGTATTCTCTATGGTATGTTGTAAAGTATAGCAATTCAATATTGGGCCATAATTTCTTTCGTTAGCTAAGTGGACGAAACCAATTTATTTCTTCACATTTCTTCACAAAACAGGCCTTGTTCTAGGGTCTTCCTTAGCCCACCTCTGGTGGCCATGGCATTGGCCTGTCGTTAACATGGTGATATTAAGAGTACCCTCCAGCAGTCTGCAGCTACGAGCAGAAAGCAAATGTACACAGACGGAGACACACTGGCACCATCTCACAGCAAACTGGCCTCCTGAAGCCCGGAATCCTAAGCCTGATTATAGAGGAGAAATCTGACTTGAAGGAATGTCTTCTTTCTTCAGCTCTCATTGATAATAACAGTAAGAAAGTGAGCTCTGAGGTGTTCGGTGGTCTTAGAACAGCCAATAAACAAGTTGAAATTTAAGACGTAGTAATAACTCAAGATGGTAAGAAAGAGTCCAATATATTTCCAAACCGATGAGTTAAAAGGAGAAACAGGGGAGGTTTTCCAATATGGATCCTCTTAATGAACAGGGTTCTGGGTTTTTAAATAAAATGTTTAAAAGCTTTGCCTCCTTTTCCTTTATTGAAGAGTTCTCATTTTAAACGCTCCTGTTAGGATGAATAGAATGGAAAGGATATGAAAAGGCTATTAAAATAATTACAGAAGTTTAGGTCATAAATTATCTGCTGATTCAGTCTGTCAGCAGGTAAGTCAATTGCTTCAATGTTAAGACTAATTGGCTAGACTATAGAATCGGCTGTAAATGACTTCAGACATCTGGATCAGATGTAAGTCATCAGCTTGGCCAGTGGGATCCAATCTGCACTGAGTATTCCTCTCATTTGAGCAGTAGACATTAGATGTTATTGGGTTACTATAATTCTGTGACATCGGTGTGCCACTATGCCACAAAGCATGATGGGATACAACACATGCGATATTACCAGCATGGGATAATGGTGTCCCAGGAGTTTGGAGTCTGGGTGTCTCATTAAATAGTTAGCTAGTGAATGTTTACCATAGATGGGTTCATCAGCTAATTAAATTGCTTTCTGGTTGTTTTGTTCAAGAAAACACATATTTAACCAGTTTTGCATGCTTCCTAAAGTGCTTAATCTAGAAACTATCATCTTGCACATTGTCCTTATGCCCTGCCCCTTGCAAAGACTTAAGACCAGGAATGGTTTATACTTTGGTATTGGCATATATATATATATATATATATATATATATATATATATATATATTGTTTGAAAAGAGTCAACAGGTTTTTAAAAAAATAAATATTCTCATAGGACTAGAAAAATGCAGAGGTTAGCCAAATGGGAAATGAAGTCAGTAGCAAGGCACCCTGGTCTGATTTAACTGCCATAGCTTTTAATTCACTCAGCTATTGTCCTCTCTGTGAAAACATTGCTAATTGGTTGAAAAACAAACAAACAAACAAACAAACAGCCCAACATCATATATTACTCATTGCATGTGTCTTGTGACCAGGAAAACATTTTCAATGTGACAGCAGGCTTAGTTACTTCTAGAATCTAGATAAAACTTGTCCTAGTCTTTCACTTGAACTCATGGCTAACTTTTTACTTCAACAAAATAATATTTTGAACTTTAAAATTATAACAGTGCCAAATATCTCACTCAGCTCTATGGTTGCCAGAAAATGAGGTGTTCTGCAAAAGCAAACTTCCTAAAAATCTAAAACTTACTGTCTTAACTTGAAAACTTAAAAACATGTGTTTTTTTATTAGGAACATTTATAATTATATTTTAAACATCTCTGATTGTGCAAACATATTAAAGAGTATGTTCAACATTAATATTTTTATGACTCAGGTATAACTATAAATATAAATGTACCAATGCACTTATGACCCATTAAATGTATGGATAACTTTTGGTTTTCAGTAAACCTCTATAGTCCCTCAAATTACGTTATTTATCTGATTTTGGTAAATTTTCTATTAGCTATTTAGCTTTGTCATTGTTGGAGTACTTGCTCTTACTCAAGCCTATATTTTCCCTTTCCCATTTACAGCTTCTAATCTGCCATGGTCTAGGAAGTACATAGCTAACATTCTTAGAGTTTTGTGAAAACAGGAGAAAAATGTCTTACAAAGTGAATGGGCTATGCCACCTGGATGTCAGGAAAACTATTTCTGTTGCCCAGAGGCCTTATTTTCTTATGTATTTGAGGGACAAAAATGATTTGTTTTCAGATGACATTAGCCTTTTATCATAGGAAAGTTCTTTGATATCTGCATAACTGCCACTGATGTTCTAGGTGCTCTGATACTCTGGTGAGTGCAGAATGAAGGTACTCATAGTGATAAAGGCTTTATGTGCAGGTAACAGGTATGTCCAACCCTATATTCTCAAGCTGCAGTGTGAAGAAAATGTGGGCATGTCATGAAAATGACTGCTCACAATGTTGACACATAAATATTGTGGTACATATATTTTGTTTTAATACCAACTTAGCTATTTTTAGTGAGAGTTGATCCAGTAAAAATCATCTGCTTATGTTTCTGTTTACACATTCTAAAATGGAGCATTAAGCCAAAATTCATTGGCAGAGAAAATAATAAGCTAAATGAAAATTTGAGATGGACAGCTTATTGCCGCATACAGGAATGTAAAAACCTGAAGATCTTTATAAAGTGTGAGAGGATTCGAAGAGATAACTTGCTGAAGTTTTTTTGTTTGTTGTTGTTGTTGTTTTTAATTTTTCCTCACTTGATTGAAAGTTTCCCCCTCAGGGTGAAATGAAACATTTAATGTGTGTTTCTGACCTATTCACAGTTAATACAATGTAGTCTTTTTACTGTAAAAGAGCTTTCCATCCTAAAATCTTAAGATATTCCTAGGATACTCTGGTGTCTAAGGCATATTACAGACTCATTAACAAGTGTTTCTATTCTCTTATATCCAATCCAGGAGGCTTCTTTGGTAGGTCATAAATAAACTTGAACTTTAATTGTATTTTGAAATTAAGGACATGTTCAAATGGTTACTAAAGTGGAAAAATGATGTACGGAGTACACCGTTTCCCTATTCAAACACATTTTGCAAACTCAGAAAATTGTTGTAGAAAAATTATATGTGAATTTCTATTCCTTATAATTATTTTGTCCAAGTGTCAGAGTGGTTCCTTTTTCATCTTTTCTACATTTTTTAAAAGTTGTTAACATTGCCGAAACCGGTTTGGCTCAGTGGTAGAGCGTCGGTCTGCGGACTGAAAGGTCCCGGGTTCGATTCCGGTCAAGGGCATGTACATTGGTTGCGGGCACATCCCCAGTAGGGGGTGTGCAAGAGGCAGCTGATCGATGTTTCTCTCATTGACGTTTCTAGCTCTCTATATCTCTCCCTTCCTCTCTGTAAAATATCAATAAAATATATTTAAAAAAAAAGTTGTTAACATGTACCAATAGTTGATGATTCTATCTGTTGTGTGTGGTGGTAGTGGGGGGTGGGGGAGTGAAGGGGTGGGACCAATGGGAAGATTGGAATGTGAAGGGTGGGTAGTGAGGAGAAAACAGATTTGGAGGCATGTACCTGGTGATGTGATTCTGTGTTTGGGGAGCTGATGTCAACCTTAGAAGCTGATTGCTTTCAGCTTGACTGACAACAGTTATTTTTCTTTTCCTTTTTCCCTTTCTTTTAAAAATATTACTAACAAGTCAAGAGGTCATAGGATCAAATTAAGTATACTTGGTGGGAATGACATTCATGTTGGAATGAACTGTGAGAACAGTTGATGTAGCCAGGTTTGGAGCTAGGTCTCAATTCCTGCTTTGTCATCACATACTGCGTAGTATGTTTACCTCTTTCCCATGGCCAAAAATGTAAAACAGTAAATGCAGAGCCCATTTGCACTGCCTTTTGCCATGTTTCTATGTGTTATGCAATAATCTGGCTAATCAGGTAGAAAGTAATGGAGTTTGACTCCCAGAAGGGATGCCAATTATGAGTACCTTATTATAATGTTCAACTTTAAATATGAAAGAAGTGCCCTTCTAAGGCATTTTTCTGACCTCTAATGCAACTCATTTCACAGAACATGAAAAACAAATCATCAAAATAAACTTCCTGAATTGTATTTTTGAGCTAATTCTCAATCTACTTATAAATATTATTAGGAGTAGTGGCTAAATGCTACCATATGTTAGGGCAGACTTTGTAGAAACAAAATACCATACACATCACAAAATTATGGAGTTAGCTACTTTTATCATTCTTAGTTACTTCAAATTTATCCTTGTGGTGCACTATGAAGGCTATTCCCCCAAAAGGAACATGTGATGCGTGTAAATTATTAACTAATTAATTCCTGAGGTCCTTACGCCCCAAGGATACAACAGTTTATTTTTTTTCTAGCTTTCTAGTTTCATAAATGTGGAAACTGAAAGACTTATAGCAGGAAATCAGTGCTAGAGCTTAAAATAGATTTCAGGTCTTTTAGTTCTTAACACAGGGTTAAAGAGCTTTAGCATAGAAATAAATTATTGCTCTTTGTGGGCATGATATCAATTACGATTAGGAAAATTGCTTTTGACCTACCATTATGTTTAATTCTTTTAAATTGCTTTAAAGCATAAATATAAATTTTGGTTTGGGGAAACACAGTGCCCTTAAAGCAATGTCACTCAACTGGAATTCACTCAATGAATTTAGTAATAGATTGGGAGAAAGGCAGTCAACACAACCAAGGGTAGCCCTCTGGTCACATGTGTACCCAAATCCAATGAGAAACTACTATGTGATGCTTGGTGAAAGAGTGGTCAGGGTCTGAGTAGAATCAGGAGGAACTAGTCTTGAAAGGAAAATAACGAGTTTATAATGGCTTTTGATTATATTATTATCCTCCAGAGTCCTTTGAAGCTATTTGACACTTTCTGCAAATAATTTTCAGAATGCTACACTGATATGCTTAATAGCAGCATGTTTTAGGTTCTTCTCTGAAGAATACATTGCAAGTACTCTTTGAACATGACTGTAATAATAACAAAACTGAAGGTAACCTAATCTAACAATAAATTGACAAATACTAATGAACTTTGCCAAAGAAACATTCACTTAAAGGGTACAGATAGAGCTAAAGAAATAATAGGATAAAGATGCCCCAAATAGTTATAATTTGTGTCTAAAATAGAATACCTTAGTTTTTACACGCTAGGCAATATTTTACATGTAGGCGTTTTCTAAAAGAGGAAACAATTATTTTATAAGTTTCTCAGTCTTTTCTTTCTCTAATATGTTTTAAACACCCCAATTGCTGTGAAAACCAGTGTCATTGGAATCATACTATGTAAATATGTTCCCAGTCACATGAATTCACAGATTAAAGAACTGAGACAGATGACCAATGGGCAAGGCATAAAGAGAACTCAGTGACTGTATCCTGGGGAGAAGAGGTGGGGGAAAATAGCAAACTGTATTTTTGTTACAGGATGTTTTTATTTTACGTGTATAGATCTTTACACGTATGAGATGCTGAGCGTCTTAACTGTGAAAAATAATGGATAGTCATAATTATAAGAGAATGCAATTCAACACCGGCCATTTTCCTAGTAGAACATCATTTCCTAAAGATACTATATTCAGCTAGAGCATATTTTGGGAGGGATGGCAGAAGTAGGGAGCAATGAGTAGTGAGGGCTATATTGAAGGATTGATGAGAAATATTGTTTGTTCCAATGGTTCTCCAACCTGGCTATTTTTCATGAGAAAAATGTGAGGAGCTCTTAACAAATACTGATATCTGCCATACTCTCCCCACTATTTCTCCCCAACCAAACACTCTCACTTTCTATATTGAGATTTAGTAGAGAGTAGAGGATAAAAATAAAATAAAATTGGCCCTTCCTATCCATGGGTTTCAATTTAACCAATCATGGAGGAAAAAATGTTATATTGTCATTGATCTGTATTACGTAATTAAGCCTATAATGCTTGTGTCTCTACTTAATATGTATAGACAGGCTTCTTTTTCATGTCATAATTCCCTAAAGATTTGGAATAACAACTATTTGCATAGCATGAACAATGTATAACATATTATAAGTAACCTACAGATGATTTAAAGTATATGGGAGAATGTTTATATGTTATATGAAAATACTACAGATCTTATATAATACTTGAGCATCTCCAATTTTTTTTTGTCGGGGGCAGGAGCATCCTGAAAGCAATCATCTCTCAATACTGAGAGAAGACTATATAGTATTTGGGCAAGATTGGAAGAGCAGATTTTCAGTTTGTAAGCTAGTACTGAAGATTGCTTTAGAAACTAGGGGGGAAATATGAAGAAATTTATAATATGGAAGACATCAAGATAAGAGAGGTAATGAACTGACAGGATGAATGAGAAAAGAGGCATACTGTTCATGGGCAAATATATCCAAGGAATTTATTTATGATGAATAGAAAGTAAGTGGCTTTTCCCAGCAGACATATCCTTTTCTATGTATGGATATATGGATATATGGATAATTAGCATTTCTGGATTAATCTCCCCAAAGCCAGCTGTTTCACACTAAACTTCCATCAACTGCTAACAACTTCCACTAATGCATTCGTAAGTGAATGGTAATAGAGTCTATGAGAGTCCTAGCCAGAAACAAAACAGTTCAAGAGTTATGCAATTTGTGCGAGGTTTCTGAGGAATTTTATTTTGCAAGATTTGTAACGCTATGTTATTTTGGCTGAGCCTACCATAACAACAAAGTCATTTCAACTAGTGCAATGAAAATCTTTGTACTTTATCTGTGTTCTAAGCACAGGGCACTACCCATTCTTCTACAAATATGTTAGGCCAAATTATCTTTGCTCTTGTTTTTCTTCTTGGAATGTCGTTGCCTTTTTTAATACCATCTTGAAACTCTCACTCCAAAAGGCACATTGCCTGTAAAAGTTCCTGCATTTGATGAAAACAGCATCTAAGTATGCCGTCACCCAGAATGCACCCATCTTCAGTCTCACTGTTGGTGTTGTTCTGTTTACTTAAGCAATCTCTCCTTCTGGGTAGACTGGGAGCAATTCACAGAGAATTTATAGCCCGTGCCTTGCGGAGTGTTTTTAATTGCACCGAAAAGCTAACCCTTTTTTCCGGATAACTAGGCCCCGTAATGAAAGCTCAACAAATGCCTGTTGCATTAAGCTGACACCCTTTGCCTACTTGGAAATGTTCCCTTTGGCCAGTCCTGTTGAAACAACTTTAGTTATGTCAGTCGAGCCTATCCTGTGGGGTGTGTGTGTGTGTGTGTGTGTGTGTGTGTGTGTGTGTGTGATGTATGAATCAAAACTGAAAACATATGAAAATTTGCTTGTTTATACAACACATGTATTTGAATGGAGGACAAAGGGGGTCTATAACTTTTATTAGCTTCTCAAGTGGTCTGAGGCCCCAAATAGATGATAAACACTATAAAATGAAAAGAAAAAGAAAAAAACCAACACACTATCCTAATGTCTTTCTCATTAAATTCTGAAATAAGACAAGGATGATCATTATCATTACTGAATAAATAGTGGAAAATAAATGTCAAAATGTATTATCTGTATTTAACATTATAACATTCTATCTAAGAACAGAGCCAAAAAACTGAAACCAATTGAAAGTTTACTAAAACTAATAGAATGTAGGATAGTTACTAGAAATATACAAGTTTATCAATAGGTTTTGTTTATATTAGTAAAATCACTTGAAAATATAATTAAAAAATCCCAATTCATCAGCAATAACAATATATAATATATGAAATTTAATAAAAATTTTGCACAATATTTATCAGGAAAATTATATAACTTTATTGGAAGACAAACTCAAAGCTATGTCATATTCCTTGGTGAATTGACTCAATGTTGTAAAGATTCCAATATGTGTTAATAACCTCAGTGTAGCAAGAAATGAAAATTTAAACAATAATGAGATATATTTTATTTTTCAGATTAGCAAAGTTTAAAAATATGTGAGTTGCCATATTTCTTCATACATTGTTAATAGAAATGTAAACCACTACAACATTTTTAGCAGTAACTGGGCCATATGTAGCAAAATTGTAATATTTAACACCTTCATTCTGTTTTTAGAAATTATCTTCAAGAAATATTTACCCAAATGATTGTAGTATTGATGTATATGTTATATATATATATATATATATATATATATATATATATATATAATAAACATTTGTCAGTGAGAATTGCTCAAGAAAATTTTTTTCATCCATTAAGTGAAATACTGGACAGGCGTTAAAAGACTGGCAGTTCTACACATCAAATAAAAATATTATCCTTGTTTTGTTAATAAGTATACCAAGCTAGTTGAAACACACTATTTGCCATGACTCTGTTTTGTTTTAAAATTGTGTGTGTGTAACAATGCATGTAAAAATATCCAGAAGAGAAAAGTCCCAAGAGTGGTTACCTCTGGGAGTAGAATTTCAGAGAGTTTTTCATTATTTACTTTGTCCATTGCCACAAATCTTTAAGATTTTTACAACAATAATGTATTTCTTTAGTCAGAAATAAATATGAAGGTTTTTTTTCACTTCTTTAGGTTTTCATCTCATGATTGTTATGGCTTCATCTTTGTTTTCCCCCTGCTTCAACTTTAGGACGCAACCTTTTTTAGGGGAAGTGACTAGATAGTCCTTGGGAAGACGCAGATGACATTCATTATTTCAAATGTGAGCAAGGTTACTGATGGAATTGACAGTGGTGATGATGAGAGGGCCTGACACATCACTGAGTTTTTCATCAACTTTGGCTGCTCTCTCTTCACTTCCTTTTTATCTTCTGCCTTAAGTGGGAGTTTTATAATGTATCCTATTATAGTTCACTGAATTCGAAGGACATATATGTAAAAGGGAAAAGAGTCATAAAAACACTTCTGCTTCACCCAAAGAGAGGCATCTTCCTCAGAGGGTCAATGCTAGGCAGAGCTTCTTTTGGATTAAAATGTGAAATTTCAAATTTCTTGATAAGGAAAATAAACTCCTTCCAGATTGAGGCAAAGTTAAATGGAAAACATTAGAGGTATATAAAGGGTGTTAGTTGTTGGTGTTCAAAATAGTTACCGCCTCCCCAGGTCTCTAGATTTTTCATTAAAATGCTTTTTTCAGAACTCTCTCATCAACCCATAACCTATTGGGCACAAAGAAAATGCTCTTGTTATCCAATACTGAAGGACCTTGAACAAATCCATTGTTTCTTTAATCTTATTGCCTTTTTGATTGCATGATTATTTATTTCAGCATTAAAGAATATTTCTGCTTTTAAATTCTCCACTGAACAAGCTCACAATGAGTTATTTTAAAACACATTCCAAATATTTTATTTCGCCCAGCTTCATGTTGACAGGTACAATAGTCCCATCTTAGCTTCTGTTCACACAAAAACACATTTTGAACCCAATTAATAAAAGGTAGAGCTATGTAAGCTTTGCAGAGCCCAGCACCTGCTGAGCAAACTGTCAAATGTTTGCCACGGTACTTAGAGCTGTATTATGGCAAAATGGAAAAAAAAGCCCCACCAGGCATGGGAATGAAATTAAAAACTCACAATGAAATAGTTGATTAAGAAAATTAAGCCATTTAACACAGAGCCATGCCTCTGCCTCCTGGAGGAAGCCTTGGGAGGTTGCTGTGGAGCAGATCCAGTGAAAACGTTCATCGTCTATGGCGATGGCTGCTTAATTTTCTCCACAAAGGACTCCTCTGGCATTCATCTAAGTTTTCAGACCTCCTTTCAAATTTATTCATAAGTTTCCTCTTTCCCAGTGACCCCAACATACTTGGTTCTGGGAAAGGGTCTGTCAACGAATGGCAGATCTGCACCTAACCCAGAGCGAAGCCTTAGGGGTCCTGAGCCCAAGCTTGGATGGCCCCTTCTTTAGGGGCTGAGGCTGAGCTCACAGTCTCCCTGGGCCAGACATTTCAATTACTAGATTTTTTTTTAAGTTTAAGGGAGGAGGGCAGGAAAGTGTGATAGGGGAGCTTTGAAGAAACGGTGATGAATAGACCTGCCTCAACTTTTTCCTCCTCCAGAATGCCTTTTCCAATTAATTTTATTTCCTCACAACCATCCATTTGTTCTCAGTCCCTCCAGAGTAATTTTTTCTATCCCGAGTTGTTTTGGTTTGTTGCTTTAATCACAGAATTGAACTCACTAGCTCGACTATGAAAACTTCCAGAATTCTAGGAATATACCTTCAATTAATCATGTGATTTAATAGTGCCCAGTATTTTGCTCATTAAGAAGAGAGGGCTCAATTAAATAAAAATATTAGATGAATCCATTCATTAATTAAAAGAATAACATTGTCTATCATGAACTCCAAAGGTGTTCTGGAAAGAAAAACAACAACTACGAGAGCAAATATAACCAGTAGGACTGTTTTTCCTCAAGGAAGAACCTTTTCAGTTTGACTTGGCCATGAAATATTCAGTGCCCAGATTCAAGGGAACTTTTTCTAATTATTGGTTTAGTGGGACTGAAATTTTGATATTAATTAGCAGCAATTTTGGTGACATATGACATTTACTTGTTTAGAAAGAAGCAATTATATGGCAATGACACAGCTCTATGTTTATTTATTTATTCCACCGCATTGTTTTTAAAGAACTTGAAAAAGTTAAGAAGATTATATAAATATATACCAATTAGAAATTGTGGTGAAAATTTAACACACAATCAGTTGTATAAAATGAAGTTAAAATTAAGTCCAAATAAACAATGGATCCTTTAAAGACTTGCATATTTGCAACAAAATTTGGCTCTAAGCTTCTTGGCAACCAACTTAAAAATTATTAACTTGAATAAGTAATACACAGGATTTAAAAACAGAAGTAGTTCAGTTTGCTCAGGAGAACTATCATGATTCTTTTTTTTTTTTTAGAGAGAGAGGAAGGGAGAGAGATAGAGAGCTAGAAACGTTGATGAGAGAGAAATATCGACCAGCTGCCTCTTGCACACCCTCTACTGGGGATGGCCCTCAACCAATGTACATGCCCTTGACTGGAATCTAACCTGGGACCTTTCAGTCCGAAGACCGACGCTCTACCACTGAGCCAAACCGGTTTCGGCCTATCATGATTCTTAACACAAAGCCCAGGCAGAGACTTCTTTTGAGGATATTTGTTGGGCTACATTGATAAAATGCTCCTGATTCATGGTAACAGCCTTAAGTGTGAACCAAGGTGAGTTTTTTGAGGTGTGTTTATAGTGCCCTTCAATACAAATGATCTTCACCTCAAGTGCTGTTCAGTAAAAGCAGTTCTACTGATACCTATACAGTGAGTTCCCCTGGTCTGGCTGATTTGGGGGAAGACATTTGAGAGGATCTGCCTAATTGAGGGAATACTCTATTAAGTAAGTGGGGCTAGTTGGTACTGTGATAACCAGTAACCAGAAAAACTTAGCAGCTTAAGCCAAAACCGGTTTGGCTCAGTGGATAGAGCATTGGTCTGCGGACTGAAAGGTCCCAGGTTCCATTCTGGTCAAGGGCATGTACATTGGTTGCAGGCACATCCCCGATAGGGGGTGTGCAGGAGGCAATTGGTCGATGTTTCTAGCTCTCTATCCCTCTCCCTTCCTCTCTGTAAAACATCAATAAAATATATTTAAAAAAAACAATTTAGCAGCTTAAAACTCCAACGTTTATTTCTTGTCCATGCTATACATTCATCATAGGTTGACAGAGGGGTTCTCTTCATTGCAGTCACTCAGTTACCCAGGTGAATAAAGGCCACAGAGACTGGGGAAAAGAACGTTCTCCTGACATTTTACTGGCCAAAGCAAGTGAGCCACTGAGTAGGCCAAGCTTCCACAGGATGGGCATGTACAGTCTTTCCACGGGGAGGTGCGTGGAAATAACAATGCATAATATGACAACTATTTATCCTTAACAAAAGCTCTAAAGAATGATTTTTTTCAGCTGACATTTTCTACACTCTTTGGGTGACAAACCCCTCCAAACTGCATTATTTCCTTCTGACTCTTTCAAATGCCATGCTCTCTGCTGGTAGTTAAAAATGAGAACTGTCTTCTTTGAGGAATAGACCAACTTGGAGTAGGATTGATATTTTAACGTAAAAATGCAGCAGCCTATCAGAACTCCATGACAGAATACTCTGTAAACACTACTTTTTATTATTTTGACCACATGTACCTTGCTTTTATTCCTTCTCTAGTTACAACATATGCTAACTAGACACATATGCAATCACAGATAGATATAATGGTGGTGTCTTTTATGATTCACCTTTACCATTCTTTTCTGACTCCTCCCATCAAAAACATTTAGTGACTCCCAGTGGCATTGCTAGCATATTTGAGGCCTTGATTAGATTATTTTTATAACACCCATCCCAGCCTCCTCCTATGTGATGAAGTTATTTTCATGTAATAATTGGTAAGCAACATAATTTTAAAAAAACAAATAAAAGGATGATTGTAATTTTAAAGATTACTCAAGCTCCTAGACTATTTTATGTATTGAACTAAAAGTTAACATTTTCAAATAAAATTATTATACTTGCATTTTGCATTTAAAAAATGTAGAAAACTCCACATTAGAGCATTAGGTAAGTATACAATTTTACCTACATGTTCCCAAAAATTCTAGTTTAGCACTTCTTAGTTGGGATTCAGGAATCTGTATTTTAACAACTTCACCAGGTGATTCTCATCATGAGAGAAGTTTGGGAAACACTGGACATAGACTAATAGAAGTGAAGCAACTCAAGTTCTGATGCTTTGACTTAAATCACAGCTATGTCTGCCCAAGGCATGCTTAAGGTTTCACAATTACTCTTGGATGTATGTAGTTAAGTGTGGGTGTGTTGGGGCCAACTGTATAACTGGGAGTTGGCTGAATTAACTTCCATGTAGAACACAGTGTTTAGTAAAGGATACATAATAAAAATATGGTAATTCAAACCTTATAATGTATTATTAAAAGCCAACATCAATGGCACCGATCATTTAAGAGTAAGTATTGCAAAATATTTTTGGAAAGTATTTGTCACTTTAGTATTTAGAATTATAGGCACCGGGCAATGATGAAATCAGAATGGCTCAGTTTCATTGCTTTAAAATTCCCTATATACAGGGCACCCCCTGATTTCCTATACCGAGGGCTACTGCTAATACCCCCATTTGGACAACCACTGGTAACTCCCTATTGTTGACATGATTAAGTACAAAGTAATCACCCTAACAAAGTTCTTCATCATGTGGCCTCTTCTACAACACATCTCTTGTGAAAATACCCCATCATTTAAAATAGTGAAAATATTGTACTCCCCAAACCCTCTTCCTTTTAAAAAACACACACACTTCTATGTATTTATTAATATTCCTCCCTCTGACAATTACAATGTAAAGAGCAAAGACTTTAGACCCAGGATTTTCTGGGTTTGAACTTTCTCTCTGCATTTAAAAATTGTGTAACCTTGGGCAAATTATTGAACATATCTGGGGCTTAGCCCCTGCACCTGGAAAAATAGCAATAAAAGCCTCAGCTACAGATACTACCATCAGAACATAAAATATATGTGAGATTGTCTGTCACAATAATTACCTTTTTAATCTTTTATCTTCCTTAATTTTATGTATCCAACACTTTCAGAGCTTTGTTCAAAATAGGTCCTTATAAGAACTTGAACAACTGAATTGAGCTGATTAAACTTGAATGGCATACAAGTTACAAAGGGACATGGTAGAGGCTCAGGTTCCAGCCCTTTCTGCCATTGCTTCAGCTGTGAGCTCTGAGCTTCGTCATGAGAAGAAAATCTAGGATATTTCTCATTTGGCCTCAGTTCCTCTCCTTCAGCTGTCAAAACAAGGTGCAGCAGAAGCATACCCGGGAATGGTGGCTGCCCGGGAATCTGGATGAGGTGTCCATTTCACCTTCAGAATTGTCTTAGCATTTTCAGCAGCTCAGGGATCAAGAATGCTATTGTCACCAGGGGTTAGTGCTGAGTCCTGAACAAATACCAAGTTAGGAGGAAGATGAGTCAGCCCTCAGAGCTGCACAAACCTCATAGTCCTCCGATATTTTAAGCAACAGAGAGTGGTAAGCAGCTGTTAGATATCTTTGCTTCTTTGTTCAGGCAAGGCTTAGCCTGGAAAGAAAATGGTCATAGTTTCCAGCCCATTTAGAACTCTGCTTTCTGAGAGTTGCTACAGCACACTTAGCTTGGATTATACAACTGAGTTTTATATAGTCTCATCTCATTATTTCCTGATCCCACATGGGTATTAACGTTTGTTGTCCGAGGAGACCATGCCTTGTATTCCTCTTGTATGCTCTCCAAACTTAAATATCAGTCTTGGACCTATCGTATGTAGTACAGTTAAACACTAATTTTGTATAGGACTTTAAAATGAACAGTTACTTCTACTTCCATTCTTTCTTTTGAAATTCATCACAAGCCTATAAAGTAAAGTCAAAAAGTTAAGGTTCTGAGAGACTAAGTACACTGCAATAGATCATATAACTAGTAGTCAGCAGAGCCTGGAGAATATATATAGAGAGAATTATGAAAAATTACATGGAATCTATATAACAAATTCCGTAAATCCTGTCTTAAATTTTATTGTTTTAATGAAAACTTAATTTAAAGAGAAATCTTTAATTTCTTCCTAGGTTTTGCATTCCTATTACCCATATTTTCCTTCTGGTTCTCTAATTAGAATACCTTTTGTAATTTGTGAAGATGCAGCTCCAGGACACAATTATTTTATTTGTTCATGGAAAAGTTTATTTGTGCATATGTAAGGAAGCAGGGCGCAGGGAAGTTCCCAAGTAATAAGAAAACAAAATTGTATTTGTATTTTAGTTAATGTCTGTATAACAGACAACCAGAAAAGTCACAATATTTTGGGGTATTGTTATTCATCTTAAAGACAAGGAAAAGGGAGGGTTTGTGGTTAAGGAGAGCGCAAGTGGTGTAAATAATTTAAATTGATCAGTCAGTAGATAATTTGCTGTCGTGGCTGGAGTGTGGTTTTGAGCCCATTACAATCGGGGGGAAGGTCAGATACTCTGGGAGTTAAATCCAGATAACCCGGTTTGTACACTAAAATGACGCAAGAGGAGCTGGAGAGCTACCTAGATTTTTCATTTTGGTCTTGTGCTGCCAATAACCAACAAGTCTGAGACTGCTGGAAGACACTTGTCTCAATTATTATGTTATGATTCATAGATTCCTGGTATACAGTGTAATTGAGTATTTTGTCTTGAGAGGCTTCCTCTTTCAGTTACTGCTAGGCTAGGGTAAATAAACACCTTATGTATATCAACAAAGTAATAATTTAAGCAAATTAAGTGTCAAAGCCTGCTAAAACTATAAAAGAACTCGAGTTTCAATATGGGTGAGTGTATTACAATAGTGTAGTCTTTATTTGAGAAATTATTGAATATGATGAGCAAACATTTTATGTTGCTTTCATAATGTTCTCTATAATTTACCACATCTTTTTCATTTCATTCATGAAAATTTTAAAGGATTAACTGTAAAAGGGTATTTGAGGAAGTTGGCTTAATGGATTACCAAAGAAGAAAAGAGTGGTCCAGGGTTTGGTGGGCATATCACTGTTGTAGCTACAGAGCAATCTCTATTTTTATCTTCCAGTTTAATCCCTCCATGATACTCAATGTACATTAACCTGAAATAGATCACCATGCTTCTCAGTTAAAATAATGCACGGACATTTAGATTGATGATTACTGCCGCATTCAAGGTTCTATAAATAATGATAACATTACTGTCTAGCACATTATATAAGATCCCCTAAATTATAAGTAGAAGATGTATCATGTCATGGTTAAGTCTAATATATATAATTTACAGTCTCAATTCTCACTGTCATAGTGTCTGTTGAAGAGGACAAGAATAATAACCCTTCTCCAGAAAAATATGTGAAGTCTGTGTCTTTTTGTAAGTGTAGAGTTTAAGAAATTGTGCAATCCAAAGGAATATCCCTCTCAAGGGGAACAATGAAATCATGTATGATCACTTCCTCCTACAAGTTTCATTAAACGCATTTTGTGAACTTAGTATATGACAAACACAATGCTGAGGATGATGGTGGTAGTAGTAGGAGTTGGAAAAAAGTGTTGGACATCAGCCTTGCTTTCACTATTACCACTAGCTCATTGAGAAAAATGTAGCAGTCTCTCTCTTTTGGCTGGTAAGGAAGTACCCTGAAGTGTTATTAAAAATTCTTTTATTTATGTTTAATTTTGTCCTCAAAGTCCTATGCTCTCCTCCTTCCCTCCCCCCTCCCTCCTCTTCTTTCCTTCCTTCCTTCCTTCCTTCCTTCCTTCCTTCCTTCCTTCCTTCCTTCCTTTCTTTCTTTCTTTCTTTCTTTCTTTCTTTCTTTCTTTCTTTCTTTCTTTCTTTTTTCAAGAAAACACCAATGTTCCCCTTTCTCATATCCGTCTTTTAAGTATTTTTCTCCCAAGACTGCTTTATCATTTCTTATCTCATCTGTCTTTTTTTTTTTTACATGTTTGCTGGTTTTCTTTACTTAACAACTTTGGCCTCCATCTGTCTTCTTTTTGTATTTGCTGTTATTTTGCATGTCTAGAAACCTTCCACCATCATTACCTCTTGGTGCATGGAACCGAGTTTTTCTACTTTCTAGTTAATAGCTTAGCACACATCCAGAAAAGACTCTCTTTTGTTTTATTATAATCTTTAATTTATTCATCCACATCTATTCTCCTTTTATAAGTAACCATTAGTTGTCTAGTAAATTAGGTTGAACTTTATGAAACTGAATTTATATGGGT
The DNA here is from genome assembly GCA_963924515.1 of Vespertilio murinus. Taxonomy (NCBI): domain Eukaryota; kingdom Metazoa; phylum Chordata; class Mammalia; order Chiroptera; family Vespertilionidae; genus Vespertilio; species Vespertilio murinus. The sequence continues at coordinate 177,176,192 of OZ004705.1, read as the reverse complement.
AAAAAAAAAAACGACAACCATTGAATATGAACAATTTCATATAATTCAAACAAATGTGTTTTGCCAATTCACATTTGTTACTAATTACTAGAGGCCCAATATATGAAATTTGTGCAAGAGTAGGCCTTCCTAGGATGCAGAGTGAAAGGAACCCTTGTGCACTGCTGGTAAGAATGCAGACTGATTCAGCCTCTGTGGAGAACAGTAAGGAGTTTCTGCAAAAAACCAAAAATGGAACTCCCATTTGACCCAGTGATCCCACTTCTAAACTAGAAACACCAATCAGAAAGAATATATGCACCCCTATGTTCATAGCAGCACAGTTTACAATAGCTAATATTTGGAAACAGCCTACATGCCCATCAGCAGATGAGTGGATTAGAAAACTCTGGTATATCTATACAATAGAATACTATGTTGCCTTAAAAAGGAAGGAACTCCTACCATTTGCATTAGCATGGATGGAGCTGGAGAGCATTTTGCTAAGTGAAATAAGCCAGTCAGAGAAAGATAAATATCACATGATCTCACTCATTTGTGGAATATAGTGAACAACATAAACTGATGAACAAAAACAGATCCAGAGACAGAGAAGCATTGATCAGATGGTCAAACCCTAGAGGGAATGTAGGGGAGTGTGGGGGAAGGAGGACAGATCAACCAAAGGACTTTTACGCATGCTTATAAGCCTAACCAACGGACACAGACACCAGGGGGGGAGTGAGGACATGAGTGGGGGTGTGTGGGGGCAATGGGGACATGGACACATATGTAACACCTTAATCAATAAAGAAAGGAAGAATGAAAGAAAGAACCAAGCAAATAAACAAACAAACAAACAAATAAATAAATAAATAGAGGGAAACAACAACAACAACAACAACAAAAAAACAAGAGTATGCCTTACTTCCCCCAACGGGTGGCACTGGCTTTCCTCTGGCACCCAGGACCTTAGCTTCCCTCTGGCCACTGGCAGGCACCTGGGACCTGGGCTCCCTCATAGCCCCAGTTTCGTCTGGAAGGTTGTCCAGAAGGGTGTCTGGTCTAATTAGCATATTATGCTTTTGTTATTATAGATATGTATACTAGTGATCTGTTGCATGTATTTGTGCACATTGAAAGGAAATTAATTAGAAGGTGGTTGGCGGGGTGGATTGGGCTTAATGAGTCAGACATGCCCTGAGGCCAACCTCCCACAGTCCCTCCTGGCAACTGTGGATTGAGTGCCGTCCCTCCAGCAGGTGGGTCCCTTGGTTTGGCCTGCGGGGATTTGTCTGAAACTGGTTCTCTGACATCCCCCAAGGGGTCAGGGAGTGTGAGAGGGCATTCTGCAAAGTTGCTGTTGTAGAATGAAAATGCAAGTGTGGAATGCAGATGCAAGTGTGCAATAAACCAGACTAGAGGCTGACAGTACTCCAGCAACAACATAACCCACAGCTGAAGCTGGAATCGTGCTATGTCACCCAAGACCTGTCCATGCCAACTCTTTGCAGCTTGGCAGCTCCTGCATTGAGTGTCTTCTCACTGGTGGTCAGTGCACATCATAGCGACCAGTTGGACAATAGGAGGGACACTTAGCATAGTAGCCATACATATATGGCTACTATGCTAAGTGATATATATATATATATATATATATATATATATATATATATATATATATATATATTAGAGGCCTGGTGCACAAAATTCATGAATGGGTGTGTGTGTGTGTGTGTATGTGTCCCTCAGCCCAGCCTGCACCCTATCTAATCTGGGACCCCTTGAGGACTGCTGGCACCCAACCATTCACCTGTTTGCCTGCCTGATCACCCCCTAACCACTCCCCTATCAGTTGGATAGATGTTTAACTGCTCCTCTGCCAGCCTGGTTGCCTCCAACTGCCCTCCCCTGCTGGCCTGGTAGCCCCTAACTTCCCTCCTTTGCAAGTCTGGTTGCCCCTAATTGCCCTCCCCTGCCAGCCTGATTGCCCCTAACTGCCCTCTCCTGTCAGCCTGGTCGCCCCTAACTGCCCTCCCCTGCATTCCTGCCCCCCAAAAAACTGCCCTCCCCTGCTGGCCTGGTCACCCTTAATTGCCCTCCTTTATAAACCTGGTCGCCCCCAATTGACCTCCCCTGTAGGCCTGGTCACTCTCAACTGCCCTTCCCTGCAGGCCTGATCGCCCCCAAGTGCTCTGCCTTGCTGGCCTGGCCCCTCCCCTGCTGGCCATCTTGTGGCAGCGATCTTGTGTGTTGGAATGATGGTCAGTTTGCATATCACCTCCTTATTATATAGTATAATTGAAAAATATACAATGTTTTATGTATATGTATGCATCTATTCCCTGATTAAATTAATGATGCTGCCTATAGCAGATTCCAAGTCTGTATAAACATGGGATTGTTCCTGGGTCCTATATTTTCTTCCATTGGTGCTCACCATTGCTTAGTTATCATGAAATACAATGATTTTGCTTCTTCCCCTAGTATTGTTTTAGATATATATGTGTCTTTACAGGTTTTCAAAATAGATTTTAGATAATATTTAGCAATTGATTCTCTAATGTTAAAATAATTTCTGTCCATCTCTTAGTCTATCTGATCTACTGTTCTTTATAATTTCTCAACCGTGTATTTCAGATCTTCTGTTGCATTTTTATATTGACTGTTATACTTTTTTTTTAATAAATCTTTATTGTTCATATTACAAATGTTCCTCATTCCCCCCCCCCATTGCTCCCCTACACCAAGTTTCCATTCAATTCTCTGCCCTTCCCCATCCCCCATTGTCCTCATCCATAGGTGCAGTTTATGTTCAGTCTCTTCCCGCCCCGCTCCACTCCCCATTTCCCCAAGAATCATCAGTCCACTCCCCTTCCATACCTCTGATTCTATTATATTCACCAGTTAATATTGTTCATCATGATTTTTACTTCCCTTGGTTTTTAGACTCACTTGTTGATAGTTACGTGTTTGTTCATAATTTTTATCTTTATTTTCTTCCCCTTCCTAAAGAACCCCTTTTAGCAATTCATATAATTCTGGCTTGGCAGTGATGAATTCCTTTAGCTTAAATTTATTTGTGAAGCTCTTTATCTGGCCTTCGATTCTGAGTGATAGCTTTGCTGGGTAGAGTATTTTTGGCTGTAGGTTCTTGCTATTCATCACCTTGAATATTTCTTGCCATTCCCGTCTGGCCTGCATGGTTTCTGTTGAGAAATCAGCTGACAGTCGTATGGGTGCCCCTTTATAGGTAACTACCTGCTTTTGTCTTGCTGCTTTTAATATTCTCTCTTTGTCTTTAGCTCTTGGAATTTTAATTATGATGTGTCTTGGTGTGGTTCTTTTTGGATTCCTTTTGTTTGGGGTTCTGTGTGCTTCCTGTACGTGTAAGTCTATTTCTTTCACCAGGTGGGGGAAGTTTTCTGTCACTATTTCTTTCAATATGTTTTCGGTATCTTGATCTCTGTCATCTTCTGGGATGCCCATAATTCTGATGTTGGTTCGCTTGAAGTTGTCCCAGAGGTTTCTTACATTATCTTCAACTTTCTGGATTCTCTTGTCTTCTTGCTTCTGGGGAGGAGTGTCCTCTGGCTCTTTGTGTTCCAAATCTTGGACTTGATTCTTGCAATCTTCCAATCTGTTTTTAGGACTCTGTATAGTATTATTTATTTCAGAGATTGTATTCTTTATTTCTAGTTGACCCTTTATTATTTCTTGTTGATCCCTTTTCATATCCTCATTGGTCTCATTTATTTTATTGGCCTTTTCTAAGAGATTGTTGAACAACCTTATAAGCGTGGCTTTGAACTCTATATCCAGTCGCTTTTTGTCCTCCATTTCTTTCGTTTGTGAAGTGTTACCTCGTTTCGGCATTTTCGCTGCTTCCCTGAGTTGGTAGGTTGGGAAGATCAGCTGTGTCTATGCCAGGAGACAACCTTATTCCACTAGACTTGGAAACCTGCAAAAGCCTCTCTGAGTTCAGCTTGGATGGGGCGGAGTTTCAGGGTGGAGCCTACAGCCTTGGCTTCCGGTTAGCCCCGCCCTCTGAGGTTCCTGAGTCTCAGTGTACCTCAGTGTCCTTTGGTACTCGCTGCTAGCACCTCTGAGAGATAGGCACCCTAGAGCTTCCCCCGCTACCAGACAGTGTAGTCTCTCCCCCAACAAGCCCACAACTGGGGTTCAGAGCAGTTGGAAGTGGGGTTAAGCACAGTCCGGAGCTTATGTCTCCTTCCCGCTAGGGCGATCTCGCGGCCCAAACAACAGTCTGTCCTCTGTGCGCGCAATGTGCGCGACTCAGGGGATCTGCTTTTCGCCGTTCCCCTAAGCTTCTGTCTTACAGCCCAGATTCCCTCTGTATGAGGCTGGAGCCCGAGGGTCTTGCCCAGGACTGGGGTTCAGTGCAGTCAGAACTGGGGCTCAGTACATTCCTGAGCTTTTGAGTCCTTCCCCTTGGGGCAGTTCAGCAGCTCCACGAACAGTCCCTCCTCTGCGTGCAATGTGCGAGACTCTGGGGCTCTGCCTTTTTGCCGGGGCTCTGCCTTTTTGCCGCGGCTCTGAGCTTCCGCCTTACAGTCCAGATTCCCTCTGTATGAGCCTGGGACCCCCGGGGTCTCGCCCAGAACTGGGGTTCAGTGCAGTCGGAGTTGGGGTTCAGCACAGTCCGGAGCTTTTATCTCCTTCCCGCTAGTGAACGCCAGCCAGGCACTCAGCCGCCCCTCCTCTCCGGCTCTGTCCTCTCCCCATGTGCACGGTGCCTCCATACCTTAGGCTTTTACAGCTCCTCTGGTTTTCCTTCTGGTTTTCTCTTTCCTTCTAGTTGTAGAATTCCCAGTCAGTCAACTTTCCTGTAGTTCTGGATAGTGTCCTCTCTATATTTTAGTTGTATTTTTTGAAATTGTTGAGTGCGGCTGCAGTTAGGCTTTTACCTCTGCCGCCATCTTGTTGTTGTCCCGACTGTTATACTTTTAATAGCCAATATTTCTACCATGTTTCTGATTGTCCCTTTGTAGTAGCATCTTATTGTTTCTTTTTCTAGTTACATATATATTTTTTTATTTTTATTGTTGACACTATTACAGATGTCTCCATCCTCCCTGTTCCCGGTCCCTTCTACCTAGCCTCACCACCAGCCCTCCTTCTTGCTATCATCACACTATTGTCCGTGCCCATGTGTTTTGTATATATGGTCTTTGGATAATACCTTCACTTTCTTTCATTCAGTGCCCCCATTCCCACTGACTGCTAATGAACATAATAAACAGATGAACATAATAAACTGTAGGATTCATAGAAAGACCTAGCAACTTGTGCAAAATAGAAACAGAGACATGGATATATGGACCAATCTGACAGCAGCACCTCATTTTTTATTCAAAATGTAGTATCTTCTCATCTTTTAAAAAATAACGATGTTTTGTTTGTTTAGTTTTCTTCTCTTTGCAAAGTCTCCTTTTGTTCCAATTTGCTTCTCATCTCTTCCATTCCCGAGGTGTGGCTTATTAGAAACTCTGTGCTCATGATTGGAACTTGTCAGTTGTGGACTTCACTGTAGTCTGAACCGGCCAGGCTGCCGGGGAATCTGCAATACCAGGATCTTATGCCTCTCCTCTTTGGTTCATCAGTTTTTCCAGAAAAGTGTCTTCTAAATTCCAACCTCATAAGACTGGCTATTAACATCTTGGTAACTGAGTGAGGAAGACAAATGGGAATCTCATATTTAGTATGTGAGCTTATACGTAAGTCCACTATTTTCAGTATGGCACTTTTTTTTTTAAATCACTAGATTTGGTGTCCTCCAACTTCAAGGAATCTTTTATTATTTCTAGGAAATAAGCTTCGAGTTCTTCTGTTGGGTGGAGTAGGAATTCTTACACTGAGTGGATGATAGTATCTGGACATCTGCTTCATAAACATTTTTTAAAAAATTAGTCCTCTTTTGTTTTTGCTTGCTTCTACCTTTACCAGCTCTTAGAGGTGCATGATGCTGAAAAAATTTAGTGTTAGGAAGGTTTTATGAGACAAATGAAATAGTTTCTGAGGTTTCTCTGATACCAGTTTAGGAGGTCTCTGTCTTAGTTTGCTAAATTTAATATTCATTTTTCTGTTTCTCATCATCTGAATTTTTATTGCTATTCTTTCATCCTCTGTTCCCCTTGTTCTTATAGATTTATACCTCAAAAGATTCCTTCATCATTGCTTTATATAGTTTATGGAGGGAGTGGATTAAAAGACACACATCTAATCCCTATTTTTAACTGGAATTCCTGCTGTTATCTTTTATTATTTCCTTATTGTTTCCTTGTTATTGTTTCCTTGGCCACACTCTTACTAGTGCTTTGAGTAACCATTTAATTCATTAATGTAAATGTTTTCTGATAAATGTATTTAAAAATAAAGAAAAAAATTATCCCAATATTATTTTGTTTTCAGATTTTGACTGGAAGTTGTCATTGTTATTTAAGTATAAGTGTTTCCCAGTATTTCTCATGTGTTTCTGTTTAACCAAAACAAGTTTTAGTAAAAAGTTCTATAGTTTCTTGTAAAATGGAAATTTGAAAGCTATCACTTACTGATTTTTTATTTCATTGCATTGTGATCAAGTCAATAAGTCTCTATAATTTGATTCTTTGGGATTTATTAAAGTTATTTTGTGGCCTAATTGTATGGTGGATTCTTTTTATAATCCATGTATATTTGGAAGAAAAATGGCTCCTGTCTTTTTATCGGGTGAAATAATTTCCAGATAGCTATAAATCAAGTTTATTCATCCTCAAATCTTTTTTATTCTTCATTATTCTTTATAACTTATTGATCCTTCTTCATAGTTTCTCTTTTCTTCCTAAAATAAAATAGCCTCCCTTTCTTGTTTGGCATCTGTAGGATTCATAGAAAGACCTAGCAACTTGTGCAAATAATAAATAGTGATTATCATCCTGTGAGTTTGTCTGATTTTGCTTCCATTTTATTAATACAATGGGCTTTTGGCTATTTACATTTTTCTGTCTAGCAAACACAGGAGGTCTCTGTTCTTTGTCTTTATTATTTATTTTGTCTGTTCTTATTTTTGTGTTATATTTTCAGAGCAGCCTCACTTTCATACATTGTAGCACCTTAGTGTCCATGCCAGTATTTTTATAAATTAAATTAGAGGCCTAGTGCACAAAATTTGTGCATAGGTGTGGTCCCCAGGCTTGGCTGGCAATCTAAGAGCAAGCATCTGGTAGGGAAGCTGACTTCTGAGCCCTGGGCAGCACCTGGGCCCCAAGGCCCCCCTCCGCTTGCGTCACCACACCTGAGTCCCCATGTGGAGATGCAGTGAGCGTGGCCTGGTGCTGTAGGCTGAGGCACAGCCTAGGCTTCTGAGCCATCCAGTAGCACCACATGGAAGCCGGCCAGACAGCGCACTCTCTCCTGGTTGGCCTCATAGGCTGGTTCCTGCACAAAACTATAGGGAGCCTGACTGACCCCTGTGGTCCCTGTGGCTGTGGCCGGCTCACCCGGAGGAGGCTATGTGGGTGCTGGGCAGACTCCTCGCAGGTGCCTGGCACCTTAGCTCAGAGCCTTCCCTGGTATGTGATTCCTGGCGTCCCAGGGAAGGGTAGCTGGGGGAGTGAGATCAAGCTCAGCAGACACCCTGCATTTTAACCTCACCTCCATCCCCGTCACCACTGTCCCCAGGTAGCTGGTAGTGAGAGGTTGCAGCCCTCTGCTCTGGTGCTTCAGGAGGTTGGTGGCTGCCACTCACCCCCAGCCCCCCATCCCAGCTCAGGGCCTGGCCCCAATTGGGCAATCAGAGCTCTTGGTCTCTGTCTGGGGGATTAGTTGGGGCCAGGCATCCTGGCCGGCTCCCTCAGCACGCCATGGAGCCCGGTGGTGGCCCTATTACCCCCCCCCCCACACACACACACTGCTGATGTTCGCCATCTGCAGGGCGATCAGCAGGGCGATTGGGCCCCCACTCACCCTTGGCCTGATGACACCTGCTCACCAGCTCCACTATCTCATCGCAGTACTGCTCTCGTTGGAGCCCTTTGTGGCTGGCTGGCAGCACCTCCACTGCTGCCCACTGCTAGCATGTGTCACCAACACCCACCACGTTCCTCATCATCCCCTGGTGATCATCGCACATCACAGTGAGCAATAGAACTCCTGTTTGAACAATTTGCATTTTAGGCTTTTATTATATATCATTGGATTATAAGATAGTCCTATCCAAACGAATCTTACATTATAAGATCAAGTAATCACAGAGAGGTAAAGGGCACTTAATAGAAACGCACATCAAATATTTTTACTTTACAAGTAGAAAAACCAAGACCTGGAGGAGTTAAGTGACTTTTCTAAAATCCTGTATCTAGTTCATCTGGTTATTTAATGTGATCTATTAACACACTTCTCTTCAACTTGAAATTGAGGATAGACATGTCTTCACAGACCTAATGATAAAATATGATAATATTTGTGAAAGTGCATTTTAAGCAATGAAGTGCTTTTAGAAAGGTATATAAAAACCATTGTTATAGTTTAGGACATGTTTCATGATAACAGAATGCCAATAAAATGTCGAAATTATGAATTCCTAATGCATGTATTAACCAATATTTCTATTTATATGTGTCAGACTCATTGTGAGGGCTTCCTGATTCAGAGATGATTAAATGTCATAGCTCTCTCAGTACTTCCTGTTTAGTAGAGAAGTCAAAGATATAGAAGAGAAAAACCAATAGAGTATTTTATGAGAAGAAAGCTAAAGGCCAGAGGTTTTCTAGTGAAGTAGTGCTCACCTCTCCCAGGAAGTCAAGGGAGGCTCCGCAGAGGACAGATCATATTCCCTGACCCCTCTGAGTAAACATTGTTTCCCTTGCTTGAAATGACTGTCTCTCCTTGGTTTTCTGGTGAGCATGCATGAAATTGTTAGTCCTATGGTATTTCTACGGAATATTGTGGGAGTGGTGGTGTAATAAAAAAGGAGGTTTCAGAGTTATGCCGGTTTTGAGGCAGCTTATAAATCATATATTTTTCAGAAAACGGGGAGCCATTGGAAGGAAATATTTGTGTGTAGTAACAGTGATGCCTTAGTGTATTGAAACATCATTGGTGTGTTCCTGCATAGACTGGGTACATTTGTTTTTGAACATTTTTAGGAAAACATATTGCTGTTGTTTGGCTTAGGGTAGCCATATATTTTTATTCATGGAAGTAGAATAATCTACTTCCTTATGATATCGTTTTCCTAGTGAAACTGTACTTGGAGTAAGATGCGAAGAGTCCAGGAAGGGAAGAAAAGTGAGGAAGTTTGTGACTAGCCTGAGAGAAATTGAGGGGAGTCACTTACGTTTTTCAGACTTGTCAGCCTATCGATTTTCTTCCAGAAATTTTATTTTATATGTTATTTTTCTTCTTTTATCTCCCCTTCTGTATCTCTCTCTCTCCTCCACATTATTTCCCTCCTTCCTTTCTTTCATCCTCCCTCCCTCCCTTTCACCCTCTTTCCTTCCCTTTTTTTCTTTCTTTTCTTCCTTCAGCACAGAGCATGATTCTTCATTCTTGTTCCCTTCTAGTATTTCTTTTTGAATGAAGATGGGCTTACAGCAGCTTATACTCTATATCCTCTTTTTACTGGTAAACCCTGAACTATCCAGGGCTCTTTCCAGGCTGGGACAGAGTCTAAACTGTAAGTGACTTGAATCAGAAATTTTTGTATTTCAGTAATTTATTTAATGGGAATAGAGGTCATTTTTTAAACAATGAAATAATTTTGACTCAAATAATTGCTTTTCTCACTTACTAAGCCAAAGATATTTCATAAGCAACAAAATGTTGAAAAGGCAATGATTTTTCATATTGGTTCAAATTTTCTTGAATATACATTACTGTATATTCACCCAGAATAACAGCTCTTATTTGTTTTATTATTACTCCGCTAGTGGTCTGGTGCATGAAATTCATGCACAGAGGGTGTGGTTCCCTCAGCTCAACCTGTACCCTCTCCAATCGGGGACACCTTAGGGGATGTCCTATGGGGCCTAAACAAGCAGTTGGACATCCCTTTTGCAATCTGGTACCCCTGGCTCCTAACCGCTCACCTGCCTGCCTGCCTGCCTGATCACCCCTAACTACCCTCCCTTGCTGGTCTGATCTAGCCCCCATCTGCCCTCTCCTACCAGCTTGATCTCACCCTCAACTGCCATCCTCTGCTAGTCTTGTTGCCCCAAAATGCTCACCCCTGCCAGTCTGATCTTGCCCCCAACTGCCCTTCTCTGCCAGCCTGGTTGCCCCCAACTACCCTCCCTGCTGACTTGACCTTGCCCCCAGTGCCCCTCTCTGCTGGCCTGATCTTATCCCTAAATGCCCTCCCCTTTCTGACCTGATTGCACCCAACTGCTCTCCCTTGCTGGCCAATTTGGTTCTGATTGGCCAGTTTCTATGCCAATCAGCATCTCTGGGCCTATCAATGGGGCCTGATCAGAAAGGCAGGGCTGCTCAGCAGCCAAGGTGGTGAAGGGCTGGAGAGAAATGGAAGCAGGGTTTCTGGCCAGGCTCTTAGGGAAAGAGAGAGGCAAGTGCTGGTCAACAGCTGCCTCAGATGCTTCAGATCAGCCCTTGCTTCTTTCTCTCTTCAGGTTTTTTCCAGGCCTGATTCAAAGCCCTCTCAGCAATCACTGCTGGGTCACCAGGCCTGCAGCTGCAGTGGTCAGCGCTGGGTCTCTATGGTAACGCAGCGCTGACTTCTGGTTGGTCAGCCTTTGGTCGTTATCCGTCTTTACACCCTGGCTCTTTTTTATAGAGATGTGCTTCTGTAGTTACATTCAAGTGAAAGTGGTGACTTAGTTATTGTTCTTAGTGTATTACATTTTATACTGCTCTTTTGTTTTGAAGTTTGTATTATGGTTCTTATTCCTAATTTTACATCATCTCTCTTTTTGAATTAATCACATTTGCATTACAATACCAAAAGGGCAGACATTTTTATTTATCTCTAAAATAATATGAAATTACATATCATATAGTTTAAAATTGTGAATAAATGTATTAGTTTCAATTTGTTCCCTTTAATATTTTTAAGGCTATTCTTCTATTTCCTTTTTTAAAGTTTAGAAAGTCCAGTATAGCAGTATAGCTTTGTATGTTTGTATGGAGGGGGCAACCTCAGAATAATTTATAGTTATTAAGTGATTACTCCCCCCCCCCTTCTCCCATTCTTTTTAACAAACTTGTGAGTGAGCAGAACCAGAACTGGAACTCAGATCTCGTGAGTGCCAATATATTGATCTTTCTGCTCTACAGTTCTGCCATTCATAAATTGCCCTTGTCCCTGAAGATTAAGTAAAATAATTTCAAGGTGTGAATCTAGTCCAACATGAAAGCTGAAAAAGCATGGATCCGGGCCGGTGGAGAGCATTAAAATTTTTGTAGTCACAAAGTGGCTCCTGTGCATTGGCTTGGGCAACAAGGTAAACTTTAAAGTGATATAACTTACCAACACAAATTTTCAAGCAAAATTATAAAATATTTTATCTGGTCAAAATAATTTTCGGATAATTTGTGGGGCTGGTTTGCCCATCCCACTTCTCTCATGAATTAACGATAATACTGAAACTCATTTTCTTTAGGTTAGAAATTGATGGAGATGGAAGTGTCTGAAGGCATTCATTTATTTCATTCCCTGAACATAAAATAGCACAATTTTTTTCCTAAATAGATTGATATGTACTCTGTTTTTGAGAAGACTCCGTATTCCTATAAAATAAACTTTTACTTATATTCTGATAGATACATGAACTCTTACAAAGGTTAGTAACATATGGCCTCTGATTTTTTATAGGGACTTTAAAATCAGAAGAAATGATAAACATCTGAATTTTACCGGAAGATTATGATAATGGTCATAAAGTGTGTATGAAAAAACAGGTTCTGAGAAATCAGAGTGATGAGGGCATCTGTGGCTTAGGCAAATCAGGAAGGGCTCCCTGGTAGAGGCATTAAGATGAAACTGAGGCATTTGTAAGAGTTCATGAAGGACGTGAGGTGGAAGGGATTTGGGGTGAAAGACATGGGCAAAGGTCTGGAGTCTCTGGAGTGTGTCACTTGGGGCATTTAGTTCAGATGTAAAGCAGCCTTTCATTCCACAAGGGGGCACAGGTCATAGGTAAGAAAGTCCTAAGAGGTAAATTTTCACAGGGAGCAAAGCCAGAATGGAGACAACCATAATGGCAAAGTGAGAATTTATCAGTGAGTCCATAGCACACGATCTGGGTGATCGATGCGTGCTTTGGAACCAGAGGAATCATATGAGAGTCATGCTTTAGAAAGGTGAGTCAGGGGAGTGGGTATCAGAGATTGAAAGGAGGGTGTGACTGGAGACAAGGAGGGCAAAGCAAGGAGATGTGATGAGGGTAGTGATAGGAAGGGGTTTGGAAGGAACCGGTTGATGGCAAGAGAGCACCTGGACTGTGCAGTTGAATTGATAAAGGGGATAAAGGGGCTCCAATAAAGAAAACAAGATCCCTGCTTCCAGTGTTTCTGTCTGGTTGATGGGTAAGATGCATGGTGACTCTACAAGAACAATTAAGTCTGGGGAGGAGCTTTTGGGGTACAGGGTGAGGGTGGTGGATGGTGGATGAAGGTTGCTTTACATCTGAACTAAATGCCCTATGTGAGCTTAAACGATTGGGCACATAACATATTTTACACCTGGAATCTGTCTTTCACTGGGCCTATGTGATTTTTTTGTGTGTGTGTATGTGTGTGTGTGCTGCCTTCTGCTTATAGACTATATTTTATGAGCATGTGCTCACTGAAAAAAAATCACTAGGCCTATCTGGCAGTTGGAACAATATTAAAAATTCCCAAACTCTAAAACAGCATCCACAACAGTAGCAATAACAGCCTAACAGCCGCAGCAATCAATGGTAACAAGAGCAGGGATTTCGCAGTCTTGTGTTGCTCACCATCTCATGAAACACTACTCATTATATTGCTTCCCGCATGGTGACTCCATGCCAAACTCCAGCCTGCTCAGGGTCAGGGCTTGCTGGGGGTGCTGCCTGTTCCATTGTGTGTGCTGCACTGGGATCAAAGCATTCTTTCTCCCTCCTCATCTACCTCTTCTCCCTACTGCCTGTCTGCCTTCTCCTGCAGGGGGTCAGGCTGGCCACATTTGCACGTCTCAGTGCGTAGCCCTTTTATACAAAGTTTTCTTTGTTAATCAGGAGAAGTAAATGCAAATCCTCTCTCTGGACAATGCACTGCATTGAGAAGAAGGTGTGACAGTGATATAATGACCTGGTGAATTTTCAAGGAAGGAGGATCAAAATATCTTGGTTTTATTTTCCAGAGATTTAGTTAGTATTTGAGAGGTGTGTGTGTGTGTGTGTGTGTGTGTGTGTGTGTGTGTATGGGTGTGGAGAAGTGCATCTTTTTTGTTCACATTCTTCCTCTGGAAAACAATGTCACTGTGTAATAGAGTTCTCGAATTTGCTATTTGCTCCTTTTCCATGTTCATACAAGAATCACCTTTATATTTGGTTGTCATGCAAGTAAGTTTTCTTGTTGAAACCACAGGATATGTAATCTGTGTGCCTTTGGCTGGTTAATGCGCTTTAATACCTAACCTTAGTATGTCCTTCTCCAAGTCCTTGGCTAGGGTCAACACGTGGATGAGGGCCATCTCCTCATCATAGTTAGCCACGAAGCCAGAATGAACTGAAACATAAGCACCGCCCTCTGTAATATTCCTCTGCAAGATGTTAATAAAAAACACAGTAGCTGTGCTCTGCATTCTGTTGCTCACTTTGACTTGTCATTACTTCTTGCACCAATCAAGCGCACAGTTGGTAATCACTTAATTGAAGTACAGGAATATCACGAGGTGGTCTTGGAACATCCCAGCAATCTTTGGGCATGGCTTATACTTGAAGACTTTCCTGTAGGTCTTTATGAGGTAGTTATTAAACATTTAAGAAAAAAAAAGATGTAAAATGAAGAGGTCTATGTTGTGTTTTATTTAATCTCCCCTTTTGTTAGCACAGTAGCACCAGGAGGATGGTCGCTTTATGTGACCTCCTCTCCATGGGAATAGTAACTATAATGGGTTTAATTAACTATGTGGTATTGACGTGATTAGTTATCCTGGTGATTATACTTTAATAAAAGCACTTCATTGGAGATGCATGGGTGTTCTGCAGTGGCTGAGCTCTACACCGATGATATTTCATAACTGTCTAGACATTGGCACCGTATGCATATTTTACCAACAACCCTTGAGAGAGGTTATCTTGTATGGCTTGAGGTAATTGAGAACTAATGATTTTGCCCCCTGGTTTCAGACTTGCTGGAGGCAGAGAGCAGAGAAACTGTGGGGGGAGGGGTAGCAGCCCATTTGTGTAAACTGAAAGGGAGGGGGAAGGGCCGTGTTTTGGAAACCATATGCTCTTAGGAACTGTTTCTCTTTAAGCTAGCAATCAGAGAGACAGTCACACCAGAGGGAATTGAGGGTGTTTAATCTATGGGTGGACTGTATAAATACATTAAAATAAATGTACACAGAGTATGGAGACATATGCTCATATTAACAGGAATCCTGGCCATGCACATGTCTAGTAACATACACTCAGTCCATTTCGGTATGAAAAAGTAGATCGCTGCTTATATTTGGTCAGCAGGTGACTGGCAGTGTCCCTTTTATATGGCACAGTGGATAATGAAATCAGATTGTTTGGAAAAAATAAAGGGAAAATATAAAAGAAGAAACATATAATGCAAAAATTTCCATATGAAAATGTCAATAATAATATCACACACACACACACACACACACACACACACACCCCACAATAAAACAAAACAAAACACCAAAGAAGAAGAGAACAAAAGCAAAAAGATTATCTAGCTGTGCCTGGACCCTTCCCCAACAAAACATCCCGCCTGAACCCCCCCAGCCCCCTGACTATTCAAATTTGGGTAATGGAGGAGGAGGGGGAGGAGGGGGAAGAGACGAGGGTGGGGGAGCGGATGGTGCGGATGGGGAGAAGGGTTTAGAAACCCAGCTGAAATAGACTCTGCTAAGAAATAATAGTTTTGGCACACAATCTCTTTTGCAGCAAGAAGTGCTATTTCTTGCCCATTCTGTTTTATTCAACTCTTCTTTTTTCAAAAGATGTGCTCTCCTGTCACCTCTCCCTGAAGCTCTTTATTCTGCAGAGCCATGCTGCTGGTCCTCCGCACTCCCTGTCTAGAGACACACACTGAAACCACTGCAGGCATTTGACTGCTTCATGCCGCCCGGGGAAGGAACACTGTGGGTCATCCTAACAGCCAAACCCATAAACAAGCACCGCTGCAAACCCAAAACCATGGAGGAGGAGTGCCTCGGTGGAGGTACCCGCCAGTAAGACTTGCTCCTCTGCCAGCCCTCATCCCTCATTAAATCAATAAAATCAAGTGTCCTTTTTTTTAAGCCTCTGTACTGCGATCCAGTCACAAGGAGAGGGGCCCAGGCATTTCATCTCATTGTTTCAAAAACAGATCGTTTGCTTGGAATTGACAAAAGGTTCATTCCTTTACCTTTGTGGAAATGTCAGTAAAAAGGCAGGTGCTAGGCATTCGGACTCTCTTGCTCAGGGAAAGATAAAAAGGGGAGAGCGCGCGCGTGCGGGGAGGAGGATCTGTGACAGGCTAACTACATGTACTGAAGCTTTCTAAGACATTTTGTTTAGCTTGATATTGTGCAGCGGTGAGGAGAGCGGTGGAATCTATTGTGTGCCAGCTGCATGAATCACCGGATTGAAGTCTAACAGCCTCAGATCCTCTTTTATACAGTAGAAGGGAGATTAAAGCAGGGAGCTCATATGTCACAAAATAGAGGTACAATGCAGCTCTGGCTTGCTTAGTGCACTCAGCCGGCATTTGATCCAAATTTAGCCAAAGGGAAGGAACAACCGCGCGCTGCTATCAGCCAGGGAGGTGACAAATGTTGGGCTGCAATATCCAGAATTCCTTTTCTGTTTCCAAAATGTCATCTCTCCTTTGTCAGCTTCATTATGATTGGATCTATGTATAGTCTCAGGCCAAGTGGAAACAAACAAAAAACACCCAAAGGCTAGCTGAATGATTCTACACCTGCCTCTTCCCAAGCTGTGTAAATGATATATAGTTTTCTGCCGAGGACTTGCAACTGAATTTATTTAACAAGTATTTGCTGGATGGCACAGTGTATTCTAGAAGTTGAAAGTCATTTTGTTTAATGACTAAATGTGGGAGCGTAAGCAAGAAGTGCTCTAGGAGTTCAGAAATAAAAGGTACGTTTTAAGCTAAAATTTTTGAAAACAGAATAGAGAAAGATAGCACCATGTTGGGGGTACTAAGCCCTTTTAGATATTTTACCTGTGATATATCATGTAACACAGAGTGTGGTATAGGCTTGTATTATCATCTCCACTTAATAGACAAGGAAACAGAAGCCCAGAGAGATATTGTTCCAGAGTCCCTTAGTTTGTAAGAGGCAGGGCAGGAATTTAAACCCCCCAACTACTCACTCTTCCCCACATCCCCGACCTGCTTGGCAAAAGAATGAAAGCGAGGAACCGAAGGAGCACTCAGCCTGGTCGCTCTCTGCTTCCCCTTTGCCCGGTGACTTCTCCATTTGTCCTCACTGAAACTCCCAGGCCCTTATCTGTCTCCACTGAATAAATAGCCCCGTTCGCTGTATTTAGATTTCCTTCTCTGAAAAGACTTCATGGTCAAACCAGATATAATTTTTTTTTAAAGAGACCTCAGTGGTGGCTTGTCTAAGGTCAAATAGGTTATAAACTGCAGACAAGAGACTGTATTTGTCTTTTGAAACCCAGCCCAGTGTGTTCTTTCTGACAGCTCTCCCCACTGCCCTTCCCGACTCCATGCTGCCCTTCACCATTGATGCTGAAGACCCACCACATTCTTCTGTGTTCCCCACACCCCTTCTATTTGCTTTTCTCTTTGCTGTATAGAGGAAACCTCAATGAAGACGGAAACCCATGCAGCTCCAGCCATCTGCAACGTCAGGGACTCCAATTCCAACTGAGCAGTCACATCTGCTCACTGACAGTGATAGTCATCTTTTCCTGAGACTCCCATGAGCCATTCCAGGCATTTTGTCTTTTCAAGTCGTCAATACAATTGGCGTATGATCTCAGCTTATACCTTAATGAGAACATTGAGCTCCTAAGACAAAAATTGTTTATCCTCAATAATTTATATCTCCCCTTTCCTTACTGTCCCATCCCTACACACACAGGGGTTATTAAAGAAAAGTTTCTTTCACTTTCACCTTATCACCTTCATCTATCTTTATTAATATAGAAAAAAATATATATGAGTTACTTTAAACTCATGGACTGTTAATTTTATTACCCCTATTATATCTGTGTTTGTTTCTATTCCTTTTTCCCCCCTACTGGTTATGGGTCGTTATTTTTCTGCTTTTTTTTTAATCTCAAATTTTTGATTGAGTATTAAATATTGGGAACATTACATTGATGAATGCTGGATATTGTTTGCTGTTTTGGATTTTTTTCTGGTACACCTTAACTGGAATCAACTAGATCATTTTAGACTTCATTTGGAGCTTTCTGAGAGGTGGGTGGGTTAAAATCTAGAGCAGCCTTTAGTCTAAGACCAATATTCTAAAAGTCTAAGGCTATTCCTAAGTTCTCAGAACTCTACCCAGTCTTCTGTGCCTTTTTATGTTAGCTTCTGGGAATATGAACCATTCCCAGTTTTGTGTGAGCTCTGGGAGTTGTTTAGTCTACTGATTTCCAGTAGATGTTTTTAGCCTTTAGTAGTTTCTGCTCCCATTTGTGCTGATCAGTACTTAGATAAAAACTTGAGGGCCTCTCGCTGTAGTCTCTCTTAAATTCTGCCCCATAGAGTCTAGCCATGTTGACCTACCTGCACTGCAGGCAGAAATGTGAGGAAAATTATGGGACTTGCATCAGTTGTTTTATTTCTTTCAGGGATCATCATTTTGAAATGTGTGCTATCAAATATTTCAAAATTCTTTTTTCATATTTTTCAGTTGTTTAAAATAGGAGTGTAAATTTGATCCCTATTAACCCATTATGGTCAGAAGGAAAATTCTTGACTGTTGTTAAGGGACCCATCACTTATGCAAATACAATATCATCTTTATGAGCCTATCTCCCAAAGATGAACCTCAATCTGTGACCTCTCACTCAGGTATAATGTTAGCTTCCCAACTATTCATTGATCTATTCCGCATAAGTTTCCTCCTTTCTTGTGAAAATTGAAAACCTCTTTCTTTTTTTCTAGGGTCCACGGAAGGCACTACTATATTTTTACCAGCTACTCATGCTCTCAGTTTTGAAGTTATTTTTGAATTCTTACACTTCCTTACTTCCCATATATCATCTGTTACTACATCCTGCAGATTGAATAAAATTTGCACTTTTGTCTCACTCTCCCTATACCCAGTGACACCACTGTTTTCAAGATCTTTGTTATTTCATGCTTCAGTGAACAGGTATTTTGTAATTGATTTTTTCTTCTACACTAATTCAACTTGCATAAAATATCATTCCTTGCCTAGATATGCTTACAAAATAAAGTGTAAATACTTACATTGGAATATTTGAGAATAAATAATTCAGCTATAACCATTTTTTTCATAATTTATCTTCCATTCCTAGCTTTATGTTCCAATTCCAATATAAGACCCCAGAATATTTTAATATATGTTTTCTCTTCAGAGTCTTATGAACATATCATGCTAATTCAGGCCTCCATGCTTTTGTTCATGGTTAGAACTCTTCCTGCTTAGAATTCCTACCTTCATTTTCTCTTCTTTTCTTAATATACCCCACTTGTGTAAAATCCAGTTTAATTTCCACTTATGATAGAGTCTCACATTGATCTTTCTCTACTCTGGACTGATTTTTTTTCTTTTCTGTGAATATCACAGTTTAATTAAACAATGCTGTATAATGTTAGTCCCTGACTTAGTGTGTCTCTCCCAGATATTCCCATTCATTATACATGTAACCAGTAACATCCATGATGTGATAACTTTCTTATTTCCAGCCATGAGTTAATCCCACAACTTTTCTATTTATCCTGTATTACCTTTTCCTCCTACATTTTTTTCATTAGGCTCTTTATTATGGAGATAAGTGAAACTAATTGCAAAAGGAAAGAAAAGGGAACTCAGTTGGACATCCCTCTCACAATCTAGGACTGCTGGCACCCAACTGCTTGCCTGCCTGCCTTCCTGATTGTCCCTAACTGCTTTCTTCTTGCCAACCTGATCACCCCCTAACCATGCCCCTGCCAGCTTGATTGATGCCTAACTGCCCCCCCTGCCAGCCTGATTGCCCCTAACTGCCCTCCCCTGCAGGCTTGGTCCCCCACTAACTGCTCTCCCCTGCAGTCTCCCCCAACTGTCCTTCCCTGCAGGTCCCATTGCCCCAACTTCCCTCCTTTGCCAAACTGGTCACCCCTAACTGCCCTCCCCTGCAGGCTTGATCGTTCCCAACTGCCCTCTCTTGTTGGCCATTTTGTGTCCACATGGGGGTAGTCACTTTGACCACATGGGGCAGCCATCTTGTGTTTTGGAGTGATGGTAAATTTGCATATTACTCTTTTATTAAATAGGATAGAGGCCTGGCACATGGGTGGGAGCCAGCTGCTTTGCACTGAAGGGTGTCCCAGATCAGTGTGGGAGTACCCCTGGGGTGTAGGGCACTCTGGGCAAGGCGGCTGTGGTGGTTTGCAGGCCAGCCACACATCTCCGACGACCCAAGTGGAGGCCCTGGTATATGGGATTTTATTTATCTTCTATAATTGAAACTTTGTAGTCTTGAGCAGAGGCCAGGGCCAGCCAGAAAGCTTGGCTTCTTCCATTACCAGGGAAGCCCAAACCTTCTGCTTGCTCCACGACTACAGCCATCTTGGTTGTGTTAATTTGCATACTTGCTCCTGATTGGCTTGTGGGCTTGGCATATTTCTCTTTAATTAGAGAGAGAGAGAGAGAGAGAGAGAGAGAGAGAGAGAGTGTGTGTGTGTATCAGGTGTACCAGTTAATAATGTCAATTTTTTAATCAAAGAAAGCATGATAATTTTCAAGAGAAACATCAAATGTGCTTTATTCAAAGTAATTTCCATTGCTAGCTACAACCTTGATAAATAAATCTACTTTTTTTCACCATTCACAATTTTATGCAAAAAGGACTTTTCTTTCTTGCTGTTGAAGCAACATTTTACTGATGACTTTTTGGTTTTCCATTTGTCTTTCTTTCAATTGATATGGCACACATTTTCCTCTTTAAAATCTTTCCCATTGCTTGTAGATGATTGGAAATTGTTTGCTGAGCAATATTTAATCTTTCTGTAAGTTGTTTTTGAGTTTGGCATGTATCTTCATCCAATAATGCTTGTAATTGTTGGTTCTCAAACTTTTTCAGTTGACATGGATATTCTTTGTCTTTCACATTGAAATCATCACTTTTAAAGCATTTAAACCAGCGTTCACAAGTATCTTGATATGCAGCATGTTCACCATAAGCTTCCTGAAGTATATGATAACTTTCAGTAGCACTTTTATTCAAAATAAAGTAATGAATTAAACTTCCCACAAATGCTCCTTTTTGGCAAGAAATTCGACATTTTTAAGCATAAAAATATTTATGATGTTAACATCTGCAGAAAATTTGACATATGAAGTTTTGAAGCTTGCTGTCAATACAATAAAATGGCATAATATCAAATCACATATATATCAACATATGTATAACTACATCTATTGAAAAAAAATCCACATTGTTATTAACCAGTACCTGATATTTTTTGAATTTTACTCAATGACATACAGATAATTGATTTGAAAAAAATTAATCAAAATAGTCAGAATGATAGATTCATTCTCCCATAATGCTCTTCTTAATTTTCCTCTTTTTACTTTTGACTGCATGCTAATGGAGATGTAAGAATGTATATCTGATTCTACAGTCATCCATGGCATCT
The DNA here is from genome assembly GCA_963924515.1 of Vespertilio murinus. NCBI lineage: Eukaryota > Metazoa > Chordata > Mammalia > Chiroptera > Vespertilionidae > Vespertilio > Vespertilio murinus. The sequence goes on along the minus strand of OZ004705.1, from coordinate 177,155,198 downwards.
TCAGACTGGCTTCTGCCTATCTAGTATGTATCATAATCTCCTGTTATGAGAATGAGTATTCAGCTAAGTTAGCATCTGGCTATTGATCCATTTAGCAGGCATTTGGCAACACAATCATAATTCTAACCAGGATGAGTTTTAAGTGGAGGCTGTTTCAATCAAGAATTGAAAATTTTAGGGAAGCATAATGCTTACCAGAGAAAACATCTAGGTCAGAATTCATCACCTCTAATTTTCAGGTTTCTAATTTTGTCCTCACCTCACATTGTTCCATCAAACCATCATCAAGTGATTCTGATTAAGTATTCCCTTGCCTACAGCTGTGTTAGGATTTTTATGATTTTAATTAATTGGCTATGGTTCCAGTCATTTGGAAACATTCTGAAATATATTGCTTCCAAGCTTTTTTCATATTTTAACATTTAACCATGTTAAATATAAAATATGTGGTAAGCCAAAACTGGTTTGGCTCAGTGGATAGAGCATCGGTCTGCAGACTTAAAGGTCCCAAGTTCGATTCCAGTCAAGGGCATGTATCTTGTTTGCGGGCACATCCCCAGTGGGGGGTGTGTAGGAGGCAGCTGGTCGATGTTTCTTTCTCATCGACATTTCTAGCTCTCTATCCCTCTCCCTTTCTCTTTGTGGAAAATCAATAAAATATATTAAAAAAATAAAATATGTGGTAAATTCCCATTTAACAATAGTGTTGTTCTTATTTATTTAATCTACAGATAAAACTTAGACCACATTTCAATAATTTCACAGTTGTTTCATCAGTTAGAAACTTGTAAGTTAGGGACTACTCAGTGTTTACAGTCAGTATATGAAACTGGTATATGCAAGCTATTAAAAGATGCATTGGAAGTGATATTTTTAAAGAATAGTTAAAGTGTCAAATTTGGGGCTGACCCAATGAAAAGTAAATCAGGATTTAATGGTATATTAAAAAAACAAACAAACATTACTCTCACTTTTATTGTGGTGTTTTCTTTTGTGAGTAAGAGAGAATGGATGAAGTTACAGGAAGAGTGTTTAGAATTAAGGTAGTAGTCAAACATCTACCAGTCATTATTATGTGCTGATTACTATGTTTTACATGTATTATTTCACTTATTATTCACTAAAATTTATGCATTAAATGGTATTATTTCTCCATGCTTTAGATGGAATGAAATGCAATGATAACTAAGAGGAGTTAAGTTTACGGTGGAGCCAGGATTCTAATGCAGTTCTGCCTAACCCTGGAGCCTGAACACGGGAATGCATTGTGTATGTGAACATCATCCATCTCTAACGGTGCAGCAGAAAGGTCAGGAATGGCGGTGCTATGGTCTAGGATACATAACACCAACAGCCGTAAGGTGCTTTATCGTTAACGTGACATAGTCACATTTTTCATTTCCTTCAAACCTCTCAGTATTACTGTGAGATAGTGCTGTACTATTACATCCATGTTACAAATAAGGAAATTGAGAATCAGGGGTACTGAGTATATTGTTTAAGTTTACAGAGCTGGTAAGACATAGACCCAACATAAAACTCTGGCCTCTGATGCAAGGTCCAATTACTATTTCTACTGTATTTCCTTGCTTCCGAATGTCAACACAATCAAACATCTGTGTGCCTCTGTGTGGCAAGTAGAAATTTAAGTTGCTACTGTTTATTTCCCTTTTGCAAATAAATATACCAAAAGACAAACTTTGGGCTACATTGCACCTGAAATATTCCATGACAAGATAAAACAAATCTTTGATTCATGAAAAAAATTATATTTTCACACATCAAGCATGGCATAGTAAGGATCTGGACCTGTATCTTGGTCTGGCAAGGATGTCTTAGTAGGAAATTAAAATGGGGAGAGATTATATTTAAAGAGAAATGCCACTGCAGAACCCTTGACATGCATTCCACAAAAGAGGAGAAAAATGTAACTGAAAGGAAACACTATCAGATTTCCCAGGCATAGGATTTAGCTGTGACAGATTTATCCAGAGGCAGACTAGATATTTTTCCTCTATCATGATTTATGAGGTACAAGAAATAACTTCTCAAAAATTACTTCTCTGTCTGGATTATCTTTGCCATTTTCAGTGACTGCTATCCTCATTAGACTTTATTTTTATGGAGGGGAAGTAATAGCTACATGCAACTCCCTAAAAGTACCTTGTTTCTACCACAGATATCAAAGTGTGTATTCTGTATTAGTCATCATCACATTATTTTTAGTAATAACTAATATGGGAGGAGAGAACATTGGAATAATGTGGAGAAAGGTAGAGAGAAAAGCCAGAAAGTTGCGCCATTTTCTTGGAAGTATAGGCCCCGTTTTGATGCTGGGAGACCATCATTCATTCAGTTAGCCATTCAGTAAACATCCAAGAATGTTTGCAAGTGCTGCCATGTGCAAGATGTCGTCCTCAGCACTGAGCTATAATGAGCTTGTGATCTCATAGCCAAGTGAAAAAAGCAAGGTAACAGCACATGCGAATCTCTCTCCCTTCCCCAATCCTCCATAGCTTTCTGAAATGATGTGGTCAAGGCATGCAAACTTAAAGTATATTGGACCAAATGAATTTTGCCTGGAAAGAGGTTCAATGAGCAAAATAATCCTGAGACAATCAATGTTTGGAAAAAGCTATTTGCTTTTTGAGGGGGTAGGGGTTGCAGAGTGGAGGTTTCCTGGGTGAGGGAGTAGTAAATAGTGATGGAGTAGACTCAAAACACGAGAGTAGAGAATGAGTTTGAGAAACATTATCAGACAACCTGCCATATTATCCTGGGAACTGGTGAAGGATTAAGCCCAGCAATGTGAAAGGATGCATCCTTGCCTTGAGAAATATTCCCCAGGGTAACTCAGGTTCCTGTTATGCCAGAATGATTTCTTACATAGTGGTTGCAGAGGTGACAATATGTATTCTCCTAACAAGATTGATGGTATAATGAAAATTTTACTCTTGGGGGAATATTTCTCCTGTTTTCTTGATTGTGTCTGATGAGATAGGAAGAATCTGACATAAGATCAGAAGGGGAAGAAACCTGAGTTTCAAGAATGGAATTATATATCCTAGGAAACAAGTATATGGTATAATATAGTTTAGAACACCAGTGCCCCAAGTGTGGTCTGGGTACTCATAGGGATCCTCAAGACCATTTTGGAAGTGCATGATGATGAAACTATTTTCACAATACTACTGTTATTTACTTTAAAAATATTTTTTATTTATTTCAGAGAGGAAGGGAGAGTGAGAAAAACATCAGTGATGAGAGAATTGTTGATTGGCTGCCTCCGGCAACTTAGGCATGTGCTCCAACCAGGAATAGAACCTTGACCTCCAGGCTCATAGATCGAACTTTAACCGCTGAGCAATGCCAGCTGGGCTTATTTACTTTTTCACTCATTCCCATCATAACTAATTGTCAGAGGTTTTTTTTAAATTATTATTTTTATTTTAATATATTTTATTGATTTTTTTATAGAGAGGAAGAGAGAGGGATAAGTTAGAAACAACAATGAGAGAGAATCATCAATCAGTTGCCTCTTGCACACCCTTGACTAGAATCGAACCTGGGACCTTTTATTTATTTATTTTTTTAAAAAAATTATTGATTTTTCACAGAGAGGAAGGGAGAAGGATAGAGAGCTAGAAACATCAATGAGAGAGATACATCGACCAGCTGCCTCCTGCACACCCCCACCGGGGATGTGCCCGCAACCAAGGTACATGCCCTTGACCGGAATTGAACCTGGGACCCTAGAGTCCGCAGACTGATGCTCTATCTACCGAGCCAAACCGGTTTTGGCAAATTTTTCAATTATTGAATAAATTGTGTTTGAAAGAAAAGGTAGCTATATGTAAAGAAACTATAATAATGTTTGAGTGTTGAGAGCTTTTAGGTAAGATATAAATTTCAATAATCATAAAAAGATAAAAGTAGAAAGATTATTTTGCATAAAAAGTATGCTTAGAAAAAAAATCACCCTTAGCCAAATTAAAAGGTGAACCAGAAACTTGTAGATTAATTTTGATGTTTTTTTATGTCTATAATATATTCAGAAAATAAAAGATCAATAACCCAATAACAATGTTAGGCATATAAAAAAAGTGCAAGGAAAAGGAAATGTAAATGGCTCTTACATAGGTAGGTAGGTACGCATCTCACTCACAATAAGAGATATACAAATAAATATAACAATAAATACCATCTTTTACCTATCAGATTGGCAAAGAGCAAACATTTCATAATAGACAGTGGGTGTGGGAAAACTGGTATGTTACTGGTGGGAGTGTGAATTAGGACAGCTCTTACTGATCACAACCTGGCAATATTTATACAAATTACTAAAGCAAATGCCTTTTAGTTCAGCAATTACACCTTTAAGAATGTACCTAACAAATAAATGAACATGCACATATGTGAAATAACAAACCTACCAGTCATTCCGCACAGCATTGTTAAAAATAGAAGAATAAAAAACATTAATACCTCCCTATAGGAGCCCGATTAAATTATAAATAATAGAATGCTATCCAACCATAAAAGGAGAGGAATAACTAAAAGAGAAGAAAAAAAAAAGAAGCAAAAGGGTTAAAAAGGGAAAGATAAATAAAAGAAGCACTTTTCATTCATAAAGATCTCCAGTAAATATTTAAAATGCTAAAAACTCAAAGTACAGAATAATAGTGTGCATAGGTTGTGCCACCATATGTCTAAAAGGGAAAACAATAAATATTTTTATTGCTTGTACATCTAAGATTCAGAAGAGCATTCATTGTCTGTAGGGAGGGTAACTGGAACTGTGTTCTGAAGTACAGAGCATATGCAGCCTCAATTTTGAACATAAAAATGCATTACCTAATGAAAATATAAAAATAAAAATAAGAAACAAGTACATTCACCACCAAAACAAAAATTGGAGCAAAAATTAAAACTGCCGTTGAAATAAGAGTATGTTTTGGAAGCAGGTAAAAGTACAGGCATGGCTAAAAATAATCAGAGGTAGGCAACATTTGATTTAAAAATTAGCAAAAATAAATAGAAAAAGAAAGTTTCAAAGAATTAGCAGGAAAACATGAAAAAGTTTGAAGTACCAGCAGATATAAAACTATTATTTTGTAAAAGACAACATTTTCACCAATACATTCAGAGAAAAGATTTCTTGGAATAGCTGAAGACATTGTACCAGTTGAGAACAGAACATGTCATGGGAAAAATTGATGCTGACTGATCAGCTACAAGTCTTTCCTGAGAAAAGTTATTGAATGTAATCATATCAGAACTCTCCTGTGAGCCTCTGGCAAAGTGAAAAAGAAATATATAGTCATATTTAAGGAGGAAAAACAGTACTTCTGGATTCAAACTTCACCAGAATCACATCCAATGCTAGCAACTATGGAGCAATATCTACAAAGTTTTAATGGAAAGAAACACCATCATCATATTTTATATCCAGCTATACCACTGTGCTATAATAAAAACCAAGGAAAAATATTTTCAAACATTCGAGAAATCAAGAAATATTGTTTTCATAAACATTTTTATAAAAACTACCAGAGGAAAGACGTAAGCCAATCAAAATACGAATTTAGAAGTCTGGATAAATGGAGTCGTGGTGAGCAGTGAATCCATTTAAACATTTAACAAACGCTAACAACCTTGGAAATTATGCTTATGGAACTGAGTATGAAAATTTTACACCACAAAAATTGTAGAAATGTTGTAACTAATAAAAGCAGAAGAGTGAGGAAATGTAGGAAGCAGGATATGTAGTTAAAATGCCTTGAAGGAGGTCACATTTTATAGTGTTTTTAAAAGTGGACTGTGTAAATATGGTGAACTTGGTGCAGAAAAATAAGCCCGGGACAGGACTCGTTCTAATATTGGCTGCGTTCTAATGTTAGCATATTGGGAAGGCTTATTCTCCCTCACTTTGGTGCACAGTTTAAGATTTTTGCATGTGAATTCCTAACAGTTTCCACAGGGTCTGTTTATAATAGAAGCCAAACAACCAAGGCTTCTGACTTTATCAGAAGTCTACTCACCAGGCCTTAACTAAATAGAGATTTACCTCAGGCAAAAAAAAAAAAAAAAAAAAAAAAAAATCAGAGTTAGAATGATCCAGCAATTTCACTTCTGGGTATATACTCAAGAGAATTAAAATTAGGGTTCTGAAGACATTTTTACATCTGTGTTCACAGCAGCATTATTCACAATAGCTAAAATGTGGAAGCAACCCAATTGTTCATAGATGGATGACTGGATTTTAAAAATATGGTATATAGATATAGTAAAATATTATTCAGCTTTAGAAAGAAATTTCTCACTACAATATGTAGCATGATAAATCTTGAGTACATTGTGCTGAGTAAACTAAGCCAGTCACAAAAAGACAAATATTATATGATCCCCCTATATGAGTTACTTCGAGTAGTCAAAATTTTGGAGACAGAACATAAAATGTTGGTTGTCAGGGATCAGGGACAGGAAGGGACAATAGGGAGTTGTTTAATGTATACAGAGTTTGAGTTTTACAAAATGCAAGAGTTATGGAGACAGATGATGATGCTTATAGAGTAGTCTGAATATCACTATTTTTAATATCATTGAAATGTACATTTAAAACTGGTTGAGATATTATGTTATTTATATTATTTATATTTTATGTTATTTATATTTTATGTTATTTATATTTTATCATAATAAAAATATTGGAAAGAGAAAGTTCAGAGTTAGGCTATTTATACAGGTGGGGCAAAAATAAGTTTACAGTTGCTTGTATGGAAAATCATGCAATTAAATAATATAAGAATAAGCTCTTTTTTGCTTACTCCCAACTGTAAAGCTACTTTTGCCCCAACCTGTATTTGATAAGATTTCTAGATGGAAATAGCAAAATCCTCTTGATGTAGTTATACAAGGATTGCTGACAAAATCATTGGAAAGACTGAAGTTACAAAGGTAAGTCTTTAGTGGGGGAAAAATCTCAATACTGGCTTGTAAGGGAGCTGCTGCCACCACCCCCTGATTGCTGTGTGACAGCACTTGATAGCCTGTTCAGAAGCTGTTTTATAACTGACGTAAGGATGCACTTCCGGTTCAGATCTTGGGTATTTCCTTGGTCATGATATTGGCTAACCAGTTATATACTTGGATATAACTCAGAAAACCTGTATGTCCTCTAAGTCTAACATATCCAACAAGATGATCAGATCTCTGTGGGAAATCGCACTTATTTTTTAAGTCTTTTTGGTCATACTATTCTGTAGTCTGCTTTCTACTTTGCCAATACCTCTCAGTATCTTCCTTCTTGACTTACTTTCCTATTCTTTACATTACTTTTATGTGACACTAACCTAACATGTTGGGTATAGAAGAACTTTTTTGAAGGTTGGAAGATAGTAGAGGTAATTTGGCACAGAGGAGAAAATAATTTTATGATTAATACAAGGCTGTTGGTGTAGAGAAAATTTTGTACTGAAAGTTTGTGATTAGTATTAGCATTAGTGTAGTAGACATGTAGAGAATCTTCCATCTTGGGGATTTTCTCTCTAGCAACATCTCTCACTCCACTACTAGCTCCATTATTTTGCTGGTACTCATCTTTTTCCACAGTTCCTGCTCATCTCTCTTGTTTACGTGGCCTTATTCTTTTGCCTATGCTGCCAATAGAAACTTTTTTTTTTACCTGATAATAGTTTTGTTTTGTAGTGTCTTCCAGATAATGGCTTGGGTAGAAGGTTTATTTTTTCACATCAAAATAGATTCGTTTAATTGTGATTTAAAAAATACACACATACCCTTCCTTCCTTAAACAAATTTCACCCTCCTGCCTTTGTAAGTTAAATTTCTAACTCCAGAATTTTTTAATAATATTGCCACTTTACCCTTCCCAATTATAGGAAAACTTAATGGTGGAGACTGAAATGGGAAACTCAAAAAAAGGGAGAAAAGATAAAATTAATATTTGCTTTTAATAAAAAGGAGGTAAAAAATCTTTGACCTGTTTACCTCATTCTTGTACTAAATTCACTGAAAAATCTTTGATGAACTTGAATCTCTTGAATTCTGAAAATCAAAACTAAATGTATTCCTTTTTATTTTATTGTGTCACCATTTTTCTTTGCTCTGAAATCATAACATTTTCAAATGAGGTCCTATCTACATTTCTTGTTATATTAACAGCTCACCAAAAGCTATAAAATAAGCCTTGGCTGGTGTGGCTCAGTTGGTTAAGTGTCATCCTGTGCACCAAGAGGTCCCTGATCTGATTCCAGTCAGTACACATAGCTGGGTTGCTGGCTTGGTCCCAATAAGGAGGTGGGGGGGTAGTGCAGGAGGCAGCTGATGAATATTTCTCTCTCATTGACGTTTCTCTCTCACTGTCTCTTTCCCTTTATCTGTCCCTAATCATTAAAAAAACAACAACAACAACCCATAGTGTAAAAATAAAATGAAAAGAAGCATCTGCATCCACATGCATTAGCTCTCTAAGGCAAGTCTTAAGTATGGAACACTCAAAATATTGGCAGTGAAATGGCACTTTTCTCCCCCCAAATCCATCACTAGTTCATATGATAGAAATGGAAGCTGATATTTATTTATTTTAGGGCCAAGAAACAGGATGTAATTAATATTTATTGACTATTTCCCTATTTCACTCAAACAAACCCGATAGTAGCCTTAAAAAATTATCCAAGTATCATATTATAAAGACCAAATTCATTTATTTATTTACTAGTAGCCCTGTGCACGAATCCGTGCACCAGTAGCTTGCCAGTAGCTCTCTGCTGCCCTCCAGTAGCTCTGGGCCTGCTGCTGCCCCACCTTCCTGTAGCTCTCCCCACCCCCCTCATAGCTTGCTGCCCTGCTCCCTCCTGTAGCTCTCCATTGCTTGCTTATAGCTCACTGCTCCACCCTCCTGATGATCTGTGATCCCGTCCTTATGCTGCAGGTCGTTATGCTTCATGGTCTAACGACCATTGAATATTACATTGTTATTATATAGGATTACTCATTTGTATAATCTTTAGTGAGAGGAACCTGGGATGCTCTGAAGGTCCCTTTTCCCCATTTTTGGTTGTTTGGCTGAGGATTGGTTCAACAGGTTGGAATTAAATTTACCAAAAAATAGGGCACCAATCACAGTCTCAAAAGGCACCACTTTCAAATACGAATTCTCTAATCATTGCTACCTAAATGCATCATGGGTTGGGGGTCACTCTCTACTAGAACCCTAGCCATGGGGAATAAATAAAGGTCACTTATGCCTGTTCTTTTTTTTGATATTTTAAAAAATATATATTTTATTGATTTTTTACAGGGAGGAAGAGAGAGGGACAGAGAGTCAGAAACATCCACGAGAGAGAATCATCGATCAGCTGCCTCTTACACACCCCCTACTGGGGATGTGCCCACAACCAAGGCACATGCCCTTGACCAGAATCGAACCCGGGACCCCCTCAGTCTGCAGGCCGACGCTCTATACACTGAGCCAAACCGGTTTTGTTTATTATTATTATTTTTAAATTGATTTTAGAGAGGAAGAGATAGGGAGAGATAGAAAAATCAATGATGAGAGAGTATCATTGACCAGCTGCCACTTGTGTGGGGACCCTGCCCATGCTCAAATTGGAGCACTGGGCCTCTAGTTTAGACTATAAAAAGTGATTTGTCAGGTCTTATATGTAAGTCACATTACCTCAGCACTTTTCTAACTCAAGGACATTCCTCTGCTTCTATAAAAAAATACAAATAAAAAATACATGGCATATCCTCATTTTAAGGAAACCCCATTAAGAATGTTCTATGCCATCACCTTCAATTTAGTTAATGTCTCCATTGAAGAATGAGTCACTGGGATGTTCCTAATGTCTGGCAAAATACAGCATGTGCTATACGGACGGTTGGACACTAGACAGAAATGGAGAATACTGCAAACCATCAGCTCCGTGTTTCAATGGACATAGTTCTTGTGGATAGCAAACAAACATTCTGCAATGAATCAGGATGATTCTTCATATACTAGCATTGAGAATGAACTCTGAATTCTGACAGTAAAGAGGTATTACTGCTGTGCCTATGTAACCTGGGACATTTATGTAACCAGGTATATTTTTCTTTCTGAAGATGTTAACAGACAGCTGACATACTCTTTCAATTAGGGTAGAGAAAAACTACCATGCCAGAATGGCCCGAAATTCAGTGGTTTAAAAATGATAAAAGTCTATTTTGCTTTTAGGTGAGATGTGACCAGTCTGGGCATTTTCCATAGCTGCATGACCAAATCCAAGAGTTAGCCATGTCTGAGTTCCAGCCAGCAGGTACAAGGAAGAATCATACCCTGTGTTTTTTAAAATTCAGAACTAGAAATTGTAGACATCTTTCCCCCTAAGAATCTATTTGTGAGAAATAGATCTTAGGCTCATTTCTAACTGCAAGGGAACCTGGGAAATAGAGTGTAGAAGTACAGCATATTTTGGCAAGCAATTTGCAGTTTCCTTCATAATCTCGGAATCAGTACAATGTAAGAATGAATGGTTTGCTTGTCATACTTTCATGCATGTGGAAAGGCCATTACAGAATTGCAACAAGATAAAGCTGCATCTTTCATCTTATCCCCAATGTCCCCTAAAAGCGCTTGTAAAGTAAATGAACACCATTAATGCGCTGGTACTAACAATATAAGTGGACTTGTGAAGCCATGGTGATTCTCAGGTGATGCCACATGAAGCTCATGAGGAGGTTCTGCCTGTGGCAGAATAAAATTAGAAAAATCACAATATAAAAAAATAAAAACTCTTCTAATGGGACTTCATTGATGTCATTTTAAATGGACACTGAACTCTCTCAAAGTCCTTGATGCCATGCCTATCAATGTACAGGCCAATGAATATTGTCTTTTCCTTTGCAAAGGAACAGGTAGAAATTACTGTCAACTTGATCTTGTTTATATTGTTGTTTCTGTTGGTATTTATAAGATATTTTAGGGACTTCAAAGAAATGTTTGGAAAATAATTTTGCTGGAAATCCTATGGCTCAACTCTGAATTGCATTTCTGACAGACAAATTATCTGTTGGCTATGAAAATAGCCCAACTACCTTTTTGCTCCCTAAATCTGATCTTGAGAAGGAAACCGTGACTTTCAGTGATCTCTGGCATGGAATACTACAGATGCCCTGGTTCTACAGCAAACATCAAAACCAGTAAATATTGGTTTGGTAGCCTAGGAATGGATCACCTTGGAGTGGGTGGGTCAAGAATCTGACCAGAAGATAATCCTTCAGCTCCTTTCAATTTTTTTCCCATCTGGAACCAAAAAATGGAAGTATTCATTCAGAATATTCATACACAGATAAAATCAATGTCAACTGTAAAGCTAATACATATGGTATTAAACATAGAAGTGGAATCTTTTTTATTAATAAGTTTTGACTCAGAATTTCTATAAAGAATCAAAAATCTATTTTTACATGGAATTTTTATACCAAGCAGACAAAATGGTCTTCAAAGGAGCAAATACTGTATTTGTAGAATAAAATAAATGTAGTGGAAAAGCAATATCACTAGAGAGTCTCAATTTATGGACATCAGTGAGTCATTCATGCCTCTGGAGCCCAGTTCCCTTTTTGGTAAAATGGGAGACAGCTATGCTTAGTTTCCACAGATATCATGACAATCCAGTGAGGTAATGCAAGTGAATATGTTTCTGTAAAGCATAAAATGCTGCACACATATGAAGCTTGGTATTTGTTATTTTACAGTGATTCTAGGGCCAATGATTTCTTAATATATCATTGCTGGTCCGTGAGTCGCTATTACTCTGAAAGTGACTTTCAGACACATCTCTCGCTTCAACCAGCTCCTTACTTTTCTCTCGTCTCACCTGCTATTCCTGTTTTGTCCATATTACCCCCCCAAAAAATTCCCATTTCCCTTATTCCCCAAATGAAAATGCTGTCACCATCTCTGTGCCCACCAGATAAGGAACACTATCTATGTGTGTTCCCTTGTTAATCTATTGACCTTTAAGCGCAGTTGTGTTTCATTAAGAGGGCATGTACTTTGAGGCAAAAATTTCCACTGGTTTAATTTTAGCTGTAAGAGAGAGAGAGGGGAGGTGGATCACCAAAACAGGACACATACACAGAGGGAGGGAGCAAGACACTCCACAGCACATTCCTCTGGTATCATCTGGTATTTAATTTTCGCAGGAAAGAGCATGTTGTGCTGATTTTATGGAAAGTACAGAAAGAGGTAAAACAATAGAGCATTTCAGCACTCCTCCCAGGAGGGCACATGGCTGGGGGCAGTAGGAATCAGCTTGAATAGATTAGTTTCATGGGGTATTTATTAGGATCCCAGTTCCACCAGTTTTTAAGTAAGTAACTTTGGGCACATCAAAAGCTTTCAAAGCCTCATATTCTTCCATTTGAAAGGGATAATAGTGACTTTCTCAAGGGATTATTATGAGGATTAAATATAGTGCTATTTGTGAAGATCTCTGGTATAAAGATGGTGCTTAATGTTATTTACTCATGTTTATAAACAATAAATGTTATTTATGAATCTATACCTAGTTCTAAATGGAATTTGGCCATGTGCCTTTATTGAGATACAGAAATCTTAAAGAAAAGGTGCACTATTCATTTGCTGAAGACTTAAGCTATGGATACATAGAGTCTTAAGAGTACTGGAGTTCAGACTCCCAGGAAAGCAAGATTTCCTTCTATATCATCCCTGACTGGCAGATATCCAGCCTCTGAACTAAAAAAGGGACAGGATATTCATTAGCTATCAAAGCAGTTCATTCCTTTTAACAATAGAGCTTGCTTACAATCCATTGAAATCTACCTTTCCACAAATTCTACCCATAAGATCCTGTGTCTTCTTATGACATTCCTAAAAATAAAGCCGAATCACCATAATTTCATAAAATGCCTATTAAAAAATGAAGACAATATTGTGTTAGACTTAAGGATTCTCTTGTTCCAGTGCTTAAATTGATTCTCTGATGATGTAATTTGCAGCCCTTTCCTAGCCTAGGTTACTCTTATTTGTTGGTCTTTAAAATATGTAGGAACTAGGTTTGAACATATATGTGACTCAAATACAATGAGCCTCTTTTTTTCTTAATTGGTGTTCTGTGCATTTATAAATGTGATCTGAGTTTGCAGCCTATATTTACCTTCCACTTAGGTGCACTGCATGCTTTTTATTCGAACCAGGACACTTTAGAGAGTGGAAGATGTGCTATTAGCAATTATACTTGGAAAGCAAACATAAAGTGGGATTGTTAAGGCTAACAGGGACAAACTTGTTCTATATCAATAGGGTCCTCCTATTCCATTATATCCTTCCTCTCTTTCTTTGTTTTAATTCTCATCTAAATAGCCTCTTCTCTAGTTTAGTCTGCTATTTCATGGAATTTCTTTTTTTCTAGTACAGGGGTAAAGGTGTATCTGTGGTTAGGGAAGGGGTCCTCTATGATAGGGTGACACCATTGATAATACATGGGGAGTCAGTTTGAGGGTTTCTCTTGAATCTGGCACTCAGGCCCTACATATTCCAGGGGTCCTAAATGTCCTAATGCCATCCACCACTTAACACTAGTATCATGTCCCATGGAATTTTATGTAACGAGATGAGTCTTATTCTATTGCACTATATACTAACCGAGTAGTTCCCAACCTTCTTTTTGGCCATGCCCCACCTAAGCATCTCTAAAATCCTGATGCCCTTGCCCCCCATGACATATAATTCTTATTATTCAAAAAGTGAACTCCTCCTGCCAAAACCGGTTTGGCTCAGTGGATAGAGCATAAGCCTGCGGAATGAAAGGTCCCAGGTTCAATTCTGGTCAGGGGCATGTACCTTGGTTGTGGGCACATCCCCAGTCAGGAGTGTGCAGGAGGCAGCTCACTGATGATTCTCTCTCATCCATGTTTCTAACTCTATCTCTCTTCCTCTCTGTAAAAAAATCAATTTTATACACACACACACACACACACACACACACACACATAGTGAACATAGAGGAAGCCAAAAAGGCCATTAACTTGGTCTAAACAAGCTTCCAAAGAACATGGCACCCATGAAAGAGAAAAATAAAATAATGAAAGGACAGTTGAAATACTGAGGAAGAAATTGTTTAAAAAACAACAACAAAACAATAATATGAAGTGATAAGAAAAAAATAGCAAGTAGAGTTTCAAAACATATAATAGAAATCTGAAATATATATATATATATATATATATATATATATATATATATATATATATATATATATATATATGAGGCCCCTAAAACCATAAGAAATGCAAAAAATTAACTGTTAACTCACTCTCAAATTGCCCCCCTTAAAAATCTAATTGCCCCTCTGAGGGTCATGTGCCCCATGTTGAGAACCACTACTGTAACCACTTCTAATAGATACCTTTTTGGTAAACACAATGTTCATTGCTCTATTTCAAATCTTATTAACACACTAGGTTTGTGTACTCTCTTGTAAAAATTTCAATCCTTCTTTACTATAGCATTCTTTACACATTAGAATATAATAATCTGAGACTGTTGCTATTATCCTGGTGTTATTCCTTGCTACTTTTCCTTCGAATTCATACTTCCCATATACTAGTATATGTACTGCTTTTGGTTATTCCCTGCTGTATTAATTTATTTGAGTAACTCTATTTTTCAAATTTCAAGTTAATCCTTTCATATTAAGTCACCATGTTTGCAAATTATTATACCAAATTGGCTTTGTTTAATAGTTTACATATTGCTGCCGAAGCCGGTTTGGCTCAGTGGTAGAGCGTCGGTCTGTGGACTGAAAGGTCCCGGGTTCGATTCCGGTCAAGGGCATGTACATTGGTTGCGGGCACATCCCCGGTGAGGGGTGTGCAAGAGGCAGCTGGTCGATGTTTCTCTCTCATCGATGTTTCTAGCTCTCTATCTCTCTCCCTTTCTCTCTGTAAAATATCAATAAAATATATTTTAAAAAAATAGTTTACATATTGCAAAATTGTTGACAAATTAGGATTTGAGTGTTCCAACAACTCTTCAGAAAGGCTGAAGAAGTGAAATTACCAATTCTTTACAGAGGAAGAAATGGATGACTTGAAAGCAAAATTTTTATTCCTATTTTTGTGTTCCTTCAACTATCACACAATGACTTTTTTCTTTATCGCCATTAGGTACACCCTATCTCTGACATACTGAGTGACATGTCTCTGAAAAATCAAGTGGTTATTCAACATCATCTAAATATTTAATTACTTTATTTAAATCTTATTGAAAGTATTGCGAATCCTTCCCCTCCCACCCCCCACTTCCCTCATTGACCTCTTCTATCCTGCCTCCATCCCCCACCCTAAACCACAAGATTCAATTCAGTTGCAAATGGTATCTGTCTTTGTGCTTTTGTCCTCTGTCCTCTGTCTCTGGAATTATAATCACCAGATATTCACTTTCCCTGTGGGTTTTTTTTCCCCTCCTTTATTATCTGTACCCCTTATGATTTGGTTCAGGTGCATAAGTAAAATGGATAGAGGTTGATGGGTTCAGGAAGTATAAGTGAGTTCTCCATCAGAGGTTGTACTTCCTATTGTACTTCCATATTGTTGTTATATCAGATCAGAACATGAACAACTCTAAACTCCTTTTCTGAGGGTTACCAGTCACTACTAGACAATGAACAAACCTCATCTCATTTCAAGGGAAGCCTGGGCCTGTTAAATATTCTTAATGTTCTGCAAAGCAACGTGTTTCTTTAGAAGGTCCTGATTCACCTTATTTGGAAGGTTCGTCCTGCTTGTAATATGGATTGAATGATTTTCCCCCCCTTCTCTTTGTTACATTACACTGTTATGAAAAGTCTTGAGGTTAGGTTCACTCCCTTGAGCTCACGTTTTTTGTTCCTGCTTTCTCAGTAACAGCCCTTCATATTTTCTAATACATCAAAAAAATGGAAACTTTCCCCTTAAATTTCTTTATCTTTGCACCAGCAGATATTTTATCTATAATGCAAGTTATAATGTAACTCCTCCCTTTCCTTCCTGCTGGCCAACACTACATGTTCGTAATGAGGACAAGTACTAGAGATAACCTGGCCTTCCTCAAAGAAGACATGCAATCTGAATGTTCCAAATCCTCTTCTTACTTATACTTTTCCATTACTTTGCTGTCACTATTTGGTTTCAGTCTCTTGAAAGATTGGAGCTCCATGGGGAGAAATAATATCACTTTATCTCAGGTATAGTACATTAATAATTACTCTGCATATGACACCAGGGCTAATTCTGATCCAGAAAAGTGAATGGTGCCCTTGGATCAAGAGTTTAAATCCCAGGTCTCACAAATTAGCCATGTGGCCTTGGGCTTGTCACTTAATCCTCCAGATCATCAGATTCTTCACCCATTAAAAGTGAAGTGATAGATTTAGCAGTTCCCCAATATTTTATTGTCCTATTTTGACATTAGCTTTTTCCACCCGTGAATAAGGTATTTTCTGTGTGGCTTTTAGTATCATGCAGTAGTCCTCTCTTTGGTCAGGAATGCTGGGATTGAGGACTAGGAGTTGGTAACTGATTTTCAGTGGTGTTGCTTATAAGAGAATGATTTACATGTTTTCACCTCTTAACACCTGCTCATGAATATCCTTAATTTTATCTTAACATTCATTTTGCACATTCCTTTCTAGAGTATTAAATGCATAGAAAAATCACTTAGCTTGAAGAGATTTTTAAAAATGGTTTACATTCATAACTTATTGTCAAGATTCTAGAACTTCAGAAGATTTGTGGATTTTACTGTTCATACTGTTCACAGTCTATGTGTGTGAATATCTTTGTTTGCGATGGACTCTGGGTACCTGCAGGGTAAGGAATATACCACTCTCAAAGGTAAAAGTCTGCATCTAATTTTAGGTGGTTCTATCTCCTATTTATCACAAGTTTATCCTCCCCCCCTCCCCAAATGCCCAATATTTACTAGGGTCCACTATTTCTCAAATCCTACAGCATTGCTGTGAGATGGGTAACAAACCAATTTATATTTTATAGATACTAAAACTGAGGCTCAGAGAAATATGTGATTCACTCCAACACTCCAACAGCTCAGTAAGGAATAGCACCATAAAAAGGAAGACAAGAAAGAAAATAATTCCTCTGTGATTCTCTTTCGCTGAAGATCAGAGCACCATAGGGTTGAAAGATTCTCTGAGAAACTAGCAGCCTCTTTGTAGGGAAGCCTACATGTGAGTTTATTTTGACTATAATCCATACCAATGTTTAATATTCTTCATTAATACAATGTTTTTCTTCAAACTTTGCCATCATCCACATTATAACTAGCATTCATCATATCATGCCTGGATCCCTGTAACAGCCTTCTGACTAGGCTGTTAACAATAATTCATCTCCCACAATTCCTCCTTTCAACTACCCCATCTCCCCCAATTCATTCTATAGTCTGTGTTCAGTGATCTTCATGTTGGCACTTGATTACATGAAATGTGTAAAGACTTCCTGTTTCCTAGTTTCTCAACACATCAGATCTCTGATATTCAGCCTGGCTTTTAAGGCCACCCACAATTGGACCCTATTCCATTATTTAGCCGTCATTGCTCTATCTGATCCCCAGTCCATATATACAGATCTCTTTGTGCTTTCATCTAGGATGTGGCTTTGCCTTTGCGCTTTCTGATTCCCATCCGGAGTTTGATTTCTGCTTCTTCATCCATTTATCTCAATCCTGCTCCTCTCATGCCTTCCTCAAAACCTTTCTTGACTGCTGTAGCTATGGCAATCTATTTATTGTGTTAACACTAATTGTCCTTGTGGTTACTATTACCTACAATCATTCTTTCATTGTATTGTGTGTCACTTTACTCCATCTAGACCACTGTTTCCCAAACTTCTCTCATGATGAGAATCACCTGGTGGAGTTGTTAAAAATACAGATTCCTGAATCCCAACTAAGAAGTGCTAAACTGGAATTTTGGGGAACATATAGGCAAAAGAAGTTTAGGAAACACTGATCTAGACCATTAAGCTTCCTACAGTGCTGTGATTGTGTTTCATTTTTGTCCTTACCTGTAGAATAAAGCACACTAAATAAAGATTATAAACAAAATAACAAAATCAACTTCTCAATATGTACTCATTTATTCTTTAAAATTTATAGTTAATTGGATTTGTTAATTGTGTGTGTGTGTGTGTGTGTGTGTGTGTGTGTGTGTGTGTGTTTATGAGTGGACTTTTTACTTTGGGGAAAAATAGTTAATAGGTAAGGAGAGAAGTGTATTTGGGTTAAGGATTTTTTAAGGATAATGTATCTTCAATTATCACCTAAATTTGAAATGCCTCCCAAAGTATTCATTGTTTTAACTGGAAGTTGTTTTGCTACCTAAGAACAGTATCTTCCTTGTTACAGTGATGAAACATTTGATTTTTACTTTGATTACCCTCTCACACTCTGAATACCCTAAGCCTGAATTTTTCATTCTCTACAATACATGACTACTAGTAAATCTTAAATTTGGATAGTGTACGAACTGAAATGGCACATGACCCATGTTCATATTTTATAAATGACTGAAATTAATTTGAAAACATTATGTAATAATACAAACTTTAAAAAACAATTTTGAAGGTGAATAAGATATGAATAGACCTTACAATAGAGGAAAATTAATGTCTTCATTTTACAAAAATTATTTTGATTAAGAAGTATGTAATATTTAAAATGTCTCACTTTTAAAATATGAATGTTTCTTGTGATTCCTTGGAGTTGTGTTTAAAAATCATAAAAATTATATTACATAAAAATTATAAAACTATAAAATCTCATACATAGGCACTTTTGAGTCTGAATTAGAGGATTCTGTTCATCCAGTGTAGCAATCTACTCAGCAAAAAAAAAATGCTTTCTTGGCATCTGCTCAAAATTGTTTATGCTCTTTGAGAGGATAACTGTTATACTCTAATTCTGTAAGGTTCTTTATTGCATTAAATTGAAACTTATCCACAGTACCTACCACCCATTGCCTCTGCACTCTAAGCAGCATTGTCTAGGAGAACATTTTTTCCATAATGGAAATGTTTCTATCTGTACTGTCCAATATGGTAGCCATAGCCACAAATGGCTTTGCACACTAGCAACTTGAGGATCTGAACTTTAATTTAATTTAAGCTTAAAGAATCACATGTGACTAATGGCTGCTGTATCACACAATGCAACTCTAGTATTATGCAGATAAGCCAGCAACCATGTTCAAAAGCTCACTATTCAAAAAATTTAAAAGGAGTTGGTGTTTGTATATTCTTTTTAGGGACACTGTTTTGTTATTAGTAGATTTGCATATTATAATTAATTTTGTTTTTGTGACTTCTGTTCTTGTTATAATTCTTTTTTTCCCCCAAAGGTCCCTTCTCACTCATAAATTCTATGATTGTTTCTAGATGGTCCCTGGAGTTGTTTAACAGTTGCAGTCTTGATATGCATAAGTACTCTGAACTTGGAAAGAAATTGCAGAATTTGGAGGCATTTGAAGACAGGAGAGACAAGATTAAACAAGTAGTTCTCAACCAGGGGCAATTGTCCCACCTCAGGGAACATTTGGCCATGTTTGAAGACATGTTTTCATCGTCATGTCTAGGGGAGAGATGCTTCTGGTATCCAGTGGATAGCGGTCAGGGGTGCTGCCACACATGCATAGAACAGAGCCCCCACAACACAGAGTTATCCAGCCCAAAATATCATGGTGCTGAGGTTGAGAAAGTCTGATTTCCACAGTCAACAAAGGAAGTAGTAGCTTTTACTTGGGCACATAAATACTTGATGCATTTGAAAAGAAGTACAGAGAATTGCACACAATTGCTTGCCTAGGTGCACTAAGTTTGTACAGGCATGTCTGCCTTTGAATTCTCTTTATCACATCAAGGCCTCCAAACAGTCAGTGAAAACACTGATACATTTATTAATCTGCAAACATCTTATGAGGTTCTTACTCCTTTCTTCTTTTCTCTTTGAAACTACCATTGTCATTATTAGATGGTCATGATTTTAATCCCAACATGTGCTCTCATATCCCATCTCCACAGAGAACTATCTGTATTGTAACAAAGCCACTGGTCAAATAATGAGTCCAGAGGAAACTTACAAGATATTGTGAAGTCAGCTTCTTCAGATAATACTCGACCAGACTCCTTTTTTTCCTTGGAAATATTTTATTTGGTAGTGTGAGGTCAGTTAATCCTTCTCCCTCATCTGGAGGCAGGAAATAATTAATACAACCTGGAGGGAGAGCCTGGTGAGCTGGTCAGAATGAAATCTGACACCTAGTAAAATGTGCTTCGTTTCCGGTTTCAGCCTTAGCGTGAAATTTTCCGAGGTTCATAGAAAGGTTCATCAAATCTTGGCAAAGCTCTTAGTACACTGACCAGTGTCAGATTCCAATTGGAAATGTGAAAGTTTTACCTGGCTTCAAATTTCAAATGCTAACAGCAATCCAGGCAAGAAGGCTCCTTGCAATATTGAGAAAAATTATACTTTATTTTATTTTATTTTATTTTATTTTGGATAATGTCTTAGAGGAGAAAATAGACCGAGAATAAAACCTCTAGGGAGACACATTTCATAGTAACCCATCCAGCCTCATTCAGAACATGCAGGAGTTTTCAATGGCCCTGGATGCTATCACTGCACCAACAATTTCACATTGTTCACTATCACATTGTATCATGAAGTTCCCACATTCAAAGCCAAGCTGGGGTAAAATACTCTCCTAGGGGATTTTACAAAGTTCACACGAGAGAGAAGAATGCATGGGACATTTTCTATCAAGTTCCAAAGAGTGGAAAAGAAAGTACAATGATAAGAATCAAGAGAAAAATCCCTCAAATATTGTTCATGAAATGAGTTCTAACAGGCTGTGAAGGTGAAGGGAGAAGTCACATTTTCAAGTTCCAATAGTAGCTGTAGACTTTGAAATAAGAAAGGTAGAAAACTTTGTCCTAGTTTGAGCAGATTCAAGGTCTGATCCACTTCATGTATTTTTAAAATATCCTTGCAGCCCTGGCTGGTTTTGCTCAGTGGATAGAACATTGGCCTGCATACCGAAGAATCCCAGGTTCGATTCTGGTCAAGGGCACATGCCTGGTTACAGGCTGGATCCCCAGTGGTGGGCATGCAGGAGGCAGCCAATCGATGATTTTCTCTCATCATGGATTTTTCTATCTTTCTCACCTTCTCCTTTCCTCTCTGAAATCAATAAAAATATAATTATAAAAATTAAATAAATACATATTCTTACAAAACCTTTGTACATTAACTAAGTCTCAAAGGGGCTGCTTTGTCCAATTCCCAGGGGCTCTAGCAGGCACTAGCCCTGCTAGGTCAGTGATGGGGAGCTACATCATTTCCAGCATTGCTGCTCCTTTTAAAGGAGTTCTATTCTGCCAGGGCACTGAAATCATTACAGCCCTCATGATAAAATTTCCAATTTAATTAACACAAAGGCATTTGAATAGTTTCTAGTGTTTTGTGATCTCCTTCTGTCTGAGTACCATATAATCAAGGACATTCAACTGAAACGGAATTAGTCCACTTTAAAGAAACCCCAAACAAATTCAAACATGCCAAAGTTATTTAATCATTGGTGCTGAGCAATGGATGTGGTTAAGATGATGAACAGAGTTTCTCCATAGTGTTTTTGATTGAAAGGAGTGCTCCTATGGAGATATTGATCTCTTGAGATAAATAAATACACTGGGGATTAAAATCACATTGATTATTACTAACTACTCCTCCTTTTCCATTGAAAGCAATGCAGGGCCCATCAAATGAGGCCTATAGTCACAAATCAAAGGCCATTTTTCTACATCCAGGGAGAAAAAAAAAACACATTGATACCAAATCTATCTTTTCAATAACCCCGTATCATAGGGAGCAACCTCTGTCAGCAATGACACATGCTAACATGAAGAGTGATGATAGCTTATTCTTTCTAGGCCTTTTTGGTAATCACGCACTCTGAAATTGTAATTGATTGTTGGCTCCAAGAGATTTTTTTTATTGAGAGTGATGTTCTGAAAGATTTCCTAAGGCCAAAATCTAAAATAGCACAATAAAAAAATTATAAATTCACCCCAATCATTGATGCTAACCATGAACATTCAACATATTCCTGAGAAAACATATATTTTGACACAAATGACTAGGAAATAATTCCAATTATTTCATTAAGAGAACTGATTTAAGAAAAATAGCATGCAGTGTTCTGTTTTGGTGAGTGGTGAATGGAGTTTAATACCTGTGAGAATTCAAAATCCATCCTACAGTGCACTAGCTTTAGTATCTTCCTTTGGAATGAAAGAAAGCTGTGATTCAGAGCTTGAATTGATTTATAACACAAATACTAGGATCAGTTCCCATCAAACAATGATGCTTTCCTTTGGCCACATGCAGACAATTGGTGGCCCAGTTGGATGAAATGATTCTTGAACTTGGGAGAAGAAAGTACAGTTATATGGGCCTACAAAGTGCTGAGTTATGTGAGCACAGGAACCAGTGATGTAACCAAGTCTGAATCACAGTGGGATTTGCTTTAACTGTAGGTCCCTGGTCCAGCAGAGAGAAAGATGCTTTTTTTTTTTCTTGAGGATGACAGAGAGCAAAAAACTCAGTATTTTCCTAGAGGGGCTAGTTCAGTATCCTGCTAAGCTGAGACTGAAATGAACATGCCAACTCTTCCTGCTTAAACCATTCATGACATGGGACTAAAGAATTGCTCAAGGAAATTAATGGCAGGCACATTAACAAACGCAAAGTGAAAAGAAAATTCTGCACTGAGAAGCAGTCCATCTGAAATTTGTGTCAGTAGAAAGTACTTTAAATAAAATTGTGTAGCTGTGTTTTTAAAAGATTGGCTAGCTTTATGATCAATAACAGTATTTGTAAGCCTCTGTGTTAAGATGAGGAAAGCCAATCTCATGTCTCCAAGCTCAAGCTAGTTGCTGCAGGTGTCTGGGAGGAATGTTTCCATTACACACATCATTATAAACCAGCCCAGGCAAATTACCATCTATTTCTGCTTTTATGTGAAGCATGAGGAATCGGTCACTGCAAGTGGCCTAACACTAAGTTGAATGTCTGACAGGGGGATTGGGCTCTTTTCCCATTATTTATTCAAGAAGGGCTCTGCTTGTGTAGGACTGGGTGGGGCTCGAATGGAGAAGGCAGAATTAGTTTTTGAGGAGTAGGTTTCCTCACATTTGAATAATTTGAAGTTGACAACTGTATTTCCATTACCCATTGGTAAAAGGGTGAGAGAAGAAAGGCAAATGCCAAAGAGTGATGTCAGCTGAATGCCTGAGGTTTAACAAGTAACGGAGAGCCCCGGGGCTCATTCTATTTTCAATATGTATTGGTGTGAGCACACAACTCACTAAAATCCCCAGCATTTCAGTATATAATGCCAGTTTTCTGCAGTAGAATTCTGGAGTTTATTTTTAAAACCTCTTATTAAAATTTTGAAGGAAATTTAATGTAAAAAGAATATACAAATAGCAAGAGGAATGTTGTTAACCCTTGAATACTTCAGCCTAACCACATCCATTTGGAGTCCAATTCCAAGAGACTTTATTATGAAGAGCCCACAGAGCTCAACTCTTTAGGTCATATTATCATTTCCGATATCAAGGACAGCACAAAACTGAGGCTGAATATGATGTAACTGTTGCTTCCCTATTTGCAGAAAAGGGATGTCTAGTTTATAGAATAGTTTTACAACCTATAGTTGAGTTGCTTTTAAGCAGGCTGATACAATAATCACAAAACCAAAGGATTTAGCCTTCTTTTTTTTTTAAATTTCCCAATTTTTATTTTTATTTTTTTTAAATGACATGAAATATTTATTTATTTTTTTTAAAATTAATTTTTTAAAATTAAATTATTATCTGTGTACATATATTACCATTGCCCCCCCCCAAAAAAAAAAAAAACATTCCCTCCCTCCCCAGAGTTTTGTGTCCATTGGTGGATTTAGCCTTCTAATCAGGATGTTCTAGGCAAAAACATTCTGACTCTTAGCCGGGGATTTCTTATCTTTTTGTCTCTTATAATTTGGAATATTTTGACTACTGAATGGTGTCCAATAAGCACCAATGTGTCATGCATTTTGAAATTAATCAATAGAACCATATATATGAGAGAAAGGAGAGAGAGAGAGAGAGAGAGAGAGAGAGAGAGAGAGAGAGAGAGAGAGACTTCATGTTCATTCTGTTTAGATTACTGAAGGGGTAAAGGAAGGAGTGGATGCTTCCTTTAGTTGAGCTCTGCAGCCAAAGCATGGGCTAATTAAAAAAATAGGATCACCATTAGGCTTCTTAATATATTACTGTGGCTTCATTCTCTTGTCACTACAGTGAGACACTTAAGGAAAACCATACTGGAACCCACTCTTCCCAGCAGCATTCCCCATGCCTTGGTGGAGAACAGCGAAGCAGGCTTAGAATCTTGCAAAAAGAATGTTGGTAAGTGCTCACATTACAGGTTGTGTGGGAGTGCAGAAGTGTTGCCTTAATGTCTCCCATCTGGAAACAGGGAACACTCGGCAGTCTCTCTCGTCCATCTTGCACTGAGTTTTACACTAATAAGGTAATGCCTTAAATTTCTCTGAGGTTTCAGGGAGAAACGCACAGAGACCTCCTGTCTCCAGCCAGCTCCAAGGCTGAGGGTCCCGAGGTGCTGCTGTAACAGCAGCACTAATAACGTGCAGTTACAGCACATCTCACGCGAGGCGCTCCGAAGGCATTATACACATTTGTTCATTACACTTGAACACACCCCGGAGATAGGTTAACTGCAATGATACCCCTTCATGTCAAAGGAAATGAAAACAAAGTAGGGGGAGGCAAGTTGATTCAGACCATCTGACGAATCTATGGAACACTGGAGTGAAAATGGTGTCCCATCAAGTGATTCCGTGAAAAGCTTGGCCTCCATTTGGCATAAGCATATGCATGTGAGTATATGTTATTTATTTTTATACCATCTTGTTCTAGAAATAACTGGAGAACACTTATAATCGTATTGAGTGCAGTCAGATAACATAAATTGAACATAAGTGGTTGGAGGAAAATACCCAGGATATATAAGGATGTAAAAATAAGACAAAGCTGCAATGAGGTAGTTTATGTTTTATGTGCACAATGTTTTGGCAAGTGGTCTCGTGACAAAGAGACTTTCCCCTATGCATGTACCTTAAGAAAGAAATATTTTGTGCCCTAGGAAAGGAGGGACTACAGAAAACATTGAAAATTTATAAAAACTAGACTTTTATCAAGATTGTGAGCAGTAAATCAGAAGCGTCTTTAGGGCCTGATAGACTCAAATCTAGTGGCACTTCTTTTAAAAGGGAAATTATAAGAAGAACATGACATTTTCCTCCAACTGGAGAAGTGGACAGAAAAAGCAATGTGATAAACTAAGAAAGACACCAGGAAGTGGCAGCAGTGACTTAATGCTTTATCCCCACAGGTTGGAGGTCATTGGTGAATTTGTGACACTTAAAGGGCAGTGCCTCCTGGTCTGGGCAAAGTTTATTGAGGAACTCTGCAACAGTGTGGATCACAGCTGATGAACAAGCATAGTGCCTGCAGCACAGTGCTGCCTGCATGTGTGGGCAGCATTAACACAGGTGAGCAAAGCAACAACCTCAGTGAGGGCTACAAACTTGCAACCGTAGGTGAGATGACTCTTCCCTACCCTGTCCATCATTCAGACCTTAGGTTTCACCTCTGGGGATCCTAAAGGGACAGAAAAAAGCAAGGAATGAGGAGGGTCATAGTGTCTGGTAAGTGTGACTATTCTGGTGGAGACAAAAGAATTGACTTGAGGTATCTGAATACCATGGAACATTCAACTAGAAAACAAAATAAAGCTTTAGTTTTGTAAGGCTTTAAACAGCACAATATGGTCTCATTGGACTAGAAGGGCTTATATATAATGCTTTCTTGGGGTAAAGGAACTTAAATCTAATACTTTCTTGGGATAATAAACTTCCAAGCCTTTTTAAAAATTGCTACCATAACTTTACTATGGGGTGTGTGTGTGTGTGTGTGTGTGTGTGTGTGTGTGTGTGTGTGTGATTGTTCCTTGGATATCAGGTGGGAACTTCAGGCCCCTTAATATATAGAAAAGATCATCCTAAAACCTCATTCTTTACCCTAACAAACCTTCCTCACTCTTTTTGTACATGTATTACATTTTTACTTCTCACAGCTACCGTGGGCCCAGTGTTCTTGCCTTCACTAAATTAGTTTGGTTAAGGGATTATCCTCCTCTCTCATATATGCTATCTCACTAGATGTGAAATTCAGCCTCAGTCTCCTCAGAAAGCCCTCAGAAAGCCATGAAAAGCATTAGAATAGAGCAATTTTGATCGTATTTATTTATTTATTTTTGATTGAGGTATTTACATTCCAACAACAAAACTACTTTGAGTTGAACACTGAAAAGATCTACCCATTGTTCATTCATTCATTCCTACAGCAAACATTTACTAAGTGCCCACATTGTTCTAAGCACAGTTCAAGTTGCTTGGGGGTTTATCAATGAACAAAACTTACAAAAACCCATGCCTTCAAGGATATTAAATTCTAGGAGATATTAACATGCTACTGTATATCCCCAGAGGGTTTTTCCTGGCTGCACCCTCAGTGACAAACTCCAATCTCCTCATTTTTTTTTTCTGGCTCTCCTTTCCCACACTCCTCCAGAACAAAAATAGAAGAAATGTCTTCCTTACGGTGCCAATATGTAATTTTAAACATTGTTTAGAGAACAATTGCTCATCAGTAAAGTGCTCACTTTTTAGTCTCCCTGTTTCATGCACCACAACTAGGACAGCAGACATATTGCCTAAGGGCCACTTCAGGGGCTAAAATGTGGGAAAAATAAATGCTCTGGTTTTATTCCACGGGCTATTACTCAGCACCACTAGTTTTTTGTTCATAAATAATTTTAGGAATTTTAACAATGTTGCCATAATATATTGGTCTTTAAAAGGTTGTCCATGGAAAAACAATTCGTCCACTTTTCAATGGCCCTATAGGTTAACCATATAAACCAGCAGCAATCTTGGTGTTTATGTCCAAGAATTACTGACTGCTATAGATACATAGGATAAATGAAGGTTAAACAACAACCCTGTGTTCACATATAGTGAGCCTTGACTTGGGAATGTGTATATGAAAATAAACATAAATGGTAAGACAAATCTACCAGAAGAAATCAATGATCCAGAAATGGTAGATATGATTTATGGATGCTTTAAATTCAGTCCCCTTAAAAAGATATATTCTTACAGAATTCTGTAAGCTCCCAGGCACTGAGTCCCAAGAGAGAAAAAACAGAACAAAACAAACAAAACCAAAACAAATACCACTTTACTTTTGAGATAAAAATTCAACAGAAATTTACTAAAACTAAAAAAATGTTACTCAATATTCTTAGGTAGATTATCACCATTTTATCAAATGAAGGACCATCTAGACCTGACTATCCACATATACAGGGTAGTACCTTCTGGAAATGGGGAATGCATGTTTTAAGAGCAAGTCACCTGTGTTGAGGTGGAGTTTATTGGTGAGTCAGCCAAGGAAGGATATTTGTTGCCAGATTGTATTGGACAATGATTGAGGAAGACCTGAGGATTCAATTTTCATGCAGAAAATTATAGAAATGTCAGTTCCCAAAAGCTGGGGAAGAGGGCACCCGTTAATACTGTGACAAAAGTCCTTGTAGAGATGTAATTCCTTCTGGATGAGGACATTGTAAGAATACTCCACTGGAGCTCTGAAGGGAGAAAATTTCATGAGGGAAGAATCTAATCAGTCCAATCTCTTAGGTCAACATCCCTATGAAAATATATATGGTCATTAATTCTTTCTTCAGACTATTTCTTTAGTTACTGACTTCACCTGTCCCTTGAGAAGATGGGAAGATGCTTTAAATAAGCAAGACGTGGGCACATTTGCCCAAGATAAAGAAGATGGAAAAGACAGAAATGCCTGATTTGAACCATATGGGTTCTGAAGAGCTATGAAGCCTGTCCAGAAAAGCCAGCTGATTTCAGTCCATTAAAAAAACCAAAGCAAATGACAACAAGAAACCTCTTGAGTAACTCTTGCTTTAATTAGCCTTTTCTTAATCCTCAAAATGAGGAAATGGAACTTGGGTTCACTGACCCACAAGAAGACTCAACTTTGACACCAATAAATGTGAGAAAACTCAGAGAAATGGATATATTTTAAATTTAATTGACACAGAGTAGTTATCATATGCTTGATATAATTCTGACACTTTTACTAACATCAAATTTTAGCCCTCATAAAATTTTAGGAGATTGACATGACTTTTTTTAAGGACTGGCTGTTGTTCATATAGAGGCAGAAACTCAACTATGGATCACTGAGTGTGTAGCTATAGAGTAGTTCAGTGCTCATCAGCTGTTTATAAGAAGCTTAGGCCAGAGTTATAGAGCAGTTAATGTCCTTCACAAGTCATTCCCTCCTGCCTGCCAAAGTCCACATAATGGCCAAAACCAACATGATGTAAAATCTCAGGAAGTGAAAATATCTCAACTAGTCAGCCATTCTTTCTATGTAGAGAAAATAGTAATTTTGTGGGTATTGACTAAGGATTTTTCCAATCTCCTAAATGTTTTTTGTTTTTTTTAACTGGGATGGGAGAAATAACTTTGAAAGGGACTTAGGAACTCAATTGGGGGAATGGGGGAAAAGGTAGAGTCCCAAAGAGCCATTTAGACAAATAAATGCTTCAACCTTTCTCCTCTGTTATTATTATTATCCTATATAATAAAGAGGTAGTATGCAAATTGAATATCACACCCTTGTGTTAAAAAAATGGTTACCACAAGATAACAGCCCCCACATCGTCACAAGATGGCTGTCAGGGGAGGGCAGTTGGGGGCAACTAGGCCTGCAGGGGGTGGACATGCCAGCAGGGAAGCAGTTAGGTGTCAATCAGGCAAGTAGGGGAGTGGTTAGGAAAATCATGCAGGCAGGTGAGTGGTTAGGAGCCAGCAGTCTTGGATTGTGAAAAGGATGTCCGACTGCCAGTTTAGGCCCAATCCCACAGGAGTTGGGCCTAAACTGGCAGTTGGACATCTCTTGAGGGGTCCATATTGGAGAGGGTGCAGGCTGGGCTGAGGGGACCCCCTTGTCCCAGTGCACAAATTTTGTGCACCAGGCCTCTAGTTATTATTATAATAATCAGTTTCATCATAATAATCATCATCATTGGGGCACTCATCTTGTCAGCTACTGAAAAATATTTTTAAAAAGAAATAGAGAAGGTAGAAGAAGAAATTTAAAAACAAAGTTCAAGCAGTTGACATTTACAGGAGAAAATGAAAAGGAAAGAGAATAAAGTAAAAGTGTGTATGAAAATTAAAACCCTAGTAGAATAAAATACTTATTTGAAAATAAGATTAAGCAAAAGTGTTAAAATAAAAGATAAAAGGACGAATCTTTAAAATTATATAAAGAAATACATAAAATACTTAAACCCATAACATAAAATAGTTTAATTGTAAAAATAGATAAAACCAAGGATTAGTTAGAATTAATCACTAAGTAAGAAAAAAGTAAGACATTGAAACTAAAAATAAAGAAGCTTAGAGGGAAATATGTTGAGAAGGAATTAGAGAGCTATGGAAGAAAATAAGAAAAATGCCTCTGAGCTGTTAAGAAATGACTCTTGTTTAAAATGTTCATATATTGGGTCCTTCTTATGCTGATAGAAAGGCAGAGTCCTTTGTGAGTTGTAGCTGAGGGAGGAAGACAGTACAGAGATGAGCTGTTCCATGGCTAGAAGCTCAAACCCTTCAGAGCTCTTTCTAGGGGCACTCAATATGCCACAAAGCAAGTCTCCCTAACACAAACACAGAGCTGGGGCCCTCCTGAGCTTTCCTTGCCTAATTCTAAGACTTCATTTTTGTGTGCACCATACATTAACCTGATCTCTTACTCTAGAAGGCAGGGGTCCTTGATTCTCATGAACAGAGCTCCTAGACTACTGGAGTACCCATTGATAAACACTAGGAAAACTCAATCATGAGCAACAACTACAATCATCACAAATTGGTTTCTATTAAATCTTTCTACAGTTTGTAATGTTATCTTAATAAAAATATGTTTTCAATGGTTATATGATTAGGAATTTTCCCCCATCTCAAAGATTAGGGTAGCATAGATGACCACAGTAGATTTTTCATATTCACCATTTTACCATGTTATCATCTATGGAGTTCTTTCCCATCATCATAATTAAAACAAAAATTCTGTTGTTATTCACACAGACATTAATTGGTCTTCATTTACAGCAGGTGATATCTGTGCTTCCTCCCTACTTCCCATACCTGAGGTTTGAATAGGAGTTTCACCATCCTTCCTGCCTACTAATGCTATAGGTTTAAAAATGTGTGACCTCTGTAGGTCAGTCTGAAGTCCCGCCTCCTTACCTGCAGATTGGTCTAGAAAGTGAAAAGGTGACCTCAACCAGCCAAGCGAGACTTTCCCTGAGGTTTTCCTAATCTGAGTCACAGGGGAGAAGCTTAAAAAGTATTTCAAATCTTGAGCAGTGAATGTTGGGAAAGTGAAACCAAACAAACAAACAAAAAACAAACATTATCTGAGGTGTTCTGAGAGTGTGAGAGCCCCTTATTTATTTATTTTTTGCTTTCCCTGTTCTTGTTATGGTTCGGTCATGTGAGCCAATAAATTTACCTTTTTATGTAAGAGGTTTCTCTCACATGTAATCAGAAGAGTCCTAAATAATGTATGAAGCTTATATTTGAAAATCTTGTCTTTCCTTTGTTTGTTTTCACGGTGTCTTTGGTTTTTTTTGGGGCTGTGAAGTGCAGATTTTTATAGTGGGTCCACCCTCTGAGCTCTCCATCATGTGGTTGTAACTGCTCCGCGGCCTTTTGCAATCAATAAAGGCAAATGCTCCCTGTCTCTGGTGCTCTTCCTGTAGATAGTGTCAATTGGCAGGGTAGCTTGGACCTTCATTTATAGAGAATATTCCTTTAGTTTAGTTTTTTTTAAATACTTTCTGTTGAATTCAGAAAGGAAGGGAGAGGAAGAGAGACATGGAAACATCAGTTATGAGAGAGAATCATTGGTTGGCTGCCTCCTGCATGCCCCCCACTGGAGATCGAGCCCTCATCCTGGGCATGTGCCCTGACCAGGAATTGAACCGTGACCTCCTGGTTCATAGGTCAATGTTCAACCACTGAGCCATACTGGCAGGGCTCCTTTAGTTTATTGTTTATTATCTTAGTAAGCTACAGTAAAATCATCTGGGTTGGTATGGATTAAGTTGGCATACTAATCTTATAATTTGCATTCTTCCCCAAATTCCAGGGCCCATTGCAGAAATGAGTTCCTTATGGCAGATTTCTTTTATATGAAATACTTTTTCTCAGGGCTCCCAGTATTGCCACTTAGGTATTAGAAAATGTGAAATATTTGTCTATGTGTGTTTGAACCTCAATTGCCAACTTGGAGATTTGTACCCAGTTATAAAGACTGTTCTTGAAATCCTTACATAAACAGTTTCTTTAAAGATCTATCAGGGGCGACAAGTTGTTGCCAATCTTCACCCCTCCTGGAGTCTAATTTTTAGTCTGACTACAAACTCTGTTCAATACACACAGATTCTCCATAGTGACTAAATATTGACAAGGTAGCAAGAGAGAAGTCATAGAAAATACATTAATAAGTGGGCATGGCTGTGTTTCAATAAAACTTTATGAACAGCCAAAACCGGTTTGGCTCAGTGGATAGAGTGTCGGCCTGCGTACTGAAAGGTCCCGAGTTAGATTCCGGTGAAGGGCATGTACCTTGGTTGTGGGCACATCCCCAGTAGGGGGTGTGCAAGAGGCAGCTGATCGATGATTCTCTCTCATCAATGTTTCTAACTCTCTATCCCTCTCCCTTCCTCTCTGTAAAAAATCAATAAAATGTATTTTAAAAAAAACTTCATGAACAATGAAATTTGAATTTCATACAACTTTCACATGTCATGCAACATTATTTTTCTTTTGAAATTAAAAAAAATATTTAAAAGTGACCACCTTTTATTTCTAGAGCCATATAAAAGCAGGTGATGGGTTGCATTAGACATACAGGACATTATGTTTTCGTATGGCATAATACAAGATGTGTCTAGATTTCAGAGATGTTAGAATATAAAAATATAAGCATATTACATTGAAATTTTCTTGTGCTAGGTATTTCTTGAGTTTTAACATCAATAATATAACTCTAAAAGCTTTATCATTTAGCTTTTGGCAATCAACAACAATTACTGGTGAGCATATAGTCTGTCCCTTCTGAGAAATGGTGAGAGCTGGATGTGAAATGGAGAAAGGTGAGAAGAAAATTAGTGAGAGTCAAGAAGTATGGGGCAGTCTCCTAGAATAATAGTGTTCAGGAGAATAACAATACATGATATTTTATTACTTTTTTTACAGTCTATAAAGTACTTATACACACATTGCCTTATTGATTTTTTTTTACTATCAATCATAGTAGAAATTAGTTGCAGATCAGAAAAACATATGTAATATTGAAGTGAATTAGTTATATAACTGGTAAAAAAATAGACCCTGACCTTGTCTTTTGGCTATACAATTATTATCCCTAATGCAAAAAGCTCATATTCACTGAGTGTTTCTGAGGGTGAAAACTAAATAGGCATATTTTAATGCATTGGGAACCAGGGTTGAGAAAAAGAATTAAGAGTCAGTGCTCTCTAAGCTGTGAGTAATCTCTACCACTTAAGCAAATTGGAGGAGGGAGAGTTTTCTCACTCAAGATCAGGGTTACAGGGTCTCTTTCTTTCTTGCAATATTGACTTCAGCAGAACCTGCTTTTGCTTAGCCAGTTTTAGTCATAGCTGTTTTCAAGACACGATATGTACATTGCTAAGCCCAAATGTAGCTGGTTCATTAATTAAATGTAAACGTTTGACAGTTATCTCTAATTTCACTTCCTAGTTCTGTTTTGCTTCACTTCCTCATTTAAGCCAAGTAACCTGATATGGTAGAAAAAGCATGGACTATGGACTTAGGGAGTTGAATACCAAATGTGCTGTTAATACATTTGTGACTCTCTGCAAATTACTTAACCTCACTGAATTCTTTCCTAGAAAGGGAGTAAGATTACCAGCAGTGTAAAAATGGTATCAATGAGTGAATATGTATAAAGCCCATGGTACAGAGTAATATAGTATATTAGATGTATTGGTAAGCATTTAATAAGAATAATACATAATTATACATATATATATCATTATGTATTATCCATGTTCACTTAAAAATATCTAGCTTTAATATACTTTTCTCTCCCCAACACAAAAAACATCCTATATACTAAAGAGATAATATGCAAATTAACCCTCACACCCTCACAAGATGGTGGCCTATGACCAGGTTGGCAGGAGATTAGTGAGGGACAACCAAAGGACTAAACAAGCAGGCTGTATGGTGCAACCAGGTCAGCAGGGGGGCAGTTAGGGGCGATCAGGCCAGCATGCAGAGGCAGTGAGGGATGATCAGGCAGGTGAGTGATTAGGAGCTAGTGGTTCAGGATTGTGAGAGGGATGTCAGACTGCCAGTTTAGGTCTGGTCCCTGTGGGATCAGGCCTAAACCAGCAATCAAAACATTCCCTGAGGGGTTATGGATTGGAGAGGGTGCAGGCTGGGCTGAGGGAGACCCCCCTCATGAATTTCATGCACTGGGCCTCTATATATAAAAGACTGATATGCAAAGTGTCCCCACGGGAGTTTGACTGGGAAACTGGGAGTTCTGTTGCTTGCTATGACATTTGCAGACCACCAGGGGGTGGAATGAAATGAAAGAAGGCCCTGGTTGGCAGCTGGCAACTGGCATCTGGGTAAGGGAGGCCCTGATTGCTGGTCAGACCTAGAGACCCTACCTGTGCATGAATTTCGTGAACAAGGCCTCTAGTGACTAAATAACAGTACTGATAAATCCAGTTGTTCTTTGTTGAATTTCTTTACCCTGTTTTCTTGTGTTTCCACTAAGGGCTGTGCTGTAGAGAAATTACTTACTTCATAACTACTCTTATCAAATTAATATCCCCCTTCTCTCTGACAGAACTTTTTTCCTCTAGATTTCTAACTTTATTAGCCCCCTCTTAAATATTGAAAATTTGAGTGATTATTTTCTCACATTATATACACTTTGACTCTTAAAGACCCAATGTGTTTTTTTCTCTGCCTCTCATCTCACCACATCTCTCATTAGCGTTGGACACTATTAACGCCTTCCTGCGCCTTGAAATACTCTTTTTCTGTGACTTCCAAAGCACCTCCATTTTCACCCCTCCTTTCTGGCTCTTTTGTCTGTGTTTCTCTTGAAAGTTTCTCCTCCTCCTCTTCCACCAAAGTATTGAATATTGGATTACCTAAAGGTCCTATTTAGCTCTTCCTTTCTCATTAAAGTTTTTTTTGCAGATAATGTTTTTTTATTTTTTTTTTTAGTTTTGATGTTTCTGTTGTTGTCTTCCTTATCCTCCCAGTAATTCCAGCTTAAAAAAAATCAGCCCTAGCCGGTTTGGATCACTGAATGGAGCATTGGACTGTGGACCAAAGGGCTCTGGGTTTGATTCTGGTCTAGGGCACATACCTATGGGTTGCAGGCTCTTCCCCAGTCTGCATCCTGGTCAGGACGTGTGCTGGTGGCAAACAATAGATGTGTTTCTCTCACATTGATATTTCTGTTTGTCTTCCACTCTCTCTGAAACAATGGAAAAAGATCCTCAGGTGAGGATTAAAGACAAGCAAACAGACAAAAAATCAACCTAATCTGTCTCTTTCTTCCCAATTCTTCTAGTTCCTTGCCATTGTGCCCTTAATATATATTTGTGGGATGAATATATGATCTAACTTTTCACAAAACAGTTTCATGTGCATGGTTATAAAACCTGTATAATTTATTTCCTACCAACTTTGTTTTCTCCCAGCAATGCTATTCCAAAGATAATGTCTACTCATCATTCTCAGAAAATCCAAAAATTATAAGAATAGAACAACCTCTTTTTCCTTGAATTAATTCTTAGTGAGAATTTCTAAGAGCCATTACTAGAATGGGCATTTGACAGACTTCTATGTCAATAAGGAAACATTCAATAAGCGATAAAGTGGTTCTATCCTTTATCTGGTTTGCTCCAAGAAGCAAAGAAGAAAAGGAGAAAAAACCAAAAGCCAAAAATCTCATCTCCATCATTTAGCTATTACTGCATTTGTAGTCAACCACCAAATCTTGGTGGCATATAACAACAGCACTATTTCTCCCTACCTATAACTTGGCCAGGGCTTGGCTGAGTCTGCAGGGAGCTCTGCGTCCAGCTGGTCTTGGCTCCTTGCCATGGCTTGACCTTTGGTTGGCTGCACATGTGTTCATCCCAGGGCCCAGGCTGAGTGGCCAGCAGCTACTCAGGGAAAGCTCTTCTCATGGCATCGCCATTGGTGCAGGGAGCTGGCTGAAACACAGAGGTTTCTTATGCTTAAAACTGGCTCACTGTTTCTTGTGTCCACATTCTGTGGACCAAAGCAAGTCACACTGAGAACCCTGGAGTAAATGGCCAGGCAAGGGCACTTACCTGCTTTGGTGGTAAGAACTGCACAGTTAAATGGCGAAAAGATGCAGCAAGGGTGAAGAATTGGGGTTGAATCAATCTACCTATTCTAGTAGGATGCTGAATTCAGTGCCAGCTGAACAGAGAAGTGTTATCATCTTCACTATGGATTCACTCTGCTGTTCCCTTTCTCCTTTTTCCCTACCTCCCCACGTTTACCTTGAGGGGTGGCTTTCAGTATCAGGAGACGAAGAAACAGAAAGTCTTGCCTTCAGCATACACTCCTGGAAATACAGCTCCACCAATGAAGACAGTGGGCCCTGAGGTGGGAATTGTGTACTCCTGGACACTCAGCATCCTTTATCCTACCACAGACCTAAGATGGGATTCAGATGGAATGATGGATAAAGATGGGGAGAAAATTGGCTTGAGAAAGGGGGCTTAGATTACTGCATTGGATGGGGCTGGAGCTTCTTCCTTACACAAAAGTGAAGTTTCCCCACAAGTTTTAAGCAGGTGTTTGGTGGAGATTGAGGCCAACCTCAATGATTATGAACTGTAAAGGGAGGCATTTTTGTTCCTCATAGCTGTTTCACACATAGTTGGCTTTCAATAAATGGTAGAATGCGAATTAAAATAATACAGATCTCTGATTTACCATGGTTAATATAGAAATTAATGCAATTTGCTGAAAGTAAGTTATAACAATGAAGGGTCTAATGTACAAAAATTCTATTTGGTGAAGAGTTTTGGGGGGGTAAAATGCCAATTCAAGTAAAACTTTATCATTGCCAAGCATCAGGATTACTGTGAGATCCTAAGTCATTTCATAAGCTATTTTTTAATCATTATAAATTCTGGGCAACCCTCTTCAGAAGACCATGGTGGCAGGCAAGGAGAGAATGTGATTAGGATCCAGGAGCATTGTTTTTTCTTGCCAGGTCCGCACCAGATTTTGTGTGTGACCTTGAGTAGGTCATTCAGACTCTAAGCTTCATTATTTCTCTCTGTAAAATGAGCATGTTGAAGCATCTGATTGCTCTAGTTTTTAGATTTTAAATAGATTTCACAAGTAGTTATTATAATATAAACTTTCCTGTGAAAGCGAACTAAGTTTGATAGAACTAGGAAGACATTTTTTTTTTCTGAGGCAATGACATAT
The DNA here is from genome assembly GCA_963924515.1 of Vespertilio murinus. Taxonomy (NCBI): domain Eukaryota; kingdom Metazoa; phylum Chordata; class Mammalia; order Chiroptera; family Vespertilionidae; genus Vespertilio; species Vespertilio murinus. The sequence goes on along the minus strand of OZ004705.1, from coordinate 177,118,341 downwards.
ACTTAACAACTTTATCTTTTAGCTTTTATGGCTCACTGTTGGGCACAGGCATTTTATGACTTGTAACAGCTTAATGGACCTGCTGGGTTAAGTCCTCCTGCAGGTTAACTTTCTCTTCCTTGAAACACATGACACACCTTAAACGTGCTGAGAAGGTCAGATGTAAAAGCAATGCCTGTGAGAATAGCGTTATCATGTATGATGTGCAGAGTACTGGGGGGAGTCTTCCTTTTTTAGTACCTTCTCTCTCTCTTCATCTGTGCTGCCCACTGCAAAATAAAAAAAAAAAAAAACAGTTATGTCCCCCATGCCATAGAGATAGAAGTACAAAAAATTAACAGTGATTAAGAAAAGTGGCTTTATTACAGGGTTAAAAAAAAGCAGTATCATCAGCAATAGCAAAATGGAGAAAATTGTAATGAATAGTTAAGCATAATAATGCAGTCACTATAATAACAAAAGCCAGTGAATAATGAACTTTTATTTGTAACAATAAGACCGTTCATTTCGATGAAGTGTCCCCATTTTGACTGTTTCCCGCAGGGGTGTAAGCACAGTATGGCTTTTCATTTCCCCTAAGAGTGCATCTGAGAGAGCTACGACTCTGTTGTCTTCCCACTTCCTGAGAATTCTGTCTTGACTCCTTTCCTTTTCAATTATATAAGCTGCTCAACTCACTTTTAGCCTCCTCTGATGTTTCTAGCCCAGGATTAGCATCAACAATGTAGCCCAATCCTCAGGAATGTTCTTGTTGTGATAGAAAGTCCATGCAGTCAGGTGATTTCATGCTGGCTGGTAATCCCTTGGGCATTCAGGTACCTCCCCACCCCCCTTCCCCTGCAGAAATTTACTGGAGCAATAAATCTAGTGCAATTATGGAGGAATGATCTTGAATAGAGAGAAACTGATGAACTACTAGAAACCCCAACGCAGCAACCCTCCTCCATGAGAGCTCAGCATATTTCACCAGGCTGTGATCTTCAACAATTAGTATGCCATTTCAGGCACGGAACAGTTTAGCCTGAGAAATCAGTGCCAAAGACTGACAGCATCTTTGGAGGGTCCAGATTGCTCCACTGGTTAGAAAGCATAAGTAGGTTATCTGATTCTCTGAGAGCTACAAAGGTGGCAGAGAAAATGATACCTTTTCCCAAGGCTCACAATGAGGCAGCAATGGAGCTGCCAACAGAGCCCCTCCTGCTCCTTCTTCCAGACAATGTGTGCCACACTGAACCAGAAATAATAATAATAATAATAAAAACTACTCAGACACCTCTAGGCATATCAAAGATAAGACCTTTGTGCTTTTGTTTCTGACAGATTTTATGCACTTGAGTGTTATTAACCCAACCCACACGTACAGGTGATGGCTGGAAAATAACCCATGTCTTTGTGTTTCAGGTTGTCCTTCTGATTGGTCGGAAAAGAAAGGTGTGCTTCATCTTGCATAGTAATTGCAAGAGGTTGGAAGAGGACCTGGAATTCAAAGGTGAGTATTCATTTGAGTAGATAATAAGTTTTGGATTGACTCAAGGGAAGAGTAAAAGCCCCCTCCCATTTTCAGGGGAACTTAGGTTCCTTTGAAACAAGGAGCCATTTTTCAAGAAAAGGAGGTTTATGTCGCAGATGTACCACTGCATAAAATTATAGCTTATGTAAAAATGAAACACATAAATAATTTTTGTCAAGTCTTACTATGAGAGCACCAAAATGAGTGGGTATGATGAATAAAAAGGTTTTGAGACTAGCTGGGCCTCAGACAAAGTTATGTTACCAACATTAGGTACCTCTTTTTAGATTAAAAGACAAATGTATGTGCCTTCTCATTTTCTTTTCGCAATAATCATATGAGTTAGGTGCTGTTATCATTCTCATTTTACATATTAAGTATACATTTGTGGCCATGTAACCTAGTTGCAAGAATCTGAGATTTCTATTCAGAGGGACCTAGGTTTAATCCTGATTTTTACTACTTACTTGTTGAGTTCTCTTCTCCAGTTACTTAAGTATGTGTCTCACAGAGAAAATTTAGAAGATTTCCTGTTTTTCTTCTGTACAAGATTTTATGCTCCTCCATCCACACTACGATTACCTCAATTTTTTTTAAGGATTTGATTTTTTTAAAATACATTTTATTGATTTTTTTACAGAGAGGAAGAGAGAGGGATAGAGAGTTAGAAACATAGATGAGAGAGAATCATCGATCAGCTGCCTCTTGCACACCCCCTACTGGGGATGTGCCCGCAACCAAGGTATATGCCCTTCACCAGAATGGATCCTGGGACCTTTCAGTCCGCAGGCCAAAGCTCTATCCACTGAGCCAAACCGGTTTCGGCCATTACCTTGATTTAATCACTTGTTTCTGGTTGGGCTTTTATAACAGTCCATGTCTCCTCTCTCAGGCCTCTGTATTCACTCTTCATAAAATTATCTGAGATACTTTTCCAAAGTGGAAATCTGTTACACTTTTTTCTTGCCCTAAATCTGCTGACAACTCCCTACTCTCTACAGATAAAGGGTCCAAAAGGATTACACGATTCCAACATTCATTTGGACCTAATCCCACCTCCCTCAGTTTAGGCCACTGAGATTGGTGCCCCTTTTCTGTGATCGGTTCACATCACCCATAGTTTCCTGAATGTGGCTTGCCCTTTCCTGCCTCTATGTCTCTGTATAGGCTGTGCCATCTGCCACGTATGTCTATCTTAATTATTTCTCCTTGGTAATATAATTTTCTATAAAAATACAACTTAATAATAGTCTCAATGTATAAATCTCCCCAGAGAGATAAATAGCTGGATGTGCCAAACTGTATTGTAGTACTTACTCCTTTAACTCTTCTTTTTTTCCCCCAATTAAAATGAAAAGTAATTTTTTGGTTATCCATCCATGAGGTTTTCAAAGTCAAATGGTCTTGTAAGACTAAACAAAAATACAAGTTGCTTGACTCATGCTTCCCTACCTTCAGTTTCCACTTCTCAGAAGCTGCCGCTTTCAACTTTTAGTGGTTTCATCTAGTTACTTCCATCTTTCTAAATGATATGCATATAGTATTATTTCATGATTTTTATTATTTTTATTTTTTTTAGTTTTTAGACCTTCTTATTTTGAATTCTTCTACAACTCCTTACCCATCCAAAGTCCAATGTTCTGCCCCTTGTCCCAATAAAACTAATATTTTAGTTAAACCAATATTCAGTAATTGCATTGTCTTACCCATGTTAACTATGAATAACAGGCAAACAGTGAAATATATGACTGTATTTCTTTTTCATACAGCTTTTGTTTACCTAGAAACTATCAAGTAAGAATGTAAGTGTAACTACCATTAATTTCCTTCCAAATTCTTTGCTAAGAGTGTCATTCAAACCCATCAAATAAGTTCTTATTTTTTCTTTTTTTTTCTGGAAGATACACTTTCTGGAATCCTCCATCCTACTGCTTAATTCTGGAGTAGTTTTCCCCTAGGTCTACACCTTACCTGTTGTCCTGTGATGTCCCTTCATCCTCATGAAGAAAATTCCTTTAGTCTCTTTTTTGTTTGGTGGCCTGTTTGCTGAATCCCAAATGCTCCTTTACTTTGGCTCACATACGCATTTTGTTGGATCATCTTTATTAGTAGGTCACTAACAAAGGACACAAGAGAGTTAATTTTTTTAGAATTTGCATGCCTTAAAATATCTTCATTCTATTCTCAGAATTATTTGATAGTTTTTCATTATGGATTAGAAGTAACTTTCATTTAGAATTTTTAAGGCATTTTATCTTCCAATGGTGCAGTTGAGAAAATGGATGGCACTCTATTTTCTAGTTGCTTGTTTCCTGTATGTAGTTTGTATTTTTCTTTGTTTAGAAATAAGTAATTTTTAAAAAAAAAATATGGAAGTTTTTTACAATTTTCACTCTACCTCCGGTGATGCATAATTTCACAATAATGTGCCTTGGTGTAGGTAATTTCATTCAGTACTTTGGCCTTTGGTGGGACTTTTTAATCTAGAAGCCCAGGTATTTTAATTCTGAAAAATCTAATGAATAATTTATTGTGTTATTTTTCCTCCCCATTTTCTCTCTTTTCTCTTTCAATAATTCCTATTATTCAGATGTTGGATGTCTTTGACTGGTCCTCTATAATAATTTTCTTTTATCTCCTTTCTTTCCTTTTTCCTCCCTCCTTTCTTCTTTTCTTTCTATTTTGTTGTTCTTGTAACCCTTACCAAGGATATTTTCCATTGAGTTTTAGAGGGTAGAAGAGAGAAAGAAAGAAGGAGAGAAACATCGATGTGAGAGAAACATATTGATAGGTTGCCTCCTACACTGGGCTGGGGGGAGAGGGGTTTTGCAACCAAGATAGGTGCCCTTGACCAGAATTGAACCTGGGACCCTTTGGTCCATAGGCTGATGCTCTATCCACTTAGCCAAACTGGCTAGGGAATTTTTCTTTCTATTTTAAAGAGATTTCTCAAATTATCTTCTAGCAATTCTTTTTTATTTTTTGTATCATTATTATTTTTAAAATGTATATTTATTATTAAAAGTTTTACAGATGTCCCTCTTTTTCCCCTTTGAACACTTCCACTCCCCTGTTCCTCCTTAGGCTTTTGTTCCATGCTTCTATGTCTCTGGATCTATTGTGTTCATCAATTTACCGTATTTGCCGGCGTATAAGACGACTTTTTGGCCCTGAAAAATATGCCTCCTAGTGGGGGGTAGTCTTATACGGCGAGTATATAACAAACTCTGTATTTTTTGTGGAAATGTTAGGGGGTCGTCTTATACGCCCAGTCTCTTATACGCCGACAAATACGGTATTTTTCAGGGCCAAAAAAAATTGTCTTATACGCCGGCAATACGGTATTTTGTTCATTAAATTTTACATATAAATGAGATCATGTGTGATACTTATCTTTCTCTAACTAGCTTATTTCCCTTAGTTTAATACTTTCCAGTTCTCTCCATGCTGTCTTAAAGTTAAGAGAACCTTCTTTTTTACAGGTGCATAGTATTCTATTTTGTAAATGTACCATATCTTTTTTATCCACTCTTCTATTGATGGTCACTTGAGCTGTTTCCAGATCTTAGCTATTGTAACCAGCACTTATATGAACATAGAGATGCATATGTTCTTTCTGATTGGTGTATCAGGATTCTTTATTTTAAATTGATCTTTTGTTTGGATATTTTAAAGCATTATGTTTTTATTGCTTTAATGTAAAGTTTTCTTAATATAAATATACTGATTACAGGTTTTATAGATTTCTTTCTTCCTTGTCTTCATGACTTTCAATTTCCTTCATTCTATTTATTTTTGTGCATGTCTTTCATCAAATATCTTTGAATATTTAGTGGTCTATTTATATTTATTAATGAAGCTCTAAGAAGTTGACTAGAAGCTCTGTATTCATGGGTGGAACTTGTTAAATGCTAGGTTTCCAAGTAGGGTGACAGGATTAAAATTTGTCATTGGAAGTCCCAAAATGGCAGTGTTTGTAGAGCTCTCCCCAGAGTAACTGCCTCATCTTTGCTTGCCAGGCATAAGCCTGAGTGCCATTCTTTTCTTTCTAGAACTTTGCCAAGCAAAGAAGTTGACATAGTGTTCAGAATATAGACATTTACTTAATCCCCCTCTTTAAGTAATGAATCCCAGAATGTATATGGCCCTACTTTTAAAAATTTTTATTATTATTATTATTACTATCACTATTATTATTATTTTTGCTTTTGGGGCTTCTGTTCTTCAGAATCACTAGAAAGTAAAATTCTAGTCTTCTCTTAAGAATGGGGAAGGGGTCATTTCTGAGCAGCCAGGGTAAAGTTTCCTATTTGTTTTCCAAACAAACTTTTTTAGCTTAGTCCTGTAGACTTTTGGTTGTATGCTTTATTTTCACCTGTCCTTGATGCATCCATATCCTAAGGCTCTCCAGAATGCTAGTTGATTTGGTTCACTTCTAGGTTTCCCATAAAATGGGCTGGGGTTTCTGCTGTGTCAGTTATTACATATCCTTCCTTTCTGTCTTCCTTATTTATTTTTTCCTTCCCTTTTATGTTAACCTCTTGAGTGTATGCCTTTTTTTTTTCTTTTTCTTTTTTAATCTTTTTACATTGGGAGAAATATATATATATATATATATATATATATATATATATATATATATATATTCTTTCCCATCTATCCTGAATTCCCCTTATGTCTCATTTTGATTCAGTCTATACCCACATACACTGAGGCTAGATCTAAAGATAAAGTCCTTTGTTTCTACCAGTTTTGGTCAACAATTTTATTTCTATGTTTTCCTGACATAAGCAGCTGTCAGATAAACCAAGGTGGTTGAGCACTGTAATGTGCTGTGATAATAATGGTTTTTGCATCCTATTACAGGATAAAAAGAATTCGTTATGAACCTGGCATCTTTCTATACAATTTTACAGAGACTAAAAACCAAGCAAAGTACTTTCAGGAGATGGTAGTAAAAACAGTGTACATGAACTTTTATCATCTCTTTTCCTTACTTACCTGCAGGCTAATAACAGTCACACCCAAGGATTCACATTCCTCTGCATTTACAACCTATTGACCAGCAAACCCTGACTACTAAACAGAGGCAGCCTCATGTGACTGCGGTTTTATGGGCTTGTGGGAGACTTTGTCTCGCATTCTGGCTGTACTTTTAGAGGAGCTCCTTCTTGACTATTTCATGATTTGGGGAGACACATTGCTGATTTTATTGTTTAGCGCCTTTCTTCTCCTCTTTCTTGTGGAATGAGTGATGTTCCACGTGGAGGATTAAGATATATAATAACAAAACAGAAACGCTCACGTTTAGCTGTAGCTAGATTTATGGCTACGTTTATGGAGATTACTCAGGGCTGGGAACACATGTCCAAGAACGTCTCTGCAGTTACAATTGCGTGTGGAGTGAGATGCCATTACAGGTCGAGGACAGTAAACACCTCTGAGGTTGTGTGTCACTTCCTGCAAGCCCATGAGTCTTTGTGATTTAAGAAGAAAGGTGTCTGTTAGTAATCCAAACAAAACCTAGTTTAACCTTTGAATTCCAACATCTGGAATCCTTATCCCCCGGGGCAACTTGGCAGTTTGCTGAACACTCACTATTCTAATGGTCCACCAAAGCACAGGGTTGGCTTGAAAGGGGATTGACTTGGGAAAAGGTTTGATTCAGAGGTGTTACCGCTAAGAATGCCAAAAGGATTTGTGATACCAGTGTTACCACTGACACCACCCCTGGGCTACATGAACCCTGCTCCAGTAAGAGCCTGCTCTCCTGATGCCATGAGAAACCACTCAGAGAAAGTCTTCCTTTGGATCTTGTTGCAAATACAAGACTTTTCTTGTCCCCTCTAAAGACTCTTTAATCCACAACCTTAGTTCCCTATTTTTATTTTTCTTTATGCATCTGAATGGAGTCCAGATAATTTAATGTTGATTCTTTTCAGAAATGGTTGAGTCACTCTAGTAAACCTTTTTGATGTCCTGTCCCTCATCTTTTCATGCTAATATGCCTCAGCTAAACATAAATCAAAGTGCCACAATAGACAGACAGTTCGTTACTGGCAACAGAAACCTGTATATTTTTCCAAAGCTCCTAAAGACATACTACTTCTGAAATGCTGAAGTAGAATACGAAGTGTAGTTAACTGCAGTCCTGAGAACCGGAGGGTGGAGCAATCCCATAATGCTGTCAGGGATCATGGTCAGGGAAGTAGCAAGACCTTTACCCGGCCCAGTTAACTATAAGCCATAAAAATATCCAGGAGCAGGCCTGAGTGAATCATGTATTCAGTTAGTTATTGAAACAAAAGTATGCGGCTTGCTACAAGTTCCTGGAATGACTTTAGGCCTGATTGGCTTGGCATTTCTTGGTATTTCTCTGAGTGGGTGATTGCTTTTCTCATTTAAAGGTAAACTACAAGGAACAGATACTCTACAGTTTCTGGGTGATTATTCCTTCTAGCTTGTGGCAACTTAGACCTATTTTTTTTTTTTGGTTGAAGCCTTTGGGCAAGTTTCAAAATATTGCCTTGTAAAATATAATAAGCATATTCTAGAAGCTCTAGTGTCCTAACTCAGTTCTTTGCACCCTGAGATTTCTTTTATATGCACCTCCCCCCTCCAAACTGGAAACTTTTTTTTAACTTCTCATTGGATAATGGTAATAACCACCAGTTGTACAACAGCCTCCAAATAAGGACGTCATTGGTCCTTATTCTGTTGAGCAGGTGTAATTATGCTGTTGGTACAAGTGACAAAAGAGATGCTGAAAAAAATTGATTTGGTCAAGGTCACAGAGTAAATGAGCAGTAGAGGTGAATTCAAAATTCAAGACTTCAGAATCCAAAATACTACCATTGTATTATTTTTTTTAGCATTATGCTAAGATGTTTTAGTTTTTTCCTTATCAGAGAAGGAGAGTCAGAGAGAAAAATAGCAAAATAATTGCAGAGAACTAAATGAATTCATTACTGAGTATTATTACCTGTACTATGTCCATCACTGTGTTAAGAATTATGCAGTGGCAGTTTGCAATAGCTTTTTCTTGTCAATTTATGAGAAAGTGTTCAGCTGTCTTCAGCAAAATGAGGTCAAAACTCTATTCACACATATACATGTTCTTCCCTGACATACATCTGCACTGTAAGATTTTTAATCTCCTTATTCTGCGTTACTTTTCCCCTTCGTACTATCACTACTTGACACACTGTAGTTTAACCTATTTATATTTTTTACTATCTGTGACTCCCAATAAAATGTAAGCTCCAATAAGAGCAGGGCTTCTGTCTGTTATGTTTACTCCTGTATAACCTACTCCATAGTAGGCACTCAATAAACGCTTGTGGAATGAACGGGTGAATGACAAGGCTAATATACATAATTAAAAATAATCAAGTCCTAAGTAGGACAGTACAAAAAATAGCTGCCAAAAAGATTCAGAAAAGGGAGACAACTTGAAGCTGTCATTTTCAAAGATTTCACAACCCTGCATTAGGGCGGCACTGATGCAGGGTTGTGAAATCTGCATTGGGTTTAGTTGGTTGGAGCAGGGAAGGGAGATAGTAGAGCTGAGAAACACAAGGAAGCAATCACAAGCAGATGTACGTGGATAACAGTGAAGACACAACTAATCTCAGGATAGACTAAGTCATTCTCTGTCTCCTACTTCCTAATTCACGCCCTCTATGTTTAGCTCATCATTTATTTTTTAAAGTGACACTTAAAAGTGCACGTGTTTTCACATTTGGGGAAGGAGATTTTATTTGCGTGTATTTTTTTTCCCCAGTCTCAGCACAATAGTCAAAACAGAGAGCAGAAATCAATGATTTAATATAGTAGGAAGAAAAATGCCTTTTGCGAGTGGGTCAAAGGGATAGATCTGCAGAACAGAAAAGAACTGGAAGTGAATTACATGTTTTCCTATTGACTGCTGTGCTGGCTGACAAGTGAACAAACACCTTCATAAAGTAATAGCCTCTAATTGTAGCTTGAAAGGCAAATAAATGGATGGTTTGGATTTTTGTCCCATTTCATTTTTAATGTTATGAAATATGACCCTTAGTGAGTTTTTCTTACTTGGAAACACTGACTAAGCTAAAATTCAGTTGTTTTTCCAGTGATTTTGGCTGTGAGTCCCTTACATCTAACTCCTCATGGTTTAATAGAAATAGCATTCATGTTCATTAATAGCTTGTGTATTTATTGTGTTAGATATAGTGACCTGATTTTGATAGGTCACATATTTTTGAAATGTGACCTGCTTCTGGATTACAAAAAGTATCATAGAATGACTTCTCCCTGCATCTCTTGGGCTGAGACTAACATTTCTGGTTATTACTAAAATGTTCTTTTTATATTCTAAGGCATTTTTGTCATTACTTATTTTCAGATTTTATAGAGCTTCTTTTCTCTAAGGAGTGCAAGGCAAATTTTGCAAATGTGAATAATCTTTTATCAAAACACTAGAGGCCCAGCTCATGAAATTCATGCACAGAGGGGAGCAGGTCCCCTCAGCTCAGCCTGCACCCTCTCCAACATGGGGATGAGGCCTAAACCAGCAGTTGGGCATCCCTCTCATAATCCTGGACCACTGGCTCCTAATTGCTCTCCTGCCTCCCTACCTTCTCATCCCTAACTACTCCCCCTGCCAGCCCGTTCACCCCTTATGTCCTTCTCCTCCCCCCTCCCCCCACCTGCAGTGCAGCCTGTTATTCAGTCATTTGGTTGTTCCTCATTAACTCCTCTGCCTGCCTGGTCCTAGGCAGCCATCTTGTGAGGGCATAAGGGTTAATTTGCATATTACATCTTTCTTATATAGGATATTGATTTAGAAAAAGAAGAGTGTAATACTAATTTCCTGCTCTGTCTGTCCCATGAAAAATCAACCTGGACACCCTTCTCACCTGTCCTATTCTCTGGGTAATGGAATTTTATTTTATATAGGTGCTTAACAGAAAGAGCTTAGACTTTGAATCACCAACCAGAAGGCTGAACCATTAAACAAATGTACTAGAGAGAGCCTTCAGGAAAGACAGTGCTTAGCGCAAAGTGGATTGTCAGAAAATGCTGTAGGTGGTTGCAAAAAAACCTCTGCAAGGCTATTTAGTCAACACAAGTGGGTCGCTTAATTTTTTCAAGCGAATACCCTAATGGGGTAGTCTCTTCAGTTGTAGTCTCAATAGCCAGGGCTGTCTCATTAGAGAGGTGGCCTTGTCTGTGAAATGTTTATTTTGTAACTAATCCCCTAGGCAGTGGAGGGAACTGTTTACCATTCCTTCTTGTTCCCTCCTGTTTTTTTCTCTTAATTAAAGAAATCACTGTTGAACTTCAGAAACCTCTCCAGGAAAAAAAAAAATTAGAAAGAATGAAAAGAAGAAAGAAAGGGCAGAAGGAGAGAAAGAGGGAAGGAGGTAGGGAGGAAGGGAAGGAGGGAAGGAGCTATGGAAGGAGGGAGGGAAGATGGGAGGGGAGGGAGGGAGGATGGGAAGAAGGAAGGAAAGGAATGAAGGAAGGAAGAGAGGGAGAGAGGAAGGGAGGGAGAGAGGGGAGGGAGGAGGGAGGGGGGAAAGCAAGAAAAAATAGACTTGATGAACTATATTTTTTGTTTACTTATTCCTAAGGATTATTTCCAGAACAATTGTAATATTTGACGACCTGTTTAGGATTGTGTATGCATGAACATCTGTGTGAATACATGTGGGCAGGCTGGGTTAGAAAACTGTGATACACTCATAAGTATCCTTGTGTAAGTGATGTCAGAGAAGCTCACTGTTCACGTTCTTAATTTACTCCCCTGGACAGCCATGTATGGACAGCTGACATCTGGGGAGGGAAGTACAAATGGAGGGGTGAAGACAATTATTGATTTTAAACAATGGTTGGCTAAAAGGAAATAAAAAAAATGACATCTGATGGATTCACACACACAAAAGGATTACAAGCTATTAGAAATTTAAAAGCTATTAGAAATTTTGAAATTTGATTTGGATTTCATTTTTAGTTTGCATTGACTTTTCAATCCAGTCAGCAACAAATTATTCCAAAGGAGATAAATAACTCAAAGGAAAAGAAAACAGCATGGGGTAACTCTGTGATCTGAAAACACACACACAAGCCACATTTAAAACACATAACTCAAACCCATTTCCATCTATCCCAGAGCTACAAGCTGTCTTAAATATTCAAAGTAGATGGATGATGAAAGCAAATTCTTTTAAAAAATATATTTTATTGATATTTTACAGAGAGGAAGGGAGAGAGATAGTTAGAAACGTCGATGAGAGAGAAACATCGACCAGTCGCCTCTTGCACACCCACCACCAGGGATGTGCCTGCAACCAATGCACATGCCCTTGACCGGAATCGAACCTGGGACCTCTCAGTCCGCAGACCAATGCTCTACCACTGAGCCAAACTGGTTCGGCGCAAATTCTTAACTTTACAGAGATTTTAGAATGACGGGAATGAGGGGATCTAAAAATTGAGGATTTGATTTAGAAAATACTAGTTACCAGGTTTCTGAAGTAGGAGATAGAAACAATCACAGCCTTTGCTTTATGTGATAGCTATGTTCCTTATGAGTTCTACCAAAGTGAAATTAGGTCTTCTATGTGGATGTGGTGTTAGGAAGCCTTCAGGTAGGGAACGCGTTGCCCCCTTACATTCAGGATTTGTCATTTCACATAATATTTAGAGAGCTTTTGTAGTTTGTTCCTGAGTCATTTACTCGGTCCCAACATATTGGAAATAGGCTTTCTGTATGGCTCTTTAGTGAACACAACTCAGGACTGTTTTGTGTGGTTGGGCAGCTGGATGGGGCACAATCCCATGAGTCACAGTTCACACAGACTACAGTGCGAATAGGAACCCCTAGGATAGCCCAGTGCTTGGGAGACAGGAATCACACTGAGAGGACACTCAGATGTCTTTTTAGTGGAACACAGTGGTAAAAAATTCATGGTGGTAATAAATTGAGTGCTATTTCCTAATATAATTGGAATAATTCAAAGAAGGCTTCTAGTAAACATCTTATTCCAGGAAACAAGAAATTGAGTAATAATTTATCCCCAGAGATACCCAGAATAATCAGACTTTCCTTTTTTTTCTCTTTTATGCACTTCCATTACATGAAAATAGTAACCGTATGGCAAATTTATTTATAAAGCAAATAATCATTTTGAAATGCCAATAATGAGGTCCTAATTGATGATCTCCTTAACAAGCATTGTAGATCACATTTCAAAATGGTTTTTAATGAAGTTAACATTTTACTAAAGCATTTTTTATGCTTTACAAATATTTGATTGGATTGCTTATCTTTCTTTTTTAAATTGTATGAGTTCCCTGTAAATGTTGGAGATTAAACCCTTATTGGAGTTAATTGGCAAATATGTTCTCCCATGCAGTGGGCTTTCTTCTTGTTTTGTTGATGTTTCTTTTGCTGTGTAGAAGCCTCTTATTTTGATGTAGTCCCATTTGTTTATTTATTTATTTTTTTAGTTTGTTTCATTGCCGTAGGACCTGTATTGGTGAAGATATTGCTTCAGAATATGTCTGATATTTTATGGCCTGTGGATTCCTCTTAAGATTTTTATGCTTTTCCATCTTTAAGTCTTTTATCCATTTTGAGTTTATTTTTGTGTATGGTGTACCAGTTGTATTGTTAATAATGCCAATTTTTTTCAATAGGTAGAGTTACACATATGTTGATATATACGTGATTTGATATGTATGTTATTTTCTTGTATTGACAGTAAGCTTCAAAACTTCATGTCAAATTTGCTGAGGGTGTTAACATCATAGATATTTTTATGCTTAAAAATGTCAAATTTCATGCCCCCAAAAAGAACATTTGCAGGAAGTTTTAATTCATTATTTTATTTTGAAGAAAAGTGCTACTGAAAGTTATTCTATACTTCAGGAAGCTTATGGTGAGTGTACTCCATCTCAAGATATTTGTGAACACTGGTTAAAATGCTTTCAAATTGATGATTATAATGTGAAAGACAAAGAACTCCAAGTCAACTGAAAACGTTTGAAGACCAACAATTATAAGCCTTATTGGATGAAGATGCCTGTCAAACTCAAAAACAACTTGCAGAAAGATTAAATGTTGCTCAGCAAACAATTTCTGATAATTTACCAGCAATGGGAACAATTTTAAAGGAAGGAAAATGGGTGACACATCAACTGAATGAAAGACAAATGGAAAACCAAAAAGTCATCAGTGAAATGTTGCTTCAATAGCTGGAAAGAAAGTCTTTTTTGCATTGAATTGTGACTGGTAGTGAAAAGTGGGTTTTGCCAAAACCGGTTTGGCTCAGTGGATAGAGCCTCAGGCTGTGGACTTAAAGGTCCCAGGTTCGATTCCAGTTAAAGGCACTTACCTTGGTTTCAGGTACATCCCCAGTAGGGGGTGTGCAAGAGGCAGCTGATCGATGATTATCTCTCATCTATGTTTCTAACTCTCTATCTCTCTCCTTTCCTCTCTGTAAAAAATGAATAAAATATATTTAAAAAAGGGAAAAAAAAGAAAAGTGGATTTATTTTCAGAATCTCAAACGCACAAAATTATGGGTTGATCCAGGTCAACCATTAACATCGACTGCAAAGCCAGATGGCTTCGGAAAGAAGATAATGTTCTGCTTTTGATAGGATCAGGAAGGTGTGGTGTATTATGAACTTCCAAAACCAGGTGAAACTTTTAATATGGATTGCTACCAACAACAAATAATTAATCTGAACCATTATTTGATCATAGAATGACCAGAATATTCCAGAAGCCATGGCAAAGTAATTTTGCTTCATGATGACGCACCATCACACACTTCAAAACCAGTTAAAGACACATTAAAAGATCTTGCCTGGGAAGTATTAACCCACCTGTCATATTCACCAGACCTTGCTCCTTCAGATTATCACTTGTTCTTATCAATTGCATACACACTTTCTAAGCAGCCCTTCAAAGCATATGAAGTGGAAAATTGGGTCTCTGAATGGTTTGCCTCAAAACAAGGAAAGTTCTATTGGGACAGTACCCACAAATTACCTGAAAGATGGGGGAAATGTGTAGCTAATGATGGACATTACTTTCAATAAAGCACTTTTGATGTTTCTTTTGAAATTTTGTGTATTCTTTGATTATAAAACTGTATTACTAACCAGCACAACTGGTAAGTTGATGGTCTAATTTCATTTCTTCCAATTTTCCCAACACTATTTATTGAAGAGACTGTCTTGAATCCATTGTATGTTCTTGCCTCCTTTGTCAAGTATTAATTGAAGATAGTGGTTTGGGTCAATTTATGGGTTCTCTATTCTATTCCATTGGTTTATATGTCTTTTCTTGTGCCAGTACCAGGCGGTTTTGAAAACAATAGATACTGTTCAAAAGAGGACAGAAGGAAGGCCAAAAGACATATGAAAACAAAATCACTAATCATCCAAGAGTTGTAAATCAAAACGACAATGTGGTACCATCTCAGACCTGTCAGAATGGCTGGCTGTTATCAACAAATCAACAAATGACAAGTTCTGGTGGAGATGTGGAGAAAAAGGAACCCTTGTGCACTGCTGGTGGGAATGCATGCTGGTACAGCCACTGTGGAGAACATGATGGAATTTTCTCAAAACAACTAAAATGGAACTCCTATTTGACCCAGTGACCCCACTTCTAGGAATATATCCCAAGAAACTAGAAACATCACTGAGAAAGGATGTATGCACCCCTATGGTCATAGCAGCACAATTTGCCATAGGTAAGATTTGGAAACAGCCTAAGTGCCCATCAGCAGATGAGTGGATTAGAAAATTGTGGTACATCTACCCAATGGAATACTATGTTGCTGTAAAAAGGAAGGGATTCCTACCGTTTGTAATAACATGGATGGAACTGGAGAAAATTATGCTAAGCAAAATAAGCCAGTCAGAGAAAGATAAATATAACATGATCTCACTCATTTATAGAACATAATGAACAATATAAACTGATGAATAAAAATATATCCAGAGCTAGAGAAGCAATGATCAGACAGACCATCAAACTTCAGGGGGAAGGGAAGGAAAGGTAGGGGGAAGGGGGAGAGATCAACCAAAGGACTTGTATACATACATATAAGCATAACCAATGGACACAGACAATGGCAGGGGGGTGAGGGCATGAGTGTGGGGGGAGGGAGCAATGGTGAGGGGATAAAACTACATATGTAATAGCTTAAATAATAAAGAAAACAGTATTCTATATAATAAAAAGCTAATATGCAAATGGTCATCACACCCTCAAGCTGTCATACCTTGACTGCTCATACACTCCACATTGGGGAGAGAGGAATGGGGACCAGCCAAGCTTTGACCCAGGAGAAGGACAAGGCACCCGCCCCACAGTACTATGCACCAATGGCTGCGCCTGTGGCCAGGGAGAGGGACAATCTGCCCATCCCACAGTCCCAGGAGACAGCACCTGTGCTTATGGCCTGGAAGAGGACAAGCAGCCTGTCATGAGATCCTGGGCAACAGTACCTGTAGCTGTGGCCCAGGAGAGGAACAAGCCACCTGTCCCAAGGTCCTGGGCACCTGTGGCTGCAGGCCCAGGCAAAGCCATTCATCCATGGTCCTCTGTGGCTGTGTGCCTACAGGTCATGGGTGCCTACATCTGGCCAGGGAAGGAAGCTTGTGTCCTGAGCACCTACGACCTGCTAGAGAAGGGAATCCTGGGTCCCAGGTTTGTGGCAAGGCAGAGGCATTTAGAGGTAATCAGGCCATCATGAGAACAGTTAGAGGTGATCAGGTCTGTAGTGGAGCAGTTTGGGGAGATCATGCAGGCAAACATTGGGGTTAGGGGTGATCAGACAGGCAGGCAGGTGAGCAGTTAGGAGCCAGTGGTCCCAGATTGTGAGAGGCAGTCATATATCCCCCAAGGGCAGCCATATTGAAGAAAGTGTAGGCCAGGCTGAGGGACCCTCTTGTCATGCATGAATTTAGTGCACCAGGCCTCTAGTTTGATATGATTCATTTTGTGTGATTATTACAACAATGCCATGAAAGATGAAAGGAGAGCACCATCATTCCCATTTTACAGACAAGAAAGTTATTGCTCATCAAAGGAACTGTCTTATTTAAGGACACCCAGAGATCCCTAGCTGGTTTGCCTCAGTGGATAGAGCCTCAGCCTAAGGACTGAAGGGTCCCAGGTTCAATTCCAGTCAGGGTCCCAGGCCCAGGTTGTGGGCTTAATCCCTAATCGGGGGCATGCAGGAGTCAGCCAATCAGTGATTCTCTCTCATCATTGATGTTTCTATCTATCTCACCTTCTCCCTTCCTCTCTGAAATCAATAAAGAGGGAATGCATAACTATATACATACTAGGGGCCCAGTTCGTGAAATACATGCATGGGAGAGGGGTTGTCCCACAGCCTGACCTGTACCCTCTCCAATCTGGGACTCCTTGGGCAATGTCTGAGAAAAGAGAGCTAGGATGAAAATCTAGCTCCCCTGATTTCTATAGTCAGGCTAATTGTTTATATTTTATATGAAATAACTAGAGACATGGTGCATGAAAATTTATGCAGTGGAGGAGGGGTCCCTCAGTCCTGTCTGCCCCCTCTCACAGTCCAGGAGACCTTAGGGATGGGAGGCAACCTGGGATCAGGGTAAGGTGATGGCCCCATCACACATCTGCCTCAGCCAGCCCTGGTTACCTGAGCCTTGGCCAGCCCTGGTTACCTTGTCTGTGCCTTGGGCATTGGCTGGGCAGCATCCATCCGAGGCTTGCCTGTGTCTTGGGCTAACCTTGGGAAGCTGGGGGGCTGAGGGAGGGTTTGGCCTCACAGTGCACCTGCC
Source organism: Vespertilio murinus (assembly GCA_963924515.1). Lineage (NCBI taxonomy): Eukaryota > Metazoa > Chordata > Mammalia > Chiroptera > Vespertilionidae > Vespertilio > Vespertilio murinus. Next base: position 177,100,997 of record OZ004705.1, on the reverse strand, counting down.
ACCCTCCAGACTAGGCTGAGGGGACTGGGCGCTACCATCTTTGTCAAGGTGTGACAGTCAATTTGCATATGCCCTCTTTATTAGATAGGATAAAAATGTAATGTGTATATATGTGTCTGTGAGTATTTAGTAAATATATATATATATATCTATGATTCTTTCCATCCATTTTCCCCCCTCTATCCATTTCCTTTATGTTAGTGGAATGGTGAAATTGGAAATATACCTACCACATACTGAAGACCAGGAAAACATCTTTCTGGGTTAAGAAAGAATGTTAAAAAGTCTAAAAATATTATGTAGTTGAGAATTATCAAAATAGTTATCATTGGTCTTGCTCATTTTTCTCAATGCTGTCCCAGATTCTCTAGGATCATGTATATGAATTATCAAATGAAATCGATACATAAGCCCCTGACTCTGCCCCAAATCAATGGATAACAGTAAAGCAAAACTGGCTAACTTTTTACTTGCTAACAGTTTTTCTAATGACCGGAACAAAGAGGTTTGGTAATCTTGTCTCTACTCAGGGATTGAAGTGCAGCAACACTGACTGAATCACTGTCATCTTTATGTCTGATATTGACCCCAGTAAGCTAAAATTGCATGTGTTGGCAATAAGTGATCTTTAGAACTAGTGAAAATGAACCGTTTGCCAGTATCAGAACCAGTTTCTCAGGCTCTGCAGGACTGACCTACATTGCTCCTTAATGCATCTCTTTGTAAAAAGGTAATTCTAATATTACCACTGACCTACCTATTACTTAACCTCATTTGTTGAATACCTTCCATGTGCAGGATATTTTACTAGAGAAAGAACCTAAGAGGACTATGAACATAGAGTAAAAAGGAGGAAGGGTTGTTTTATATGAACATGGAACTTTATATTACAGAAAAAATCCCCTAATTTATGACTCAATGTATATTACCTGCTCTTTGGAGCTATAAATACCTTCCTGAAATAAATGCATTTATTGTGTGTTAAAACAAAATTATTGCTAACACATGATTGATTACCAAAAGCCTATTTTAAACATATGTGAGAACAACATATTTTATGGAAGTAAGTGAATATATGTAATTTTGTAACATTGTGTCAGTAAAGATTTCAAGCATTTTTTACACCATCTTTGTCCAGGCTGGGTCAGCATAAAACTAAAAAGTAAAAACTGTATGCAGCTACCATATAGTTGTAAGTACATGATGGACTATGAGAAAGTGGTAGATTTTAATTTTCAATGTGCCAGTAATGAAGGTTATGCATGGACACATTGGCTCGATCGCCTTCCCATACTTTAGTCATAAAAGTCTCACTATAGGAGCCTGCATGAAGAAAGGCTGAGTCTCAGAAATCAGACACTTGGGACTTGGAATACTGTCCACACTCCGATTCTAATCTCTGCTTCAATCGGAGCCACTCAGCTCTGCATGCTGGAATCCTCCTAAGACTGGAATTTCCTGGGAGATAGCCAGTACTTTTCAGGTTATAAACAGCAAAACAAACTGTCTTTCTGGGAATATGTTGTTATGTCTAGTGCAAACTGAATTCAAAGTTTATAGGTATGGGGACACTTTTTTTTTTTTTTTTTTTACAAACTTAAAATTTGATTCCATTTAATTTTTGGCCAAAGATTCATCTCAGTAATAAAGTTTTGTGGGGTTTTATTGGAATAATTTACTTTTGCTATTAGTACAATGTATGGTAAATCTGTCTACATAAGAAAATATTACTCTGTACAACAAATTAGGACAAACAAAGTCCTTGTGGTATTAGATTTCTTATCATAGTAAGGGCTCTTTTTCTCAGATGGGTTCTTAATGTCAGTTATATATTTATGTCTGTAAATATATATACACACATATTATATATATATATATATATATATATATATATATATATATATCAGTTTAATTTCAAAATAAGATTTGAACTTTCATATTTTTCTCTAGTGTGTATAACTGTAAAACATTAGACAAATTATCTGTTAATGCTTTGATAACTAAACATAGTTGATGGCAAATTTAGGCAAATAAGATTAGATTAACCTTCCATTAGAAATTCCTAAGACATCTGTGAAAATTAATATATGAGGCACATCTTATAACATTGATGTTTTTATCTATTCTTGATAAAAATCCTGACTTTTAAGTAGGCACAAGCCACCCAGCTAAAAAGATGACATTTCTCAACCTCCTTTGCATCGTGTATGACCACATGACTAGGCTATACACAATGAAAATTAATTAGGAGTGTTGTATATAATATTTTTAAATGTTTTCTTATAGAGAGTGTGCCTGTTTCTCCCTTTCTTTCTCTTGCTTCTCAGATGAGGTATTGTGCCTAAAGCTCTAGCAGCCATCTTCAGTCAGTGCATGATGGGCTTGAGTGTGTAAGCCATGCACCAAAAATGGCAAAATGATAGCTAGGAACAAGAAAGAGGCTGGGTACTTCATTGAATCATAAAGCTGCCATTACTGCAGTAAATACTTTTCTTTTAAATTTGTTTAATATGCAAGAGATATAAACTACCATTTTGTGTGTGTGTGTGTGTGTGTGTGTGTGTGTGTGTGTGTGTGTGTTTGTTTGTGTGTGCATGTGTGTGTGTAATATCAGTTACATACAACTGAACCGTGTTAAAATGAACTTAGCACCAGGAGTTGGGTCTTGTTTAACAGAACCCAAAATGTCATTGGCCAAATAAAATAAGTGGGAGGGAGATATTAAGTACTCTGGTAATGAATGTTGCAAAACTGATGCCTATGATAAAGAAATTGCAAACGTTTAGTCAAGTTGATTCCTGCTACATCTTGGAGACCAGATGCTATCATAAGGTAGAGTCATTGGAGGAAAGGCTCTTAGGGTTTTCACCAAGAACAATAGCCTTGGGCTAGAACCAATCCATCACAAAGCTGACAAGGAAGGGATGCAGGGAAGTACTTTCTGCCTTCAGCCAGCAATCTAAGTTTGATTTAGAGTTCTGTAATTTGGAACCTACTGGGGCTGGCAAAACAAAACCACATGTATACACCACATTGAATTACTCTCCTTTAAGATTTCTCTACCAGAAGATGGGACCCAACCCACTGGCAAAAAATCCCATGCAGGGTGTTGAATTTTTCCTGAGTTGTTTCAAAGGGGTTCAGAGTAAATGTCGATATTTGTGAAGACATAATCTTTATCTATGGGTACTGTAGCATGGACCTGAACACACACATACAAAATCCAGAAATGATTCTGGGTGGGCCACAGTGGCACCTCCTATGGTCTGGAGGCAGAAAAGAATACTAAGGTTCTCCAAAAAGAGCTCCTACCCAAAGAGAAGGGGAGATTGGTTGCTAGTTTTGGGGTAGCTACAAAAGTCAAAGAAGGCTGGATCCTAGTAACCAGCCAATTGGCGTGGTATGGTATTTTGGATAAAATGGCTGAACATGTGACTATGAACCTAGATTTTGGATACCTTTGATGCCTTGGTAGAACTCACTACTGTGGCCCATCCAGATTTGTAATCACTGTGGCAATCACAGGTTTATTATATTGTGCAAAGCCAGTCTTTGATATCAGCTCACTGTAGTAGCAAAAAGCATCAGCAATATCAGTGTAATGATTCATTTCTCTCTGCACTAAAGAGGTGGGGAACATGGCAAAGCCAATTTGGGCTGAGTAAGATCCAGCATTCACAGTAAAAAGATAGTTTGGGAGAGATACTGGATTTTCTACAAGTAAGGAGGTGGTAGTTTGAGAAATTACTTGAAAACGTTTTTGAAATGGTTTTCTATTTCTACCTCATGTTGCTGAAGTTGGTTATCCTGAAAATATTAAAAAACAGTTTCTACCACTAAGGAAGTTTGAAAATGACTACTATACTATTAGGTCTTTTCAACTGAAATATATGTGTTCTTTTGCAAAAAACAAAAAGTGTGAAAGTAATATTTTAAACAAACTAATCTTGTGCATTGTATGGGTTAGAACAGTGCTTTCCAAATTTTTAAGATTGCGTTTTATCCATAAAAAATTACAGCCCACCATGAGGGGCTATTCTTGTTTAAGGCATGATTGCCAGCTTGAGGGCCAGATAGGTCCAATATTTTGAGCATATGTAAATTCTTCCTGGAATGTGGGCCAGGGCATGCCAAATGGAGACAGTTGGTTTAAGGGTTGGCCTGATATTGAGACAGATTTGGTGAGAAACAATATAAAAGGAACATGGAAATATATTTTCAGCTGCTACCCACATAACTCAGGCGAGTTATGTCTAAAACAAGATGCATTCAGTTCTAAATAAGTTAATTTGAAAGGACTGGGGAACATACAAGAAGTAAAGTCTAGACAGCTGGTGAATGGTGAGAAGTAAAAAACACTTTCCTAGGAAATATTTCTTTAATGCAAAGAGTTACTGCACTTACTAATGTAATGATGCAATGATGATGTAATGACACTGCTGCCAACATTATCTTCAATAATCTTTACTTGAAACTCTAAATGACCCACATTTAAATCCCAGGCCTTCCACTTGCTACTTGTATGGCCTAGGGCACTTTACAATACTACTGTGTCACTATTTTTTTAAAAAATGAAAATAATAGTACTTACATTCTAAGACTATTGAGGGTTTTAATGTGATAAATTATGTTAAGAGGTTGGCAGGAACTTAGCAGTAAAAAGACTCTCAATAGATGCTAGTTATTTCCAAGTACAAATCTTTTATAAAACTTTTAAATAAATTTAACCTGTGATAACTCAATGACACCGTTATCATAGACTAGCTTTAAAATGAGATTGCAAAAATAAAAGAAAAGAAATAATCAACAATCTTTCTCCATTAGCTTTCACTTCTCCTTGTTTCCATCTCTATTTTAGTTTCTTCCCATTCCCTCTTCCTACCCCCCCTCACCCCCTTATTCAAAATTTAGGATTTTGGACATTATTTAATATCTGAAATAAAATTACCCTGCTATCCACAAAGTATTTAACTATTAAAAAAAGAATTTGCTACATTTTTTATCCCTTCATTGTTTTGTTTCTCTTAAATTTATTTTCTTATTCATATTCCAAATGGAAACATGACTCTATGGTCTTTTATCCCCTTGACTGAATTCAAGTAGTCCCAGCCACATTTTAAATCTTATATCTAGTCTTGTTCCTAGAATAATCCTATATGATAAAAGGGTAACATGCAAATTCACCCTAATGGCAGAACAACCAGAAAGACCACTGAATCAGTCACTATGAGGTGCACTGAACACCTCTCAGTCCCTTCTCCTGGCTGTCAGGAGCTGGGGGGTGGGAGGATGGGGCGGGCAGCTGGGGAAGATGGATGATCTTAGGCCAGGCCTAGGGACTGTACCCACCCACGAATTTTGTACACTGGGCCTCCAGTAGATTATAATTCAATAGATTCATCAGGATAGATGACTCCAGTCATTCAAACATATCAGAGAGTGTGTGTGTGCACACACACATACATACATGTCCTACCCACACACATATTTTGGCATTGATTTTTTCCAATAATTTCTGACCATATTTTCCTCATTTATTGCAAGTGTACACATACTCTTAATCTTGCAATAACTCCAAGTCAAAGATCTCTCTCTAAATGCTTTCCTTCTTTAAACCTCATTCCAAAACTCTCATAGCTTGCTATTATTCTTTCCTATCCACCTGTCCTTCTTTATTTAAGTTTGATGGAAACAAACTCATTTTTCTAAGAACCATGAATACTTAGTGAAAAGCATTTTCCAAGTTCAAGGACTTTCTCTGCTTTACTTGTCAAATACGTTACATGTGTTTTAGAGTTTCTCCTGCAGGAGAATTCTCTTTAGTCATTTCTCCTAACTGAAGAGGATTGTAATCTTTCAGATAAGTGATTTACTGTCTATGCTTTGTGACTCCCAATGATCTCAGAGTGTCAGGAAGTCCTTTAAAAATTTCAAAACATCAACATAAATCCACTTTGATGTTAATAAGAAATGTTTGCCAGGATGATTTTTAGGAAGTATTATAAAATAGGAAATGTATTTTTCCTTACCATAAGAAAACATTTAAAAATAACTTAAAATAATCTATTTTTATTGATTTCAGAGAGGAAGGAAGAGGGAGAGATAGAAACACCAACAATGAGAGAGAATCATTGATCGGCTGCCTTCTGCATACGACATACTAGAGGTGAGCCCACAGCCTGGGCATATGCCTTGAACAGGCATCAAACCATAACCTCCTGGTTCATAGGTTGATGCGCAACCACTGAGCAACACCAGTCAGGCTAAAAATAATTTTAATGTGTAACTTTGAAGTAGGTACTTTTGTGATCATTCTGAAATATTTTTAAAGGAAAATTTCCCATTCATTAGGTCATATTGATCAAAATCTTATACTGGTTGTGCAATATTAAATTTAGCATATTTACTTAGCATTATTAAGTCTTAGGGGGTTACATTTAAATGAAAAGATTTAAATCTTGAAACTATTTTCCCAAATATGTTTTTAGTAAAAATCTGGTTACCACACAACCACATGGAATTTGTTTTCACATTGGTCTATTATGATTTGACTTTGCCCTAATTTGAAACCTATTTTCTAATTTCCCTCCAGATCTGTCCACAATTTAAACTCTGATATCTGGGTGTAATTCTCAGAACAAATATGCAATTTTTATCCCAATAGAAGCACATTCGTTGAATTAAAGTCTCTCCTTTGGAAAATGAAAGGAGGGAAAAGTTCTTCAGTGATTTTTCTTTATAAAAGGAGAGAAACATCATTGATTGGCTACCTACTGCACACCCCCTACTGGGAATCAAACTTACAAACCAGGACAGGAATATGCCCTGAGAGGTCAAACTGATGACCTCTTGGTTCCCGGGTCCATGCTCAGTCACTGAGCCCACCACCAGGCCCAAGGATTTTTATGGGACAGAAAAACCAAAGCAATCACTGCCTGTTGAGTTCCTTATTTTTTTCCCCTCTTTTAATCTCATTTTAATTAATGCAGAACTTTGCACTTACTGTACTCATTTTTACTTCAGTTAACAGAGAATTTACTTACAAGTTGTGGGAAGGTTTAGTTATTAATATTTCATATATATATATATATTCAATTTTATGTACTATGGTATACATCTAGTTATTGAAAATATAGCTTTTTACAGAGATTGTTTTAAGATGATTACGTTAGATACCCTTGATAAAAATGTTTGCATTTACATTCTTTAATTTCTTTGTAACTCCAAGTACCTATTGATTTATTCTGGCTTTTCCCCAAGTGTTTCTGTTATCTCCGCTTTGATATTTGCATTTCTAACTTTCCTTTGCTCCCACTATTTGTAGAAAGTAGCCACAGGGAAGGTACCTGTATTTCTTGTGAGGTTGAATAAATAAATCAGTTACCTTTGTGAGGAGAAGAGCAAGTAATTTCCTCACCTTCTGTGCTTCTCCTTTCTTCTGAGACTTTGATATATCTAACAGCTCCTCTAGACTTCCTCCTCCTGTCCTGTTCAAATAATTTTTCATTAGCCAGGCAGTCAACATTAAATTAATGCCACTGCAGCTTTACCTAGAGCTGGGGGTGAGGATCTAGGTGAGTGAGGACACCAGATTAAAACAACTGGAAATCAAAATCTTTACTCTCAGTAGGTTGAGATATTAGGACAACAAGGCACATAGGAAGTAATGAAACTGAACAATGTGTCATCAAGTGCAAATTGACATAGAACAGAATGAGAAAACAATGCGCTTTGGGGATAATACATGTAGGGGGAGATGTTGACCCTGAGGATGACTTTACTGATTCTCATCAAGAGGAATATTCCTACAGGCGATTGGAGAAGAAGGAGGGAGGCACATAATTGAGGGGAGCATATATGAGTCCCACATAAGTTCACTGAGCTTGCCAGAAATACAATAAGGAATGATGCAAAGGCTGCCCTTTTTTTTGGAGGAGGGAGTGGGTAATAAGGGAAAAGAATTCAAGTGAGGAATGTGCCACAGCCTCTTAGTGCATCAGACTCTTTACACATCACTACATCAATTATGTCTTCATGACACAACCTGGGAGACAGATGTTATTCTCACTTTGTAGACGATCAAACTGAAGATCTGAGAGATTAAATAATTTGACCAACGCTCACACAAGTGCCATATGGTGGGACCAGGAATTAGTCTCAATCTCCATGGACTGCTGCTTCTAAATGCATCACCTTTAATGTGCTTTATAAAATTTGTATTGTCTACATATCATATTACCAATAGGTATATATTTTTATTTTTTTTTATTTCGAAGAGAAATCTCCCCCACCCCCTCACCTTAGAATAAAACACTATTATCAACAAATTCATAAATCAAAGCGGAGAAATACAAAATTACTTAAAATATAAATTATATTCAAATCATATTTGACTATATATTTTGAAGGTGTTGATGTATTTAAAGGAAAATGTAATAATCAGAATATTGGATTGTCACAAAGAAATAGACTTAGGCCATTACTAGAGCCAGTGTCCATTCTAGCACAAGTGTGAGAAATTGGCATGTCCAGACTAAATGATAGACCCTACCTTGACACAGACTCTTCATGTACTAACATTAGACGTTTTCTTCATCTTTAAAACCCTGTCTTTCCCTCTTTCTGATTCACTGCTCACCAAGGAATCTTTGGCTAGATCCCCATAAAACTTTTACAGAGACAGAATGAGCTGATCTTATTAGCAATTACATTTTTCACTGTAATTTTTGTATTATAATAAATGGTTTATTTTTCTAGATTATGACATTCATCACCATTAAATTGCATTTTTAATTATTTATTGAATATATTGGAGTTTCATTGGTTCACAAAACCATAGAGATTTCAAGTGTACAACTCAATAAAACATCATTTGCACACTGCATCATGTACCCATCGCCTTAAGCAAAGTCTCTTTCCATCTCCCCTCCCCCTGCTTTGCTACCCACCTCCACCTACCCCCCTTTTTCTCTGGCTATCACCACAGTTTTCTGTGCCTGAGTAAATTGGGATTGAGTTTATACAACTACTTGGAACTTGGCTGCTATCATTTCACTCTTCAGAGGAGACTTCACTGTGGGGGGGGGGTGCAAAGGTCACATTCCTGGACCTGCACTTGAGGGAAATCCCTCTTTGGGGAACTTTTAGCCACTAATGGGGCATCACAAGATAGTGTTTGTTGAGAGTGACTTTACTTCTTAGAAATTTTGCAGTGATATCACAACATTTAATCATATGTAGTATTCACATTTCTGATTTACAACTTAATATATGTTCAGGTATCATTACAGGAAGCATTTAAATAGTTATTGAATGTGTAAAGAGGACATACGTGAAAATTACATGGACTGTGTATTAGGTCGGAATTTCATGTATAAAAACTTTATGTGGAAAATTATGCTGATATATGTACTACAGTTTCCTGTATTTTTTTAGATATATGGATAAATATCAAATAATAATAAATGTAGATGTGCCCTAGTTATAGTTCTAAACAGCATGATATTTTGGTTATGGTTCTTTTTCATTGTGGTTAACTTATTTGGAAATGCGAGTGACTTCACCAGCTGTGATTCTATCAGGATGTACTTTTCTGTGAAAAGGTTATTTCTATTTTTAAAGAATAATTTTTTGGGGGGGCGGGAATGGAGATAGATTTGGAGAAGGAGGACATTTTAAAGTGTGGAAACATGAGTAAGCCTCAACATTTGTAAGCAATTCAAGGGGCCCCTTTGGGGAAAGGAAATAGAGAGAAAGAAGAGGGGAGTGACTTGCTAAGGGAAAAGGAGAGAAGGAAAGGAAAAAGAATGTTCTTTCTGTTAACTATGTCATACATGATAAATATCTCTTGGGTATTTGAATAGTTCTTGAAAAAACTGATTAACTCATTTATTGCTTTCTAGTGTTCCTGTTTCTCTCTGCCTATCCATACTTGCTAAAACATTGAGTGTTCTTCCATCTGGGAAGTACATCTGGCAAGAAAATGTTTGATTCCTTTGCTGGTATTCCAAGTAGAAATACTTAACCTACTAGTCAGCTGTTTTTGGAGGTGGACCTTCTCATTAAAGGGCCTTGTTGGTGATGTTTGGACTGACTCTGGGGCCATACTTCCCCAGAGAAAACAGTGGTTTATTTAAGCATTCCCTTGATTATAATTTACTCATGTACTTTTTTATTATCACTTCAGCCATTTTATGTGGTCATTAATTACCACAAAATTGAACTTCAGTTCATTTTGGAATCCTGTAGCTATGACTATTCATTGTGTCTCTTTGAAATATAAATGTTCCTTGCCCAGTATTGTATTTGTTTCACCAGAGGCTGGGAATTCTGTTCTCAAATTAATGATCTGTTTATTTAAATGATGACTGTGGTCCTCAGAAGTAGAGGAACAATATTTGTTGAATCTGACAGCCTGATGTATTATTTGTGTGTAATCCTTGTTCATGAGGCGGCAGAGGCTCTGAGCCATACATTTGGAGGAAACATCTGAGTCCTGGTGGGCGGCCCCTTCTGTTTGGGCTAGTGCTTCACCTTCCACATCAGAGTGCTTGGGAATCCAGTCTCTGCATGAGCACCTGAACAAGCAAGATTACCATTATTTTAGGAAGCAGTCAAGGCCATTGTT